>JALJVW010000072.1:14301021-14901021 GCA_024865655.1 Emberiza elegans | reverse complement strand
TCACTGGGCTTTAAGTAAACATAATGCTATTTTCATAGTTCAGTAAAAACTAGTCCTAAAGTAAATTGTTGATGTCAAGCAAGCTGACAATTTGAGGGTGGGGAGGCTCAATCTAGAAAGCTCCATTACCTTGCATGTAGGTTATGAAGCAAGTGAACCATGAAAGGCTCAAATCCCCAAAGTTATTCCTCTTCCCACAATACCAAGATCCCAAATCTGAATTCTTTCTTTTCCAACAGTGATATCCTTTAAGACCTTTGATACTAAGTCAAAATGCCAACTGAGTTTTCAACAGGAACTGAAATTATTTCAAATTACACTTTTTCCAGTTGAAGTCTTTGTTTTCATAGAAGTTCAATTCATGGAGAGGAATTACAGAAGTATAAATAGCAGGCATATACAGGACTTGTTCAAAAGGACCAACACTTTCTTTTAGCAATAATTATGAGTTAAGAGTGAGGTCAGGGTGTGTGGGGAGGCTGTCTCCATCTCACCCATTTGGGGAGACATCCTAAATGACAAGATATCCAAGATGACAAGTGCCTACTACCTCCTGCTAAAACTCAAGTCTAAGATACTTGGCAAACAAAATTTTTCTCCAAAGGATTTTTGTAAGATTTCTGAGATTTTTGTAAGGTTAAGAATTTACAGGCTTATCACAGGGGTGGGGGAGGAAGGATAATCAATTACTTGTACACAGAGCTCCATTTCAAAATAAGGCATATTAGCAGTCTGAGAAAGTTAAAGGCATCTTTTCCTCCACAGTCTGCAAAAGCGTCCATCATGCATTGTCAGCTTCTGGAAGATCAAGTGCACAGATGATTTGTAAAAGTCTGTGCAAAAAAGGTACATAATTAAGTTTTTTTGTTTCCCAGACATACACAAAACCCTCAAAAACAGAGCAGGGAGGAAGGAAATCAGACAGCATTGGACTATGGAGAATTGAAAGAAAATCAGTTTTCCCTCTACTTCAGTTCTGTAAGACTCAAGTCCTCTGAAAATTAAGTAAAATCACCACCTCTGGTAGATTTACACAGAACTGATTATTTACCTGCTTCATTTATTTTTCCTTTGGATCCTCAGTGCCAAAATAAAACAATTCTACTGTAGCACAGTAATCAGAACAGACTGAAGTCTAAACAGCTATTTAAAATTCACAAACCCATCAAACCTGGACTGACAAAAATCTAGACTCAAACACAGCCATCTGAAACTACATTATCTACACTGCAAAGAAAGCTACACAAAATTCCCCAGTGAAAGTTTTTTCTTCAGTAGCACCTTAAAAAGACAACTTTGAAGTTGTACTTTGAAAAGAACACAGATACTGTTACTCTGTAATGAGTTTTAAGGAAGCAACATCTATATTCTGCGCCATTCCTCCCACGCATTCTTCAATAGCACACTTAGTTTTCTTTTAGCTGAATCAACCTAAACTACATCCTTCAGGAAATGAGCTCCTCTTAGGAAATAAGGAGTTCACAGGTTATAGTGCCACAACATGAAAATGTTAACACACACAAAAAACCCCACATGATCTCTACAGGAATTGGGAAGAATTCACAATCCAAAATTAAAAGGATGAAACTTGGATGTGTATTCTGTTATAAGACAGAACAATCTACATTCACTTAATTTTTTAAATGGAAGTTAAAGCAAGGTTGTACTCAGTAAGTTTTTCTTATCTATTCCAATTTATTGAACAAAGTCAAATTACTTCCTTGGCCATTAATTTGAATGATGCCAACTTTAACTTATTCCATGAAACTCACACATGGGCATATTCATTCCTGCCTCAACCCCTCCCACAGAATTCACCTTCCTGTTTCTTTGTGACAACTGATCACTATCAAAAAATACCCTAAGAAAAAAAAAAATTAAGAAATAAATAGTTGTTTTGTAGAATGGAGTGTACAGACCCTACCAGAAGTCCCTGCTGTGTTCTGTAGATACTTTTGAGTTGAGTTCCACTGCTAAAACCAAACATACAGAAGCTGTAATTAAGAAATGTATCTAAGTGCTGCCTGGCACACTATCTCATGGAATTTGTCTTGACAAAGGCCAAAGACCTTCCTGAACTAAATACTATTGGCTGTTTTTTCCATAAGATATGATCTGGCATAACCCCCTTTAAAAACTGCAAGTAGCAAATCATCTCTAACAGAATTCATCTAGGCTCAGAATCAAACATCAAGTAGTGCTCTTCATCATCACTCTTCTTTTGTTATGTTATGTATGATGCTTTTATCTGATGAGCCATTTTCACCTTATATTCCAAGAAATTGGAAAGGGTTAGAGAACAGGTCCTTGGAAGACAGGGACACAGACAATTACATCATCATTCCTACAAAATACTCACAAGAATTGGTAATTCTGGAAGAAACCCCTGCCAGATACCCAATAACCTCCCACTTGACACCACTGTGAAGAGATTAAAGGACCAGGATAGTCTTTTTTTCTTTTTAATTCACAGGGTATTGTGCACCCAGACAGAGGCCTCAGCACAGCCATCCTAGAGGTCACTCTACCTAAGTCACATGAAATTTGTAGGGCTTCCATGAATACTGTTAGCAGCATAAGAACAAATACTGGGTTTTGTCAGGCTCAGAGCTCTGATTATCCCTCTCTAAATTGCTACATCCCCTAGAAGTTTTATCAATATAATTTCATGTTTTCTTCCAATGCAACATAAAAACAAAACCAGCATTACCACAATTCCCTATAACCCACTAGCAAACCCATTACTGAAGGTTTTCCATGACAAAAAGCTGGAAGATCCATGTCACCTGGGAACAAAAATACTCCTATTGCATTTGAAATCTAACAAGCTGAAGTCTCCCTTACTTTTTCAAAAGCAGGGAACAGTAGGTGCAGTGCTGTCCCAGTAGGTGCCCAGCTCTCTCCATGGCCCTGCCCACATCCCTTCTCAAGGAAGATGTACGTGTCCAAGCAAGGGTTAATAACACCATAGTGAATCCTACTGCAGTCTCTCAGGTGGTTTTTTAATGGCTTCCAGCAGAGAAGATCACTACAGCAGAAAGTAACAGATCCCTGATGCCATGAAAAGTACCTGTGCTTGTAAATCCCAACTTGTCATTTTATCTTCCTTTGAACCTAAAACCATCTGCCTTATCTTAGAAAAATTTGAGAAGTATTAGAATCACAATTTCTATCATGCTTACATTTATAAACATATACTAGAACAACATGTAATATCTACCATACATAAATACATTTTGTACTGCAAGAAATCGAAGATTTTGTCCTTGGGAGCAGGAGGGGGAAGAGAAACCTAAAACTACCTAAACCTTTCACTTTTGCCCACTGTCAAGCTTTACTTTGCAAACTGCAGCACCACTGTTTGTACAAATGGCAGCTGCAGCTGATGAGCCATTTCCTCATAGCATCATAGAGGAAAAATTCAATTCCACAGTAAAATAAAATTATTTTGGTCATTAAAAATAATTTTTAAAAATGTACATTTAAGTTGAAGGGAGTAAGTTAAAACGTAACTTAGCATAGAAATATTATAGCCTACTTAGGGTAATAAATAATGACACTTCAGCAAAGAAGTTGTGAAGATGGTAAGAATCACAAAGCCCCACATTTTGAAGTAAAATTTAAATACTAGTCAGCTGCAAACCATAACATTAGCTTGTGTTCATCTTATGTCTTCATTTCTCACAAAGCAATTTTTTTTAAACAGAACAAAATTCAACCAGCTACAATACACATGAGGCTATCAGCTCTAAAACTGTATGAAACCAAGACAATGCCTATACTTGGGCAACCAATTACTTGGCTAAATAAGACCATTTACTCAGATTAAAGCCAGCAGAACTAATATCCTTATCTTCTTTATATTTTGCTTTGCACTGATCTGAGGTACTGCATGTAAATTAAGAACACATTACTAGAAATTGATTATTTTTTAAGAATATAATCATGCACATGCATATTTAATTATTTGTATTAATGATTCTGTAATTTCTTGTCTTTTACTATATTCAACTCATTATTCATAGTTTACATTTCCAACTGTCAGAATTTTTCAATTCCTATCTCCAAATCCAAAAATAGCATGTCTTAAAGGTGCATTGACACTGACAAGTGCTTGTTCTGTATTTGCAACCAAAGAGGCTTTTTCAGATTAATTCTTTATCAGGACTGCGAAGTAAAAGGGGATTTTGTTATACCAATGGCTGATGCTCATCACTACAACTGGGAAAAGGAAACATGATTCCAAGATGCATCACACTGTTTTCAAGAGGAAGGAGGTATTAGTGCTGCTTCACAGCCCTCTGGAGGAGACCTCATTTGGTCAACCACCCTCCAGAAATGCCTAAGTGGAACAGACATGGTGACAGCCAAACCGGGCTGTCAGCAAGAGCCCTGCCTTGTTTAGCTTAGCAAAGCAATTCGGGTCTCTGCAAGGGTACTGGGGATGGGCAGAAAACAACAATTAAACCAAGGACAGGGAGGCAGAGTCAAGTGTCCTGGAATACACTCAAACTGAAGGACAAGACTATCAGCCACAGCATGAAGCAGAACTGAAGATACGGACAGTGAAGATCTATTTCAAATGAAGTTGAATCAGCGAGTGAAAGGCATTTTACATATTTCTACAGATAGAATCAAAACAGCTGCCCAAATCCCTTCACATTTTAATCACCATTCACATGAAAAAGCTTTGCAGCCTCCCAAATACATCTGCAACTCAATTGTAATATCAGAGCTGCCTTTGTCTTCTGGATGTTTTTTTCAGCAGCAGGGGAGAGGAAGGGAAATTTGTCTACAAGAGTTTTTATAAAGCTCTAACGTATCTTTTAAAACTGAATTTAAAATAACAAAAAAAGGAAAAGAAAGAATAGTATTTTGTGTAAAGGTATGGACAATTTGCAAGGTAAAACCAATTTGAAAACCTGAAACCAAAATGAAATCATAGGGGAAGGAAATCAGGTCTTTCACTGGTGGATGTGCAGGAGTTCATTGTATTTCATGAGTTTCAGCACAGCATTAAATGCTATCCCCTAGCTGAAAGTGAAATGGCAGCAAGTATACAAAACAACAGAATTAAGTGCAGACAAGCTTGGACTTGAGTGAAAACACACTTGTATCTGTAATACTTGCATGTGCAGCTACCAAGAACCCAGGCTTTCCAGTGAAAAAGGGGAGGGAAGGAAATTTTGTTCTAATTACACACATTACAAATTCTTTAGAAGCACATACCCCTTCCCACATGCAATACTTCCCTTCTTTGTAGCTAAATGTGACACAGCAGAACACAGCCAATCCACCTCCTACCAGGATTCTGTCTTTTCTGTTCTAGGAATATGTTCAGCATTTTCCCAGTGATTTTGTAGCCACGCGCTAAAAAAAGGCACCAAAAGCTAATAACGAACACGATTCAAGCATTCATTTTCCCAAGTACAATGAGCAAAGTGCTCTGAGCAGGTAGTTAAAACATCCCAAAATTCTCTCAACTAGCCCTGACAGGTAACAACCATGCATATAAATTCTTTTCCTAGTCAGTTAGAGCTTTGATCTGTTGTTTCAACTTCAATACTGAACAGAAATATGTAAAATTAATAGGATTACACAAAACCAAACCAACCCAAGATGTGCCTTATGAACAGTGGAAAGCATTCATCCAAAGGCAAGTTTAAGATATGTAAAACAACATCTAGGAATTAACTACCTGACTATGTAACTTCCATGCTACAACTGCAGATGCCCCACTCCAGGATTATGTTACAAGAAAATGACCTCACTTGTTAACTGCCAAAGGGTTAAACACATCCTCCTGGCAGAAAAATCCCATAAAGCATTAAGCAAAGCCACATTCTGGACATTGAAGAGGCCATTTTCCAACTGATCCACCAATGCAATTTCTAAAACTAGCCATGTTTTTCCCCCAACAGAAAAAAATATATGTCAGGCAAACTGCATATGCTGTACTAGGATATGACACTGACAGCACAAGCCAGAGGAATAATTCTCTATTTCTAAGCCATTTCAATTCTGCAAAAATCAGCATCAGTAAGAAGCAGAGTCCTAGTTTTAATAGTTAAGAGCAATCAGCAAAATGACAGAAGATGCAGCAAGTTAGCCTTAACATCAGAACTGCATTCAAAGGCTGTGCTTCTAATAAATCATTACAAAGTTAATAAACCCCAAGTTAAGCTAATAGCCACACAAGATTAGTCCTTGTACTTCATTATCCTCAAATTGCTGAGCTCCCAATGCTCACCATACACACACACATCACATCACTTAGTAGTGAAATACACTGCTGAAACACAACACATGGTTTGCTTCAAGCACTACCATGGCAGGGAGCAGACATTTACTGAATTAAATGAAGAAACGTGTAAAGCTTGAAAACTTTTGACCCAAATTTACTGGTGCAACTCAAGAAGCAGAGATCAGAGTATCCAAGAAGCCTGTTAAGCTACCCCTCACCAAAATGCAGGGGTGTAAATGGAAGGAAGATAACAATGATTCCAACACACATACAAGGAACTAAAAAAGGAAGTGGCATCTCCAAAACTCATCTGGAATGTTCCCTGACCCAAGGATGAAAAGGCTATAATGACACAGTGAGAAAGATTTATGTCTTGGACTGGATTTGTAGGAACATTTGCCTGTATATCCTACACTGAGGGAGATTACAAGGAAAACATACAGTGCCCATAGTTCTACATTACAGATTCCTAGAAAGAGGTTTTGTGATTTGGATTGTGGGGTTTGTTTTGGGGGGTGAGGCATTAAGGAGAAGCAGAAGGCAGCTGAGCCAAGACATCTGTGACTGCAAAGTCTTTAAGGCAATTCAATGGGAGACTGCAAAAGACAAAGCCAAGTAAACAGCTGTTATCAGAAAAAACACCATAAAGAACCAGCTGTGTACTGGCCCTACTTGGGTGCATACTGCTCCAGATGTTCTTTGCCTCTTTTAACCCAAGAAAATAAAAGCTGCTCAAATGTCATTCACCACACTGACCCCTCCTCCTGGATACTACAAACAACAATTGAGAACAAACAGGAAGCTCCCAATCAGCTCTCTACATCCAAACACCGTCAGGAACAAACTCTCCTTGCAGACAACCCCACGAATTTGAAAAAGCTACCAAAGGACAGCTTTGGCTTCTCTGACCATGTGACGAGGGTCTGTGTGCTGGTATGTGACAATGTACATCACAAGGAATTCACATACAAAAAAAGCCTTCCCTGGTTGTCAGCTTGAGGGAAGACTGTTGTTTCACTAGGATGATGAGCAAAACATCAAGAGTTCAAAGATGATATACCAGGGCAAGGGCCTAGAATTAAGTCCAAGTAAATATTCACACAAGTTCATAAATGCAAGTAACCAAACCATCAGTCTTAGACAAATGCATACCAATGTATAAAGCACAAGGAAAGGAGTTAGAATTCTCTTAATGGGACTAACACAGTGATCTACTCCACAAGAGTCCCTTTCCCACTGGAATACTAACAGAAAAAGGATCCAGTCAGTTCACCAAAAAACACAACAAACACCTAAGCATGCAAACAAAAACCCAAACCAAACAAATGCTGAGGAGTGTTATGCCCTATACCCAAAGGATCAAGCATCACAAATGCAGAGAGGTATCCTGCAAGTCTGCAAATAATAAAAAGAAGAAAGCACATGAGGGCTATCAAGCTGCAAGCTCACCACAGACCATCAAAAAAGGCTAACAGACAAATGTCCTTTCTGAAAAGGGAAAGAAAAACCAGTAATACTTTTTGTTACAAAGATGCAATAAGAATCTAGGCATCTACTGGGAATGGCTCAAGGAACATACATTTTTAAAACACAGAAAGCAACTGAAGAAACTTCCTTTAGCTGTAGCAGCCAGAAAAAACTATTTGACAGTAAACAATAGGAGTTTCATTGGAAGTGAACCATCAATTGAATGGTTACTGAAGAGGGAAAGGAAGGAAGAGTTAATTCTTAAATGACACAATAGAAACAAACAAATTCAAGAAAACCAAGCACAGCAAGAGAATAGAAAACATAGCAAAAGAATAATGACTCAGAAAAAGCACAAATGAAGGGAGTAACAAGTATAACAATGGCAAGAGAATAAGAGGGACAAATATGAAAGGCTAAAGGCACAAAACAGAAGAATTCTTACTAAACAGCTTGAGGCTACTAAGAAATCATTCTATCAGTAAACTACTACTACTAGAATTCTTCCATTACTGAATGAAGAGAGAAAGCAAATTGATGAAGAACAACCCTCAAAGAGATCAACTACAAGCAGGTGACCAGCACAATTAGAACAAGTAAATGAGTAAAAAAATCCACCCAAAATCAACTGACTATTGGAAAGAGCCATACTTGTATTTTTTCCAAGTAGGCTAAATCTGATAACATTCAAGAAACTTCCTCAGGGAATCCTTTGAGCCACCTTAAAATCAATAATCCAATATTTGACAACTCATGGAGGATGTCTTAGATAATCAGCTTAGAAAAAGGTGAACTATTTAAACCCTTTCTTTAAAACAAAGAAACAACCTCATTCTGCAAAGAAAACCCAACCCTTCACCAAAGCAAACAAAAAACCACCCACAAAACCCCCCCAAACAAACAAAAAAAACACCCCAAAAACTGAAGGAGAAAAAAAGGATAGTGAAGGTAGAAACAACCTAGATTGTCTTCAGTTCCCAGAAAAGTTAAATATACCCAAACAATCCTTTTAAGCACTTAGATGATATGGAGAGAAGGAACAGCCTCCTTGGTTATGTCAAACCAGTAAAATTTTCTTCAATGAAAGATTTGCACAGGGGAGGAAGAATAAATGTCATTATTTACTTGATTCATGTCTTTGACAGCCTTAAGTACTGAAACTTTCTCATGACTAAATTAAATAGCAGGATCTTGACAATTACCACAAATTTCCAAACAGTTTTAAGTGACTTTATGCAAAAGAGGAGTCAACAAGGTCAGGCTGATGGAAAGAATGAATGCTACCTTGGGATGCATAGCTTATGTGACACAGGACATAATCCTTTCACCTAATACCGCTCCTCAGAGTCTCAGAGGGACAACTGCAACTCACTCTGAGCACAGGTCTTGGAGCCAGACAGGAACAGCTGGAGAAGAGCCACAACAGAACTACCACCAGACACAGACAATATTATTATTAATATTATTATTATTATTTCCTGCCAGGAAAGGCTGAGAAAACTAGGGACACCAACCTTACACATCAGAATATTGAGGAGAGAGAAGAATCAGTTCTCTCCACCCACAGCCAACAGGATAAGCAACAAAATGTTTGCATTGCAGCAAGGGAGAATTCTATGCAATAGAAAATTAACAGCAAAGTAGTTAAGAGTCAAAATAGGCTGGTGTGTAGTCTCCATCAAATAGGTTATTTTAAGAGCAGGTTAAACAAACAAGTAACAAAAGGAGAATCAGTACTGTCTCCACTGGGCAGAAGACAGATGAACAAGATAAAAATAAGCATGGAAAAAACTCCTTGAAGTTAAGACTTCAGAGCACTGATAAGAGATTCTGGAATATTATAATCAACTTTGGTGTCAGATTTAAGGAGGTGGTTTACAAAGATGGCTGCTTGGATTTTTGTCTACTTCCTAGAGTGCAATTAAAAACCAAAACAACAATGACCAAAAAAGCCCCAAACAAACAAACAAACACAAACAAACAAAAACCCACAAACAAAAACAAACAAACGAAACCCAAAACCCACACCATAAAACAATCTTAAAGAAAATCAATTGTATTCCTCAGACAAATCATCTACCTTTTAATATGTATCAAGGTATATAATTACAAATACTAATGTGCTTTAATATTTTAAAAGAAGATTAAAAGCTCAAGAATTAGTGGAGTCTACCTGATACAACTGACAGAAAGGAAAAAACAGGGCCAAAAAGCTCAACTCCCCGTGGAAGCTACACAGCTCCTGATACCATGTGGTGGTCAGACCACCTGCCTGCTCAGTGCCTGCTCACAGTTACCCACACACATGCTCCAATGAAAGAGTGATTAGGAAAATGGAAAAATAAGAAAGTCTAATTAGAAGGATAAATCCCCACAGTAGCAGTGGGACACAGACATCCTTTCTGCCTCTCCCACCCCTATTCATGGCAGTGTAGTGGAGCTGAAAGCCTAGCCAGTGTAATTTCCAACTAGCCCAGGAGGTCTGACCACAAGGACTGGTTTTCCATAAGAGGAGCCACCAAGATCCTTCCTTTCAATAGTGTCAGGCAAACTTTGCTTAAGAGGAAAAGAATCCCAAGAGCATATTGGAAGGGCAGGGATCCTCTTATGCTTCAACAACAGGGATTTGTGCTCCTCTAAACTCCAGTAAAGTCCACTAAGCAGAGACACCTACAAAAGAAATAATCATCAGACCTAACACCTTTCTGATCGTGTAGTAACATTCATTAACAGATTACTGCTATAGCTATGCAAACTCTCTCATGTCACAAACACCACTCTATGCAATATCCATTTTGGTGAAAAAATTAAGACAAGGACAATTTCTAGTCATAAATAAAAGTCTTAAAAGCATCAATAAAGGCAGTCCATTGCATCAACTGATTTTTGCTGATCGTGAGTTAATACCAACACTAAAATAACTTTGCCTGTTACTTCAAAAAGTTAAACTACTCAAGCACACTATACAAAGAATATATTTGTGGCAGAAGTGTCAGAGACAAGACAATGCAAGCAAAATAAAACACTGAAGACTAATTTCCTGTTATAAAAAAGAAGGAAATACATGAGTAACAAAGAAACCACAGAAAAAAAAATTCCATGAGACACATTCATCCCTAACTTGGGAAAACAATTAAAACGTAAAAACACAATTATTTGGGAATTATTTTTTATTATTAGGACAATACCTCACATAATGAGGGCTGGAGTGGGAGTGTTGATCTGCTGGAAGGTAGGAAGGCTCAGCAGAGGGATCTGGACAGGCTGGATCAGTGGGCCCAAGGGTCTGAGGTTCAACAAGGCCAAGTGCTGGGTCCTGCCCCTGCAGTGCCACACCTTTGGCAGAGTGGCTGGAAAGGACCCCATGGAAAAGGACCTGGGGTGCTGGGTGAGAGTGGCTGAACATGAGCCAGGCGTGCCCAGGTGGCCAAGAAGGCCAATGGCAGCTGGGTTAATTATTATTAATTAAATCAAATTAAAATTAAATCAGCAGTAGTGTGGCCAGCAGGAGCAGGGCAGTGACTGTCACCCTCAGCACTGAGCCCTGGGGTTCAGCTCTCAGCAGTTCACTACAAGGAAGTCTCTGAGGTCCAGAGGAGGGACAGGGCACTGCTGAGGGGTCTGGATGATAACTCCATGAAGAGTGGCTGAGGGTGCTGGGGTGTTTAGCCTGGAGAAAAGGAGGCTCAGGGGTGATGTTACTGCTTTCTACAACTCCCTGACAGGAAGCTGGAGCCAGCTGGGGCTCAGTCTCTTCTCCCAGGCAACCAGCAATAGGAAATGGCCTCAAGCTGTGCCAGGGGAGGTTTAGGTTGGACATAAGAAGGAATTTCTTTGTGAAAACAGTAGTTAAACATTGGAATGGACTGCCCATGGAAGTGGTAGAGTCACCATCCCTGAAAGGCACTCCAGAAATGACTGGACATGGCACTTAGCGCCATGGTTTAGTTGGCATGGTGGTGATCAGTCAAGGCTGCACTCCATGATCTCAAAGGTCTTTTCCAACTTAATTGTCGCAGTCGAGGCAGTCACGACATGAAGCAGAGACCACAAGCAGTCTCAGTTGGCAACACTTTATTAGTGAACATGGCTGATCTTTTATACACTTTCCAATTGTTTACCCTTCTTCTACCTTGACTATTGGCACAATAAGTCAACACCATGCTACTGGTGAGAAGTTATAGTGACTTCACCTAACTTTCTAAAAATGCTTCATCCAGCTGCAAAGTGCTCTTATCTTTCTTCCCTCGATCTCCTTGGTTACAGCCTTGGAGAAAGCTCCTTATCAGATTCTTCTTACTTCTCTCTCCTTTAGCTAACAGGCCCACTGTTAGCCCCTTCCACACTTAATTGACAATGTCATTGTGTATTCTCCATTTTGTAAACACTATTTATATGCTATTTCACCAAGTTAAGCCTTCATGCAAAAAGCTCATGATGAGGATGTTGATTTTCTCAGGATTATCACAAATATAAACAGGGTTAGGAGTAAATTTCTTTGATTTTTTTCCTTTTTTTTTAGTGTTTTTAGTGCAAAGGAGGTCTAATACCAGTTAGGATCCTCTAGACTTCAGCAGAGGAGACACAGCCTACCATGGACTTTTGCAGCTTAGCTCTCAAATCATCAGTAACACCTCACTGACTGAGAGGATGAGCCAATCTCACCAACAGGTAACACCATCAAGTGCAACCCACTGACTTCAGAGCTTGTTTCAAAACTAGCTTCACATTTAGACAAATCCCATTTCTGTGACCTTACTTAAAAGCCACAAAGGCAAGCACACATTCAGACTTCTGTCTGAATGTTCTACTTCAAAGAATAAATTACCACAGGCCATTTCTAGCAAGGTTTTAACAAATTTCTAGGGATCAGAACAATCCCCTCAACCCTACACAATCACTAGATTTTTCACCTGAATAAAAATGAAAACATAGGCTCAGAATTACTTTAAATATTGACAGAAGAATATGCCTCTTCATTTTTTTAAGATGCAGCCACCAAGTTTGCAAAAAACATACAACAAGCAGCCTAAATAATATTCAGTGTGTGATTGTCATAATTTCTGCATAATTCTGAAAAGCAGTAAGCTAGGTAACCAATGACAGTGCTTCTGAAAACATTAAATAATAATTAATCTTTAACTTAGTTACTATGCAAAGTTTCTTAGTACGAAGTTCCATCCCCTCCTACATAAGGTTTCAAATCTCTAACTAGTGTATACTGTACATACTTCTACTGTATGTAGAAGTATGGTAGCCTGTTTTCCAGACAGAAAAGTAATTGGTTTTTTTTTCTTTGAAAGCTTAAGAATCTTTTTTAAAGCTTTTTTTATAGCTAAAAAATATGGAACTTTAACTTTGTCCACTTTCATTCTGGTGGCTCAGACTATTATGATACTAAAAAACCCTAGTCAGCTTCAGGCTGTGCTGCAAGCTGTCTCAAATCACAGCAGACACACCAGTACAATTCCCTGCAGACTTGCTGAAAAGAAGTGGAGAATGACAGTATAGTGGAGCCAAATCTTGGGAGTAGCCAGGAAAAAATGTAAAGATAAAATAAAGATGATCCCACAGATAAAACAGCAAAGTTTCTTTGACAGTAACGGAGAGTTCTAGCTCTTGCTGGATGACAAACTAAAACCTTAATTCATTTGAAGCCTATTCCAGTAAAGATCTGGGTTTCAACTACACATTAGCTACAGCCACATAGATAAGTTAAAGCCACTAAAACAAAATTGTGAAAAACTTCTAGTGAACCTCAGCTAAACCACCATCTGTTGTGGCAGCAGCTTATTGAAGATAAGCAGCCTGGAAGCATTATGGCAATTAAGAAATCTTTTGGTCATTAACTCCACACCAATTAAACACTAAAGGCTGGAAGAACCGTACTGTGGCTCAAAATTACTTTTTAAGGTGAACTCTTCTGTTTCCTGTGACTAGTTTCAGGATGAGACACAGTGCGGCAAAGAACCTTTAAATATTTGCTCAGGTACTTTCTCCGTTGGCAGCCCACATATATGTGTGTTCTCCTACTCAAAAATAATTTCCATGCAAACATACAAAGTATTTACTTCATTTCTACACTTACATAGCAACCTCTTTAACCCATATTCAAAAACACCACGTTCCAAAAAGCCTCATGCACACACACATTCTCACTCATGCATCTGCCCATGGAAGTGTCTCTGGGCTTGCATCATTAGTGTTACCCAAATTCAGAGTGTCATATCTATCTCAGTGAAATATTCCCTACAACACATTTGAAATTGTCAACTGTTGAGTTTAATATAGTTACAGAACTTGAAAGAGATTCTTTAATTTCCTTTAATATTTATAAACTAACAAAAGTCTGCCTATTACAACATGTTTTTCTCAAGGCATTTTTAAATTAAACTACCAATCTCAGTGGAAAAAAAACACCTAATAGAAGAAATATCTGAACTACCTGCTCAGTCCCCAGAAGAAAAGAAGACAAAGAGTACATCTTATCAATGTCTCTAAGCATCTCAGAGGAGGGTGTCAAGCACATGGAGCCAGGTTCTACTCAGTGGTGCCAGGCAATAGCACAAGAGGCAAGAGCTGGAAACTGATGCACAGGAAATTCCACCTGAAAAGAGCTGGAAACTGATGCACAGGAAGTTCCACCTGAAAAGAGCTGGAAACTGATGCACAGGAAGTTCCACCTGAAAAGAGCTTCCTCACTATGCAGGTGACTGAGCCCTGGAACAGGCTGCCCAGAGATGCTGTGGATTCATCCTCACTGGAGATATTCCAGAATTGTATGGAAACCACCTGTGCAAGGTGCTCTAGGAAGACACTACTTGAGCAGGCAGATTGGACCAGATGACCCCATCACTGGTCCCATCCAACTGCAGCAATTCTCTGTAAAATTCAATGGCATCATCACTTCCCTAGCTTAGAAAGACTTCTGCTCTGAGAGTTCAAATTTCTATTTCTGCACAGAGGGAAACAAACAAACAAACAAACAAACTCAATAACACCCCACCACCAAAAAGCAGAAAACAAGCTTTGGCATTAAAAAAAAATCCTACTTTAAAACCTTCATTATTTTAGCCTCAAAATACAGAAGAAATCATAAAAGTTTGCAGTGCCCACAGTTACTGCACTGACTTCAACCACATCAACACACAGCTATTTGTACTAGGTCTCTCTCTTTGAAAAAAGCCTCAAAGAGAGAAGTGGGTGGCAGAGTGTATTCAAGTCTGGCACCCATGCCTAAAGCCACATCTTTTGCTTCTAAGGAGCCATCATTGATGCAGTTTGACAGCACATAGCTGAAAGCAGGAGTCAAGGTAGAGCCTTACAGCACTTTACAACACTACATGTGCACTACATTTAATAGGGTTTCCAACATATTGCAATGCTACACATGATGAGATATCCCCTAACACACAGACTTTAGAGTCATGGCTTGCATTAATTAATAAACCACTTTCAGGAAAATCATTCAATGGACAGCCTTCTTTTCCTTCCCTCACTTTACAATCCTGGTATCATGACAGACATTCAGAACCTGAGGCACGTGACCAAAACTTCTTAGTCAAATTCAAAACACAAGTCTACATCATGGCATGTTTAGCTAGTGCATTCAACAGTCTGTCTTTCTTTCTTGAACTCCAATGTCCATTTCAAAAGGCCAAGCATATTTCATGTACCATTAACAATGCTTGCTCTTTTACAGTTTTCTCCCCTCATTCACATTAACTCATCTCCTAGTTCATCCAAGAGGAAAAAACCCTACATTTCAGTCTTACTCTATCCCTTTCGAGACCCCACCCTCATTCACTACCCACAGACTTCTGTTAACTTACCAGCCCTCTATCTGACACCTGTTTCTTCTGATATATGAGGAGAATAAAAGCAAAGGCAAAAAAGACCAGTCCCTGAGAAAGCAGTGTTTTTCTACAAAAAAGGTGCTGCTTCAGGGTCTTGTTCAAATGTCAGTCTAGCTGGCAAATATCCACGTTTACGGCTCCTAAATGATTGCTGGTGGGCAGAGCTCAACACAGTGTTAACACTGAGTTATCCTGCACTAGCTCTAGCAGCAGCCAGCCCTGCCAGCACAGCTGTGCCAAGCCCACCTGAGAGGCAGCTGACTACCCTAAATCCAGATCATATATTAGCTTAGATAACCATTTTTTATAAAAGCTGTCTCAGGAGATAGATGGTCCTAACACAACATGCCATACTAATTTCCCTCCTTCTCAATAACTTTATGAGTGTTATAACTGAGATTCCCAGTACTGTAAAACCTCCTTTCAGCTTCTCATGCTGTAGAGAAACATGCCTACTACTCACTCCTTACTTTCCAGTACCCTTTCTGAGGACTAACTTTAGAGGTTACTTCTGCTATGCCTGCAGATTTCCTAAAGGAGGCGAAACCTAAAGGAGGAAGTAAAAAGATGATAGAAAAACATATCTCAATTAATTCACTGTTGTCCAGACAGGTCTAAGTAGTAAAACCCTTTGAGTGGGCTTCATTTGCCAGTATCTTTATTCCTAATTCATAAAATTACAAATAGTAATGGTTCCATGGAGCCCTTGACATTTTTAAATGACAACTACTGGATTTAACTACTACAGCTAACTTATCAATCATTTATCATTTAATAACAGATATCAATCACTAGAATTTTATATTCTAGTGATTTTATATTCTTGTGACACAAACCAAACACTGCCCAGTTCTCTACACAGTTTGGTCTTGCTTTAAGTAGAAAAACTACTATTTCCAAAAAGAGCAACAACTGACTGAGGAATCAAAGTGAGCAAAGCTGACATTGCAATGCAAGCCATGACTAAACAATCACTTTTGATATTGTAGGCATAATTAATATCTAGAAGAAAAAAGATGGGCATCTGAGAATTTACATCTAGAACACTGAAGTCCCCTGTGCTGCCAGCCAGACACTTCTATGCAGCCTGCTACCTTTCCCTGGAGAAGAGAAGAAACAGCTATTTAGAGCAGCAAACACTGCCCCAACAGCTGATCACATCCTCCATCTGTCTGCAGCTCAACACAGACCACTGAACTGCTGCCAAAGCAGTTAAAGAGAAAAAAAAAAAAGCAGCAGCTTTTTCCTACAAGCAACTGTCATCCAGGAACCCTCCCAGAAATCAGTCCTCACTGCCCATTGTGGCTCCTCCTGGACCACAAGCAATTTACCTCCCACAGGCACATTCTATGAGGAGTAGGAGATGAGTCCATAAGGGAAGCCCGAAGTCCAGATGCCATAAGTGACAGGTTTGCTCAGGATACAGGCAGTCCACAGCTCTGGACTTCAAAATTACATTTGTGACCTTGTAAAAACTTAATTATTTACCTGGGTGGTTGTTGTCTCATGTTTTTGAACATCCTTTGCAAGTAACCACCTGTCAAAGCTACTACAAGGCAGTTGAACAGATTAGTGTGTGAAAGGAGGCCTAATGTAAAGGACTTTGTGACCTTCCACAGTAAGTAACAATACAGAGGCACCCACAACCTAGCGTGGCTTGTTTCTCAAGGCCTGAGGAGAGACTGTGTATAGAAATATTTCATGGAAGCACACAGAGATTTTCTGAAAAATGCACAATGAAGTAATCTTTTATTTCCTCCTTATAATGAGCAAAGTTACTCTTTAAGATTTAAGATATGACCCAAGGGGGGCTTGTATCATAACCGATTTGAACTCCAGCTTTTTTTGGTTTTTTTAAGAGGAAGAAACCATAACTGAGTAGGCAGGTAGAGGCTAAGCATGGCCTCCTACACAGGTTTTTCACTTTATCCAACTTCAGCACTCAGCTTGTACCAAAATGTCTCCAGGCTCCCTTCAATGAAGCGTGGAGAGAGACAGCCCCTCTACAGAGTGATGCAGAACAGGAACCTGCCTCTCAGATGCCTGAGCAGGTTCTATCATTACTAGGAATTTTGAGATGGAGAGAACTACCTTTGTGGCTTTTGCAAAAGAAGGGAAGTTGATTATTTAAGAACTTTATTATTTATTATTTAAGTTGATTATTTAAGAACATGATTAAAGTTCCCACCCCAAGGAAGTTTCTCACCAGTCCAACATGAACAACTTCAACAGCTTAGAAGAGGCTCACAGGCAACCCCATTAATATTCCCCCTAAAATCCACTTTGCAAAACAGTGCCTGGACTAACCTCTGCATCACTAAAGCAGCTGTACATCCTCTATTAGAAAAAGTAAATAACAAAAGAATATTTAGGAAAAAATATTTACCTCAGGTAAACTCTATGTTGCTCAGACGTATCTTTGATAGTATTTCTGGTGTGTTTCCTCACAAGGGAGGAGGTGAAGGTCAGTAATGTCATAGGCTGCCTTGAATTTTTACAACACAAAATTAAGTAATTGTTGTGTCAAAAAAAAGACGTATTTACTCTATTGCATTCTCAGAAAAGCCTCAATTTAGGCAGTCCCTGTAACACCATTAAGAGTAACATCATAAATGTCATTTCCCTGTTGAACTCTTCATTTGCAGCAAAGAAGGAACTGAACTGCAGTATTATTTGAGACATTTAACTAAAATATTTTTATGTTTCATTATCCTAGGAAAATTCCACATATGGAATATTCTTTCTCAAAACAGACCAGTCCACAGCTACCTTAGTCACTATTAAATTTAAAAAAATACCCCAAGAAAGGAAATGTAGGGACTGTTTCCATTACCTTAATAAAAGGGGATACACTACCTCCTTTCCCATCAGTGAAGGAGCCCCAATAAATATTAAACCTTCTTTGATTACTCAGATCCATACAAACCCAGAACACTGCCTAGCACATCCATGAAGTCCTGTACATCCTAAGCAATGCAAGTCCATTTCCCAGTTATTTCTTCCAGTCACATCTCCACAGTGTGTCTCCAGCAGGTCTGTATTTGTTCAGGACCACCCTTGCTAAACACACACACAGCCAAGGTCTGAACGTTACTCTCATAGGCACCAAGCACCACCAAACTGAATTTCCACATCCTCTCAGCTCTCCTTGGCAGGCAGAAGAGAGGCTGACTGGATCTCCTGTTGTAAAGGAGAAAGGATCCAAAGACTCCTCCCAAGATGAGATACCACTACCACAGGAAAAATGCCATAACCAAGAAAATAATGTAATATTAAATACTTACATAAAGCTTCACGCACTGTTTGGGGTCAAAAAACTAGCAGGAAAGAAGAACCCTGGATATTCTCATCGATATACACCTGTTTCAGAATTAATCTAGTTCCAAATTAAATCACCAAGGTTTTGCTTCCACAGTCAGGAAACAAAAGGGAGGAGAGGAAGGGAGTCACTATGTTTTTTAGAGTAAAAAAATTCTCTCTCTCAATCTCTCACATTCTGCAACCAATACAGCAAGGAAAAAAAAATTCTCTGCCTTCACACCTGGAATCAAATGTCTCCTAACAAAGCCAAAGGAGGATCCTTAGCTGATACGGATTAGACACCCCTGAACCAGATGCCATTATTTTCAGACACACTTTTGATATTTTGGTTGTTTCATTTAACAATTCACAGCCCATTATTGTCATTATCAGGTGACCATGATTTTGCAGGTGCAGGAGGTGGGGGAGAAATGGACTGCTCAAGGATTGGATATACATCAAGGTCATGAGTACACACAGGCACACTCTTCCCAGGAGCAGCATTACGAGATCTGACCCAGTCACTGGTTCTGTGCCTCTGGTCTCAGGTCTATTAGCTGAAAAATGCCTTAACTGAGCATGGAAAGAAGCTATGAAAGAGCTAATAATGTCAATGTTATGCAACCACTAAGCTTGTTTTAAAGTTTGAAATGTTCTGTTTAGATTCTGCTTCTAAATTAACAAGTTAACTCAACCATACCATCTAAAGCAAATCCTAATAGTTTTATCCCATTCTGTCTCCTTTTATTACAAAAAGCAGAGCATAACCTCTTCAGGGCAGGCACTGCATGTCTATTACCAAAAAAAAAAGTGAACTACCTTTAATCAGAGGAAGAAATGTACTACCTGACTGTCATAAAGGTTTGTTTTTCTTCAAGTCAGTGTTTGTAAGTACTGGCTGCCTCAGCCTGAGGAGCAGACGTAGAATACTGTTTTATTAATTGTAGTTTATCTAGTTTACCTGAGCCTCGACAAAAACTGGCCAAAAGAAGTTTGCTTTTGGAGAGGAGGAGGCTCTACATAAAAGCACAAAAGCTAGCTATTTGCTGAACTTCTGAGCTCCTGACAAAGCTCCTTTTCTGAGTGTTTGAATCATGGAAGGGGAAGAGAGAACAGGGAAAATCTGAAATCACAAATCAAACACAGATATCACTAAAACATAAGGAGCTACAAAGCTGCTGAAGGAATTGGCAATGTACATTCTGCCATGTATAGAATCTCTATTTAAAAAGCAGTACCCCATAATAAAAAAGTCTGCTGAAGTATTTTATGAAATTCTAAAACAGCTCTCCAATGTAAGAAGATTCAATACATTACTACATTTGACATACAATACTTTGAAAAATGCAAGTGAGAGAATTGTAAAATGGCTACTAAATTATTCCCTTTAATAACACAAGATTGGTCAGACCTGTAACAAAAAGTATTTCTGTAGTTGATCAGCTACTGACACACCACTCTTCCCTCCAAAATACCTGAACATACTAATGAATAGCCAATTTTGCTATAGCATATGTATGAATTATGCAGTGGTTGCTGGAGATAATCAAATGCCTCTCACAACATCAATAATCCAACTGTCCGTCAAAAATTTATAGGATCAAATTAAGAAAGCCTGATGCAATGCATTACTGAATTAAAACAAAACCAAAACAGAACAGAAAGCAACATCTATTTCTATAAATACACCTATTAAAAAGAAAAAATCCCAGAAAAGTCCTGCAGCAGAACTGGACAACTAAATGTCTTGGTTTCCAGTTGCAGTTAAAGTTGACACAGTTACAGGTTTTCAAAACTGAGACTCCCTTCACTGATACAGTGCCAACGCACCCTTAACTTCACTAGCACTCCAAGCCATCTGACAGTGCTTCAGAGGATGAATTCAGAGGCTACAAAGCATGTGCATGGAATAACATTCCTTCCAGGAAGATCCCGTTAGGAGTTGCCCACTTGCATCCCAGAACAAGACTCAGCATGTACTCTAATGCAGAATTTAGCCTACAGTCTTAAAAACCCTCCAGATAAGATGTACAAAAACCTCAATTCAAATTTATTTGTTAGCTCTAACAGGGTTAGCTGGAATTTCAATACTGGCACATGAGCTTTTAGTCTGAACCATAAATACATTCATTTTTAAACTACAGTCAACCTGTTTTATAAAGGAGGTTCAAAGCATACATTATCCTGAACAATTATTGACACACAAGAATGTGGACCACACACAGGATTATTCATTTAACATCCTGTTTCGTTCTGTCTTTTAGACAAGTTTTGGAAGAATCACGTAACAGAACACAATTAGAAGGATGTGCCCACCCCACCCAGAATGGCTGCCCTAAAAGCAGGTAAGTGACAAAAGCTGGAAACTACATGAGAGCAATGAGAGCATGAGAACAAGTAGAACACACATATTTTCAAAAATTAAATATTTAAGTTAGTTCAGCAGAGAACTGGTTGATAATTTCTCTTACCCACCAAAGGGAACTTTCTGGGTAAGATGCAAGTAAAGCAAGTCTGGTTACTACTTTACAGCTATTAGTGTCTTGCTTACTCTCCATCCAGCCAAAACAAACATTGCACATAATTTAGAAGTGATCTGTCCTGTAAAATACAGTTTTTCTTCTCAACTTCATCCAGGAAAAACATCTGCTAGTGTTTCACTCAAAAAAACAAGTATTGTTTTGACCATGTACCTAAACTACCAAATTTTTACACACCATTAAGGTGATCCTATTTTCACATCAGCAAGAGTCATGCAATGACACTTTAAGATTTCACCTTTGCAACAAGATTATCAGCAGATTTTGAAGTACTGGCAATTTTCATGTCACAACCATTGGAAAACTATTGAAAGAGTCAAGAAAGAGGTCACTGAAACCACTACGGAGTAAGCAACACCAACTTTAAAGCAGCATTATGGGCTATAAGCATTTACCTTCCAAGAAACTGAGCACAATTTACCTATCCTCAAAACCTCATTCTAACATGCTTACTGTTTGATTGATCAACATCTGTGCTGCAGGTGTACTCTAGTTTAACTAACTAATCTGTTTGTTTAACTGACTTAACTCCCCACTCGCCCATCAGTCTTCAGAATCACCTGTATCACACTACAAATGGAAATGGAAACATTTGACAACTCACATACACATCTCAGAGTAGAGGCAAAAAGAGACCAATTAAGACAAAGTCACAAATGCATTAAGTCACATGTTGTGTGCACTTACAAAAGTATGAATAACATGTAAGCAGGTGTAATAGAGGCATTCTCCCAAAAATTTAGTGCTGAAAGACAGTACTTAATTTTCAAGACATGACATACTTTCAGAGAGATTTTATTTGGAACTGCCTAGTCTGAAAGAAATAAGGAACACAAAGTGGGTAGACTAGCATGACTTTGGCTTTTAAGATAAATTTCAGAAAGATCCCATACAGTCTGATGAGAACCAAAGTTCCAGACTACACATAACCACAAGCCACAAACATCAAAATATTGGGGGTAATGGAGCCACATCAATGTCCCATTCTGAGCATCATTTTGCTGCTGCTTTTATTTCCCTTGGCATGATGATGTCTAACAATATCTAGAAACCTGTGCCTCTAAACGCTTGTGATCTAAGACACAAAACAAAACAAGACACATCTTCCTGGTACAGGTTTAGTTAGAATAGTGTTGAGTGATGACTTGCAAAGCTGCAAATAAAAACCTGCACACCTCTTGCCATTAAGCAAATCATTCTTCTGAGTATCTAAGTCACATATAGGCTACTGTCCCAAAAGGAAATTATGCATGAAGTTAAGTGTCAGATTAGGACAGACATACAGAAACAGTTAAAGTACAGTAGCCAAGTATGAAAGTGTATGAACCCAAGCTTTAAACAGAGTGGGAAAAAGTCAACCTACAATCACCAGATTTATTGTTGACCCAGCAAAATAGATGGGCACAAAACTACACGGAGAACAAAATAAACCCATTTGTTGTATCATGGCATTTCAGACATGCTACATCACAAAAGCCAATTCTTTCATTTCCCCTTCATGTGCTCAACAAGTTTATGAGAGCAAGAGGAAACGGAGCAGGTGGTATGACATGCACATGGAAGTCTGAAGATGCTGTCAGCAGGAAATGCTGCTGTAAATATGATACCTGAACACAAGCTCTGTGTTGATAACAAAAAACTTGAGGTAACCTTCACAAGAGAAAGGAACATGAACTTATTTGCTCTTTTGCTACTTGAACCAATAGGACACCTTTTTAAGGGCTTGATCCTTGAGTATTTTTTCTTGGAAAAAAAAAAATCAGTTAAACTACACAATCTGCTCGAATAAATTTCACCATAACATGAAATAATGTAACAGATCTGAATTATTTCAAGGCACCAGAGTGCCAACCACAGTCCAAGCTACAATGAACCTCCTATGCTTAATAACGAAGTTGGCTACTGCAATAAGGGCGTAATGGAGGTGTCTTTTCGCTTTCTCAAGGCCTGCCCGCCTGTTTCTTCCATCTCCTCCATGAAGGTGAGACCCCGCGGCTGGGGAGGCCGAAGCTGATTCCAGGACAAACCCCAGGACGCGGCGGCCCCGCGCAGCCGGCGCGGCCCTTCCCCCACAAAGGGTGGGGAGCTGCGGCCGCTGCCCAGCCCCAGCCCCACCGCCCCCTCCCCGCAGCCCCGGGCCCAGCCCCGAGACCCCGCCGGGGCCCGAGCGCCCCGGGGGCACGGGGGGATGCCGCGGCGCACCCCGGCTGCCAGCGCGGGTGTGCGATGTCACCGCGCCCGCCCCGGCCCCGCTCACCTCGCCGTGTCCCGCCGCGGCCCCGCCGCCGCCCGGGGCTCCGCTGCCGCCGCCCGGAGCTGTCAGCAGGGCGCCCACCGCGCCCGGCGGGGCGGGGGCCGCTGCCGCCGCACCCCCGGCCTTGCCCAGCCCGCCGGTGCCGCCGCTGGGTCCCGGCCCGCCGGTGCTGCCGAGGCCGCCGCCCCGCTTGTTCTTCCGGCGCTTCGCTCCGCGCTTGGCGTCGGCCGGACTCATGGTGCTGACACCCGGGCACGGGAGGAGGGAGCGCCGGGGAGGAGGAGGAGGTGGGGGGAAGGGGCGCGGGGTCGCGCCAAGCGCCCGGGGCTGGCGAGGCCGGGCGGGGCCGGAGCTCCCCAGGCGGCGCGGGCAAAGCGGGGCTGTCACGGCCACGGGGACTCGCTCGGCCCCGGCGCCGCTGGGCAGAGTTACCGTCCAATATGGCGGACACAAGGGGAAAGTGATCCCCCTTTACGTTGGGGGGCTCCCCCTCGGCGCTGACGGGAACCGGCCGCGCTCGGCACGCTGGGAGGCGTAGTTCTGCACCTCGCCGTGACCTACCACCGGTAGTGGCATTGGACTATAGTTCCCAGCGTACATCGCGACGCCCGCCTGGGCATGGCGGATGAGCTCATCCGTCCCCGCGATGGCTGCTGGGAGTTGTAGTCCTCCGATCTGCCGTTAGCCGCGCCGGCCAGCGTTGCCACCCCGGTCAAGGGACTACAGCGCCGCCCAAAAGCCATGTGACTCCTTAAAGGGGCCGCAGCGCTCGGGGATGAGGCGTGAGGCGATGTTTTAGGCAAGGACCCGTGTGAGGGGCCGCACCCCGCCTGCTGTTCCGACATAACACAGCCCTTAAACGTAGGGCTCTTTTGTCATACTGTCTCTGTACAACCATCCCTCAGAACAACACAGGCACCACCGCTCCCAAATCCCACACAAGGCAGGCTGAAAATGGAGGTTACACCACTCGCACTGGGACTGAGGGCACTGCTGTGCCCTGAGGTGCCGAGAGGCCACTGCCTGAGTCGCCATCCCTGGACGTGCTCAATAAACGTGTAGCTGCGGTGCTTTGTGATAGTTTAGTAGTTTGCCGCATGGTCTAGTGGTGGGCTTGGCAGTGCTGGGTTAATGGCTGGACTCAGTGGTCTCAGAGGTCTTTAAGAACCTGAAAGATTCCATGATTCCGTGTTCTCCTCACAGTGCATGGCCACATGCAGGCTCAGGAAAGGTGAAATGCTCTGGCTCTGCACTTTGAGACGTCTGGGTGGCCTGATGCAAAAATCACAAATGTGAGCACATTAAAACTGGTGATAACTTCATGGGATCATGGAATCCATTAGGTTGGAAAAGACCTCTGCAATTAGAGTCCAGCCCATGACCAAACACCACCATGGTGTTAAATCGTGGCACTGAGTGCCATGTCCAGTCTTTCCTTAAACATCTCCAGGGATGGGAGTCCACCACCTCCCTGTGCAGCCCATTCCAATGTCTAAACACCCTTTCTGTGGAGAAACTCATCCTAATGGCCAACCTAAACCTCCCTGGCACAGCTTAAGACAGTGTCCTCTCATCCTGTCATTTTCTGAAGAAGAGGCCAACCCCCAACCTGGCTACAGCATCCTTCCCTGTACCAGGGATCAATAAGGTCCCCCCTGGGCCTCCTTTTCTCCAGGCTGAACATCCCCAGCTCCCTCAGCTGCTCCTTCTCAGACCTGTGCTCCAGACCCTCCACCAGCTCCATCGCCCTCCTCTGGATGCAATGACATGCTTTGACTTTGGGTGGTGTAATGCAAAAATCATAGCTGTGAGCACACCTGGTGATTGCTTAGGGCACTCTAAAATCTCTTTTGCAGCATTAAAATTGTGAAGGCTTTGAGTGGTTGTGATGGTGGGTCAGAGGATAGTTCAGGAGCACTGGCATATTTGCCTTTTATTCACCAATAACCATATACTCTTAAAAGATCATGGGAAAGACAGCCTCAGGAGTTTTGGGAGAGCAATGGAAGAAGGCCAGCAGAAGATGCCATCCACACTGAAGCTGTTCCAGGCTTAGTTTACCTTGGTACACATAGGGAAGCTTTGCTTTTACACACAGACAGCTCTGAAACCAGGAGATCACATTTGTTCATTCTAGTAGGTGGAAAGGTTTTTTTGTGGCAAGGCCCTGGTCTTCAAAAATGCATTCAATGCTCAGCACACACAGCCCTGCATAAACAGCAAATAGCAGTGGCAAGAGTAGCTGTGTACACGTAAGCATACACAGCCTTTTGCCACAAACAAATAAATTCCAGACCCTGAAGTACACATTTGAAGTTGACTTATCTTTGTAATATATGGCATTATTTTCAGAGGTAACATCTTTCACTTGAAATGATGACACACTCTTATATAGGCCTGTCTTTATCTTCCTTTCCAAATTATATTTTCTCTTGAACCCTCTTCATTTAACACCGTGCTTTTGAAAGAAAGATTATAGCTCTGTCAGTCTCTCTATCCCCTATGTATTACAGATAAAAAGCATTATTATGAGAAACTATTATAGTAAAATCACTCAACCATACAGGAGCTAAAGTAATGCTACTTAGTCTGACATCACAGTATTTAATTCTGATAATCTTATTGCAGAAACAAATGCTTTCCTCTTACACTCCAGAAAATAAGGGACATCCTGCTGTTTTTTTTTTTTTTTTTTTAATCCAGCTTTCAATATTAAAATTAACAGTGCAGGACAGTGAGTTTTTATAAACTGTGCAGGCCAGGGTCTTTTTTTAAACCTGCAGGTGAATACTCAGGGAAATGAAGTACTCTTACAGGTTTGCACGGAACTTAGCTACCCCTTACAATTAGCTGCTGAACCAATAGGCTGTTTTAGAAAAGAACTTGCTACTTTGATGGTGGATTTGAGTGTTTGTATGAACCAGAACAAAAGGCAGAGGAAATTAATTTGACTGCTGTGGAGACCTATGACTATGTTTCTTGTCCTTACTTGAATTAAATTACTTATAACATTCCATCTCATCCCTAAGAAAATAAATGCAGTCATTTGAACAAGCTAATTTACCTCACTGTTAATCTAAAGCATGGCATTTCAAAACCCTTTTGGGGGAAAAATTATTTATACTCTGAAAATTTTTCACATTTTCCAGGAATGCCATATATAAAAACTCACTGCATAAACAGTGCAGATCACTGCAGGGTTTTCCCATGCTCTTCCTTTGAACCAACCCAGTTTTAGCAGCATTGTAATTTACCCTGTGAGCCATTAAGTCAATAAAAGGCTGAACAGAGAGATGAGGTCACAGTTACCTTTGAGTTCTGCCTTCAGGATGTCAGCATGGCTGGAAAAACTCAATATGGTTTTACCACCTCACTGGAATATTTGTGCTGGTCTCCTGTAGCACACAGAATGATGTAAGGAGTCTATACACTGAACTACTGTTATAACCCCAAGTAAAAATTAAGACATCAGTTAGTCATTACATTTTTTGAAATAATAGTTTCTGTGCCAGGGAGGTTAAAATTTATGGTTTCTTTCATTTCAAGGGGTTCTTAATTATGCATTTAGTTCCCAATTTTACAGGTGCTACTTGATGACATTGGTAGTAGACTGAACTCAAAGGAGCAACTCACACACATGACAATGCCATGGGCAGTTTAAAGCACATCCAGGTGTTTTAGGAATCTTCTGGCCTCAGTTGTACCAGCTGTGATTTCCAATTAATTTCTGGCAAGTTGAAGTCACCAAAAAGGACAGGGGCAGTTGGCTTGGATGTGTCCCTTAGCTCCTCAAAGCCTTATTCATCAGCATCATCCTGGCTGTAGGTCTGTAGCTGACTCCCACAATGACATCCACATTATTTGTTTGCCACTTGTTTGTAATCCAGAGGCTCTCAACTGTGCCATCACCAGCTGTGAGCTCCATATATTCCAACCCTTCTGTTCCATACAGTGCCATCCCTCTGCCTCTTCTGCTCTGCCTACTCCTCCTGAAGAGCCAAGAAGCATCCAAAATGGCACTCCAGTAACAAGACTCATCCCACCAGATTAGGCCAAAGCTTCCAGCTCCTTGGGTTTGTTCCTTATGCCTTGTTAATTAGTGTAGAAACATTTCAGGTGTGGTACATTGTAGCCAACACCTTGTAAAACAGGTTAAGTGTTGGGGTCTCTAGCTGGTCAGAGTGACCCCAAGATGCATTAGGAAGTCTCTTTTCCCAGCCCAGTGGTTGAAGAAGGAGTCAGAGCTCTTCAGTTCTTGGTCTCAAGGTTGTTTATTGTATCTTTTCTATAAAATTTTTTCTCCTGTCCAGCTGAGGCCTGCTCAGCAGGACAGACAGAGGCACTCTGCCTGCCCCTGGGACAGTTATGTCTTTATGCTAAAAACTATGTATACACCTATGTTAGACAAGGAGCTTCTACTCTAAACCAATCCTGAAGTGCCAACATCACAGCAGAAGATGGAGGCCAAGAAGAAGAAGGAGAAAGGCTGGATATGCCCAGGTTCCTCCATCTTGCCCCCTGAACCCCCATTCTAAAAACCCCAAAATCTACTTTTTCACCTTGTGATAAATTCACTATTATTCTACTTAATTTGTCATGGCTTGCAGATCTTCATCTAAGGTTGGTAACTTGCTCCACAGGTCATAATCAAACCCACAGGCATCTTGGGGCTCTGTGCCAGGGTCTCTGAACCCCCTGGCAGGGGTCTTGGCTGCTCAGGACAGCCAGAGGGATGTCCTGGGTCTTGACAATTAAGGGATCCCAGTAGTGCTCATTTCCTTAAGTTTTTGGCACAAAGTTTTGGCTCACTCCTCACAGGTGAGCCTGGTTTTCTCCCTTTCCCTTCCAAGCTAGTTCAAAGATCTGTCAAGGAGCACCACGAGCTCCTGTGCCACAGCTCTGTTCCCCCTCTGAGACAGGTGCATCACATCAGTGCTCAGTCGACCAGGTGTTGAGTAGCTCATCTCATGGTCAACAAACTCAAAATTTTTCCAGTTACACCAATCTTGGAGCCACATATTGACCTGACTTATCTGCCTAACAGCATTATTCCTTGTAACTGGAAGGATCAAGGGAATCAGCACCTGTGCTCCCTATCCCTCTGCCAATGGTCCCAGGGCCCTGAAGTCTCTTTTGATTGCCCTCAGACTTCTCTTTGTTATTTCATTGCTGCCAGCTCGAACAACCAATAGCAGATAGTAATCAGCGAGCCTTACTAGGCTGCAGAATTTTCCAGTAATGTCCCTTGCCCAAGCCCCTGGGAGACAGTAGAGTTCTGTGTGAGTTTGGTCCAGTCTGGACAACTTCAGCAACTGGCACTAATTTGTTTTTGCCATTTTAATAGAAGTTCATTTTCCTCTGCAGGAGAGTGAACATGCAGGTGGGTCGGTATAGGGAAGGATGTGTTTACACATAAGTGTGCAGCATCACAGCATCTATTACACTGCCTGCCTTTTAATCACCTTACCTGCACTTCTCACATCCAGTTCCAGACTATCTGAGCTCCTTTCAGGTATGATGGATATTGACAGCAAGCTCCTGGATGGCCATGGACTCTAGGCACTCCCTCCTTTTCAAAGAAAGTAAATGTTCTCTGGGTGAGGTTATTGATTTATTTGCTTTGGTTGAGAGAGTTTCTGGTTGCTTGGTGGGACTAAACTGAAGAATAATGAAAGCAGCATCATTCTTCTTCAGCAAGGCTTTCTGTAAAGCAAAAGACTGCAGCTTTTCCTTTAGATGGCCAAAATTAGTTTCACCCAATCTCCTCTGGAATTTGTTTCACAGCCAGATGCCTCAGCTGACAAGACTTTATCTAATGCTGAAGAGGTTTAGAGTAAAATAAAAGGAATCTTGCATGCTGGATAATAAAACTTCATTTCAGGAGCCTTGTGACCCCTTTGACTTTATGGTTCTTGGATTTTTTCCTAGACAACCTTCTGGTCCTTGAACTATGTGTTTTTTAAAGCCATAAGCACAAAGGTTTTGCAGAAAGTCAGACTTAGTCCAGGGCATCCACCATGAAAACAGTGTCCCAAGAGGAACCTTGACTTGGTGCTTGCTGTAGCTGGGAAGATGTGTGATTCCTGGCTTCTTGTTCTCAGTGCCTGTGCTGAAAGACTCCTGTGTTGTGCTGAACTTATAAAGAATAAATGCAGAAGTAAAAAAGCAAGAGAATATTTTTTTCCTTCCAAATAACAGTAAGAAACTGAATGAAGGTGAGTTTCTTACAATGGGAATGCTAGAGCATACATCTCCACTGAACTGATCTAAATTCAGCAACTTTTTTCCAGATATTATTTTGATTCTCATTTTTTCCCCATTTAGAGTGGACTCTTTCAGCCTACTCTGAAGAATGCCTTTTGAAACATAACCTGCATTGTATAAAGAATTACCTAATTCTGGCCACTGAAATACGGGTTATGTCATGTAATGTTGCTTCTCTGCCAGCTGGCATTTTACATAATGGAATTCATTGCCTTTTCTGCATTAAAAAGCAACTTTGCTGTCCCCTTGTTGCCCTTCTGAAACAAAGGAAATGTTTTGCACATCAGTACTAGGACAGCAGGTAAGGCTGTACTGGTTCCAGTTTTTCCTAACTAGAGCATGAGGCTCCCCCTCTGTGAGGGAAAGGCTGTGGCTGCAGGTTATGGCTCAGCTGGAGGATGTCCTCCTTCCAGCAATTCCAGCAGCAGCTCAAAATGAAGCAGAGCAGCTTGGACAAGTCTGCCCTCAGATGCTTTCCAACCTTTGAAATAAAGTGTACAGGGAATGATGTTTAGTCTCTCAGCTAGCATTTGGGAAGAAAATCCAATTTCCACCTTTCAGAATAGGTGTTAACTACACATTCAGAGCTTTGATGGTGTGCTGGGGGACTTGAAGAGGATATTTTCATAGTGTGATCTTCTCTATTTACAGAGTCCCTGCGCAGCAAGAAAATACAGCAGCAGTTTCCTTGCTCACAGTTTCCAGTCCTGCCTGCCCAGCCAGCTCCCTGCCTTCAGGAGCCCAGGCTCTCCACTCCCTCTGAAGGCCACAATCACCAGGGATGTTCCATTTCCCTGCCTTTTTCTCTCACTAACCCTTAAAATGAAGCATTGGCAGCCATTCACTGAGAGGTCTCCCAACATTTTTGGTTGGTTCCGCATGTCAGGTCAAATTATTCTAGAAGTCTTCCTCCTGTTTCCAGCAACTGCTTTATAACAAGGTCTGGGGCTCTTTTGACCCTTTCATTTCACCTTTTAAAAGATGCCAAATCCATCCATCAGTTTTAAGCCAGAGTATGACAGCTGAAAGATCAGAACCTGCCTCCTGGCAGCCATTAGCACCTACAAGCACATGTCCAATTTCTTTGTGAGTTGTAGCAAAAGAAACATGTTCTGCTTTTGCACTCTTTTCATCTGGAGCTTTTTAACATTATCAAAATGAACAATGCAAGTTATGAATCTTTCTTACTGTTTATCTTTCTGCTTTGGCTTTTAAATTTATGATCAGGGGGGAAAAAAAGCGTATCCCATTGCTCTTCTGTCAGCTGTTTCTTCAATAATTTAGTTTCCCCTGTCACTGAATTGTCATTTTATTAGCAGATCTCTTCATAACATGGAGAGACAGAGCTCATGGATTACCCAAGTTTCCGCCCTATGTCTAAGAAACCCAACCGAGAAAAAAGATAAAAATTTCCTGTTTGCCTCTGTTCATCTCTGAGCGATCCAGTTCATGAATTTTAATTGACATTTGTAAAGTAGTTGAGCCCAGAGTAGCAGTGAGGAGGTTTATGGGTTTGCATCATCTTTCTTGGATGTTAGGAGAGAGAAAGTCCCAGATAGGAACATCTCCACACCAGCAAGACCCTGGGGAATTAACAGCAGTCTCAGTCAGCATCTTTTGTCCATCCTGACACAACAAGGTGGAGAACTGGGGCTTAGGATGCTCTAGGTGTAGCTTTTAAGCCTGGACAAACCAAGTTTACCAGACCACCTTCAACATAATCCTTAAAATTTCACTTATTATTGGGATGCCCCCAGTCAGTTTCTGGACGACAGTGCTTTCCAGAAGATGTCTGGCCCCAACTTAAAAATAGCAAGTACCAAAGGACATGTGGTCACATGGCACTGTTTGTTATGGCACTGGTTTTTATGGTGACCTGCTCAAACAGAGTAGCAGGAACTCAGGTGAAGCTGATAATCCTGTGTTTCCTGTTCTTGACCTTTGCCTCTCTTCCCCAGGTCTTCTGCAGCGTGGCAGTCCCCGTTTCTGGGCAGAGTCTGAGACAGAAGAGATCCGTCTAAAGCCTTTATCTATTTTACAGGAAAGGAGTCAAACCCCCATGAGCCTGTCCTCTTTGCACCCCAAGCTGTGATGCAGACCCTGACCCCCAAACCATGATGCTTCAGCTGCATGACTCAGTGGAGGACACAGCACCAAAACAAAGCTTTGCTGCTTTTACCCCTGACACAAGTTTAACCTGGTTCACACAATGCCACACAGCAGACAGAGCCCATGTTTGGAGTGGGGTTTTGGACTGCAAAAGAACATAAAAGTTTAAGCACTGAAAAACAAAATAAGCTAGGAAAGTAATTTGTACAAGCTGTTCACAGCTGTAGTGTGCAAAGGAAACCAAACCAATGCTACCACCATGTCTCAGTGACCCAATTAAGAATTTTTTAATCCACCAATCTCTTTCAGTCCCATTTGACAGAGGCAGTGATCCCACAGGTATGCCATTCTATGAGTTTCAGGCACATATTAGCTTTCACATCCCAGGGTAGTCCCACCAAGGGAAAAACACTTCCAGTCCCTTATCAGGGAGGTAAGAACTCACTGGCCAATCAGCCCATGTCAGCACAGCATAAAAGATGCTGCCTCTTGCCTAGCCAGGCAGAGAGGAAATGAGAGAGCTGGGAAGGACAGTGAAAATGCAGAGTCCAACCCCATGGGAAACTTCATTTCCACCCTTCACAAAGCAGACTATTTCCATGGAGACTGAGATTTACAGGTGGCCTTGCAGAGATGTCTCCATACCTGGGGTGTTGGGGGCAAATTTTGGTTCAAGATCAAGGATACCAAAACCAGCTGTGAAATTCCAGTCCAGACCAACTTTCTTACCACAATAAGCATCTGTACTTCAACTTAAATATTTGATGAGATTATTGCAACTGACTGGGTTTGCCCCTACATTGTTGAATCATTTTCATCTTGTCTCCTGAAGTCCAAACCTGGTCTTTTAATCCTCAGAAAATGGACAATTAATATAATGATGTGTTCCAAAGAGATGCCAAGCACCAGGAATCTCATAGCAGCAAGTATAAATATGTCTGGATTTCAGCTGCAGGTCCTTTAAGAGTTACCTGTTATTCTATCAAATTCACATCATTTGCACAGTGGGGCTTTTTGCTGGATTGATAAGCAGTTCTCTGTAAACAACCATTTCATGGTATTTATATGAATACAGGGTGCCATAATTCTCAGCTTCTCTCATCCCTACAAGAGAAATTATTCAAGGAAATTCCCCAAAGGGCAAGTCACATTTGGATAAGGCTGGCATCACTCCAAGAGTGTGAGATTGCTAGAGAAAGGGAATTTACTTGAGGAAGAATGAGAATATAGCATTATTTACCAGCTAAAAGCTGTTCCTGCAGGGAGTGGAACATCATCTACCTTGGTATCAGAGGAAACTGAGGCCGTTCCACATCTCAGCCCCAGATTTAATAAACACTGACATGTTTGCACAGTATGTGCTTGCAAGAGGCATTTCTGTAAGTGCAAGGAAGCAGTTTGTGCATTAGCAAGGCTGGCAGAGGCATTTTCTGTGCCACTTCAGTATCAGAGTTGTCAAGTGCACTATCAAAACCTTCAGCAGAAATGGGCTTTTTAATGTACACTCTTTCAGGGCACAAACCATTAGCAGAAGGCTACAATTGCTGGGTTTTGGGGCTTTTGCTAGATTATCTATTGATCTATTTATTTATTTATTTTGAAGTAGTAGAAATTTCATGTGAACTGACTTGTACATGAAAGGAAAAGGAACATTTAGCACACATCTTTGAGCATACCATTATTTTTAATCTCAGAGAGAAGCCAGGACTTTTAAAGCATCCATTTTCAGAGAGTGCCTTGTACCATCAACCATGTGCCATTTGTTTGTGAAAAGGGTGAAACAGGGAAAAATTGGGCATTGCACCTCACACAGCCCAAGCAGTTACAGTGAACATCAACAGACAGCATGTAAACACAGCTGGGGCACAAAAGCAGCATCCACCACCCTTCCCTTCCCTTCCCTTCCCTTCCCTTCCCTTCCCTTCCCTTCCCTTCCCTTCCCTTCCCTTCCCTTCCCTTCCTTCCCTTCCTTCCTTCCCTTCCTTTCCCTTCCCTTCCCTTCCCTTCCCTTCCTTCCTTCCTTCCTTCCTTCCTTCCCTTCCCTTCCCTTCCTTCCTTCCCTTCCCTTCCCTTCCCTTCCCTTCCCCCTTTCCTCTTCTTCCCAAGTCCTTTTCCCACTTGTTCCAAATCCCTCCAGGATGTTGCCCGAATTATTCAGAACAACAGTGAGAAGCCCTGCAACTTTAAATAATCAGAAATAATTTTTCTAGCATAAATTCTTCCCATCCTGACTAATTGAGTCAAGGCTGACTGAGAAATGATAAATTTTTTCTTCCCCTTTTTAAAATGTCTACATTATTGTTGATAATTGATGCCAACTGAAGTCAAGGGATACAGGCTGTAGTTGGGTTTGCTTATGATAACTTTATTTACATTTATTTCTATCACATTTCAGCTTCCACAGGCCGTATAACAGCTCCCTGTATTCAGCTAATGAAGCACTTCTAGTCATCTCATTCCAAATTAGAAATATGGCACTGCTGTTGTGCCAGATAAGACATGGGTGTATTTTCCTAATTATTTTATTTCTTGGTGACTAAATTGGAAACAGACTGAACAAAGAAGAGATATTTCATTATATGTCTGCAAATAAATTATATCTAAAACAACTACATCACATGCTTCAGTAAAATAACTTGCTGTTGTGACTAATACTCTCTGCTAAAGATTTACTTGAATATCCAGCACTTCTCAAAGAAGGGTTACCTCTGTACATTTCAAGCAATTTTATTTTCTTCAAAGTGCAAAAGAAAAAAAAAAGTGGAAAATGTTTTAATTTAAAAGTGTGTGGTAGCCAAATGCATTGCAGATGAAAATAATGGATAATAACTCAAATCCAGAAGGGGCAGCAGATTCAGCCTGAATTAATTCTACAGCTTTGTCAAAGAGAGCAATTCATTTTTGGCAGCTTGAAAGCTTAGAAAGCTGGTAGGGGAAGGGCTGCCAGAAATGTGTTTCTTGGAAGGAGACTTTCTCTTGAGGATACCCTTTAGAAATTGATCTGACCTGGGTCACCCACAGATACTGCTCGTGCTCTGGTTTAGGAAGCACAGGGATGGGTGAAGTTTCCTTACTGCCCAATGCCCTCCATGGTTCCCACCCTCTATTTAACCTCCTTGAGTTCAGTTTCCCAAGAATTAAATGGAAATAAAACTCATGGTGCAAATCTTCTTTCTGAGCCTGTCATGATGCCTTACTGCAAGAACCATATAAATCCCATCTATAAAGAAGATTGCTCTGTAAAAAATCTGCCACAGTTGAACTAACCCCTCATTTTCTCTTAAAAAACACAACACTAACATCATCTAAAAAGCCAGTGGAATTTCAATGGCATAGAAAAAATCGTTGACCATTTTTCAAGTTCTGCATAACATTGGAAAATGCTTTCCCTGGTTCTGTTAAACTGCAAGAAGTCTCATCTGCTTGGCCTAGTTAGCATGGGTGAGTTTTTGCAGTGTGTTCCTCCTGTTATCCTTGTAAATGAAGGGAACACAGCAGCTGTGGAAGACATACCCCAAAAAAAGGCCAGGACACGACCTCCCAGAGCTGCAAGTCAGGAAGAGCTGGGACTTGGGCAGGGAGAGCAGGTGAGTGTCCCACGAGCGTCACAGGAAGAGGGGAAGTGACTGCAGGCAAGACAGGAAGACATGGATTTTTGGAGATGTTTCTGGGACTTCAGCTGTGGTGAGGGTGTCCTGAAAAGCATCCAGCAAACTTCTTTGGCAGCCAAGAGGGGAAAGGGTGGGGATGTGTTAGCAGAAAGCAGGAGAAGATAATGGTACAGAAAATGCAGTTCAAACAGAAGAATGAAAGACAGAGGGGACCAGGAAAAATGTGGAGGTTTTGAGTCACCCTTTCATTCACTGTATTCTGCCCATGTGCAAAATCAGCTCATGAGCAAAGCACCTTTGCAGGTCTGTGCCCTACAGCTAGGTGTTGTGGCAATCTGAAAATGCCCCACTGCAAGACATGTGAGCTCATCATGTTCCCTCAGCACAAGGGATGAAACCTCTTTCTTTAAAAAAAAAAAAAAAAGTTAAAAATTTTCTTTAAAATTATTGCTTAAGACACATAAAAACAAATGTAACCTCCTGCTCTTTCTCAGCAAGTCCAGGCAACACTAAACACCCATTTTCTCTTTTGTCCCCCCATTCATGATCACTGTAAGGGAAGGAAGTCCTGGCTTTGTCAAAGCAGTGGGAAGGTTTTGCATGGCTGCACATGTTTCAAGCCCAAGCCTTCAGCTGAAAAACCTAAACATTTGTAAATAAAAAGGCTGATTTGCCCTTGTTCATATAATAGAGTTCTGTTTTCCCCAATTACAATGCTAATTAATGGTTTTCACTTCATTCCCACTGTGACAAGCAATCACTTCCCAAAGCCCAAAGCCCCGTTGGTGCCTCCATCATCTTGAGATGCAGGTGAGCTTCTTTTCCCAGACTCTCAGCAGCACCAAAGACAGATGTTTGTGGGTTTTTTGCTTGCTTCACTCTCTGTGAAGCTTTGATTTTCTCAGCCTGAGGCAGCCTTCAAGAGTTAAGGTAGTAAATGAACCTGTCTGCTTTATGGTTTGTAGCCATCCTGCCTGGCTGCCAAATTGCTCAGCATGGCCACATCTTTCCTCTGAGCCCGATGGAGATGCAGAGGGACCACCCCACACACACACACAGACCTGGTACATCAGCTGGTGACATTCTCCTGGTCTTACCTCCATGAAATTGTGCCCAGAGTCCTGAGTCCTGTTTTCCTCCATCCATGGTGAAAATTGTGCATTGGGTTTAGTGTGGCCACTGGCACGGGAGGCATTGCCTCCCTCTTTGGGCAGCTGGCAGTGCTGAGTGTTGAAGGCTGCAAGATGTGAGCTCCCAAGGTGGACAGTGACAGCAGTGAGCAGGGAAAAGCTTGATTTCCCCTCCAGGTGCAGCCTCTCCACCTTTTGCCCAGGTGAATTTTCTGTCTCATCAAGACCAAGCATGAAGGTAAATAAATGTCTTTTCAGTGTCAGGAGCATTCTCAGTATGTCTCACCTTTAGTAAAAGCATCCTTCTGCCTGCAAGCTGAAGCGCTCATTATTCTTACAGCACCCCCACATCACCTTGAGAAATAAAGGTGTGTACAAATATCACAGCTGGCTGACAAGCTGGAGACAATTATGCTTGCTCCTTCTGACCCTTGGCCACACACTCTCTGCTGCCCTTCTGCCTTTTTTCCAGCTTCAGTCTCACCAGAATCCCCATTACTGTGTTTTGCAGTGTAAAAATGGCAAAGAGCAGCTCAGTTCATGATAAGCACAGAGCACATGTGGCTTTCATGTCACTGCAGGCTGCAACACTCCCTCAGCACCGGGCATCTCCCCAGCACTCCATGCTTTTGCACAGGATAACTCTTGCCAAATTTTCTAGCAATGAGATAAAACAAGCAGGATCCCCTTTGTTTGTAGCGGGACAAATGCTGACCTATGCTACAGGTGCCTTCCCAGGCCTTTACTTGGTTTTATTTATGGCAATGTGTTGGAAGGGATCCCTGGGGTTCCCAAAACGTCACAAGAGACTTTGCAGCTGACTCCAGCAGCCAGCAGAGCTATTCCATGTGCCCAGGGTGAGGGTGTGTGACAATACTGGGCTGTTGGGATAAAATGTGATTAAAAGAAGATAGAAACAACAGCCTGACTTCATTCTACAGCTCTGTTAGTGTCTGTGTCACTCACCTATTTTTTTTTTCTACATGCTATTGGTTTTCTGCTTTGCCTTTTATGAATACACCCTTTCCATGTATGCATACATTTTGTCTATTAAGAGCCACAGATTTGCAGGCAGTGAGGCCATTCCTCTCCACAGTGACATCAGCCAGCGGAGGATGTGATTTATTTTAGCACTCCCTGTAATCAGAGTAATGTTGCTGCAGTGGCCAGAGGCTCCCTGCACAATGCAGAACATTTTGACGCAGTGCAAAGACTCCTCCTTGCCATAACAAAAGAGACATTGAGAGATGTGCTACCAGAGCTGCACCACTGACACTCACACAGGTCCTGAAACAGCAGCCCAGGCCTGGGTGCCACGAGCTGTGCCCCAAACTGCTCTGACCCCGTGCCCAGGGCTCTGGAGTCAGGGCTGACAATGGCCAGCATCAGCCCACCTCAATCTGCCTCCACCTGGGACTGTTGCTGCCACAAACAGCAGACTGAGAGCTCTTTGGAGAAGGGCAATGCCTTTTCATTCTCTGCAGAGCATCCCACTCTCCCCTGGACACTGCACAAAGCTGCTCTGCCGTTTCCAAGGTGATGCCTGGAGGTGAAGCCTGTTATGTATTCTCTTGCAGGTAACAGCAGCTGTAGCTCAGAGATGCCCTTGGATGGGCCATTGTTTGAAAGGAGGTAGGAAAAGGACAGAAAGATCTATTAGTAACCAATCTTTAAAGACGGGTAAGAAAAAAAAAAAAAAATAAGGACATTTATTTTATGTTTTCAAATGCAGTTCAAGTTCTTGCACCTAGGAATGAGCATTGTATCTATGATGTAAACAACAAAATCAATCATTCGATACTGGTTTAGTTTTGTCCTGTAAGATAATGGTTACAAATGTTGTTTATGCCTAGTATTAAGTCTTGAGTTGCCTGAGGAGGACTGACTTTATAAATCAAAATGTAGATGTTCCTTCCTGCGGTCTGCCTAGAGGAAGGGCTGGATGTGGGTACAGCACTTCATCCCTCGCTGCCCTTGGACCTCCTGAAATCTTGGGGAACACTTGTTAAACTTTAAAATTTCCTCTCAGAGTTTTGCCACAATCCAAAAATTACATTATTTTGAGCCTGATTCCCTGGAGTCTTTTTACTGATCTCCTTCAGCTCAAAATTTCTTAATACCCTGTGGTCTTGCAAGCAGTAGTTTAATAGACACGTTTCAGTCAGTGTGCTAAGAGAACAAAAAGATGTTTGTTTCCTTTCTGGTTTTCCTTCTAGTAGCTCCATGTGGGAACCATAAGTGTGTACCATACACACTTGGGTAAAATGGGCATTTCTTCAAAACATGAAAGTCTGTTCTTGCAGGATAATGCTGGTGTCCAGCAAGGCCAGACCAACATCTCACCCAGGCTGCTGTCTGCCACTGAGAAATCAATGCCAGACTTTTGAAAGGATAATTGATAAAGCTAATGCAACAGCTTGGAAAAAAATCAACAGAGACCACTGCTTCTTCCAGCAGGATCCATCTTTATTACACACAGTCCAGTATTTATGTATCTACATGGGAAAGTTTAAAAGAAGTCTTGGGAACATACAGAAGGAAAGCCAAAACAGCCACAGCACCAAGCACTCCTTAGAGCTGACATTTCTGCCCTTAGTGGCCATTCACTCAAACGTGCTGCCTCCCAGTGTTGTGGGAGCCAAAGGAAAAACATTCACACACGGTGTTTATGGCTGCAGTCTCTTCTCTGCTACGCGCCTTTCCCAAGAGAACAGAGAGGCTTTATCAAAGTTAAGTGTAACAAATTGCTGTTGTACACAGGACTCTCACTGAGGCCAGGACGGCTGCCTCAGGCCTCTGCTTCTGCAGCCAGCGCCAGGCCTGGGACACAGGCAATGCTCCATGGCCCATGGGGGGATTATTGGGGCTGTCTTGTGCAGGGCCAGGAACTAGACTTGGTGATCCTCGTGGGTCCCTTCCAACTCAGGACAAATTCCATGAAATATTCACTCAGGATATATTCTATGAAATATTCATGTTCTATGAAATGAGGGCAGGGAGATGGTGAGCAGTAAATACATCACGGACGCTTGAATCGCTGTTGTCAGCACATTGAAAGGTGCTGCTGGTGGGAACAGAGCAAGGGGAGGATGGACGGAGATGAAGAGAGCCTGCTCATCTCCCCTCCTCCCTGCAGTCCTCACCAGGAGCATAACAAAATTGTGGTCATGCAAACAAGCACCCACTGAGCTGGAAGTCTTTTCAACCATGGCCCCTGATGCAATGGAGACCTTGGAGGCTGGACTGGTGTCTGTGGTTGTTCAGGAAGTAAAGAAATGAGTAAAACATCCATCACAGAAGCACATTTTTTGGATGTTAAAATGCCATAGACTACGAAATGTGCTGGTGTCTGTGTGGGATGGGTGGTTTATTCCCCTCCCCAGGCACAATCCCACGGGGGCACCACCATTCCCACAGCAGGATTTGCTTTGCAGAGGGAAGATCAGGAGGACTCTCCTGCTTTGTAGGCAAGATGTAAGGCATGATCTCTATTGCAAGAGAGACATCCTGGGGCCAGTTTAGCAGTTCAGGATTAACTCTGTTAGCATTGCTTAGCCTGGCACAGAGGGCTTGACTGCCCCTCTAAGAGCTGCTGTCAGCTGTGGAATGGTGCCTGAGCATCAGCATGGGATGCTGCAAATCCTCTGCCTCCACATCCAGCAGCACAGCACTGCATTAGGTCATGTATTTGTTATTTTTACCCAGCTAGGGTGTGGTAGGGAAATACTGAAAGTTTATTTTCCGTGGAAAACCATGAAACCCACATGGAAAATCAAAAGCACACTGACACCTCTGCTGTGCAAATCCTTGGCGTAGAGCAGCTCTGCTTTCCATCTGTGTAGGAACATGCAAATCTATTTACTGTGCTGAGCTCCAGGCAGCCCTGGTACATCCAGAGGGCACAATAGGCATCTCAATTAGGCTACAAGCACCAGTTCAGTGCATTTGGTGTATATAGTTACTGGCAGATTACAGACTTAATAGACATTTCTTCTAACTGGCACAGGGAACACCAAAGAGCTCAAAAGCTGTTTTGAAATAAATCTCTCTCAACACTTACCTCTGCTCATGAAAGTTATGGTCTTTTACTCTGTCTCTGACATACTGAACTTCTGCAACATGCTCCATGTTACTGATTTACAGTTCTTGCAGGTGCCTTCAGGGCTCACAACAAGGTCCAACGAGGCAGACAAGGGCCAAGGGAAAGAGGCTGCTGCAAGCAAGGGCTGCAGTCCCCTGCTGGAAGCAGTTACTGTCCTCAGCTTGGGGCACATCACATAATGCTGTGGGCTGTGCTCATGCAGCAGCTCTGGGATGAGAAGTTGCCCTGCCCCGTTCCTGGGGGCTGTTGCCAGTGTCCCTTGGGCACCTGGCTGCCCCCTCAGCAGTGGGGTGCACCTGTTTCCCTGGGAAGCATGAGACCTCAAATCCTGTGCTCAGTTTGGGGCCCAGTCACTACGAGAAAGACACGGAGGTGTGGAACTGTGTCCAGTAGAGAAGGGCAAGGAAGCTGGAGCCGGGTCTGGAGCACCAGTCCTGTGAGGAGCAGCTGCTGGCTGGGGTTGCTCAGCCCAGCTCTGACTGTCCAGGTCAGGCCAGAGGAGGAACCTGACACCTCCTCTGTGGCCACCCCCAGCTTCCAGCTGTGCACAGGCACAGACTGGCACTGCTGGCAGCAGCACGGACAGATTTCCTGTGAGAATACAGACACTTTTCATCTTTAAGGGTCTTGAAACATCAGGATAACCCCAGAGGGGACTTGGGAGCCCTGAGGAGGGCATGAGAGAGGTGGAAGTATTTCCCTGTGTGGTGGAGGGGCTTGGAGTAGGTGCAAACCTGCAGCACTTTGCTGTGGATGTGACTTGAGCTGACAAAATGCAATTGCTGGATCTGGCATTTCTCCAGGACCCCAGGATTAATGTTCTGATTCACATGAAACCTATTACCTCCCCATAAATACTCAACAACATTTTAAAGAGTGAATTTATTTTCCTCTCCTCTCCTCTTCTTCTGCAATTTGCATTATCTGTTGCTAAATGTATTATGGCATGCTTTACCCCAGTTCACCACTTCAAGGACCTCCCCGTAGCAATTTCATAAGTAAATCACTACTTGATCTTATAACTCAAGTACATAGTGTCAACCACAGGAATTTTATTTCAGTCCAAATCACCATGCTTTTGAAAGTTAATATCCATTATTTCCTTCCAGTAGTTTCATCTGCTCTATAGCAGTAGGAAAAAAAGATTTCTGTCTAGCTGAAGCCATTAGGTGGAGATCTGTTTAATGGAGACATCCCAATGCTGCCTGTTAATCTCTCCTCTGGAGCTGAGGTCATTTGAAAAATATGAGTGTTTATTTTGTTCACCTCTCTAATCTGAGCCATAATTTCTTTTTCCTCACAGACCCTGGAGCACAGAGAGATGGCTGTTGTTTAAGCACATCAGGCACCTTTCCTCCAGGGCAAAAATATGACGTGAATTTATAACTCAGGGATCCTCAGCTCCTCTCTGGCCCACAGGTGACCGATGTGGTGGCGCGCACCACAGCACAAGTGACCACCTTCTGTGTCAGGCAAATCAATATCCTCCCGCCTTTTGGCCCTTTCACAACACCAGCTGGCCTTGTACCAACCAAATGTGCTAGCAGTTGTCAAGGTTCCTGGAAAAAACAGCTTTGGAGGTGGTCCTGAGTTCCCAACAGGGTCTGGTCTTTGCCTCTCCAAGCAGCAGTGCCAATACTTTATGCTGTTGGCAGACTCTTGTCCTTTCTGCAGCCAGAGAATGAGAAAAATGGCTTGTCTGGCCCCTGCTCCTGGACTGGCCCGCACTGAGGCGCACCTGGCAAAGTCACAATCAGCTCACGAGTGGCCGAGCTGCTGAAAGGGGGCAGCCCCAGAGGCAGACACTGCCTCACCAGTCACCACCTAGAACGGTGCTCAGCTGCTTGACAGAGAAATTACTGTGACAGAAAAATTAATAGGAATTACAATCAGCATGAATTGAAACAAATTTGAGCTCGGAGGGGAGGGATTCCCCCCTGGCTCAGCACAGGAGCTCACAAAGGCCCGGGTACTCTGGTGTGGGGAAGTCAGCAAGAGCTGCATGTTGTGTATCAGTGTCCTGCACTGATTGATGAGCACAATCATAAATAAAAGTATTTTTCAAGAAAATACTTAGGTCTTGAAGAAAAATATTTTCTGATTTTGATGATTCTTTGTAATTCTTAATTTCTAGGCTGCCCAGAAAACCCCAAGAGGGGCCTTATTTATTTTCCATAGAAATATTTTCAAGATTTTTTTCTTCAGCAAGAGGCAGGAAGTTGTTTTCCTCATTGGTGATAGGGATGTCCAGCCAAGAGGGGCAGCATTAAGAGCACAAGTGACCAACACTGTGCTGTGAGGTTGCCTACCCCAAATGTCCCTTCAGGGCTTGCACAAGGCTGCATTTGTTCCAATCTGCTGAAGATGAGGAGAGGCAAGTTTTGTCTCAATCCACAGCTGCAGAAAGGAAGCAGGTTCTAAACATACCCAAAAGTGAGATTAAAACACAAACAAGGTTAAATGTTTGTAGTCAAGTGACAATTCAACTTGATTTTTTCATAAAAGAGGAAGGAAAGAGAGAAAATAGTAAAGTGGGAAAGTGCCACGAGAAGCACAGGAGGGGGGTCACCAGCGCCATGGGCCCAGCCCTGGCTCACAGAGTGCAGGAGGGAAGATCTGTGCTGGCTGTGAGCCCAGGCAGCCGCAGCAGCACAGACAGAACAGACTCCATCCAGCACTGGGTGGATTTTGCAGCAGCCTCTGGGGCAGCTTGGGCCTTTACTTATGGAGGGTTTTGGGAGGGAAACCTCAGGTCCCCCTCACAGCAACAGCACATCAGGGGAGAAGTTCCTTGCTCCCCTAAAGTTCATTGGGTGCTCATTGGAATCCAGGTGAAATTCACCTGATGTATCCAAGTGCTCCTTGCTTGTTTGCCTGAAGTAACAACTGCATCAAGGCCTTTTAATGACCTCACCCTGTGTGCCTCATTTCCTAAAATGAAGCACTTCAAAGCTTTAACTGTCAAACCTCAAATCTTCAAAGAGCCAATGGAGAAACATTGCTCACTTTTTATGGGTTCACTATGGGACAGTCCCAAGGGTTGGGAAGCTCCTGACAGAGACTCCATTGCTAAATCCCAACTGCCCTTCCGTGAGCTGTGTGTTTTTCTGTCCATCTGTCCACCCGTGCGTTGGTCAGAGGTTTCTCCTCTTGTCTCACATGGAAAACCTCAGGGAAGGCATTGGTGAGATGCCTGGCTCACAGCTTAGTGCTGAAGGGGAGAACCACAACTGCACATTTTAATGTTTGCCATTAACCTTTAATAATTGCTTCCCTCTTATTGGGCCTGTCACTGCAATAAATTTCAATGTACTAAACACTTGAGTTAAATCCTCTCTAACAGTTCCCTTGTTAGGCTGAATAAAAGTCAGATTTCTTCAATATGTCCCACCAAGATCCCTAATCATCTCCATTGTTTTCCACTTGGCTTCTTTAGTATTAACAGTATGCAGTTTCAACAGGAACTGCCAGCTTCCTCATCAACTTCAATAACAAGTGTTTAATAATTGCAGGTATAATTATTCACAGCACTGACAAAATTTGCTATTCACCACTAATTTCTTCAAATTACTGAACACATGAAGCAAAAATAGACTAGTTAGAAAGACATTCATTTTTAATCATTTTCATTACTGTTGTTTAATGAACAAAATCCACAACTCAGCGTTCCAACAATATTTCAACACAATATAAAAAGAAAGCCAGCAGGATTCTGGGTTGCATCAACAAGGGCATCACCAACAAAGATAAATATGTCATTATCCCACTTGTCAAGCCACACCTGGAATACAATGTCCAGTTTTGGTCCCCACCATGCAGAAATGATATGAACAGGCTGGAGAGGGTCCAGAGAAGGGTCAGAAAGGTGATCAGAGGGAACCAGCCCTAACAGAAAAGGCTGGGAGAACTGGCTTTGTACAGCCTTGGGAAAAGAAGGCTTAGGGGAGACTTTATTGCTGTGTCCCAGAATTGAAAGGGTGGCTACAAAGAAGATGAGACTCCCTTTTTACAAAGAGTCACATGGAAAAGAGGGGAGGTGACAGGTATAAGTTAATCCTGGTGAGATTGGACAAAAGAGGAAAATTTTTCACACACAGAGAACAGTCAGTCATGGGGATAAACTCCCCAGAGATGTGGGGGACTCCCCAACACCTGATATTTTTAAGATTCAGCTGGACAGGGAGCTAGGCCATCTTGTCTAGACTATGCTTTTCCCAAGAAAGGTTGGACCAGGGTTCCTTCCAAGCTGGCACCACAAGAGGAATAAAGATCATGGTGACTTACATGCACATAGGCTTTGGACTTGGCTGGAAATACTTATCCCAGACACATGACCAGACCAAGATGGTGCAGTACCAGCCAACATTGTATTTCCTCACCTTGGTTTTATCCTATTCGTAAGTTTTGATTAATCCCACAACCAGAAATCAGGGAGACACGGCTCAAAAGCCCACACAGAGCATTGGCAGAAACCCAAGTCTCCCGTGCACTGTCACTTCCTCCTGTCTCTGAGGTCAGTGCATCCCAGAGGACATTTCCCACGTGTTCCCACCTGGCACAAAACCCTTTTCCAGAAGAAATCTGGCAGCAGGGGGCAGGTTCCCAAGTCACTCCAGGCATGCCAGTGCTGGATGGTCTCTCCCATGGGATCTTGGCTGCAGCACGAGGTAGGAGCAACATAACTCACCTTGGGATGTGAGCTCCTGCCTGCCAGGAACCAGCCAAAGCTGCACTGTCAAACACCAGCTGTGTCCCAGCAACAGCCTCAAACTCTTCCTAGGTGCTGCACCTAACCTAAACCAGACACAAAGTGTTTTCTGTCCTAGTGAACTGCCTTGTGTCCTGGTTTGGCTGGCCATAATTGTCTGGGCATCACTATGGTAGGACACAAGCCCAGGACCACAAAGTAGTTCCCAGCCTACAAACACAACACCTTCCTTACCCAAGGGATATTTCAGATATTAAGGGTGCAGTCTTGTGGATATTTGCAATTTCAGATGAGGAAGCCCAGAGGATGACTGAGGAGGTTGGACTTGACAGTCTCACTCTTGTCCAGGATATCCAAGCATTGCAAGTCCAGCTGTAAAAATCAGTGTGTAGGACAGATAAATATATAATAATTTGTTTTCAAAATAATGTCCAAAAAGCTTTTTCCAGGCATCCTAACAGATACAAAAGAATACTACAACCAATAAAATCCCATAGAATACCTAGGTAGCAATGCTGAGGCGTAACTGTCCATTTTTTAATTGCAAACCCTTTCTACTTCTGTTGCATTTCCAAGCAGCTGCTGTGCACACAATACAATTATTTCATTCATCTCTTCAGAGGAGCAGGCACTGCCCTGCTGTGGCTCAGTGAAACCCCACTGCTGCCACAGGGAGTGGTAGGTTCACAGCACATCCAGCAAAGCGGGCATCAGCCTTTTCCCTGGGCATCCCTGAACACAGGGCAAACAACAGCTCTGATTTCTCGGGGAAGGAGGGTCCAAAATGAGGGCTCTGCCTGAGTTCATGCCTGGGACCCTGGTGGCATTTATTAAATCCCCAGCCTCCAACACTGCTTGAATTGCTTGTCTCTGCTCCCCTCCAAAAACAGCTCTGGGGGACAATTTGCAGCTCATGCAGACAGCTGTAGAAGTTTATGGAACCAGCTGAGTTTTGCTGATCAAATAAAATTAATAATAAAAAAATCAATTTTAGGGTCCAAGCACCTCCAGCTGGAAGTCCCCTTTCTTTCTGAATGATGGTGACACTGGCTGAGCAGCACTTTGTTCCGCGCAATGCTCTCTGCCTTCAGATATGAGAGGTGGGAGAAGACAAAAATAAAAGGAACACTGATGGCAAGTCTAACAAACCGTCTCTACAGGCAGAGAACCCTCAGAATGCCCAAAGTACTTCAAATATTTCTTAGGCAGAAGTGTCAGAAAATCAGTCTTTTGTGAGCATTTCTCCTAATTAGCTCTTTGCAATTCATGAGGCCTGGCGTGGAGCAGGCAGCTCCTTCCCAGTGGAGCCCCGGCTGCTCCTGCAGCCCCGTGCTCAATTTGCTCAGCTAAGGGGAGTTAATGCTTCAATATGCAGCAGGCACTTTCCTAAATGTTGAAAGACTTAAACAAATTATAGCCATCCTACAATTTGGCAGGTTAGGAAAGAAGCTTTTAAAGAGCCTTGTAAAACGAATGACTTAAACCTTCACCCCAGGCTATTTTTAAAATTCATTTGTCTGCACTCCAGCAGAAAGGAAGGCACAAATATATGCATGATCCATGTCTAAAATTTTGATTTTTGAATTAGTTAGAAATACATTTCAATCTTTGTGGCAACTAATAAATTATTTGGGGAAGTGGTGTTGTAATCCTGGTCATGGAAATAGCCACAGTTTCATACCCTTCCTCTGCTGAGCAAGGCTTGAAATTAGATTTGTGGAGGAATTTTTGGCAAAGGAAAGAAGAGATAGCACACCACCTCCTTGCAGCAGAGTTTTAATGACTAACTTTCATGTTCCTTTCCACTGCAATATATGTGCTTTTAGTCACACTAATTATGAATTGCCCACTTGTGATGATGCAAGCCAAGATGTACAAAGAGAGCTACACAAAAGTTTACATTAAAAAAATTGGTGCTCTATCTATCCCACCCCATAAGGCACTAAGTGGGATAAACTACTGCTAGAGAAAGCAGAGGCCCTTCTCTTTCCCCAGGAAGCAAGAAGAATCCCTTACTATGTATTAATATGTTTTGTGTACTCTCTGTGAAAAAAGTTCCCCCATAAAGAATTAGAATGTGTTTAAAATTGACACCTGCAAGTGCTCATATAGACACACCTCTATGAGCATTAATCCCTTGACCTCTGTAACCTCTGCATTAAATCAGTATCATAACCTGTTGTTTTTCTGTGTAAGACTTTTAATACTGGTATCTTCTTCATTAAATATGAGAGAGGAAACAGGATTAGAAATAAGCAGTTCTCCATTCCTAATATATCTGCTTTTAAACGCTTACCTAAAACCTCAAGGTAAAACCTCCTATGGAAAATAAAAGTATACAAAGTCTGAATCTACAATCTGTGGGTAGCAGTTACCAGGGGGAAGTGAGGCCTTCAGGTTTACATGGCTGCTGTAGTCAAGGGCTTTACTGAGTGAAAGATGGGGCAAGCAATCAAAATATTTTTGAAATGGTCTTTGAGACCTCCATCTCCTTCCTAAAAACCCAGTGCATATCACATCACCTCCGCATTCATCCTGCACCACTGCCATGGCTGGGACACCTCAGACTCCTGGACTGTATTTGGACACAGCACCAACAACGCTCCTTGACACAGATGGCAATGCTCTCCTCTGGTGCTGGGGGTTAGGTTTCTTTCCTTTTGTTCCTTTTTACTTACAGAATTTTTCCCCATAATTTTCTAGGAATCACTAACAACTGGGTACTTGAGAAAAACACTAAAATAGACAATTCAGGAGGGGGTTTACATTTTCCATTCCAAGGGAGGCTCCTGCCTTCCTTAGCAGACACCTGTCTTTCAAACCAAGACAGATTTTGGTGCCCAATGTAGAGCATGAGGGCATTGAGACAAAAGAGTGAAAAAGGAATAACAGTTCTTGAGTAACCTATGTTTTTGTGTGCTGGATATAGAAATCTCATTAGGTGGTGGTAGGAGAGAATCCCCAGACCAGATATTCCTGTTCCTTTTACCTTCCCAGAACTCTCAAAGAGAAACTGTAGGAGGATTTAGGATTCCAGAGAGAATATGAAGCAGCTCTAAAGCATCTCATTGTTTGCAGGCCCTAAGTCAACTCTACAAACCACAACAAATTTGGTCTTTAGATGAAACACAAACAACCAAGCTGGATTTTACATCATCAGGCAACATTGACATAAAAAAGACAAAGTAGTTGGAGGTAAAACCATCCTCAGAAGCTCAAGGGCTCAACAGCATGCTCTTGACCTAGAGAATAGATTTCTACACAACACGTGAAATTAACATTCACTGCTGTTGTCACCTTATTGCAAAGTTCCCACACCTTCTCAGTGATTTCTCATGTGCAGCTCCCCACAGCACAACCACCACACTCCACTCTTTTGTAGCACTCGTCTTCTTATTGGACACAGCTGTGGGCTATTAAGGGCAAGCCTGTTCCTAATCTTTGGTGATTGGTACAGCTGCAGCTCCTCTACTACCTTCTGCACTATCTTTATTTTCTTACACTCTATCCCTCCACACACTGCCAGCAAGTGTAGATCAGACACAATGCAAGGACGCATCTCTACAGTCAACAAAACTTCATAGATGGCATCATGTCACCTCTCAGCACAGCTCCTGACCTGTGCCACCATCCTAAGCCAGGCAAATGGAGGTTTGAGCTCTGCAACCAGAATGCAGCTATGGCCCTGCTAACCTGTTTCACCTGCCATACACCAACACTTGCCCTTGGCAATTCCCCTTTGCCAACTATCTGCTCACACACAAAGCCGCAAACACACCTGTACCCGTCCCTCTGTAGTTTCAGTTTCTAGTGTGTGATGTTCCTGCACTGGTCCCCAGTCCATAGCCATGGTCTCCTCTCCAGCCCCCAGGATCACCCACCCAATCTCAGCCTTCATTCAGACACTGCAGCACTGCAAACATTACCCAGATCACACGTTCAGCCCAGCCACTGCACCATGGTTCATACCCAGCTCCTTAGACCAGGGCTGGTATGCCCTGGCCCTGGTTTTCTGTCTGGTTTGTTTCATATCCACCCCTTCTTCTTTCCAAAACTGTGATACAGAATCAAACCCCAAGTGAGAACAGCTTCCCGCAGTTGCTGCATGCTTCATCCACCCAAAGTGCCAAATCTGGCTGCAAATCAGAGAGCAGATCTGATGGATCCAATGTTCCACCAGAAGCAGATCAAGGGCTTAACTGAAGCAGCAAGGACTCCCCACAACAACAAACAGTCTTCCACAGTGTAAAACATCTGATGGCTGTTGAACAGCAGGTGACATTATTGCATGGTGGAGGTTGTCACTTTAATCCTGACTTGTAAAAAAAAGATCCATTATTACAGAATGTGATGTAATAAAGCAAAGATAGTACAGCAGAAAGCAAAAAAGTTATAAGCTCATTTTAGGAAAAAACAAAATGAAATAGCAAATTACTCATCAGCATTTGGAAAGGCATATTCCATATGTGTACAATATAAAGAGTAAAAAAGAACAAAACACAATAAAAGCAAGTAAGAGGGATAAGCCAAGACCTTCAGGAAACAGCATCTCTAGTTTCTTTGGAGAAAAAAAAATCAAGTGAGCTTTATTGTGACTTTGAACTCCCCTGTGTCCAGTTCTCTCCTCAGCATTCCTCCTCGCCCTCTCTCCAGTGGCTGCTTCACCCAGCCAGCAATGGGAGCCTCAGGGAGGCGGCCCAACACCCTCTGCCCCTCTTCACTGCTCGCTCTGGCTGCCAGGCTCTCCCCACCCACAAGCCACCTCTGCATTGCCCCATTGTCCCCATCCTGACCAGGACTTCACCCTCTTGTCCCCACATCCCTCCTGCCCCGGGTGGTGCCTTTCTCCTTTGCCCCACACTGGCCTCGGCATCTGAAAGGCTTTGGCCTTCAGGATTATTTCCCCCCAAATCAATGACTCCAGCACAGTGAAAAGAAGCACCTGTGATTGATCAATCCAATCATTTTATTTTCACCTGTTAAAGAGAACCCTCTGCCTACCAGCAGAGTTCAACATAGATGGGCAGACAAACTTGAATACAATTAAATACAGGAAAAATTGAACTATATACAACAAGACAGACATCTACTTAATATAAAGATTTTTTCATTTTCTATGAATTCTTGCCAATGTGAAATATTGCTGGAACTGAAATATATCAGACTTTTTTTCCCCTTGAAGAAAAAAGCATGTAATGAATTTCTGCTTTTTTTTCCCCATGTACTGAGATATAATATTCTTTTTGAGATGCACAAAATTTGGGGCACTTCACAGGGTACACAAAAGCTAAAAACTCTCTCTTATAGTTTATGATATCTAAATTTTGATTAGACCTATTTATTGAGACACTAATTCTAAAGTGGTATTTACATGGAGGAAGTTGTGCAAAATCATTTAGGCCATGGCTAGTAGACTGTGAAAGATGCATGGTTAAGTGACTTGACTCACCCTCATCCTCAGTAGTAATCCCTTAAATCCTCTTCTGATCCTTCCTTTCACACAGCAGCCACCCCAGGAAAACCAGCCATAATTTATTCTTTCTTTGTTAAGCTACTGGGACAAAGTAGCTTCTGTGACCCTTGTGGGTCTCTACAGTTTTAATGTTGGGCTGCTTCTCCTCACACAATTAATACTTTAAGCATCAACTCTCTGCTTTTTGGGACACAACTGCAGCCATCACTGTCACTGCAGTATCCCGAGACAGCTGTAGTCCTTGCTTGCAGTTTATCTTACCCATGGGAGCACACAGGAACCTGCTGTAACTTTGTAGGAGGCACCCTATTGCTACAATACAGAAACTGTGTATTCCTGCTAACAGCACTGAACCAAAACCACTCCAAACCAGGGGGTGAAGGTGCTGCATTTCTTCAGGCAGCCTTAATGTAACAAAACTCTCTATTTCTATATCCAGAAACATCCTAATTAAAAAAAAAGAGTCAACTTTACTTTGGGTTGCAAGGCAGCTTCAGACAGCCAATTTAGAAGAGCTGCTTTAATTAAAGGTTTCCTACAGATAAGGACAGGTTAGCAAAGACACCTGTGATACCAACATTAACTAAACACACCCTTCAGTTGTGCTGCACCAGGGCACAGAATGGTTCTTACAATGGTTTCTATAAGCAACCAACTTCAGAGAAGTGGCCAGGTTTAACCCTGGAGGTTCTCATGGATGCACCTACCACAGCTGTGGATCATAAACCACTGATTTTAATCATCTTGTCCACATCAACATGTTTGTATCAGCTCACCCTGGACTCCCGATCAGCTTGGACATTTTAGCTGTAAGTTTAAAACAGACATTTAGAACTCAGTCCTGGGGAAAAAGTGACTGGATAAGAGTGCATAAACTGGTGTATTCCTGCCTTCTCAAGTAGAGGAATTGTCTTTCCTAGGAGATACAGCTGACTTCTTTTTTAAAACTGCATTAAAAAAAAAAACTGGACAACCCTCAGGGCAAAGGGAGATTAAACTTTTCTCTAACTGGCTGTCAACATTGCTATCAAACACTTTTTAAAGCCTCTACTCAAAAATGGCAGTACAGTAATTTAATTTTCAATGCTATTCACCAGGCTACAACCAGTCAGGTATCAATGTAACAACCAGTGAGAACAGCAAAGAGAACACACTGAACTTAAAGCATTTTACACTGGGAACAGCTGATACAGTAAGAAGATCTGTAGATAATTTGGTATTCAGCATACAGATGAATTTGATTATTTGCTTTCATCACTAGGAAGCCTAGAGAAGACTGTATTATCGATAGTTATTAGGACAGTGTTACAGCACAAGTAAACCCAAGAGACCATCTCATCATGTGAGAAAATAAATTCAGTGTTGGGATTAAAATACAGGAATTCTTGGCAGCTAAAACAATCAAGGAATTATTTTCACATTGTACATGCTGCAATGTGTCTATGTACCTGGGATCTCATAGAGTTCATCAAAACACCTGCATGTTCAAATCTGCTGCTCAAAACACTTGACTGCTGGTTAACAGCAGGTCACTTTATTGCATAACCCTTGTTGCCAATTTAAGACTGATTTATGAAAAAACCACCCTTCAGTACAGTACTCACTCTACTAGGGCAAAGATGATATGCAAGAAAGCAAGAGTCATGAGCTTCTTACAGGATGAAAAAAAGCATAATGCAATGGTAAATTGCTAATCTGTCTTCTGAAAGGAAACTATTCCATACCTGTACGTGAAGGTAGGAATAATTCTTAGGGTAAGAAAAAACAAAATATTCACACTCCCTCATTTAAGCATTTAAAAAAGTAGAAGGAAATGGATTAACTGCTTCCTTCCTGGTCTAGGTTGCTGATCTAGTTTAGACAGTCATTGATGTAGCATGATAACCAGGAACGTAACAAGAAGCAACTTGGACCATAAAAAAGCTGTCTAGATACGTTCAAGTTGGTCTCCAAAAAAAACAGTTTTATTTGGATTTGTGCACAACCTGCTGCTCTTTAAATCTTCAGAGCACTGAAAATATAACATTTCCCCCAAAATCCAGTTGAGTCTGTCCTGAGAAATAAAAGTATTCATATATAAATGGGATGATACTGTCTGTGAGTGAGTTTCTTCCTGCAAGTTGGGCAAGAGTTGACATTCCTAAGGGAATCACGGAGGCACTGACTGCAGAAGACATGGCCACATTTTGTTGACACAATCAGCCGTCCACTTTGCACAATCTGGAAGAAAAGAAACCCCAACAGGCATTAGAAGTAAAGAATTCAACTTTGCTGGTCTACTGTCATCACACAAACAGGACTTAGATTATCTGGAATTGTCCTTTACTCTTAGAATAGTAAGGAACTTGAAGATCTTTCAGTGCCATCCTGCCAAGGGTTCCTCCCTCTACCCCCACCACCAAGACGTGACTTAGCCTGATAAGTTGTTATAAGCTCCAAGGCAAGCTCTATGCTTCAAGCCAGCTCTGTAACATCCCACACCAGCCCAACGAACCCCCTCTGCCCCTCACACAGCATATAAAGGATGACAGCATGTGGGTCCTTACCTCTGAGTAGACATCCATGCAAATTGGACAGCTAACAGTACCAGACGGCCTTGTGGTACAGAGAACAGAAGAAGAAAGAACATGCAGCCATTAACTTCACTGCACATCAAAGGTTACCCACACACAAAATGTCATGTCACCATCTGAGTGCACCATGGTCCATTTCTTTTCAAGATTCCTGTGTACCTTTAACCCCTCAGCTTGTGGCATGTAATAACAAGATTGGGTCTCTCTGTCCTAAAGGAAAGGTTTTCCCTAGGGGGAAGACGCACTCAGTCTAGCATAAGAACTCACAGCAGTCCCTTGCTCTGTTCAGCACTAATCTCCAACAGGCCATCAGTGACAGCTCTGTAACAAAAGCACTGAGCTCTGCCTTGGAAACGAGTCATTCAAGAAAGGGAAGAGGCTGTCAGAGGCTCCAAAATCCCCTGCTCTAATTTAGCAGCAGCCCAGTAACATAGGCACTTCAAGAACTCCTCCTTATAAAATGTAGGTCAGGAACACAGTGACACAAGGAAATACTCAACCCCAAATTTCCAGTTCCAAGGTGGAATGACCAACCCAGTTTCTGCTACTGAGTTGTGGTTACAGATGAGCCTCTGCTGCCTTCAGGTCCAGGAGAGCAGTACTGCACACACACTCAGCAACAGACACAGCCTGGCTGCCTAGGGAACACGGCCCAGCCCAAGGGCTGAATAGTAGCAGCTAGCAGAAACAAAAAGAGCTTCCTGACACTGTTCTTTACAAACTAATCTCTAGTTTAAACCTTCAGAACTCTTTACCTAAACATTTGGCTTTCTTATGTCGCTGCCCATGCTGAATCACAGCTTGTAATTTATTAATCAAACGGGCATAAAAGCATGAGATGGTCTTTATTTCATTATCTTCAAGCAGGAAGCACTACAAACATCTACCCTTAGTTTCACCTACAGAATTTAACTCCATTAATTCTCCCATTTTTACTTCTCAAATTCTTGAGCCACCAGCTATAACACTTCAGTAACAAATTCCAATTGATGATAATCTTAAAAGGATGAAGAGCCCAACACTACAGATGGCTCTGGCAATCCCCAGCACCAGGAAGGACCCTCTTATCAATGTTAAATGCTACAGCACTGAGTTCTTTCAGCCTTATCTACAAAGACCAGGAAGGTGCAAGCTTTAACAGAGCAGGCTGAAGGAACCAATTATTACTTTTTTTATATTATCTAATTAGTGGTATTTGTTCTCTGAAGTACTTAACAACCAAAATTTAAACATTTACAACTCCATTGGCAAAGCACATTATGGATTAGAATAACATAGGACTTTTCAGTGACATATTTATGACCTGACACCCAAAAGCTACATATTCAAGTTCTCTCCTACACTGCCTTTCAGTAATCCAAAAGGCTCAAGGTACATCAGCTTCATTTAACTCTGTATTTGCCCTTCTCCCCACTTTAAAATAAGTTAAATAAGTTTATACTACAATTCTTATGTCCTTCTGATGCTTTAGGCTACCTAGAAGAGAGGCTGGACAAAGCTGAAAGAATAAGGTGGGTATTTATTAAAAGGCCTTCAAAGGATATACCTTGGGCAGTACAAAGCCTCACAGAGGCCACACCCAAGATGGACAACTGTCATGAGCTGGACATAAGTTTGGTCTATTTGCATATCAGAAGTTAATTGTCCAATTATAGTTTCAGGTAATGAAGTCACATTCCCCTGGTTTGCCCCCCCCACCCGCCCAATTAATTTTTGTTTACACTTTCCAGGGCCTGAGGCAAATGGTGTGACCTCGGCTCACAGGATTGTTTACTCTGACCAAAATGGGAAGAAAGCTAACTAGCATTCTATATAGAGTTCAGAATTATACACTAATGCAGTACAGAAATGGAAAAATATAAAAGTTAAAAACTTGAGGCATCACTTCAACTTGCCTAGTCACAAAGACACTGGATTTCATTTCCTTAGCCTAACACAGCGCAGCAGGATTTACTCTTTCTCTACAGAACGGGGTCTTTACTGAGTCAAACAGCAAGATTCCCATCCCACATGCAAACATATCAGGGCTCTATGACATCCATGGGACAGAACAAGAACTGACCATAAGGGCATGACCTCCAGGATCCCCTTGCAAGTATACCTTGGGAAGCACAGTGGCTGCTTTGAGAAAGGCAGCAACTGGCACAGTATGTAAAAAAGCAGGGAAAGCATAAGCATTGTTACTGGAATTTGCCAGTCTGCTGTCTGCCAGTCTCGTGATACCAAACCTCATGGACACCAACAGAAGTATTTTATATCTAATGTAACTACTGGAGCGTTGTAGGAAAAGGAAATGCAATACATTATGAGCTCTGGCCGGTGACCAATTCCCACTTCCTTGCCATACCCCACACTCATCTTTAAGGCTGTATACAAAGCTGTACATCTGTTTTGGGCTGGCTTTTCATCCTCAAGTGAAAATGGTATCATTTGACTATTGTGCAGCATGGGATGTCATATACTCATTAAAAGAGGGAACTGAGAAAGTGAAGGCTTCAAAGGAAGTCAGGTGATGACAAATACAACTCAGTCCTGTCTGTCTCAAGAGAAGCACAATGCCATGTTTGGCAGCTCATGAGGTGTACGTACTTTGAACTTGCAGTTTCCTCTTCCAGCGGTCCCAGTTCTCGAGCTGCTTTATCAGCCACGTACACGTCGTTATCTCTGGCCTCATCTTCATCATCACTGCTCAGCACACAGCTGTCTGCCTGTCGCTGGCTTCTTAGTCTCAGATTTCTCCTCTGTCGTTGGTTCTCTGTAATTTAATTTTGTTAAGTTTGCTATACTATTAACTCTCTCCCTGAAACTATCCTTGAAATCCAAGATTAGACCATATTCAGCTGGGTTAAAAGCAATCTTAAACTAGTTTCCAAATATTAAGGCTGAACACATCCAGACATTGTGAATATTCTGCTACATACTGACACAAATAATTTGATCTCTTCACCTTACAAAGAGCTAAAACTTAATCTTGAAGATCCTCAGTGTCACACATTCCATGTAATTACACTACCTGTGAATTAATCTCCCCTATAAAGGGAAGACACTTCTCCCAATCCTTACTGACAGAAACTGCTATAATCCTATGTTGAGGAACTGCAACAACTGCTGTGATCTGGAAGAGAGAGGACTGAACACAAGTTTATCTCTACAACTCCAGTATCCATGTAGAAATAATCAAGCTACTAAACAATAAGACAACACAAAAAATCACAAAATTAAAACCACTTCCTGCCTAAGTGTTCAGCTACAACTTTTTTGCAGGCCTTTTTCACTTACTCTTGCTTCATTCAGAGCACAGAACAGATTACTTTCTAGATAAGCAGCTGACAACATAATAATGCATCTCCAATAATGTAATTAGAACTACATCTGAAAGACGTAAAAAATAAACTTCTTTAGATCTGTAACTATTTTAACATCTAAAGTAGAAAAAAAAATTGCTCACTGGAAAATTTGAGGCATGTTAGACTAGTGCACACTATGAGCACAAATCGCTTTCTTTAGTTCCTTTACTGCAATACAGATTAAATAAAACTTATGACTTTTTTTTCATTCATAACCAATATTCTAGTGCTAATTAAAATTATCGCCAACTTGGGGCTTAAAGAAACACTGTCTTTAGAAAATAAGTATTTAGAGCATCTTTTGATATATTTATTTCAGGTACTTTCTACATTACTAATACTGACTATCAAACAGAGACTGCATTCATTCTCTAAAGCACTGGCCAGATGTTTTAGCAATGTCCTTGGCCTTCTGCAGTTTCAATAAATGCTGCTCAAATTCATTGAAAAAGGCAATAAAAAATAATAACTACTACATTTAGGAAAATTCTATTATCAATTCTAAAATGTCAACTCACCTTCAACAATCTTGCATCAATACACATGGGAAGGGAGAGAAAAGAAAATACAATTAGACTTTGTTGTGCACCCCTGGTCTTACATACAAAGACCAGCTAGGCACAGCAGTTCCAACAAAACAAGCTAAGAATGATAGGCTTTTACTCTTATTTTGATTAGGACTATTAAAAGTAGTATATGAAATGCTTCACTGTAAATAACTATGTGGATGCTGATGGTTCTGCTCCCACTGCTCCAATGGGGTAGCAACAGAAGCAACTTATGAGCCACCTGAATGCCCTCCTCCCTGCTCCCCCATTTCAGTTCCATGGTTTAGGGTTTCAGGTGATTCTTTGCCTCTTTCTCCTCAAACAGCCCAGTTCAGCACTGGTGTCCATAAACACTTCATGTTATGGCAGCTGCTGAAGAAAAGAAACCCAACCCCCAGCCTGCTCTTGATAGAACTGGAGCAGGGTAACTGCAAATTCTGTTTTAAGTTTGAGGCCCTTCCTTTGCAAAGGCTCAGGAATGACCCCAGCAGGAAACACTCCCTATGCTATTCCTGTTGCTTGCTTCTGCTTGGCACAGCAGCAGTGGCATTCTAAAACTGAGGGGATAAACAACACTGTCAGCTGGATCAAAGACTACTCTAGCTTTCAAAAGAGCAGAAAAAAAATTTAAGGTGTTTTAAAGACTTCTGGGAATATTAACCTGAACTTATTTTACTTACTCTTCTTTCCCTTGGCTTTTTCTTCAAATCATTGCCCTACAGGGATATTAGAAAAAATTGTTCACCAAGAGTTGTCAAGCACTGCAAGGGGCTGCCCAGGGCAGCCCAGTGGCATTGGCTTGAAATCACTCCTGGAGATATCTCCAAGACAAGCAGGTGTGGTGCTTACGGACATGGCTTGGTTGTGGACCTGGTGGTGCTGGGTGAATGGTTGGACTTGATAATCTTAGGGGTCCTTTCTAACCCAAACAATTCTATGATTCTATCTTTGATATATCTAGAAAAAATTCAACTATCAGCTGCATCTCTATGTTACATTACTTATGACTGATCTATATAAACTCCAGCTTCTGGAGCAAAAAGTTATTTTATACTACCCTATCACTAACTGCAAGTACACCTCCAGAGCAGCTTCTTTGTTATCTTTAACATGGGACATTCAGGCCCTGACAAGCCAAATCTGAATTTAAAACTTACCCTTAAAGTCAGATTCTATCAGGCAACACATGAGAAAACTGATTTGACTACAATATTTAGGCAAGTGTGTTATTCACTACTTACCACAATGGAATCATTGTGAGTTAGATCAACGACTACAGGATCAGAAGATTCACATGTGAGATCTACTACTTCTTCACCAGCTGAAAAACAAAGTTAGAATCAAGGTCAAAGATTGCAGAGGAGGAAAATTGCCAGCCACTGTGTAACCGCCTAAGATTCAACCATCCCCTGTCCATCTTCTCTTCAGCAATGAGTTCAACATTTCACTCAAGCTTTGCCCTCAGCAATCCACAGAGAGCTTTACCAGCCCTGTCTTCAGCAAACTGAAATGCAAAAGAGCTCCTCACACAGTTCTGTCAGATGACAACAGCAACAGACAGTTCATCTGACAGGAGAATGCTTATCACACAAAAATGTAACATGAATCATACAGGATATAATAGTACTGCGCTGTGCACATTCCCTTGAGGGACTGGGCACAATTAATGATACAAAGTTTTCCTTATCTTCTTCAAACTTGGGAGTTTGGAAATTTAGTTTGCCACTCTCTGTAGTCACAGCTGCTGTAACTCCCATCTTATCTGAATAGACGTGCAGATGTTTGAGCAGCTCTTGAGGACGTGTCCTGTGCAACTCATCTATCACTAGTGACAAATGCATTGTAGCTCAGTAACAAACTAAACCAGTTTTCAGTAGGCTTGTTATTTAGCCATGCCATAGTGTGTGCCACTAGGCACTTCCTAAAATCATATTTTCCTTCTTCTCCACTAAGCAGCCTAGAAACTGGCAAAAACACATGTTCAGCTGTAGCCAAACCTGGCAGAAGCACTTTCTGTTCTTATCACTTCAAAAGAAAGCTTACCACTTTCTTCAAGTTCTATTGGCTCTGCTTCTGAAGCCATTTCAGCAGTAGAAGCCATGAGCCTGCTTCTTTTTCGAGCTTGCCTAGAATTAACTGTTCCTCCACGGCGCTTCCGTTGAGTCTAAGAGAGAACAAAGACTTAGCATTTTCTGGGCAAGCAGTATTAACATAGCCCTCAATTTTGCAACACCAATGAAAGCACACAAAAAGGTACAGAAAACACTCCTGGAATGGCTGTAATAGTCATCAAAAGGTGGTATGGGTTATTCTTACCTGAATCGATTCCAGCAAGGATAAAAACATCAGCCCAGATCCAGATCTCTTACCAGCTGCCTCACCAAGAAAAAGCCTATCATGATGGTTTGCAAATGAGAAACTAGTTCACAGTTTACTGGGTTTTGCTGGCATTGTGAACATTTCTGTACTACTGCTAGCACCTAGAGTGATTAAAAATCTGAATGTACACCAAGATTCAATATACTTATGTTCCTGTGTATTAGCTAGAAACTCTTAAAACAGTTTGCAGAAATACAATGGAAAGCATGTTTCAAGAATCAGGTTTGCACTGAGTAGCAAAATACTTACTGTGCTCATAGTGTTTCTTGATCTAAAACCACTGAAAAAGAGGTACAAACACCAAAAAAGTAATGGCAAGGAAGCTATAGCTATAATTTCCTTAGATTCCTTTAGGTAGCTCACTGCTAAAATCTCCAGGTTTCTGAAGATTAGAGGATGATGCTCTTCCAAACCTATCAAAGAGAAGAGAGAAGGTTACCGGTCTGCAATGCTTGTACTCTCCAATTCCCCCTGCCCCCAAATTCCCATTGCTGAGCCACCAGTTTCTGCCCGAAGCCAGAGGGGAGGGAAGTCCCCAAGTTCAGTATGTGAGCCTCAGACACCCGGGCCTGAAGCCTCAGTCATTCTCACCCGTGAACTAAGCACCTGGAAAAGTGAGTTTGACAGCAAACTAGAAGAATATTAAGAAATCCCAATGACATTGAACTGAAAAGCAACTGAATGATACTCAAGGCAATGTCTGTGGGCAGGAATCAGTGGGAATTCTGTCAAACAGCCATCTTCAGAAAATCTGAACTCCAGATGAATGGCTTTCTTCTGCAACCCATCTCCAGATTCTAACAGCTGGGAGCTAAACAGCTTGAGAGGAATTTAAAGCAAGTGAAGCAGACAAATTTCAGTTTCAAAATACTTGCTGATGTGCAGGAGAATCTGAGCTCCCTGTAGCTACTCTGTTAGCTGCACATGTGCACACCCAGCTACCTGCCAAGGGGGAAAGGTCAAAAGCATAAAGGCAGCTCTGAGTAAGTGACAGGTACTGAAGGTCCCATCCTGGAGCCGGCCTGTGCTGCAGTTACCACCTATCAAAACACACAGTGGGGCTGGGTGTGAGTGGACACGGTAGAGGGACCAGGAACAGAACCAAAATGTGTCTTAAGGTGACTGTACACTCTGGTATCCCCTGCTCTGTGCTCAGATATAGAGCAGAGTCCTGCAGCTTCCAGTTAGAGTCGGGGGGGGGCAGAAGTAATAGAATTATTGTGGTGCTGTGTTCAAAAACACAGAGATAAGCATTCAGGTTTCTCCCAGCTCTCAGCTTTCTTTCTCTAGAGAGAGAGAGAGGGAGTTATTTCTAGAGAGAGTTATTTCTTGTTTTTCTTAGTTAGCCTCTTGTTCATTTAGCTGAGGCAGTAAGCTTCTTCCTAGGACTATGGCTTCTTCTTCTGGAACTGTTCAGCTGTTCTCCAGGCCGAAGCACCAGAACATCACTCAGGGGCCCCCACTGCCGAGCCACACCTACAGAAAGGACTCTGAATCTACCACCTCTTCAGAGCAGTGAGAGGTTTCATTATTGAACATTATTCACTCCTTTTTTCATGCCTGTGAGCAATCTGATTGTTAAATAAACAGGTCTTTTTCACTTTCTCCAAGGGAATTCCTTTTGAACCTGTGGAAACCTGTTGGGGAGGGGTTGCTACAACCAGCCTTCTATTAGAGGAGACAGCCTTTCAGGACATTTCCTCCTAAATTTGTCCAAAACTGGGACACCACTTTAAACAAGAGCTGCTGAACTGTCTCCTGAGCTGACTGATTTTTGCCACAAAGACCAGCACACACTCTGTAGCCTACTCCCAGATGGGGAAACATGAATACACAGTGGGGTGGAACAGCACTGGTAGTCAATCCTAGCCTTCAATTAAAGGAAACCTGACTGATCTTTTTCCGCTTCAACTTACTCCATTTTTTCAGTCACTTTCCTAAGAGACCTGTTAACACTGAACTGTGACATTATTTAAAAAAACACGCTTGAGAAAAATGCTTACACTCAATTTGATGCTTATTATGAAGCCCAAAGACGTTATTTAAGTAAGCAACACAATACACCACTCATCAATTTTCTCACATTTTTTCATTTTAAAACCAGCACAAAAGGCAAAATAAAAGTCAATATGCCTTTTTTTTTTGCCCCCAGTTGAACCACATATGCCAGACTTAATGCTTAGTGAATCCATGGGCACAATAAATCTCATTTTTGGAACTATTATGTGTAACACCCTCTCCCAATTTTTTTTTTAGAAATCCAAACTGACATGTTCAGCTTTTCTGGTAGAAAAGAAATAGTCTTATGTTGTCACCTGGGATGTTGAAGACTCAGGCTACCAGAGAAGGCAGACTGACTTCAGTCTCTTGCTGCCTCAATGCAGGACTCACCTATGCAATCATTTCCGTAACATTTTGTGTCCAGGTAATGAAAATTCTCTTTCAACACTTCATCCCACTGTTCTTAATGTCTAGATTTCATTTCACTTGTTAAGAAAGAAAGCTTCTCTGTGTTATCAACACTCTTGGGAAGATACTATTTTACTCACTTTACTGAGTTTCTAGAATAGGAGACAAGAACTTTTTAAACCAGACCATGACTAATGTTGCAATCATACAAAAACCCAACCAAAGAAAAACCAGAAAAACAGCAAGGCTGTTCTGTGAGCACATTTTCCAGGTGCTATACAAGCTCCTAGTTCAATATGACCATTATTCATTGATTTGGAGATTTTAGGAAGACCAGGGAAGAGAGGGGAAGGAGGAGACACAGCACAAGGGATGAGGGATGGAGGCAAGGGAGAGAACCATCCCTAAGCCTTACATATCCGCTCCTTCAAAATAATTGCTTCAAGACAAGTTACTATCTTCATTGACTAGCAACAAATTAAATTAAAAATTACTTAGGCAAACCAGTTTTCTGCACACAGCAAGAGGACAAACAAGACTGAGCAACACATGAGGTATATTAAGAAGTTAAGCCATTAGATAATTTCTAAGTTTTATTTCATCAAGAAAGCCAAGACATGGTTTCCTCGCTTCTCCTCAGATATTGAATTAGAAAAAATACCTGGACATTAAAAAGCTCGGAAATGTTAGTTGGTGCGCACACCTGAGAAATATAAAGAAATAAACTTTATATAAGCTTATTTTTAATTACAAGTTGTCAGAACTGTTTTTAAATAGACTCTTTCAGAACAACAACACTGACATATCTGCACTGCTGAAAGATAGCAGAAAATAAGCCTGTTGTATTCATCAGGCAGCACGGGTCTGAATGTAAAATACCCAGAAGGTTTCACAAGACCTGCTGCTTATCAGACTTAATACTGAATACAATCCAGTGCAATGGTTTGTTAACCAAGTAAATTTAGAAAGGTTAAAAATATTGCAGGGAACACCTGTGATGACTCCAAACAAAAGCTTGCACAGATTCTCTTTGGCTATGAGTGGCTTAAATGCCAAAGAAGAGCTGTAACAGAAGAAAAAATTAAGCCAAACAACTTAAATTTTAAAGTTATGGTGAAAACTGAAGAAACACACAATAGAAGACCTGTTAAGACCATCCTATCCACTTTAAATACTCACACTCATTCTTCATCCAGACACAAAACCTCAGATTATTTACAGGATTACTGTAATGTTTGTGAACATAGGATTGCTGTGAAATGTCTCAGAGGACCTTGTGTCAACCCTCAACTGCAGTGGAGGACAGAACCACCTTTTGACATAAGTGACAGAGCACACTGTTGCTATTCAAATTGTTTCATTTTCAGAATCTTAGAACAGACAACTGGGTTTCTGTATAATGAGTGCAGAGAGTACATATAAGGCACAGATGTTCCAGCTGCCGATGGCTCAATACCTCTTCAGAAGCTGCTTCTGAAGAATTAAGCTGAGAATAGACAGCCACAGGGAAGCTCATCGCTGTAAAACTACCTCAAATCAGCACAGGTAGGTTGATCAATATCAACATGGCTCATCTCAGGAGAGCGCTGTTTACCAAGAAAATCAAACTGCTGGAATTTAGTAAGCCTATACAAGGAGTCCTACGATCCAGTAACATTTTTGTTTTTTAAGAACCAACCTTTTCTGGGGGCTATGGATTTCCACATGTTATTGGCTTACTTGGAAAACCTCAATGGACATCAAATGCCCAACACTCTGAAAACAAAGCAGAGTTCACTTTCTTAAATACTCCACAGATCAAGTTTAGTAATGTACAGGAACGGGGCATACACATTGCATGTTAAGAGATACACTCATTTGGAAGAATTCCTCAAAAATCTTCAAAACTTCACTTAATAACATAGTTTGTTACACAGGACTGGACAGCCCAAGTTAATGATAAAGCCTATCACACTCTTCTTCCAGCAGTGAAACCACCCAGCACCAAGACTCCCAGGAGTTGTTAATACAAAGATTTACTGCAGCAACCTCTCCCCCTCAATCCACAGACATCACTCCCAACTTTAGCTGCAGTTATCTGTGACACTTCTAGCAAGATGCATGCAGACATCAATTTGAAATTCTAGAATTACAGCTTTTTAAGAAGTAAAAATACTTTTCTTTGTGTAAAAACCCAGCAGATCAGCTTAGCAAGCCAATATTTTTAACTTGTACAGGCTTTCTATTGCTTCACTGCAGGACGGTACAGTACCACAAAGGCCACTCCCCTTCCTGTCATCTGCAGAGCTCTGCACATGCAGTTGTTGTTCCTAAACAGCGCTGATCTCAGAACATTTCAAAGACTGCAAGTACCAACTTTTCTCTGTACTTGAGAGAAAAGGTCAAGCTATTTAAATTAAGAATATTTACACTAGAAGTGGTAACTACTGCTATTCATCATTTAAGTATCTTGTTTTTTCCTCTAAAAAAAGTCAACATTTTCACCGAGTTCAAGCTGAGTTAATCAAACATGTGTGAATTAGCACTCAAAAACAATTGATTCTCTAGAATACTGAAAACTTTTCTTGCACCACTCTCAAACGAAGTCTTGGGTCTCCCACGTGAATGGAAGCAAACTGTCTGAAGCAAGAGAGAGACATTTTCCCTGTCTCACTAACACAGACAAGACTTAAGTTCATATTTATCCTAAACATGATAAATTCACTGAAGCACCTACTTAAAGAAACCAATAATGTCAATTCAAATATTGGGAATGTGCAAGGCACAGCTGACAACACCATTATATGTTGAATTTGTCAAAATGGAATATCCAAATGATGCCTTACATTTTAGTTTTGCATTTTCCAGATCCTGTACTGGATTAGTGTTTAACTCTGAACTGTCATATAGAGTGTTAGTAAGCTCTCATCACAGTTTGGTCAGACAAAACAATCCTTCCAGGCCTGAAAACCAAGGTCACCATGACAGCCTCAGGCCCAAATAGTATAAACAGAAGTAAATTGGGGGCAAGTAAACTGAGGGAATGCCACTTCATTACCTGAAGCTGTAATTGGACAATTAACCCCTGATATGCAAATAGACCAAACATTTATCTGCCCGAAAAACTCTGGACTGGTGTCCATCTTGCTTGTAGCCTCTGTGAGGCTCTTGCACTGCCCAAGGTGTACCTGTTAAAAGCCTTTAGTAAATACCCAGTCTAACTCTGTCTAGCCTCTGTTCCAGGTAGCCATCCAAGGCATCACCATGCCTTTAATGCTTCTCAGTTCTACCCCAGATGTCTTTTTGTACCCCTAACAACAGGAGACATTGTATCAAAGACGCATCTGCATAACAGCATTTTTGTCTTCAGAAGACACACCAAGCACAAAGTGCTAGTCTCAATTTTTTTTTTTTACCATGGAGAACACTAATTTTTCACTCTTTTACACCTCCCTATCCTGCACATCCCGTACTTTTAAAGATGCTTTCATTTTCTTAAACTTTAGTGAAAAAAGAAACAGTCTCTGTTACCCAAATTAGGCAAAACGTTCCCATACTAAGAGACCTTGGTGAGAGGCACCATAAAAAGAATAAAGATGAGAGATAACCAGCTTATAAACAGAAATACACCCGTCTGCCTGCTTTAAGCAGGCAGTTACACCTACAGACAAATATGACATGTTCAGGAATAACCTAAAAAATCCAAAACAGTTCCAAAAACAACCAAGAAATCCCTCAAACCCACCTACAGAACAAAACAACACATTGAACCTTTTCATCGGCCGTATGTCCTATTCCAGACACAGCAAAGAAAAATGGATACAGGCCAGAAGTAAAGCTCATTGCTCTTACTTGCACAAGTTTCTCCGAGAGACGCCACAACTCACTTCCAATAATCCCAAAAACAGAATACAGAAAAAAAAAATTAAAAATAAAAAGTTGAGTTTTTCCACATCTGTAATGAAGTGCAGGTGCGGGCTGAGGTAGGCGAGGAACATTCCCCCCCCGCTCCTGCTGTCACACAAAATGGGAGGGCAGAGCGACAACTTCATGCAGCCCCATCCACCGAGCCCCGGCCGTTCCTCCGGAGAAGAACAGACCCTTCCGGGGAGGCGGGGCAGGACAGCGATAGCCCGGCCGTGCCCGTGCCCGCACCTCGGCGCTGCGGCCCCCGCCGCTCCGGGCAGGGCAGGGCAGAAGCGGCGGGGCCGCCCCGCGAACCGGGCGGCGGCGGAGCCGGCCCCGGAGCACCCGGCCGGGCCGGGCCGGGCCGGGCCGGGCCGGGTCGGGCCGGGCCGGGCGGACCCGCCACGCGGCTCTCGGCGGGGGCTGCGGGGGAGCCCCTCGGCCAGGGCCGCACCCGGGGAAGGGGCTCGGGCACCGTCCTCAGGCCGGAGCGGGGGCGGCGCCGGCCCAGCCCCGCGCACCGGCAGGAACGGCCGCATCTCCTCCGATCCCCCCACTGCGACCGGGAACGGCGGCTTCCCCTTCCGCTTCCCCCTCCCTTCCCGTCCCCTCCCTCACCTGCCGCCCCGGACCGTCGGGCAAGCGGGAGGGACGGACCCTGCAACGCCGCTCCCCTCCCCCGGCCGAGCCCCCGGCCCGCCGCACTCACCTCAGAGGCGGCCGGCAGCGGCCCACGGTAGCGCCCGCCCTGGCTCGCTTACCATTGGCTGAGCTGCGGCTCCGCACTCGCGGAGTGGCAGAAGCGCACGTCAATCAGACAGCGGTTTGGCGGGCGGCCCCACCTCCTCTGCTCTCGGCTGCCGCGGCGCGTGCTGGGAGCTGTAGTTCCGCGCGGGCGTGGGGCCTAAGCGGGGTTGTAGAGGCCCACTGAGTTCGCTCGCCACCCCTCGGCAAAGGTCCCCTGATCCTCAGGTTCGTTCGGCCCTGACAGACCCTGAAAGGGCGGCCGAAGCCAGACCGTGTTTTTGCTGTGTTCTCCGGAGCTGTTGTACCTGGAGGTGGAGTGTGTGTGAGCTTTGGGGTGGGGTTCCCTACCCCGCCCCCCCCCCCCAAATCTCCAGTCTCCATCCCTGTGTTCTGGAAACGTTCCCCAGAAACTCAGAATCGTGGAATCAATTAGATCAGGAAAGACCCTTGAGATCATCAAATCCCACTGATGACTGAACACCACCATGTCAGCCTCAGTGTTATAAACTGCTCCTGTGGAAGGAGCACTCGATGGAGCTGTGTGGTGGTTACTGCCCCTTGTCACAAGCCAAGCCAGCCCAATGCAGTTCCTTCAGAAACATTGTGCATCTTTTATACCAAGGGCCAAAACCAATACCACCAGGCAGACCACCAGGGGTTCCTAAAGACCCTCAAGAGGCCCCTCTGAGGCTCACTGGGCAAACCCAGGCAACCTCATATCTAACACTTCTCTGATTAATATGTACACCACAATATAAGGAAGATACTAAACTAATAGTATCTAGAGGGCATCCAAAGGAGGGTGAAAAAGATGGTGAAGTGCCTTGAGGGGAAGGAGCAGCTGAGGGCACTTGGTCTGTTCAGCCTGGAGAAGAGGAGCCTGAGAAGACAGAGACCTCCTTGCAGTTACAAATTCTTCATGAGGGGAAAAAGAAGGACAGGCACTGATCTCTGCTCTGTGGTGAGTGACAGGCCCCAAGGGAATGGCCTGAAGTTGTGTTAGGGAAGGTTTAGGTTGAATATTAGAAAAAGGTTCTTCACCCAGGGGATGGCTGGGCAGTGGAACAGGCTTCCCAGGGAAGTGGTCACGGCACCAGCCTGACAGAGTTGAAGGAGTGTTTGGACAATGCTCTCAGGACATGATGTGATTCCTGGGGAAGGTGCTGTGCAGGGCCAGGAAGTGAGCTCAATGATCCTTGTGGGTCCCTTCCAACTCAGCACATTCTGTGATTCTGTGATCTCTGGCTAATAAACACATATATCATCTTCAGGCAGGCATTAGGCCAAGTCACCCCCTGTGCATCTGGTGTCGTACTAAAGTAATGCCTGCTTCTTAGCACTGTATTGGTATTAAGGAGTTTTATTCTCCATTTTCACTGACAAGACCATGCCCATGTCCAGGCTTCCCTTAAACACCCCTAGGGATGGTGACTCCGCCACCTCCATGGACAGTCCATTACAGTATCAAATCACCTTTCTGTGAAGAAATAATTTTTCTCAGTGTGTTTCCAAAAGACTGAGCAAAATTCATCAGAGCCATGAGTGTGAGAGATAGTTACCTCTTACCCATGGAAAAATTACGTCCAGATCTAATGTCTAACTCATAAACACTTGCAGAGGTGTTTCAAGGCCCTCACCTCACTATCAAAAATGGTTTTCTCCAACAGTTTTACCTTAGTAAAGAAAGGTAAAGGCAGCTGTCCTTTTCCTGGATTTACTGCCCTGTACCTGGCAATTTGGCTGTTTATAGATGAGCTGGTAGCTTCCCCTAGTGACTTGTCTTCCCTTCTCCTCCTCTGGGAGAGGAGTGCTGGAGATTTGTACTAGGTATCTTTTCCCCTGTCATCCCAACATAACCATCTCTGTGTCTTTAATTTCATTTAAATAATAAAACACCTATGTTCTCTAGGGCAGTTTGAATTACCTGGCATGGCAGTCACTGAGTGTGAGCTTTCCCTTGTTCCTGAGGCTGATGTAGAAGAGGGACCCAAATGCCACCAGCAGTGACCGTGGCACCTGAGTGGGGAGCACCCTGTGTCCAGTGCCTGTCACATGGCAAAACCCCTTGGTCTTCCTCAGCTAATCTGGGCTTTGTTACACCTCCTTCACCTCCTTAGTGGCATGTGAAGGCTTCTGTGGTGTCCTGGTTTAGGGCGAATTTGGGAAAAAAACCTCCAAAAGGGGGCCCCTCCAGAAAGCAAACCCACAGGGCCTCTCCCCACAAAGGTTCAGGAAGGATTCCTCAGAGAGAAGTGGAAAGAACCTGTTTACTTAACAGGCACAGCACCCCCCAGCACACAGAATGAACAATACCGGCTGACAAAGCTCTTTCACCGCTCTGAAAAAAGATAACAAATTCACAAAGTCTCTCCTGGGAGTGGTCGCTCTGTTCTCAGTCCCTCCGGTACTGGGGCAGCTGCTGCAGGCCACAAGGTGCAAACTCTCGGTGTTCCCAGCCCCAGTCTGGAGCAGACTTGAGTAGTTCCAAAAAAGGGAAAGGAAAAACAGTCCAGGGAAAAATTCGGACTGCTTAGCTAAACTAACTATGAGCAGAAGCAAAAAACAAGAGCAAAGCAGGAGCAAAGCAGAAGCAAGAGCAAAGCGAAAAGCCAAGCAAAAAGCAAAAGCAGCACTATGTACTGCCCCGTCTGTGTGTCCTGCCAGCCGTGGAGGAGCAGCTGATAAGAAACCAAACCAAAACTTTCACTCTTCAGAGCCACTCTTGAAGGCACAGAACATAATATCCAGCATAACCAGAACACACAAGTGGGGATACAAGCATCATAACGTCACCCTAGGACATGTGGTCTGGCTGCTTGTGCTGAAATGAGAGATCTCTGAATGTGCAGCTTCCAGCACTAGAAATGTTTCCTTAAGAGTCTGTCACTATGATCAGACAGGTGCAACCTCTGATTTTGTTACTCTGTTTTGATGGATGATTTCAGAGTCAGCCTTGTTCACTCGGGCTCCTTTTCTTGGCTGCAAATGGTGTAACAAATGTGTAAATGAGTGAATCATGAATTATTCATCCACCTGCGTTCCCGTGAAGCAAGTGCAGAGGCGTTGCTCCGGCGGTTATCTGTGTGTGGCTGCAGCAGGTGGTGGATGGTCCCTGCCACAGGCACCAGCTGAGGCAGCAAGTCTCAGTGAGCTGGGTGCCTTCACAGCTCACCTGGCCCCAGTGCCACTGCAGCTGCTTTTGTAACACAAGGCTAACAAGTCCCACCAGACCTCTGATTGCTCTGCATTGCTCAACTCAGGTTTCCATGTACCACACAGGAATACTAGGAAATGTGCTCTAGGAGCCAGGGCAGAGTGGTTCTGGATAGGATCTGCTGTGTTCAGCATCAAGTTATACACATTTGTCAGGAGCAAGGTGGTATTTTTTATGTTATTCTGTGTATTCTGTTGCAAGGCCTGCCATCACTGAAAAATCAATAGGCTATATTGATACAAAAATACCAATATAGGAATATATTGGTATTTTCTTCAAAGCACGTTCTTTTACATTCCTCAAAATGTTGATTCTGAAGACGACTTTATGCATCAGATCCCTAAGTAGTAATAGGGCTACTTGTGATCTCTGAAGGCAAAAATTCCACAGCTGGATTATTGAGATTCCTCTATTCCTCAGTCCTTTCATTTGAGAGCAAAGAAAATATGGAGAAGGAAATAATTCTGAACCAGCTTGATTGCAATTCAATAAGAATTTTGAAAACTTGGTCCAAAATCACAGGGAAAGAAGCCTGCGGTGTGATGGGGATTTGAAATTTCCACCATCTCAGTATCTGCTTAATGATGCTTTCTTTTTTCTTTTTAAAATTCTTATGAAAAGGTTTGAGAACTGTTCAGCCATGCAATATCCTAGAGCATGAGTGTCAGCTGTTAATTACTGGCTTCTGGAAAATCAAGGTGTTAAGAGTCACCAGTTAGCTTTGTTGCTCTGGAATGCAGTGCAAAAGAATGCTGAACAACCACAAAGGAAAACAAACTCCCTGCCACCAAGGGTATGTAATTTAAAGATATACAATACTGTACTAGACATGGTATCATAGTTCTATGTAGTTCTACTTCTATGATTCCTTCTTTTCACTCTCCTTTTCACTCTCTTTTCCTTAACTTGCTCTGGAGAATGAGCCCTGCCTGCATTGCCTTTGTGGACTACTAGAGCATTTCCTTGGAGTGAAAAATACAGCACATTTTATCAGCTTGTGAGTTGTGGAAGTGATCTTCACAGCTAGATGGCAATAAAAGAATTCCATTAGACCTCCTTCAATAAAAAGTGAGAAATGCAATGTTGTGAGAAATGCAATGTCTGCATTAGAAGCAGCTGCCTTACTCTAATGTCAGTGACAGTCTCCTTCAATTTAAATATTTGCAATAGCCATAATTAAACACTTAGTAACTGGCACTGAGTTAAAATAGAAATAGCTTACATAGTCCTAATGCTGGGCAGATTTTAATTTTGATTTATATCCTCCTTGGCTTTGTGCCTGGGTAAGTTTTGTGATTTAAAGGCTGTTTTACACAGTATAGAAATTGTCAGAGGGCAAATGATCATGTAGGTGAGTAACAGAATTTTTACTTTTTGTGGAAGCAGCTCCCTAAAGAGATCAATGTTATGTTCTCCTTTTACTGTTTTAAGACTGAAGAAATTTATGTCTACAAATAGAGGAACAGCCTGGCTGGGTCACTGAATCCTGACTCTAACTTCTGGAGGCTTTCACATCCTCTAAACCTTCTAAACAGTTCTTCCCTCATCCTCTAAAACAGTGTTGAAACTGGCAATCCTCTTACATAGTTACTGTCATGTAAGAGTACATGTTTGGAACTTGGGCTGACCATGCCTTCTGAAAAGATGCATAATGTAAACAAATATTCCTTGGGGTTTGCCCTCATTTTTATCCTTTTAGAAAAATGAGTGTGTAGCAAACCATGGCATAGTATACAAAACCAGAAATACAGGTCTTGAATTCTTACACAGATATTTGCCATTATGCTGTAGGAGCTCTGATGATTAAGTTTCAATTTCTTAAAGCTTTTGATGCTAGCAGAAAAAGATCCTTATATAATTAATCATTTTATCATTATGAAAGAACATAAAAAATTAAATTGTATTACAAGCCCCCCCCACATTTTTATTCTACTGTGCCTGTATGACCCACATTTTTCTAATCACACTGTAAAAGTGAAATAAAGAATAAAACTCAACCTTGTAGTAAACAGGTACACTGGGATATTTCCAGCAGGCCTGAATTTGTTCCAAATGTATTTTATTTTAGATCAGAGCGCAGTATACAGGATTTGGCTCCACTTCTTGCTGCTGCAATGAGCTCCCTTTTCTGAACTGCCTCTCTGTCCATAAAGCCATGCTGAAGCATTCTGAATTGTCTTTCCCGATTCTCTTCCAGTTCTTTCCAATGGTTCCATTGAAAAGAATCCTGCAGGAAGGACAGACAGATGATCAGACTGCAGGTGATACAGTGGTTCTCTTTAGCAAATGCACTAAACCTCTATTTGATAATCCTGCTGGCTGACAACACAGTTTGTTTGCTCACATGATTGGGAAACTTGTTAGCATCAAACTTGGCATGATGAACAGAAAAGTAAGCAGAGTGGGTTGCCCAGTTTAAAATTGCTGCAACTCTCCACAAAACCATGGGAATGATAAACTGTAACATGCCTTGGGTGGGAGAGGGGTGAGCATCCCAGTATGGTGTTATGGGATGTGTGTGATAGGAAGCTGGGAAAGACAAGAGGTGGAGATGGGGTGAGATGCTGTCTTGGTGGGATGAGTGTGTGGTGGTAAGAGTGGGAAGGCAGGTGTTGGATGGATGAGTGCTGCTCTGTGACAGTAGAACATGGGAAAAGAAGGTGAGGTCAAGGCCACGGCTGGAGAAACGGTGCCTAGGCAGGGGGCAGGGTGTTGTTATTGCCAGCCATGTATGGCACCATCTGCCTCTGCCCCTTGCCAGTGCTGCCACGTGAGCAAAGGTCTGTGAACAGCAGGTCTGTTGCAGATCTTTTCTCCTTATGTAATAACCAGACCTTGCTTGGCACGATTCTGGTTTTCTGGGGGCTAATCTTCAAGAGTCCTGCTTGCTTTTTACGCTCCATTGTTTTTCTACAATCTTCTTCTGCAGGTTTAAAATGCGTTCATCTTTCATGGGCCTTTCACCAGACAGGGACTTTTTCTTTTCTTCTTGCCTGAAAAGTCAAAAAGAAACAATGAGAAGGTAAAATATTATCATCCCACAGAATAAGTCCATCTGAGCACACATTATCTTGGTAATAATGGATTTGCTCTTCCTTCTGAGAACCAGTTAGACTCAAAAGAGATTTAAATAATATAAATATAACTTGCATGTGTACTCACAATTTGCCTCTTGTTTACAGAACAGCGTTACTAAACCATATAGAATAATTTTTTCCCACAGGATGCCATGATGACAATATCTGAAGTATTTCAAGCCTGACATGACATTCTTTAGAAAAACAATGTGCAAAACATGGGATAATACTGCAGCTCTTTGCTTCTGTGAACTATGGAATCTGCCTTATATGATCATTAGTATTCATCTTGATTGCTGTATTCCTTGGCAAATAAAAGATTTTTTTTTCTGTGTAATCCCAATGCCCAGATACAGAATCAATGGGATGGTGATGTATTAATTAAGGTTAGTTGCTCTGTGTGAGCATAAATTGATATCAGCATGTCCAGCCTAAAAGTAAGGCACACCAAAGACATTATTGGATGGTCTTCCTTTCCATCGCCTTCTATTGTAGCCAATTTTCTGTCCCCTGGAATTTCCATTTCATCTGATTTTACATACTTTCACCCCATTGGCCCAATTTACTCACAACTTCTCCATGTAAGTTACACCATGTTACAGAGTAACTCACTTAATATCCAACTTTGTCTTTTATTCAAGATTGCCCTCAAATTTAGCTTAGTAAGATCAAATTGTAGAGTTAATATTATGTCGTGAGCAGCCGTATGATTACCTGGCTAAATTCAGAGCTAAAGGAAGTGTCAGATCTTCCAAGGAATGTACACAATTGTATAGCCATGTTAGATCTGCTAGGAGCAGCTGGCAAAGGATAGTTTTATAAAATGTCTTTTTATGTTGCAGTGGTGCAACATGGCAATTGCTTTTATTGGAAACCAAATAAAGACTCCAAATGACCCAGAGCAGAGTGCACTGGGGCACTGTCCACTGATTCTGCAGCTGTCATTCTGTCAGTGGCAGGACTAGTTTCACAGACAAGTTGCCTTTTGAAAAAAAATGTTTTACAACTGAACTCTTTCCTTATATCTTGGGTGGTTTCAGTATAAGACACCCTTCTCAAGAAGCTGGCAGATGGGGAGGAAGCAAGAAGTACCTTCTGATGCTAAACCCACAAATTTGCCTTTTAAAAGTGTCTGTATCTAGGATCCAAACACTTCTTTCATCTTGGGAGAGATGGCTTTTGCCTGCCTTGTTAACTTTATCTCTGCTTATAGTAGACTCTCTGTGATAACAAGTTTTCTTCAGTGCAGCCATTCCAGACTAGAGGTCCCCAAATCCTTAGGAACTGGATGAAGGGGAAATATGACCTGTGTCACATTCTGAAATGTGACTGTGAACTCTAAGGGACACAGTCAAGCTTGGCTTCTCATTTCCAGTTACTTTCCTGAGACACTCCCTGAACCCCTCTGCTCCGTGTGTCATGCTATCTGATTAGGATAATGTTTCCTTATCCTCTTTAAGACTGTGATATACTCTGCTACACTGAGATTAATTTTTAACACTATATTGTAAATCTAAAAATTGTGTGTTATCACTTAATCTAATTGAAGACATGGTTTATTTCTATTTGCACTGTATGAAGGCATTGCCTTCCAAAGGATATAGGAGAATATAACAGTACAGTTTTAAGTAAATACTTGATGAGTAAATCTTGTCAGTGAGAATAAACAACAAAATCTTTCCTTACATGCAAATCCAGATTCTTGTAAATACAATTAAAGGAAATACAGCAAGAGGTTTAACATCAGGAAGCAGCAGCAGCTGCTTCTATATTAACATTGTAAATAGTTGTTTATTTCCAGGTAATATTCATTCCTCTTCTAAACCTAGTCTTGTGTCAGTGATCTACACTATTCCAAAAAGCTGCCAATCCCATAGATTTTCAGATGCCACAGCATATCATAACAGAAACTCCAAGAGCGGAAGGAATGAAAAAGAAATTTTAAAATTCTGGTTTTCTGTCATCAGTTGAGAACTTTGAGGGCTTAGGATAGAAAAACCTCTTATGATCTCTGTTACCTCCTATCATGTATTTCCTAAGGAAGTAAGGTATCAGCCAGTCAAAATGGGCTAGTACACAGAAAAATCCTCTCTAGATCAATGAAAAATTATGTGATAATTTATGAAAATTCTTCTCAGCTATATTTGAAAAATGGGGAATTGGAAGATTTGCACAGAGGTTTCCTCCTATAATCTATATTTGTCTCTTCATTTACATTTTCAAACTCCAGCTTTCCATCAAAAGTATAAAGAGATAGATGTATGTAAGAGCTGTAGTCAGCTCTTAACTGACTCAATACTTGTAGGAGGTTGAATAAAAATGACCACTTGACCATTCTAAGCACCAAAATATCAAACAGCTAGGACTGTATTTATCAGCTCACCTTACAAAAAGGAGTCTTGTGCAAAAACACAAATATTTTTTAAAAACAGAATTGTTTATAGTGCAAATAACAATATTTAAAAACATTTCTTGTAGCCTCAGTGAGTAGAGCTGTCTATACTTCACAGTACCTTGCCTTTTTCTGTCCTAGACCATGTAATTCTAAGTTACTGCAGTTAGCAAAGTGAATGTGTCTAATTGTTAACAGTTCACTATTAAGGCAGTCACTATTTTGACATTTAAGAACACTACACTATTAGACTGATTACTGTTTTGTACTAATATGAGTGATTTAAGCACTCAAAATCTGGCTCCCTTCCAAAAAATTAACTTATTAAGCACCTAATTTTAGGTGGGGAAATGGCTGTTATTCATAACAGTGTTTTCCTCATGTGAAGGAAAAATGTTGAAGTTGCATAATCAGAGTTCAGTCACTGAATCACAAAGTGGCTGAGTCTGGAAGGGACCTCTGGGGGTCATCTTGACCACCCCCTCTGCTTAAGCAGAGCCACCTTGAGCTGCATGCCCCAGTCTGTCCCCAGATGACTTTTGAATACCTCCAAGGATGGAGACTCCACCACCTTTCTGGACAATCTGTGCCAATGCTTGGTCATCTCCACAGTAAAAAGTGTTTCCTGATGGCCACCATTGAGTGGGACAAGAGGAGTATCAGGAAACAAAGTCTGGGTTTTTTTTTTTTACAGGTTTTCTTCCCATCTTCATATTTCTGATCCATCATTACTGATAAATTTTCCCCTTTTGTTTCAGTGATAGTGAAGAACTCATTACCTCCTCCTCTTCCTCCTTCTTTTCCTTCTCCTCCTTTTCCTGCTCTGGCTGCCTTCACACTATGCCCACCCTTCCCCAGCTCAGGCCAAGAGAGGGGTTACCTTTCTCTCAGTGTGTGTGGTCAGTGCCCCTTGTCAGGGAGGGGTTTGAGCCCTAGCAGTGGCAGGCAGAGAAAGGATTGCTCTGCTACCTTGGCAAGCACACCATCATTTGTAATGCAGTGCTGGGAGCCCAGCATGCCGCAGCATTACCACAGTGTGAGATGGGCATCCAGGGAACTCCTGACTTGGTGGCAGTCTGTACATCTTCCTCATGCACAAGGAAGTCAGGGAGGGTCAGTGCTGCTCTCCTCTGACAGCTTTGAACCATGTGAAGGGTGAGAGCTTGCAGTCCTAGACCTCCAGTCCAGCACAAAGTAACTCTCCCCCCAGACCACAGAAAATGTGGATGGAGGGAGCCTCAGAGCAGCTGGTTTGAACTATTGTGTGACCCTTAGGGCATTAGACCGATTGCAGTACTGCATGTCTCCCTCAGATTGATTGCAGTAATACATGTTCCTCACTAGAATCAAAGGGAGTTGTATCTCAAGTACACAGGCATGTCATGTGAGCACATTAGCATGTATTCAAACACACACAGATCTGCTGGTGCTTGAGTTTGAAAGCTGGGAGCAGAATTGCTTGTCCACTTCAAATGACAGTGCTGATTTTCAAACTGTGTGAAATTCTAGTAATTAAAGGGATGTCCAGTATATGTACCATCATGCAAGCACTCACAAAGCCACTGCTCTGATAGATGTCACAGCTTGCAGTCTATTAAAGGCCAATGTCTCTGTAATTTTTCATGTTCCATTTCCTATTTTGTTTAATATGGCTCATTATATGCTTGCACAACATGCTTCTTTTGTGTTGATGTATGACTGTGAATGTTATTGAAAGGAACCTGCTTGGTAGGGACCTGATTAAACTCCAGCTGTCACTAAAGCAGGTGTTTAGCATAGTTTAGCTGCCATACTTTAGCTGATTAGTAGTAGCCTTCAACATAATGCAATTTAGGATGTAACACATAATTTTATATTGATGCATAAGGGTAACTTCTGAGGACCATTGGTAAGATTTGCTATTCTATCCCTATAATAATGAATCAATTCTGTAAACATAAAAATTAGCTTTTTACACCTCCTGTGCAGCATATCAAGAATAGAACCCAAACAATTAATCACTCACACTGGTTTGAGAGGTATTTCAGGATTCAAGATCTGCAAATAAGGTTTAATACACAAAGCCCATAGTTTCTATTGAGGGAAATAAAAACTGCATGAAAGTGTCTAGCATTTGTAAATGCCATGGCCAGCATTCCATATTTCTGTATTAACAAAAATAACACCAGAGATTTGGATTCTGTTTGAAAATGCATGAAATACACTCCCAAAGAATGACATTTTTGGTGTACTATGATGATGCCTTTTTATAGGAATTATTCCAATATATACATAAATTGTATACATACATAAATTGCCTAGGAACCATGAAAGGAAAATGCCTTCTAACATCTATAATGAAACTTTATATTTCTTTATTTAGAAAGCAGACAGGGCTCCATTAACATTACTGTATAACTCAAGAATCTGACCAGATTGACTGATTGAGTCAGAGGCTTGAAATTTAGTGTATAATTTAATTTGGATTCTACTATCTTTGGCACGTTGGTCTTTTCTAAAAAGCATTTCAAATGACAGAACAAAAAGTGAATCAAAGCTTCTCATTCAAGCACAGCTTATTTCAGGATCAGAACTGTTTTAGTTCTGAATTAAGCCAAGGAGTCTAGTTCAAAGGAATCCAGCCCTATACAAAATTCACAGACTGCACATCTAGAACAGATGATTCTTTAAGCAGGTACCAGTGAAACAGGTTTTATGTAGTACACAAGTTCCTAATGCTTAGTTTGCCTCTCTAGTGGAAAGCAGTGGCTTGAGTTATTCCCACAGGCTTTCACAATACTGAGTGTTTAGCAATGAGAGTGTATTTCCAGCTCCAACTCCATTTCAGGTTCTTAAGTCTTAAAATCTTTTTTTGATACATGCCATAGAAAAGAAGGTCACTGCTCTGTGGAGTCAATCCACTGCAGCTGCAGTTATTGATTCATTAAATACATTAAACTATCTTCTCAAGCACTAACATAGCAAAACCACAGTCTTTTGAGACTGGCTATCAGCAACAAACCAAATTACAGCTAAGAAGAGTGAAAACTAAAGGAATACATCAATACTGCCTTCTGTAACTGAGATGTAGAATCGGATGATAAATGATTAACATCAATTGAACTCTGAGAAGCCACCTTTGGCAATAAATGTGAATCTAAGACATATCTAAAAACATGTGTTTGTAGCCTGATAGAATATGCCTTCTGAATGTCAGCCTGAACATCCGTTTGCAAAATAAATATGGCAGACAAGGACTTACCTCTCAAAGCTACAAAAGGAAAAAGATAAAAGACAAATTGAAAGGAAAAAGTGGCAAATATTTAAGATGCAGTAAAAATGGTGTAAGAGCAAGAGGTGTGCCATGTTGTATGCTTTTACACAGGCTTTCTTCCTGCTCAGCTTTATTTGTAAAGAGCTTTAACTCAGATTTAAAACCCTTGTGGAAGGGACCTGTCTTCTGCATAATTGAAGCATCTGTGATGGTTATGTATCCTTTATGACAACAATTAATAAATTTGATAATGAATAATAAATATTAGTCATGAATGCAGAATTTGCTCAGCCTGTAAGCAAAGAACTTCTTTTTGATCTAGTGCTATAATGTATTTAGTTTATAGCTCATTATTGCTATCAAAAAATATTCCTAAAATATTTTTAACTTCTAGAATAAGACCTTCCTTTTAACATTACAGATGAAATTCAAGGAAGAAAAATACAGCTGTAATATTGGTTTAGATGAGAATGAGAAACAACTTTAAGTGTCAAGCTAGAATTATTCTCATAACATCAAATTAGTTCTGATTAGCTGAAAAGGAACAGAAGAAAGGCAAAACTTCTTTCTAAATTTATATTATTGGCTCTGAATCCTGGGGCAATACTGTCAACACTAGCCTATGGGATGTCTTCAACCATAAATGATGAAAAAGATTTGTTAAATCTGATGAAAATTATTTTCAAGAATTAAAAGGAAATCCTGGCCCCAGTGTAATCCTTGACAAAAGTACAGAAGGCCTGTATTTTGCTCTCTACTTGTTCTTCTCCTCAAGGGCTGGCAAAATATTAACAAAGTTGCAATGTCTTAAATGTCACATGCTGTTTTATACTGACTTGAAAGCAGCAGCTCGTCCAAGTTCTGCTCTGAATTGGGAAATCTGGTCCAGTTTGTCTAGAATAAGTTGTTCCTTAGCTTGTTTTTCATGAATTATCTGATCTCTCTTCTCTTCCTCTGCTGCCTTCTGTGCTTCCTTGAGTAGGGCGAGGCGTTCACGTAGTTCCACTACTGACATTTCACCAAATAAACCATGGCCACCAGTCTAGAGAACACAAAATATAGGTTTAAATAACACTGTAAATACCAAGGGGAGAGTAAATGAGTAAAACCAGAATATTTTGACTGTGTTCCAATTCACACTGAATATATTCTGATTTCCAGAAATATAGAGGTGGTCCTAAACTAAATGGTATTTAAAAACTGGTTTTAAAATCTAGAGCATATCTTTCATAAAATATTTAAAGAAAAAGCATTGAGAAATAGATAGAGGATTAATCATAGATCCAATATATTTGCTCTCAAAAAAATCTACTTTACTTTTAGTTTTAATTAGACTTTTGAATTTTTAAAATGTGTAAAACTAACTATTTTTAATGTGTGAAACCAGAACTGACTGTACACTAAAAAGATGCATTTTTTGTATTTATCTATTTCCAAAGTATGCATTTGACCTATAATGGTATATACTGTTTTTATCTGAAATTATTAGGACTAAACAATGCTTCATACACAGAAAATTCAGATCCTAATGCCCAAATTTAAAATATTTGAACCTGAATGTTTAATGATGGCTTTTTAATAGACACTTTGCAATGTGAGTGATAATGAGATGCTGAGATCTAAAGTGAGACTTCTGCACTTTAGCTTGCAAACAAAGATGGATTTGTTTGGTCATTTCCAAACAGCTTTGTGAAGGCTTTCAGTTTTAGGCCCTTGCTCTTATATATACTTTTCCTTTCTTTCAAGTCCACCATTAAACTTGAAATGACCATAGAGTTGTATTTGCAGGAAGTGAAAGGGAAATGTTTTGAAACAGGGTGTATATATCTATAACTCTATCTATATCTCTATAGCTATCTACCTATCTGTCTATCTCAGTTTGAGCATGACAAGCAGACATCAAACATGTCTAGGAAAGAGAATTTGGTCGAGGCACAGAGTGGTAGAAGCTGAATGTTTTGAGTGTATTTCAAAAATGCTCAGTGAAGCCAGTGAAGCAGTTCCTAAAATAAGAGAAGTTCTACACTCATGCAGTAGATACTGCTGTATTCAAGCAACTGAAGTATCATGAAGGGAAGAACTGGTACTTTAAAAATTATGAGAATGAATGGGAATTTTATGGACAAATACTTAATTGCACTAAGCCTGAAAAATCTTTTTGTAGAAAGAAAACCAAGGCAAGCTATCACCAAAAGTGTGCCAATTCACTAGAGTGCTACTCTAATAGTCAGTATGATGGAACAGTGAAGCTGTGATACAGAATCACAGAACAACTTGAGTTGGAAGGAACCTTAAAGACCAGTCCAAAAGCCCTGCCATGGCCAGGAACATCATCCTAACCAGGTTGCTTCAAGCCCCATCCAGCCCAGCCTTGAACACAACTCTGGACAACCTGTGCCAGTGGTTCATCACACTCATTGTAGAAAATTTATTCCTTATGTCCAATCTGCTAATCTGCTTCTGATTAAGTTGACAAATAAGATAAGAGATTCCAGGATGCTGCCTAACTCTGGGCATTGCAGAGCTCAATCCCAGGCGTATGAGTTGTTGTGCATCAACAGTAACTCCAAGAAGTTTGAGATACAGTTAATACAGTTATTATAAATTATAGACTTACACACAAGAAGTCATTTACACAGAATTGTAACAGCTCAGAAAGTTTTGGGTTCTCTTGACAATCTCTTTCATATACCTCAATGTTGACAGTTTTGAAAGCAAAGGAAATTAATCTTGCTAATTACCATGGCCATCACTCCTGCAATATAACTAAGTCTATATGAGTCCAAACTTTGTATTGATTAAGTTCTTACCCTGACTAACAAATCTTTGAATTTGTGAAGATGCACAGAACATCTTGTAATCGCTGTCCAGGCTCTTTTTGTAAGATACTGGAAAACCCAGATCCTATTGGCAAAATTCAAAGAAGCTTCAAGAGGACTAAGATTTCACTTCCCATCAGAATATTCTTCTTGATAAAGTTTTCATTTTATAGACTTTGTCAATGTTCCATTTCATATGTAATAACTTTTGTCATGCAATATGACAAAATATGACATGTATGGGGTCAATTTGTACTACATCCATCCAGACTGTGATATATCTGCAGTACATAATCCCTCTGAATGTGTGAAACATATACAGTACACATTTATGTAAAAACAGTCATTTTTCCTTTTGAGCTTACCTCTGTTAAATCAACAAACTTGTGTCTGATGCTAGGTGTGGACTCAAGAGCTCGTATTTGTTGAATGAGTTCATCTCTTTTCTTGTTCTTCTCCTCCTGTTCTTCTAAAGCTTGCCGGAGGAGTTCTCCATTTTCTTCACAAACCTGCTGAACTGAGAGATAAGAATTAATCTCAGTTAGCTGTTTGCCTATTTTAACAAGTAGTCCATCTGGAGGAAAATTCAAATGCTTTAATGAATAATGATAATAATACTGATCTAAAGGTACTTGAGGGAACAGTCTGGTATTGGTGGGAGGAATCATTAAAGAAACAAATGAGTACTTCCCACCTCCACCATCTATCCTTCTATTCAGCACATAAATGTACTATATACATACACAGACACTTTGAATTACTGCTTTGTAATTTCTGCTCTCATTTGTACATACTGTTTTATTACTTAATAAAAGGATATTATAAAATAGAAAATATTCATAGTCTTCCAAGCTATGTATATCCTAGAAATGACTGAATTGCAAAGGCTGGTAGGCTCTGCTAGTCCATTTTGGAGTGACTAACACTCTTTGCCTGCCTCAATCCTTATGAGTACAAGTATGGAGATACACAAGCAGAGAAGTCTGCATTTGACAAAAAAGAAGAGTCATTTACATGTGCTACTTTTAGATGGAATGGAAACTGGTTGCAGAACATTAATGATGTATTTCTCCTGTTTAAACTAAGAGTAATTCCAATGACCAGTAGCTTAGATTTTCTGATCTGTCCATTGCCAGCTGATTCCTGAATTCACATTCATACATTCATGGAAATGTATAGCCTGGATCTTTCCCTCAATTTCACTTTCCCTTCTGTAAAAAATGTAATTGGCCTACTAAAAGAAATATGGAGTAATTTGGGGATATTTAGCATCACCTCTCATTTTTTCTGGCAATATATATACCTATCTGTTGTTTGTATTCCTGGATCTTTTCTTTTACTTGCTTTACATTCTTGTGTCCTTCCATGACCTGTTCCACCAGCTCTTTAATTTCTTTCTGCTCCTGTAGACGTTTCTCTGCATACAGGTGCATCAGCTCTGCTTTCTAAATCACAAACAAACAGGTGAATACAACTCCTGATAAGTGGTGATCTGAGTGCCTCAAATCATTGAAACAGGGTAAGGAAAATTGGATTCAAACTATAACATCATCCACAAAAGTAGTAAAAGAGAATGGCTGGGGACAAGAAAGAATCCCAGATTTAAGCTCCTTTTTCTGTGTTTTATTTACACACAACCGCCCTGCGTGACATTTGCACTGCTGCTTTCCATAATTCCCTCGTACATGTTTCCAAGAGCAGACAGAAGGAGTAATTTCTGGATCTGGTTGTGAGACAGCAAGAAGAGTGTTAATCTAATATACTGCTAGCTGTGTGCCTGCAGGAACTTCTTGGACCTAAATCACAGCTCTGTATTGTCAAGTCCACTTTTGGGCACCATGTTCCTTTCTTTGTCGGAGGAAAGGAAGAAGGAGCAGCAAAATTGATTTTCTCAGATTAGATTCCTTGCTGCTCTTCCTGTTCTAGATGGAAGACCAGAGTTTTAAAAGAAGGAAACAGGTCAGCATGAAAGCTGAACATTGGAGAATGTTGGAGATCTGCATGTGGATGACATGCCCTGCTAAGTGGGAGCATGTGGAATTGGTTGGATTAGAGCAAGTCTTATTTGCACATCCCCAAATCTATTCATTTTGGGACATTTCTGCTAACAAATAAAACACATATGCTCTGAAGTGGAAGTGAATATAACAATTGCAATACTTTTGGAATGAGTATGAGCAATTATGCTATGTTCAGTTGTACACTAGAGTTCACTTTAAGTTCTTGCTATAGTCTTTCTAAACAAACATGAATACTCAATGACAAAAAAGATTGAAAGGTATTATAGGACAGAAAAGGAACTCATTAAGCAAATTTTCCTTTTATAGCATGGTCTCTATGAAAATTTTGTAAATTTGTAGTTTCATTTTATGTTGCTGAGACATTTCACTGACATTTGTGAGATAGTCAAAAGACAGGTACTAGCCTACAGGGCATAGCAACAAACTGGAGACATAGAAAAGAATGTGGTGGTGGCTATGAAAAGTTTCAAATCTGTAGTATTTGGTGATTCTTGATCACCTGTTTAGTTTATAAGAAAAGCACTGGGAAAATGTAATGTGAGTTGTGAAAATAACAAAAAAATCTAGCAATGATTTTGAGAAACTGTGATTTGCCAGATTGAAAACAGTGTGAAAATATTTCTTGGCATAAATATGCAGTTTCCCATACAGATGGATCCAAAGAGGGTTGTCTGTCTGAAATTTCATCTAAGAGAAATCTAGAATGTGTCAGATAGGATGAAGAAAATTGAATTATATCAGTTTAAGAAAACAAATACTTTCATATTTGGGGCTCTCATTTTAACAAGATAAAGAAATCAGTTATATATTGTTGATTTCAATGCTAATGGTGCTTAGTATCTCAGTATCTGTTCAAAAAGGATTTGCATAATGACAGAATATAGAGGAGCATTCTATGACCTTATGCTTTTATTCAATTTACTCCAAAAGTGTTAATCAAATAAAAAAAAAACTCGTAAAAAGTACTTTCATGTACAGCATTGCTGTATCTGGAAGTTATAGCCCTCTTTTTTTCCTTTGTTTGCAGACTCCAGTGAGTAAAGACACTGCATAGAATTTTACATCTCTAATAGCAGGTATCATCTGTGCTCTGATTTGCACAGATTGGAAATCAGCAAAATTTGAGCCTCCCTGTATGTATTACCTCTTCTCTCAATAGATCAGCTTTCTTCTTATTTTCTTGGGTTACATTCTGATGGGCTAGAACTGCCTCTTCATAACTCAGTTTTCCTTGAAGCTTCCTACACTCTACTTCAGCCAGTTGGTCTTCCAAATCTTTTCCACGCATCTGTTTCTGCCATTCCAAGAATTCAGATGAGTCTCCAGCCCCTTGTTGCAAATTTTCAACTCTGTAAGAGAGAAAAAAGGAAAACACTATTTCAGGGATCTGGCTTTGTAGCCCTGCCTTGGTTTGTAAAGCATTTCCATAGCCTTTGATAGAAAGTGTTTGATCTCTGCAGAGAAAAAAGGCAGAATCACAAAGTCATTTGACAGATATATTTTAATTCCAGTCTAAGAGGAGTTCCTACTATGTGTAAAGCCTGAGAAAGCCAGACTGCAAGAAAGTGCATGAGAGCATGGACCTGAAAGTTTTCAGTAAAACAAAGCCCCAAGAGAGGGCAAACTTTAGCTATGTATGGATTCTCATAAGGAGCAGAGAGAAACAGGTAAAGGGATGTGCATTTTCTCAGAGGACTGCTTTGCTTAGAGGTTGAAAAAACAAATAACTTTCCTCTTTGACAATCTTGTCCACTTTAACACAGAGAACAAAAAACTTCTGCTTAACACTATTTCTGTATTGTATTTTGTCAATTAAATAATATTGCTGTAATAAGGCAAAGAAGTATTCAGCTCTTAAACAAAGTCACATTCCTATTTTTTGTGCTCAGCTGAGAAAGAAAAACATAGCAAAGCCCTGGGGCAGGCCCATGAAAGTCCTGAAGCAGAGGAGGGAATGAGCCAATAACTAGGGCAGAGACACAAACATGGAGTGAATTGCCTCTTACTGCTGCTCCCCAATGCATATACATGTGATACATCTATTTCTATATATATCTATATATATTTATCTCTCTCTCTCTATATATATATATATCTGTTTTGTCTTAAATGCAGCTGAAGATTAAAACTCATTAAGATAAAATAGTGTCAAGTTACAGGGAACTATTCCTTTGCTGAGTGGAACAAATTCTTCCAGCTAGAGTGAACAGTAGCATATGTAATGAGGAAGAACCTCAATATATGTGAATAGCTGATAACAGAAGCTGAGTGATGTTTAATATCTACCTACTAAAATCCTGATGCATGAACCAATACTGTTAGGTCCAAAGGTCAAATCCAAACTTACACAGTCTTTCCAGGACTTAAAATGCTATCAATATTTAGTGCTTAGCCTGCTAAGCCAGGTGGATTAGAAGTAATACTAAAGCAGGATAACATGATATAAGTTTTATCTTTGTGAAGTTTTTTAGTGAAAATGTTATGTGATCCTAGCTGTAGAACACAACCTTCAGTGGCCATCCAGGAGTCACCTTTTCCCTAGTAAACATCCTCTGAAAACCTGTGTTGCTGAATAAGGAGGAATCTTTATGTCAGGATTTCTTAGAGTGTTAAATGCACAAAAGGACTTGCAACCTCTTATTACCCCCCCTGCCCCGCACCCTGGATTCAGTGTTGTGTTCAAAGACAGCTCTGCTGCAGTGTGACTGACTAACACTGGATGGGACTGGAGTGAAAAGAACTGTGTGAAGAAGAGCTATGGAAAGTCCTGGTTGTTGTGTGTGTGTAGTTTCTTCCCAGGAGACACATTTAAACCCGGGTTAACAGCCTTGGTCCTTGCCTAAGCTGCTCCACAGATCAGCCTGCACTCAGCTTGGGGCTGGGTTGACCCTTCCTTCTTGACTTGGCTTCCTGGCTGGACCTTGGCCCAGACTGTTGTAGCACCCTTGGCTGACCCTGCTGCCTGCCAGGGAACTGTGGAGCTGCTGTCAGTGAGGACACTGTCCCTACATGTCCTCCTGTCACTCTCAGCTTTTGGCTTATCTTGCTTTAAGGAACAGCACATTCTTAGTGGGCTATATCTTACTGTGATAGAAATGGGCAGATATTTTTATGTACATATAAACAAGTTCAAGTATCAACCTTGGCATGTAGTTGACCACAACCATTGAAGAAAATGGAGATATATGAAATTATTTGGCTCAATATAGATGCATCTTGTACAAAGGACACAGAAATAGATGTGTATTCAGGTCATTATTCAGTCTGGAGAACTGGAATAAATATAAAAGTGATACCTGTTGGATTTTGCAAGTGGATGCTAGCCAGAGTGCTAAATAGGAACACAGTTACACTGTACAGCATCTACACAAAAAAAATTATTTTACTCTAGACTTTTACTCAGTCCACTTCAATCCACTTCTCTCTTCCTTTGTCAACTGTTTTTATAGAATAGAATGCCCTACAACAGATCCATTAGTTTAGCTTACCTGGAATTTACTTAATTTTTTAAAATGTGGTTCATATCCTAAATCCAGGGATGTGAAAAGCAATCTTAAGAGGAGTGTGGTCCTACCTTTTGAGCTCCTTTTCCAATTTCCTCTGGTAGAGGGCACCCTCCCTCAAAATAGCTGCTGTGTTCAATTTAATGGGTATATTGTCAATCTGTCAGGAAAGGGAATGTATATTCCATAGTTAGTAATGTAAACCATGAAACAGAGTATAAAAACATCTCAGTGGGTTAAATAAATTGACCCAAGACAGCATAAATTTTGGTTAAAGCATTCATCTAGCATTAATCTGACATTCACAATGAAATTGCATGCTGTTCATAAACCACTCAAGCTGCTTAAGAAATCAGCAAAGTCCCCCAAGTGGATTATAAATTTGTAATCAGTCTTGGACCATGTCAAATCCCATAGAATGCCTTCACTTCCTTTCATATTTTCCAGTGCTCATATACACTGTGCAAGAGGATTTTATCTGTTTTGGACAAAGACAATAAACTGCCTCTCTGAAAGATGTTCAGTGAGCCAGAACAGTGAAGTAAAACAAAAGTGGCACCTTTCATAGGGAGATCTTAGAAGCATTTTATAAATAATCACTATTACAATGTCAAAGTATTTCCAAGACAACTGGAATCACCCATTGCCATATCCATTTTCTAGACAGTACCAGTGAAGAACAGTTCTCAGTGACTTTCATGCCTCAAGGTGTAACTTGGACTAGATCCTGTGGCTGCTTTGTTAACTCTTTAAAGTATTGTGTTAAGATTGACTCCCAGACAACTTCTAAATACTGAGGGAGGAAAGGATCAATTTCTCTGCCAGTTAAAATTGTTCCCTGCATAGGTAGAGAAAATGGGTCCCCTCTGCAGACACATGCAAGAGACCTGATCTGAACCAAGGCAAAGCAGTGCTGCAGAAATAAGAACTGGGATCATTCCTGCAGAAAACAAAGCTTAATCATAACACGTTTGACTTAAATCCAGACAAGTTCTGTGTTCAGAATTCAAACATGTATTTAAATTCCAGATAAAGAACTTAATGAGTAGCTGAGAAACAGATGCACAGAATCACTCAAGCTGCATACTGCAAATATTGTATGCAGAAATATGAACTGAAGTCTCCTGAAATACATAACTGGAAAAAGCCTGTGTTATAAATTATATTAATTAGGTAGGTTGAGGATAGCAAACACATTCCATCACCTATAATTCACTAGGTAAAATTACTAGTTTTATGCAGATAGCATATTTTAGTGCAAAAAAATTAATTACCTATCAGTTTCTTGACAAAATGATGATAACTTGAAGAATTTAAGAAAATAATCCAAACCAATGTATTTGATTTCTTTTGTTTGACTTACTATGACTTCTTAATGCCCAATGATGTTCTGCTTTTTGATCTGCATCTCAACACATCTCAAAGCCTTCTGCATTATATGAACAGTTTATCTTTTATTCTTGTACTGTGTATAAAATGTTTCCTTAGACATTTTCTGACACATGTAGATGTTTCTATACTTTTGACAGTTTTCTGTGTATACAGATTTCATGTTCTGTATTTACCAACTACAATTTGGATAGAGAACTGAACTAAGAATGATTATTTATGGAAATACTTTAAACTTCAGTTTCGCAGTTTATTGACCAGAAATCTGACTGACATTGAAACAGAAATATGGCAATATAGTTGAAATAACTAGGACTTCCAAGATGTGTGCAGGCAGGTATAAGGAAAATAACTGAATAAATTCTTCTATGTCATATAGTATCAAGGAAGTTCTGAATTTTACTCATTCATTTCCTGTTGTGAGATATCTTCCCTTTTTTCAAGATGAGAAAATGGAAGTAAATGGGAAAATTACAGAGCACTAATTCTTGTGGTAAAATATCATATTCACTATTGCCACCTAATGAACATGCAACAACTCATCAAAACCAATAAATATGTAAAGAGCAAATATGATATGAGCAAGAGGCCGACTGAGACAGAGTGATGATGCATTTGTACTGTCTCATTCTTCCAGTGAAAAAGATGAATAAATACTTTGGAACAGCAAGAGAAATAATTGCTGCTGCACATGATATATGTCTCTAAAATGGAAAAAAAAAGATTTCATATACTGTAGGTGTTCTAAAAAGAGGAAAGCAAAATACTAGTTGGTTAAAACATTATATAATTTAATTAATTTGAAGATAGATTAAAATTATATATATATATCTTGGATAAGCCATCCTCTTAGGATTTGTCTACTCAGAGAGTGGCACAGGCAGGAAGGCAACAGGAATATAAAGTATTTTAAAAGTCAATAACAAAATGCCTATCTCTGCTTGAAAGTTACAGCAGCATCTTGAATATCACCTAACCAACCTTAAGGCAAATGTGTTTAGACAAGATAAAACTGTTTATGCATCTAGAGGAGATACCAGCAAGTTTTAGAAATGGCCCTAATCAATGCCAGAGGATGCCAGATCCATATTTTTCCTAATGTAATTTAGGTAGATGGCTTGACTCTTGTTAGTCTGCACTAAAGTTTTGTTATTTTATATTATCAGAAAGGGCAATGGAATACACAGAGTTTTGAACTGAGCCCACGTAATTACAGGTTATGTATGTTTGTTTTAACTATGTAAATGTTTCCTGGTTTGGGTTTTTTCTCTTTCTTTTTGTGCAAAATGAACTAGGATCTTGTTACCTCTACTGTAATTTAAATGCTGCTGGACTGTAAGCAAGCAGACTGAGTAGCTGATACTGTTCCTAAAGATAACTTCAGTGTGTGATAAATACCAGACAGGCTTTAGAAATACTTGCCAGATGCCCAATCCCCCAAGTGGAGAATCAATCTTTTCACAGTGTTTATGAGCTGTACCTAAATACATAGTTTTAAAGAGTAGGCAGACCTGCTCAGAAGATATTTGAGACCACAATACAAGCACAGCTGAAATTATTCTGTATAAGAACTTGAAACAAATGAAAGGTGCCAGATTGAACAATACAAAACTGAAGATAATCTGTAGTGCAGTTATTGCACAGCAATGTGAGGCTTCATGTGTTCCACTGTTAAGGCTGAACAGCTCTTTTCTCATGTTTACAATTCTCTGACCCTTGAAAATTCTACAAGAGAAGCAATCAGGATAGTGGATTTCATAACCTCAGTATGTGTCTGAAGGAAACAAGGCAAGCACCCAGCCTGATTGTATATTGTGTATCAGACAGTCATTAGCTGGAATGATTGCTCAGCATTCTTTAGGATCTCATTTTGAAACAGTGATGTACTGATGCAAGATTCTTCTGTCCTTATGCTGAGTTCTTAAACCAAGGTTTCACAATTCTTTTTTTTTTTTTTTGCTGGGGACAATTCTCTTTTCATATTATTTTACATAAAATCTTCTCCCTTTGTAACTGAAAACACTTTTAAAGCAATATGGTTACATTGTGCAACTACACACACTTTACCTCAGGGAACCAAAAGGTTTTGATCTCCCTGACCAGTCTCAGCCAGGACCTCCACTCACACCATCTGCTCACCGGCCTGGGAGCCCCAGTTAGACTCAGAAATGTGGGTTTCAGTTTCCATTATGCTGGGAATTCTTCTACTCCTGGTTGTGTCTCCATTTCTGTCTCCTGCTGTCAGGGACCTCACAGTTGCTGTTGTAGCTTTGTCTCCTGACTGGACTTCTGGCTGGACCCCAGACCTGACTTGTTGTCTTGTTTTATCCAAGGGTGACTTGCTATCAGCAGAACCCATCACTCCCACCAACCTCCTCACTTTCAGACAGTGTGTCCTGCATGGTGAGGGCACTGCCTGTGCTTTCATCACCTTTGGCTCCTTATTTATCTCCCATCATGGAGTAGCCCTGCTCTTGTCAACCCCTGACCATGTCTTTGTGGATTAATAATGGTGCATAGGACAAAATCCATGAACCATAGACCCAATCCATCACATGCTCCTGGCCAAACACCATAGTGTAAAAACACAGATTCGAGTTTCCATCATGACAAGATTTGCACTTGTGTCAAATTTGCAAGTGCATTTGACAACAGTTCCTTAAAGGTTACTCACCTTGCTTTGGATCTTTTGAGCCTTGAACACTGTTTTACTCTCCATACTGTCATGTATGTTCTGCAGTTCAAACCAAAAATACATTATTTCATTTCAGAACCAAATTTCCAATTACTCAGCAAAAGATATGAGGTATTTATTGAAACTAGCATATGAATATTCATCAAATATTCTTTGGAGAATAAAAAATTTGACATATTTTGGAAGTGTAAAATACACAAAAACTTGCTATGTACATCCAACCTAGTGGGAGCATGAACATACAAAGGCAGGTCCAAATATTGACTAAATAATGCTAAGAAGTAACAGTGATTCTTTCTTTGACTATGAAATACTACTTACTATATATATGAATATATTCATCCTTAAACCGAAATAGATACTGAGAGGACAAAATAGGATGTCAAACAAATTTCATGGAATTATTAATTACTGGTAGAATTCTACTGATGCTTATTAATTTAATGATGTTAGCTATAGATACTGATGTGAAACTGTCTGGTATCATGGGGATGAACACAGTGAATAGAATATGCAGCACTGATGCTGAAATGAATATATTACATACATAGACTGGTGACTTAACTGTGAACTGGGAATCAACCAAAGCAAGGATTCTGCATGAACGGGACCATTATTCCCTCAGCTTGGCTGCTCTGTGGCATCAAAGTTAATGGAAAAATAATATGTGGATTTAGAGAAATATTGCCAGTTTGGAAATTTGTTGGAGCAGTTTCCCAGAACGGTTGTCTCAAAATTAGGAAAATTATAAAGCAGCACCAGAAGTATAACAAAAAGGGGTTGTACATTATGCATAAAAAGAGACAAATGCTGGTATAGGGATGTGAAATGACACTGTAGCTATAAATCATAACACAAAATTCTTAAGCCCAAATAAACATATTTTTTAAATACTCAAAGATATCTTTAAATACTCCAGTAATATTTCATCTCCCTACTGGGGATTTTTTCAGCATGTGTTTTGCACCATACCTCTCTATTTTCAGGCTTGATGGTTGCACACCTGAACTGGTTAGTATTTGCTTCCAGCAGCAGATCCTAAAATTAAAACAATTATCTTAAAGAGTGTGGTATATCAAAGTTCTCTAAGAATAATTTTATGTCTCAAAAAGTCTTATAGCCCCAACCACTATATTAATGAATCCTAGAATGATTTGGGTTGGAAGGGACCTTAAAGATCATCTGTTCCAAAGCCTCTGCCATAGGCAGAGACACCTCTCACTAGACCAGATTGCTCAGAGTTCCATCCCACCTGACCTTAAATACTTTCAGGGATGGGGCATCCACATCTTTTTAGGCATCCTGTGTGAGTTCCTCACCATTCTCACAGTTAAGAATTTCTTCCTAATATCTAATCAAAACCTTCCCTCCTGCAGTTTGAGCCCCCCTCCTCATCCTGTCACTCCCTGCTCTTGTAAAAAGTCTCTCTCCATCCTTCCTGTGGGCTCTCTTCTGGTACTGGAAGACCCCAGTTAGGTCACCCTGAAGCCTTCTCTTGTCCAGGCTGAAGAATCCCGATTCTCTCAGCCTTTCCTCATAGGAGAGGTGCTCCATCCCTCTTGGTGGCCTCCTCTGGACCTGCTCCAACAGGTCCACATCCTTCCTGTGGTGGGGCCCCAGAGCTGGATGCAGTGCTGCAGGTGGGGTCTCACCTGAGTGGGGCAGAGGGGCAGAATCCCCTCCCTCACCTGCTGCCCACGGTGCTTTGGGTGACCCCAGGACAGGGAGGTTTCTGGGCTGGGAGTGCCCATGGCTGGGTCATGTCCAGCCTGTCAGCCACAGCACCCCCAGGTCCTTCTCAGGGCTGCTCTGGATCTGTTCCTTCCCAGCCTGTGCTGTCACTGGGAGCTGCCCTGACCCAGGGCAGCACCAGCACTTGGCCTTGTTAGAGCCCATGAGATTGCCATGGGCCACTTGTGGAGCTTGTCCAGGTCCCTGGGGATGGAGTCCTGTCCCTCAGGTGTGTCACCTGCACATGTGCTGAGGTGCACTCAATCCCTTCATCTGTGTCATTAATGAAGATGTGAAACAACACTGTTCCCAAGATGGATTCCAAAAGCTTGACTTAGTATTTACATACATCTTCACTCCTGATTGAAGACCTGAAGTAAGCAAGTATTGATTTTCTACACAGTTCTGCCTGGATGTATCCTTTGCACAGGACCTCAGGCCTTTGACAGGCCTGCCCATGTTAAACATATTGCTTGTCCAGATAATCATAAATATCCATGGCACATCAGTACCATTGGCAGGAACTGTTTCCAGACTGCTGACACACAGTGGCTTTGGTTTTGAGATACATTAGAGAGTTATGTTCAGGGTATCACTTCACCAGGGGTTGATTCAATAGGTACACCCCTGGCATTAAAGCCAAGTCATTATACAGGTAAGTACAGGCAACCATAATTTCCAGTTTTTTTGATATTTATTTTGGTTGTAAACCAAATCTCTAATCAAAGCTGTGAAACACTGACTGGATTTTCTAATGGCTTTCTGGGCAGCAGCTGATAACAGCAGTGTTTTATAACTGTCTAGTGTGGCTTCCAGTGTTCTCATTCCTGACAGATGCTCAAATGTGGTTCTTACAGCTACAGCTTCTGCAGAAATGCTATGAAACAAATAGCATTTTTCATACAAATTTCTGCTAGGACCCATCATTTCAGTTTGCTTAGCAAACAGTCTAGGGAATTGACCTTTGTGAATGCTTTGGAAGCCTTTAATAACATTCCAGAAGTGACAAAAACTGATGTTACTGTAGCTATGATTTCTGTGGTGGTTTATCTTTATTTCTTGTATTAATGCATTTTCTTTATTGAGGAATGTGGTTGGTTGTTAAGTGATTTTACAGTTGTCATAGATTTTTGATGGTATAGGCACTGTGATATTTGGCTTTTCTTTCCCAGTTTTTCTAGAAAGTTTTTAACATGAAAATAAGCACACAGACAAATAGATGTGCTTTCCCCATGATATGGAAACTATAAAAGGATAAAAAATAATGTTGTATTGTTTTATAATGAAATATCAAGCATAGGTGATGGACCAGCAAAAGGAATGCATAGTCAGAATCTGTCACACATTAAAGCTTTCACCATAGTTTAGGAACAGAATCCAGTGTCCTTTCACATGGACATGAGGACAGCCAGGAATGAATAGCCTTGTGTTGGCTAGTGAAAACTAGAGTCAGGCATTTTCAGAATGAGGGTGGGAGAGAACTGATAAAAAGGAGCCACACGGCATACCTCTCATCAAGTTTGTATTGTTATTTGATTGGATATGGTGACAACTGTGTGAGCATGGAGAAAGTGGAAATGGACATTTAATTAATTCCTTTCCAAGGAGAAGACAACAACAATCTGCTTTAACTATGAGCTACCTCATTGAACAAGATTCCTGTCAAAGTTTGGATCAAATATCTAGATCTGTTTCTATTTTCCAGGCCCTCCTTTTCTCTTGCTCTCTTAACACACAGACCATGTGCTCTGTTTCTTTACAAACCAGGATGACTTCACACTCAGTCTGCTGAAGAGAATGTATGAAGAATATGTAAGAGTAGGGAGTCTGCACAAAAAAAGAAGTCAGAATCTGCTGGTATTTTAAAACAGTGAATAACATGTGGTTATTTTTCAGTTATTACAGAAAAAAACCCTCTAAAATACTGAACTTATTTTGTAATTTGAAGCCATAATAAATAAGTGAATACCCTATATATCCACATGTCCATGGGACTAGAAGAACCATTGTGAAGAAAATAATCATGTTTCTGCTACTTTATATGGCTGCTTGCAAAATTTCACAAATAGTACTTATATAGTAAGTAAAAGGTGGACCTTGTCCTGGACTACTAATAATAAAATAAAGAAGGTGGGAAAAAGGTGCTAAAACAGAGTAGAGGATACAAACTTCATGACTCTAGAGAAAAAGCATGAGCTATTTAGTTGCAAAAGCAGATATGTTTCAGATAAAGTTCTAAGATTTGTGAAGATAAAACAATAAAGAAAAACCAGTTTAGAAGAAGAACAAAATATACTTACTTTTGCTTTTTGGATATTTTTTGTTTTGATTTCCTCTAGTTGCTTTCTTTCCTTTGGAGGCTTATAGATGCTTGGAGGAACCTATATTAAAAGACAAAATCTCTAGAATAGGGGATATAAAACATTCCAAGTGACACATTCTTGCAGGCAAAAAAAAAAAAGCTCATCCACTTTTACCAGAGAACAGCAGCAGTTAATTTTTTAAAATATTGATTCTTTTCTATTAGTGCCACTCTAGAAGACAGGGACAGATTCCAATTAGTTGGAGCTACCCAGCTTTTCAGTTCTGTCCAATATAACCTCTGCTCAAAAGACCAGAAAGAAAGATAATATTGGAAGTAGTACAAGAAAGGCAAAAGCAATAATAAATCCTATAGGTCCTATCAAGGGGAGAAAAATGTTTCCAGAATGGGAACAGTTCTGTTTGGCATTTCATAAACTTGACTTTCACAGCAACAACAGCCAGATAGGGCAGCTGAATAAAGTAAAGCTGAGGCACTGTGTGTGGTGGTAGGAACAAGTTACAGACTCCAAAGAAGTTCAGGGAAGAGAAATCCTTTGAAGTTTATTAAATACTCAGGAACTTCATTGTATTGAGGAGGCCTTTGAGCTGAAATGGTGGACCCTGAGAAGGAAGCTGGAGAAAAGCAGCAGATGTCCCATCCCTCTGGTCCTCCCAGAGCTCAGTGTTTAAGCACTGCTGGGAAAAAACACTGGGCAAAATGGGCCCTTGGTTTACCATGGCTGCCCCACTGTCCTTGTAAGGGAAAACCAATGGAGGTGTGGATTAAATGTTTGGGAGGTAAAGGACTCAGAGACTCCTTCCAGCACTAGTCAAAGAGCTGGGAAATGAATCACATGTCAGCTAAAATGACCAGGACAGGACTGGCTGTCAGCTGGATCAGCAGGACATTGGGACTTCAGTTTGACTTCTGTATTTGCTTGAGCAATAAATTTATCCCAGAGTAAGCTCTGAAAAAAGACTGGATGTCTCCTTGAGAGGAGTGGGTGAGAGAGTCTGACAGTTTACTGGACACCTGCCTAAATATTTATCTTGCTAAAAATGTGCCAGATCAATTAAAAGTTACAGAATTAATGCAAGGATTAATGGGGAAAATATATTTTCTGTCTTGTACTGGAGGTCAGTTCAGGGAACATGGGAATCTCATCTAGCTTTATTGGACCATATGATCAACTACACTTGCAAAAAATCATGAATCTGATGGACTTCACACCGCCTTTGCTATGTGACATCTTTATCTATAGGTAAAACAAATGCACAAACAGGCAAAGCTAGCAATTAAATGCACTGGTGAGACTGCTCAAGTATTTTTGTGAGGTTTTAAAGTGAAGCAGCAGTGAAAGTATTTCCCAGAAGTATCTAAGAATTTTTATTATGCTTTTATGGATGGAGAAATGAAAGCCCAGATGATGTGCAAAGGGTTCCACAGGCAGTGAGTATCAGTTTATTTCACTCTTCTTCCTACTCATGTCCTTTACCTGCAAACTGCACTCATCTGCCAGAGTAAGCTGAAAATCTCTCCTCAGAAACTGCTATGCTTATTCCAAGTAATTGAAGGAGGAGCCTTTTCCATCAGCTGTTTCAAAAACATTCTTTGCATTGTGATTTAGCCCATGGGGATGAATACAAGCAGATAGACAATACAGCAATTACCCAATTGTTGGAAGAGGACAAAAAGTCACTATAAATAAATTGTAAATTACAGCAACAGAGAGATCAAAAAAGGCCAAACTGTACCTAATTAATCCAAATGTGAAAAAGGGGATTTGGAATAAGAAACACCAAGTTTGCTTTCCCTCCCCAGGCAGTGGTCAGCCTCACATAGCCTGTGGGACATCCCTTCACCGGAGGATTATTTAGGGAGCAGCTTCCACAAGATGTTTAAGGAAAAGAAAAATGAATAATCACTTTGAACTTTGGTGCTCATCACTCTTCTATTTTTTAAAGTTACTGTCATAAGATGGACAAGGAAAAGCTAATGCAACACTCTTATTATGTGTTTTTATTTTTATAGATAAGATCACAAATATAATGGTAAGTCTGTTATTTGCAAACAAAATCCTCTGTACTGGCTAAATGATTTAATTCATTTAATTGTTTTAAACAATCAGTAGGGTCAGTCATGAAACACAGCTGAAATAATAGAAAAATATATTAAAAATACATTGAATTTGGTTGAATGGTGTTACAATAACATCCCAGTGCAGCCTTTTTTTATTTTAATATATGATTGGTTTACAGAAAATTTTAAAATAAAATAATTGCATAATCTTATTATTTTAGTATAATACTGATATTAAAAGAATGGATTTTGTTACTCTAGGCCAAGATATCCAAGGAAGTTGAATGTGTCTAAATAATTTTGCATGTTATCAGGTTTATGCACCTGTCTGCATTTGTTTCCTTTGCACACCTCAAGGTAAAGCACTCATTTTTCCTTGTAGAACTGTAATTATGTATGTATATGCATATGGGCACTCTTGTGTCTGCATCCACGTGCATGTGTGCCAAGGCCAGTGGAGACATGAATTTATAACCTCTAGACCAAATATTTGGAGTGAATTGTTTAATTGTTTTATTATTAAAACTCAAAATGTTTTTCCTTCTTACTTAGTGACCCCCATTTTTGATGAATGTTTATGATGATGAATGATCACCCTAAGCTACTACAGCTATGTTACCCCAAGGCCAGTTACTTTCCCAGGCCAGTGGGGAATTATTGTATTTGCAGGGAATGCCCTGATGAAGGCAGGAATGATGAATCTGACTCCACGTTCCCAGAAAGCTAATTTATTACTTTATGATACTGTGTTATATTAATGAATACTGTACTAAAGAATACAGAAAAGAAACTGAATGCTAAAAAGATAATAATGAAAACTCCTGACTCTTCCCAGAGTCCTGACACAGCTTGGCCCTGATTGGCCAAAGAGCCAAAACAACTCACACCAGAATCCAATGAAACAATCACCTGTGGGTAAACAATCTCCAAACACATTCCACATTAACAAAACACAGGAGAAGCAAATGAGATAAGAATTGTTTTCATTTTCTCTGAGGCCTCAAGCCTCCCAGGAGGAAAGTCCTGGGCAAAGGGATTTTTTTCAGAGAACATTAATGCCACAGGGAATCCCATCCCTCCCTGGGAAGGCAGCGTGTGCTCAGCACACAGGATGGCAGCGCCATCCCAGCTCCCGACCCAGTCTATGTGACACATCTCATCTTACTTGGAAACCAATGCCTGGAATAAAATAATGCTAGAAAGCAATACCTAAAATAATAATCCTGCTAATCAGAATGAACTAATTGCAGCACAGGGATAAGGATAATTAACCTATAGCTCAAATTCCAGCCGTTCCATATAGTTGTGTACAGCTGTTCCAATGTGGAGCAGTAACTGTGGGTCATGGCTACAACAGTCCCTGCTGATAAACCATGTGATAAGTTCTTTGACAGGTGCATGAGAACCATGAGAAAAAAATGGGCATCTCCTAAAATGAACACTTTTGTGAGAAAATGGATGAGAACATTTCTGCAGCAGATTATAGGATATAACGTGGAAGAGTTTTGTGTTCCTCTGAATTACAGAGACCCTCCACCATGCAGGAGCCACACTGTGGCTGGGTCTCACCCTACTGACCCTCTCCAGCCATGTGAGCTGTGTTTTCAGTCTCTGTTCATTTCAGGATGTAAATTGGTGATACTGGCAACAATGTGGCAAAGTAAAGTAAATCTTAATTTGCTGAGAGAGGTCACAGAAACGAATAGAAGATATGTCACTACTACACTAATGGCTTTAGATTCACACAAGCTTTAAATTTGCAAACCTGGCCAGAATGTAAACCAAATTTAGTCTAATCCAAACAACACAAATGAACTTCACTAAATGCATCTGCATTAAAGCAAATTTATTCTAAAAGGGGCTGTACAGCATAAAGTTCTAAAATGACAGCAATATGACTCATTCCTATACTGATTAAGTAGTTATTAAATGCAGTTTTTCAGAGCCTGGTATTCAGCTGTTTCAATGTAAAATCCCATTAACTGTATAACATACTACCATTAAATTGCTCTGCCATCCTAAGATGTAAGTGGTTCCTAAGAGCATTCAACACATGTATTATTTAAAACCTGAAGTGCTAATACAAGGTGGCAGATAATGCCCAAATCTATGATTTCTAAGCTCACTTCCCACTGTATTTAAATACAGATGATTTTGCATTCTTTATTAAGTTAGTCATAGTAGCTTAATCCCAGATCCTGTTTGCTTTACCCCAGTGAGATAACATCAGCTGTGGGTCTCTGATTTGTACCAGTGTAACTAAACCACAATCTGTGACAATAAGTAAAATAACTTAGCATTTCAAAGACAAACCTAGTCTCATTTTTACATGAGCAATGAATTTGAACTGAAACCTTTAATTTTAGAGATCCAGCATTAAGACAAATAAAAATAAAATTCCTTTGAAGGAGGAACCTTCAAGGAGGAGCTGCAAACCTAGAGTCCATCTCATTTCCAGTGAAACTGCTTCTCCATTTATTTTAATGGGAATTCATTTGCAAAAAAACCTCTAAATTTAGATTATTAACTCCCCTACCATTTTGTGCAAAAGCATACATGAAAATAAGTGTCTTTCAAAAAATAAACCAACTTACAGGTTGTCTTTTTGGCAGTACTGGCAGAGGTGCTGGTGAAGGTGGAGGAATGGCACGTGGCTTGGGTACAGTCAAATTAAATTCCTTTGGCTGAGTGACTCTCGAAGTCTTGACAGTGCTGGAACGATTACTTAATTTATCTGTGAGCTTTTCAATCAGTTGCTGCACTTTTGGCTGCCACCTTCAAGTAAACCCAGATTTTTCAATTTTATTTTGTTTTTCTCTTTCATACAAACTTACAAACAGTAGATGAGGTTGGCATTGGTGCAAATTCTGTAATGCTTTCTGCCATTCAATTTTATTAAAACTAACCTATGAATCTGTACTCAGGATTTAGCTACACTGTGTTATTTCACCTCTTGACAGATGCTGTCCACCCAGACTACTAGTGGTGAAATAGCCACAGTTTTTATGGAATAAACAACTATCTGGCCAGTTGGTTTTGTGGCAGGGCCAGATTAGGGGTCAGAAAAGCAGCTGCCATAGGCTAACTGCACACTTCACATGCTTAGATAAAGAGACTATGAGCAGTGGTCTGAGTGCTGCCACATGTACCAAAAGAGCACACACAGATCCATCTTAAGAGCACAGGCAGCTCTAACAGAAAAAATAGAAAGATCCAAGGAGTTTGGTCAATTATTAAATAAATCTTCAGTGAGCCCTAGGGGCAGCCAAGAAGATTTTGATTTCTGTAGCTTTGGGCTTGTATCAAGGTTCAGACTTCTTCTAAGTGTTGACAGGAAGATTCAAATTAAAGGTAAAACACAGGGTATCACAGTCTAATTACAGTGGCAGCTTCAAGGCAGATATTCTTCCTCTATATATGTTTTATCCTTATATATTACACATGCAATGGAGCTTTCACAGAACTTAAGCAGATGACAATGAAAACTTACAATAAGTTCTTTAAATGACTGTTACTCTGTTACTGTCATTACAGGGTGAGGCTTGCAAGTAGTTTACGCAAGTAATGAAGCCCCACTAAAATAAGACTCTTTATATTACCCTCACTGATATTAGAAAGAGGAACAGAAAGACACATTTAAAAGAATTGTAGCCACTGGACTAAATTCATCACTGCATCCTCAGACCCCTTAAGGATGTTTCAAACCCAGTAACCAAATCTAGTCTTGAACATTCCTGTATAACTTACATTTCCCACTTCCAGGCAAAACATGGGTTTATTACTCTGAGTGTAACTGACTGTGAAGGGCAGCTCCAAAAAACTTGATGCTAATGAAACAAGCAGTGGCCCAAGCCTCAGCCTGCATATGAATCTGAATGTGCAAGAACTCTGTGGGTATGGATGTGTGTCTCCATACCTCTCTATCTGTATTTTTATACTAGTCTAAGAATTTGTCATAACTAGAATCACTACAATGGAATATTTTGAGTCAAAATCTGACTTCAGATATATCTCTGTAGTCCCTGTAGAACTCAGTGGAATTCAGAATAATGCAAGTCAAATATATATGCTATATATTTGCTAAAGTGCTAATAAACGACAGTGTGAAAGGATTATTCTAGGGACTTTGATATGACAGAACCAGATGCTCCTTTTCAGCTGATACTGGTCATAGCATGTTTTCGTGTAACATTTTCTGCAATTATCTGGGTTCATCTATACTGCATTGAGAAGGATGTGTGACCACAGCCACACTGGTGTAATTTATCTGTTCTAGGCGAAAATTAGAGTAAAAAGTGACCCAGTGGGCTGCAGAGCTACTATTTCTCCACATGAAAATGTTCCAGTTTGGCAAGGGTACAGTTGCTACCACATCACCATCTACCCAATGAGCTGATGCACCTCAGAGCATTAAAGCTGTTAAAGGATGCTGCAACTGTGTAAATAAATAATAACTTTAAAATACTTGCTTATATGCTTACCTGATTTGCTCAGAAAGGATTTTATGACCATCAATATAAACAAGTGCATAAAGTCAAAATCAGGTAAGTAAAACTTTTTAAAAATAATTAATGTCATACCAATGTTGAAGTGACTGATGAGGCTTAATTCTAGCATAATCTGAACCTTTTATTTTACTTTTTTTCAGAACATGATGTTTTGTCTATTCAGGAGCATCAGGAAGCAAACGTACAACAGCTGTGAAGGACTTCTCTGAGAAAGAACCTTGCCTCTGGGTAAATAAAAGGGATTGCTGGAGACTTGTGTAGACAAAGAGGGTTCTGAGTGACTTCAAAAGGAGAAACACTTAACCAGAGGCTACTTAAACACTACTTACCTTAGCAGTGGATCAATCAAGTTCTCTTTCACATAAACTGAATCATAGATGTGACTCCATTCATCTTTTATCCATGTGTTCAGATACAAGTCATTGAAGAAGAACCTAAGAAACTAATAAGTGGTTTCCTTTAAATAGGAATGTTGGAGATATGGTATATACAAGACTACAAAAAGACAGTTGCTTTGACTACAAACACCACTGAAGAACTTGCTTGTATTTGACCTTGTAATTACAAACACAGATGCTTGGTATTTTTAGGTTTTCATTAGCTGGTGGACAGTCCCATATCTTTTAGCTCTATTTTGTGAGACACTTCTATAAACTAAAATTTTTTTTGTGGCAAAACAAAAAATGAACTACAAGCTGCAACATAGAAATGTTTTGATTCATCTTTAATTTGCTCCACACATAGTGAAAAAAAAAGTTTTTGTTGTCTTATAGATCAAGAGTTCTATTATCATTATAGTGCAAGGATTCCATACCACCATAGATTCATACCTCCTCACTGTTTCCCATAGGCAGCTCCTCTAAGCACTGACTCTTGCTGGTCCTTGCAGTAGGCATCTAACTCCTGTTCCCATCAATCCACTCTTTTGAAAAGAACTAATGCTGTTCTTATTGGCTACTTCTTAACATCAGGCCTGCTTCTAATCTTTGGTAATTGGTTCAGCTGCAACTCTTTAGGGGGTAAGATTACATTCTATACACCTTCATTTACCCATACTGTATCCCCCTACAGGTTTTATTCAAAATTAATTGCTACTGGAATACACTGATTTGAGTATAATTTTACAGTAGAGTTTCAGAGTCTAATATACCCAAGGTGGACTTCTGATTATCTAAAACTAGAAGACCCATGAAGCCCAGAAATATGTCAGGCCAGACACTGCACCTGAATGATTTAAATACTTTTCAGCTCTCTGGGAACTGGGCAGAGATAATTGGTGAAAACTATAGTAAATACTATACAATGTGGCTTTTTCTTTTATTGAAATATAATTAATTGGCATATTCCCATTAAAAGAAAAGACTGAAATTTGGCACACTTATACATTGTAGGGGTCTACATGCTGGAGAAATAACAGCTAACATTTGAACTTTTGTTTGCCACTCCAGTTCACCAGAAGGTCAAAAGCCTTTCTTTAAATCTTGAAGTATTCTAGTGGCCTTTTGAAACACTTGAAAAATGGCACTCAGATTCAGCCTGCATCATTTACAGCAATATAAATTCCAAACTTGAACCCTAGCTCTTCCATTAAAATTATTGGAAATGAAAGTACAAGCATGGCGCTGAAATAATCACAGTAAAAGCAAAAAGGTCCACTAAATAATTTTGACATTATGAGACATACTGGGAAGCAGTGCATTGTCACTTTGAGAAGCTCCAAATGGAGACTTGCAGAGTTTATTAGATAAGACTTGGCATGAGCCCCACCTTAAGTTGTTTTACACAGAGCCATGGAATTTTTTGTATGGAGTTTTTAGTTCTGCAGAACCACCAGGGAGTTCTTAATTCAAATGTGGTGCCAGGCCCAAGGTGCCTCAGAACTTTGTGAATAATTCAGTTACAAACAACTCAGATTTGACTCAAGGTGTTTGCTGCAGATGTTCAACAGATCTAGAAAACCTGCTACTTGAAATCCATAGTTTTGATGGGACCCTTTCCAAGGAATTAACCTTTAAATTTAGCCATGTTTTAATCTATTGTGCTTATGATAGTCAAAAGACTGATCAGCACTGCAGGACTAAATGAATATTACCCCTTGGATTTCCATTCTTGTCTAGAAATTACTACTACTGCTCCCTAAATTTGCAGGTGTCAGCTTATCACCATACCATCCAAAAGAAGTTCTTTTATCCCTAAGAGCTTGATTATAAACAAAGTGTTGAATTGTAAAGAAGTTGGGTTTCTGATGCTTCCAGGTTCTGTGGTGTTTAATAAGCGTATGGTGAGGAATGCATTTCATCCCATTTGTCTAGAAAGTCATTCACTGTCTTTACAGAGGATCTTCCACTGTAGCAAATGCATATCGGATTTAATTCACCTAACAGTAATTTGTACTTCTGCAATGTGTAAATACAATGTCAAAAGTCTAGACTGAATTCCTACCTTCTGCCAGAAAGGATGCCCAATGTAGACACTACTTCTACCAGTGATTGTAACAAAATTGCACATCCAGTTATCCCAGCAGTCAGTGTGCTTACAGTGAACATATTCCCTACCACAGCACCGATCCTATGGGAAACTCTGACTATAGATGAAGTTTATAAAAACCCATGGAGACAAGTGTGTATGCAGGGACTGTAATACAGTATTCATCATGAGCTAAGACACTTAAAGTATGACAGACCCTGAGGTTTGAGCTGGTTTCAAATTTCTAGGTATTCAGAGAGCTCACAGAGATAGAAATACTGCAGGTGGTGTCTTGTAAATGTTCCAGTTTTTTTTTCACTAGCTTCCATTAAGCTGAACTCCTTCCTCTCTGTGTCCTCTTCTACAGCCCAGTCCATCCTCAAAGGCTTCAGTCAGTTGTCCACTACAGTGCCATGTGAAACTACACCTCTCTGACTCTCACTGACTCTCTGTCATATTTGCAGTAACTATCTTTTACAAAGCAACTCAACTAACTCTACCAGGCAGACGAAACTATAATAAAGACACCCAGTGATTTCTAGTGCTGTATTTAACAGCTGGCTGTTACAGCTTGAGGCTTCCTACAGCAGCACCAGTCCTGTACTGGTTACTAACATTTCCCCCTATATTAAAACAAATAGGTAACTATGTGATTGATAAATGCTATTATGTACTCCTGAGGCACAAAGAATGGTTAACTGTGTAATCAGATATCAACACTGTGATGTATATTTTTGTACTGTCTTAGTCACAGTCCCCAGAGAAATGCTACAGTAAGGATATGCCACAATATGCATCATACTAGAGAATTCTTGGAACACAGCCCTGGAATGGTCATCCAGGCGCTGCAGGGATTGCATATGGCAATGTAGGATGACTGGTCATCATTTCTGACCAGAGTGTGCCTGAACCAAAGTCCACAATCTTAGTATGGATAATTCCTATCACAGATGGTGATAAGACAAAAGAAACTTTTCTGTTTTGTGAACTGAATTGCTAGGAAAAATCCCTAATATTTTCTGTTTTGTCTTTAGCCACAAGTGACACAGGTGGAAAACCCAGTATCAGCAGTCATTGCTTTTAGAGCAGAAGAATAGGGCTTCTCTCAGATTTCTGTTTGGATGTTACCAGGCTCTGTCTCCTTAGCAAAGTCACTTGTAGTCATTTGGTAACAGCATTATTCTGCTTACTCCTCTGTCCTGAACATTCCAAAACTTTCACTCCTCAGACAGCATGGCAATGAAAAACCATTTCCCTTCTGGAAATGAGGGAATTACACCAGCAAGTAATTGTACCCATGTTTATATTTTAATGTACACTCTGGCTGTAGTAACACAAGGGTGTCTAATTAAAGACTGTTTTGTAATGTACTTTTGCAGGTGGGCTGAATTTAATACCTTACTTTTGAGAATTTGAACTTAATATTCTTAACACACTTTTACACAGTGGGATCATACAGATTTCTAGAAAACAAATAAAAAATGTGAAATTTCTTCATCTGGTATTATCTTTACATCCACGTAGGCATTTGCAAAGCTGAAATGCTTACATTCACAATATAAGATTTTGAATCTTGAGTTAAGGAATTAACTGTAGGAAACAGCATGTTCTGTTTCTCCATAGAGATGAGCCACTGCCTGAAAACATTATTGACCCAGCTTGGACTGGTTTTACCCACCATCCACCATGAGGCTGACCATGTCCTGCTACTCCTCCCTCATCCTAAATTCTATTACAATGCCCAGTTCCTATGTAGTGATATTCTTTTGATTATCTCAGAAGTTCTGTAGAACTGCTTTTAGAAGCAATCAGAACATGAAGCTGAATAAACAGGTTCTTAACTGCTAGAAAGAAAACACTTTGTATTTTGTATTTTTTACAGGACAATACAGAAATTACAAAGCTGTTTACTTCAACTTTTTATTTCAATAGTGTATTTTCTCTAACACACAAACCCTTAAATTTTAAAATAAATGTATAAGAATAGCATGTAGAATAATAGAATACTAAAATAGATTTGAGCCAGCAATGCATGGCTAATTTCGTAAAATGATAATCACACTAAAGTTACAAGAATGGGTTTTATCCCATGGTTCTGTAATTATATCACCATAAAAAATTGCATGTATTCTTAATATTACAGAATGAGAGCTTGTGATTTGCTGTTCAAGCAGATGAACATGTGTGAGGTAGCACTGTTATTCTGCCTATATGAAAATATTTGAACATTCATCAAACACAAGGAAATACTGTGACTTTGAGTTGAATGGATTCCATCATAAAGTTTTTAAGAGAAAGGTTTTAGATCTCCCATAGGTTGACATCATTCACCTGAAGACTATTCATCTGAGTGAGGTTTATCTGCATGATGAACAAAATTCCTCTCATCCAGTGATGTGCTAAATTTATTTTTTAATTGAAGTAAATCTGTCCTACATAAATATATGTGAATATTTTTTCAGTGTCCTAACTGAACTCAGACACAATAGTCATCAGGCAAAATCTAGAGGTCAGCATCCTGAAGGAGGTTCCCAAATTTCTGATAACTTTTGTTGCTAAGGCTGCAAATCTGCCTTCTGCTCTTTTGACTCTGTTGCTGGGGGGACAAAATGCTGCTTCTAAACCCTCTGCTGCAGGTGCATTAATTTAATCTAGCATCACTTTGGAGACAAAGAAAATGTTCTAATACAAGAAAAAAGGAAATCTAGGTACCATGGTGATGAGGATCTGGTAAGATACTGAAGCAAACCAAGTCACACCTGCTACAATGATAGCAAGTGCACAACATTGGAATATGCAGCACTTCCCTATCAGAAAAGAGTTATTCCAGACAAGGAAAGAGGCATTATCTAAACCAGAACATCAGGACACTGATGTTAAGCCACATAAAGCTAGATGAATGGAATCAACAAGAGGTAATTGGCATGATGTGGGAAAATTGTGTTGCTAGCTGAATGAGCTCAAGATGCATCCAATCCAGTAGCTCCTGGCTAAGATGTTTACCAAAGAAGGGCCTGGGAGAGCATTTTAGATAGAGTGATTTGTCTGTCTACCAGATTATGATAATTCTTCCAGCCACTCCTCTGTTCTCTCTAACTGTTAATGAAATATCTAATTTTTGTCTCTGAATGGAATTAATAATAAGCATTCCATAGTAAGTCCATCTAAAACCAGACAATTTAACCTACTCTGTCCCTATTGCAAAGCAACTCATTAAAGAGACACTGGCATCCACATGAACATTCAAAGTAATCACTATAAGGATAAACCTTAGCCTTTTGAGTATTAATTATTAAAATTTGTCTATCTCTTTAATTCCATCTTTGTTATTCAAACAGTGTGTTTGGGCTATACTTTAAAACATCTGGATAATCAAAGGTTACAGATGCTGTGTCACCAGTGATTTAATTTTTAGCCCATTTTCCTAAAAAAACAGGGCTTATGAGAAAGCACTGCTGCTCAGTTTATCCTTCTGCTCCTCTGTACAGCACAGCTTTTAAGATAATTAGCACTTTGATTGTGAAAGAGAAGCAGAAGACAATTATATTTCCACAGTTACAATAAAAAATAGCAAAAAAAAAAAAAGTGGAAGAAACCTCAAATTCATTACTTCAGAAAAGGACAGGGAAGCAGAATTTTTTTGTCCCAGTTTTTATTTGGCAGCAGTGGTTTGGTCAGTTGCATGCTGTACTGGGGCAGTTGGTACATGCATAGCTCCCAGCCAGCCAGTGGTTTTTGGGAAGGAGAAAAAGTGATGGAAGCACAATAGGCTTGACAAGGAAAGTGGCAGTGGATTGTTCAGGAAAAAAAGAACACTAAACATCAGGAATTGCAAGTTTCAATAGATTAATTACGTATGGAAAAAAACATCTCCTGTCTAAAATTTCACAATTTAAAAACTTAATTTTGAAGAAATAATATGAGCAGAGAAATAATGAAGAAGAAAGAAAAAGAAATAATGTGAGCAAAAACAAAGAAATAATGTCAAAGAAATCATATGAGCAGAGGCAAGAGTGAGTGTGCAACTTAGAACAATTGTAAATGACATAAACTGTAAATTATGTGATTATTTGACCTTCTCAGATTATATAAAATACATTTAAATTGATCTTTGACTGAATATAAGAATACCTTTGTAAGTAAAGAAATTGAAGGTTTTTTTGGTAAAAAATACTAATTTAATTTCTGAATTTTAACAGAAAATAACATAATTTCTCAATTTAAGTTATTCTCAAAGTTGAGAAAAGTCATCTGATTATTCAAGCACAATGAAGAGATAATTATTTTTTTAAAATGTTTTGTACCTGTTGCATTTTTGCAGTGTCCAAGGATTTCACAATTCTGCTGAAGTGCTGAAGACCAATCTCTTCTAGTTGAAAAGTAGCTAGATAACAGATAACTATCAAAAGATACATAGAGTTAAAATTCAGCAGAAAATTCTAATAAACCTATACTCAATATACTAAATAAACCTATACTCAATTCTAATAAACCTGTACTATACCTAATGACCCTTTACTCAACATACTCTGTGATTTAGACTGTTACCTTAATTTTAAACAGTTTTGATAGTGAATTTTTCAACATACTCTGGTTTTAATGTTTTCAGAGAGGATACCTCTTACTTTTCAGTTACAAATTCATAGTTTATTATACATAACAACATTATAGATAACAAAAAATCAAACATAAAATGTAATACTTCTAGTATTTACTTTGCTTTTTTTTTACAAGTGACCATGTTTCCTAAAATGTTGTAACCTTTGTTTTTATTCTGAATTGGAATAAAATCAAGTTTTTAAATTGTGAAATTTCAAACCAGAATCTTGCACCCTCTATGTCAAGTATACAGTTCAATGATTTTAGAGGTCTTTTCCAACCTAAATGATTTATGATTCTCTTCTATGATATAGGAAGAGGCACAGTCAGTACTGTGAAATTTTAGAAGACCTGTAAAGTTCATGGGCTCCTGTATCAGCTTTCATTTGTCCCCACTCTGATCAATCAGGTTTCCCTTACAGTGCAGTGTTTTAGCTGCCACCAAACTGTAATGTAAAATCAGGAAATTCTGGCCAATGTGCTGCAGCCAGCTCAGTGTATCTTTAGGCTTCAATCTCATGTGCTTTAGTTCAGCAACGTATTTAATCAGTCTTAGCAGAATATACATTTATCTCCTACAAGCTTTATTAAATTCAAATCTGCTCACACATAGCAACAGCCTTTATAAGCAGCTTTGATCATTTAAGTGTCAATGCAGCTTGGCAAAGGGAATCACAAGCAGCTTAAAAAAAATGTAAGCCAATGACCTTAGACTCTCAACTTGTTGATAAAGGAAAATTTTCTGTTCCTACCCTCTGCCTATGATTAATGGAAGCTTTTGAGTGGACCAGTCCTGACAATCCAATTATAGCATCACTCAGCTTAAAGGTATAATTTATGTGCCCCAGACAATGAAAAACATGGCTCTGGAGAAATGGAGACAATGAAGCATTACCATTCAGAATAAACTCCATACACTAATAATTTCATCCTTGACAGTTCAGGCTCCCTTTTGTTTGTTTTTGATTTAGATTTCTGTATTTTTCCAGATTATGACAGAAGCAACCAGAATTGTAATAAAAATTTAGTAGCTTTTAAAACATAAAATGTAGATATATTTATATTAGATACATTTCTTTGTGTTTTTCAACCACTTTGAATTAAATTGACTTTTAAATATACCCACAAAGATTCAGAACTTATCTGACTTAGAGAACCAGTGACAGAGGTATTTGGAATTTATTTAGGGACTTAACAGATCAACCTCAGCATGTGTGTATCAAACAAATAGCAGAAAATATTTTTAAAATTAATTTTTCATGTACTTCTCAATACCTGAAATAAATTTTGGAGTAGTTACTACTCTAGTAGTTACTACTCTAATTAACTGGGTGGATACTATCAGATACAGTTGTATCAGAAGTGATTCTACCCAAGTAACTAATAAAATGAAAATAATTGACCTCACTCCTGGAGATAGATGGCAGTATCTTAAGTTACTTATGTCATTGTGATGGTCAGTAATGAAGAAACCCACACATGGATAGAGACAATTGTGTCTGAAACTGTGAGATGTGCTGTGATCCTCAGCACTCAGAGCTTTGTTACACATTTCTGTATCTGAATGGCAGAGGTACTGGGTTGCATAGAAGAGAATAAAGGGAAATTACTGAAGGATGATTAATCTTCCAAGATGCTTCTTCCAGCCACTACTGCTATTTTCCAACTGCATCTTACCCTTCTTAGGTGAAATTCCAGTTAATACCTGAAAGATTTCAGACTAAATAACAATTTCAGATTTTGGACTTCACATTTATTAGGACATTAGAAAAGGTCCTGTACTTCACGTTGCACTAGACACAATGACAGTGCTTCCAATGTAATATAATACCAAGACCTACACTAGTAAAATTATATTTTTTGAAATTCTGTGGTAAACACATTTGGTATTGTAAAGACAACTTACCAATGTAGAGATTACGCTCAGAAATGGGGCAGTATCTCCCATCCTGAACATAAAAGGCATTCACCACCACATCCAATATGGATTTATATTCTGTGCATCCTGCTAGTGTATCCAATACAAATTTTTCTTCTGTCACATTAAGAGTCTATTAAGATACAAATTTAATAATGATTAATGTGTTCTGGAAACCAAATAGTTGTGTGCAAAAAGTACAATTATTTTGAAGTAACTGGAAATCATGAACAATGAACAGCAGTGCCTTTGGTAGGGCTGCTGCCCTTCTAATGGTATCAAATAAGGGCAGTCTTAGCAAACTAATGGCCCTTGTTAAGTAAAATGTAACTTTCTCCAATGTTAAGCGCTCATTTTACCTGCTGACATAAGCATTGAGTTAAATGGCCTTCATGTGTGAATGTCAGCAATTGATGCAAAGAAAATCTGAAGTCTCTGAGCTATGAGCAATGATTAACTTAATCAACAGTATGAGAAAGTTTCAGTAAGATTTTGTTTTCCCTCAGGAAACCTCTTCTTTGTGGGTAAAGTCTGTGCTGCTTAGGGAGACTGAACTGAGGGGAGAAGCTGGACAGAGATTATGGAAAAGACTCTTAAATGCTACTGAAATCCAGCTTTGGAGAACATGGCTGATTCAAGCTAAACCAGGGAGTGCCAGGATTCTTTGAATGCAGACTGTTTCTTATCCAGCTAATGCTCCTCTAACTTGTAATGTTTGTGCAGTATCCCAAGAGAACAGGAGATGAGATGGTCCCTTCCTTCTGGATCCTACCCATAAAATCCTTTAAAAAGTCTGAATGCTCCTCAACTTTACAGAGAGTTTCAATCACAATAGCTATGCAGTATCTGCTACTATATGAGATAAACTTCTAGGATGAGCCACCTTTAAACATTGCAATAAAATCGGAGGCCCAGACCAGTTTGTTATTACAATTGAAAATGGCCAGCTGAGCTATGAGAAAATGACAAACAATAATGATCCTTTGATTTAAGGAGGTTAGATAAGAAGCTAAGAAAAAAAGGTAAGGGCATCATCTGAAAATGTGTAGTCCACATTTGATGTGTGATCTCTCCCAGAGCTCAGAGGTGTGGGAACAATGGAACTGCAATAATGTATCAGATGAGATGTTCACCTTGCCTGGTAGGCTGTCTGCTACCCTCTTGATTGCTGTATTTCCCTAATGTGAATAACTTCTAGTTTGTGGGTGTTATTAGAGGCTGTTGGATGGAACTCTGTGAGTTTTCTGATGTGTGACACTGTACAGGGCTTTGAGATCAAGTAAATATAAGGCAAAACTTTAAAATTACCATTCTAGTATTTAAATGAAAAAAAATATGCAGAAGAATTCAAAGTGTCTTTTCTCAGGTTGTCATTCAGAGCAAGCATAAATTTTTTTCACTACTCCTGTTCAAAATCCAGATTTCATTCATTTTAATTTGTGCATCATCACCAGGAAAAATTAGGAAAGAGACTGAAAAAAATCTTAAAATATGAAAAAAAAAAAAAAGAAGGACAGTATGGACTCCATCTTGCTAAGCACTGAGGATTCTTGTGAGGCACACAGTTCATTCCAAATACACCTTTTATGGATGAAGATTTAGGTAACAAAGAAAACTCATAAATCTAAGCCCCTATTAAATTATGAAATACATATATATACATACATACATATAGATATATAATATTTTATATGAAATCTCTAAGAATATTTGATACGAGATCTCTTAAGAATTTACTAAAAAAGGCAAAAGCAAACCTGAATAACTAAATGGCAAAGTCAGAGAGGATGTAGTTCCAGTGAAAAAAGGTTTGTGACATTTTGAATCTAAAACAATTGCTCCCTTGAGCAAAATGTGTTATTTATGAAGAAATTGCAGAAAATAGCAGCTCTGTTAATAAACAGAAAGTCCATCATAAAACTGGTCAAGCCTGTTGGAGACAAGCCCAACAGAAACTCTCTCAACTATCTCTGCTAGAAAACTAAAATTTCAGTTGTTTTCAAGATCTTTATTAGATCAGAATCTCTGCATTCATGTTCTGTGTGATTTGATACAAAGTGCTATGGCAAACCTGTGCTTTTTAAATGTACTTTGCAGAGGTGGCCAAAAGTAGACAAACAGGTAACAACAGGACACCACTTGTGCCCAAATCATCTCCTATACAGTGGCGACTACAGCATAAAAATGCAATTGCCTGTCTACATTTGCTCTACTTTGCTGCTCTGAGTTAACAACTCAGTCAGAAGTGTTAGGATGAACACAGAAGTTCTTACTCTTGCTTACACCTTGAGCAAGAATGAACATAACCACTACATGGCCTTGAGACAAGCAACAGGGTGACAGAAGGGCAGCCTGGGGACAGCTGTGCCCCACAGCATCAGCACTGACTGGCAGTCCTGGGGACCACAGGACAAAATGTCCTGTCACGAAACATAATCAGCTGAATCTGCTTTCAGCCACAGAAGGCACCAAATGTTCTGTTTTTACATGTAAAAACTGAGACTAGTTGAGCAGCCTGCAGCTGTGTCACCCAAGGAAGTGATCTCATCACTACTCAACTAAACAAGACTGGGCAGGAGGAGGACTTGGATAGGAAATCCCAAAGGTGAGCCAGGTGTTGGTTAAGCCCTGCAGATAATCTAGTGAATCAAACCAAAGCCAGTGCTTTAAACCAGTTAGGATACTCTCTCAATAGAAAGTGCATTGTGTCCTCTACAAATGTCATCAAGGATATTTACAGTTTATCTGTATATCTGAAATAATAATGGCTTTGGGAAATAATATATTGGATAGGTGTACTTTCTAGCACTAATTCCTAAATGAATTCTTTCTGTGGGGCTTTGTGCTGTGCTTTATGTCAGTGGGATGTATTTCAGAGAGGGTCAAGTGATCCTGAAATGGTACAGTATGACAGATTGTATATTTATAGCACCTTTGTATGAGGTTTTCAAAACACTTTTCTAGCATTAATTGTATTTAATGAGATTGCTTTTGGCTAATATAATTTTGTACATGCAGTAACTATGGAATGGAGCAGGTAAGAGATTTGCTCCAAGCAACACACTAGGCCATTGGTGCCAACAAGAATTAATAAACACTAATTTGTGAGCATTTATTCTGTCCATCAAAGCAACTTTTTACCTTTTTAAGTACACTTTAATGACATATTTTTCTGAAAAAACTAGCAGTTAGCAAAGTTTGCAAGTATGTCTGAGCCCTTCAGCATAAGGAAGGCCACATAATTTACAGGTGAAAGTAAATATGCAATGATCATCTTCTGTACATTGAATATTAAAAATATCAGAAGACAAAACAGATCTTGAACAGATACAAATATCTGACAGCATTCTCTCTATGGCATTGAAATCCAGCTTTTCTGATTACTAAGTGTTTAAATTGTAAAAAAAACCTGATTCTGTCTGAATTTATCCTGAATGGTCCTGGGGAAAAAAATGTGATTCTTGTCTAATTATGTGCTGATTGGTTTTACTTTCCCCTTTTGGGAAGACCCTAACACCTGTAGCCTGCTTCCATGGATGTGTTTTTCCTGCTCTATGGCTCACAGCTGTAGCTGGAAATCAGTCAAGTTTCCTCAAGGAGAAGAGACTGGGTAAGAAAGGCTTTGAACACAAACAACTTCCAGCATGGGTTAATACAAGAAATAGCATGAATTAAATGGAGAAATATCTGCAAAAGAGAAGCTTTTCCACCATGGGTGAATCATAATAAGGCTGGTTATAGTGGGACCTGTGTGAAGGGGCCAGAGAGATCAGAAAAGGAGAGAAAGAAAAGTTCTTCTCTCTGGAGTGAAAAAAGGAAAAAATATCAGCCATGCTCTGTTTGAGACTTCTTAGGCTAAGGACATAATTTAGGTGAAACAAATATTTTAGAAAGAAGATAATATTTGATGAAAAGATAAAATAGCTTTCACCTCCTGAGAGGACTGTGCAATAGTATGTAGTGAACTTGTCTTCTTCAAGGAAGAACGTGCACATTTTGTAGATAGAGCCTGATTAGTTTAGAGTGCTTCAGTTATCAGTGCTAGTCCTCTCCAAGGGTCTAATCAAAATGCTCTAAAAATGAAAGAAAATATTCCTACTGACGTCACCAGGGTTTGAATCAGTCACCAGAACCCAGTCTTCTCTCTCTCTGAAGTCAGTGGGAAAAACCCCTGGGATCTTTGGATTTAAGTAGGAAAATATCCTGCTTGTACTAGTCACCATCTATGTTGCAGCCACAAGCTAGTATTTTTCATCTAGAGCAGACAATGCTGAACAATGCTGTATCAAGAGGTACAGGGAACATTATTTTTCCTTGTACTTTATATTAAATCCCAGAACACTGCAGAAAACTCCAATTCCATCATTTCCTTAGAAAGATCCTAATCTACATTTATGTCAGTAACTAAAAATACAAATTAGACTTCTATAATTTAGTAGGATTTTTATTGCACCAAATCTATCATTCTTGCATTACATTGTCTTCATATTTAAATCTATGACTTTTGACATTTGAGGATTTTACTCCCAACTGAGTAAAATCAGTTGAGTGGGCATGTGTGAGACACAGCTGAACCAGCACAAACGAGAACTAGGGGGAGTTGTGCCAAATCACACCATGTTCTTGTGAAATGGGAAGCTCATAAACATATCTTGCTATCAGCATGAGGGATAAAGGAGCAGAACAGTGAATTTGGGGTGGCAGTTCTGGTTTTACAGAAATAAGCTCTTCTGTAGCTGGGATGTATGGAGGAAGGTCAATGTGATAGGTCTGATCCTGCAGCTCTGATTGAAGCAGATAATCCCACTGAAAATGATGATGTGCATAGAGAAAGGCACAGACATTGCATGGTAACTCCTGTGTTACAATCTGTCTCTTGTTATCATGGCCAAAGCTTGATTCTGACAGTCACAAGGAAGAACAATACCTGGGATGCTTCAGTTAGGTACAAAATTTAATCTTTTTGCAAAATGAACAGATGCAGTCAGTCCTATTAAAGGTCTGATGGAATGATATCCTTGTGTACAACATGCACTGGATGAAAGATCACCTTTGGATATGGATCATTTTTGATAGATTTAAGTGAAGAATTCTTAATAAAAAGAAGGGGGTTTAGTACACAGGAATGAAAATATTATCTGGATGGCATCAGTCTGATAAAAGGAGAATTAAAAAGCATTTGGGAAGATAAACAAGGAGAAGTAATCTGGCCATTCAAATGAAGAACAACAGGAACAGATTTAAATTTGAATGTGAATATATAATAAAGATCTGAGACTGACTTAGGAATTTTTAAGTTAATGTGTTATTCAGGATAATTCAAATTAAATTCTATTTTAATAGCAACAAGGTCACAATATTGAAGTAAAAGCATTTAACTGGACTTATTTGTTTTTAGGAGGTTTGAGGGAATGATTCTTTGTGATTGAAGGTGAGAGTTTGTTTGTTGCAATTAGGAATCATCCATCATATTGCTAATGAATCTGTGGTTTTATTGAAAATATTTGCAGTAAAAACAAGTCCAATATTATGTAATAAACATTGTAAATTACAGTACAATAAACATGAAGACTGTAAATAACTAAATTACAACTCAAAGCTCCTGGAAGAACATAAAGTCTGATCACTCACTGAGAACAATAAACAGAAATTCCTTTTATGGTGTAAAATTTACATGTAGCAGAAATATGGAGTTTAACACCTCTAGACTGATTTTGATCATAACATTCTAATTAGAGGAAACTGTGTTATTAATCTCCCATTATTCAATAATTAAAAATTCTTCCATATTTTATCTCTTTTTCTCTAAAACAAAAGGATAATAATCAGTGAGTTTTCGTAACTCCACTTTTATACAGAAGCCTGAACTGGGAGTTGGAAGATAGGAACTGAGATTTGGATGTGTGTTCCTTGCTTCCTCAGTGGCCTTGTAGATACCATGTTCTCTCCTGACACCTTGGTTTTAAACACTGAGAGCTCCCTGGCACTCAGCAATTTGTTTTTGCATTTCCATCACACCAAAAGAACATTCTATCTTTATACATGCAGTGGTTCAGGCAGACCTGAACTACTGTCCCAGTAATAGTTTACCTTTCTTTACTCTCACTTTCTTTTTTTTTGGCACTAATTTTTTGATTTCCTATTTGTATATTGAAACACTGAGTGGCTGCAAAGTGCAATGAGTGAAAAATGTATACCAGTGATTTTTTAATGTGGTATCTTCTTGATCTACCTCAATTACAAAAATGCAGAGCAAGATGGGTGCTTTTTTCAAGCAGCAGACAAGGATTAGGTGTGCAGCCATGGCTGCTGTAAATGGGCTGTGTAAAGCTGAATCCCACATAGAGCTAGGAAAAACCTCTGGAGAGCATAATCTAATGCCACCATTTCCTACAAATAAACTGCTTTTCTCATCTACACCAAGGTATGTTCAGGTTAAGGATGCTAACTTTGAGATATACTCAGAAGCAGAGTGTACAGCCAAATGTTTTCCAAAGGGATTTCTGTCTCAAAGCTTGAAACAAGATTTCCTACACTGAGGGAATATGCTCAGGTGAACAGATATTTGAATAAAATTATAAAGATGCATTAAAAAGTTAAAATAAGAATAATAATATTCAAGAGGGTGGTTCTGCTTCTGCTGAAGTTAATGAGTAACCTCCCATGTTATTTGAGAGGAACAAGTTGAGAGCAGCTCACATGGCCTCATACATGTAACTGATTTTTGACAGAAAGTTGTAATTTTTTTCAAGTTTTCACCTGACTATTTGGAAATATTGAGTAGTTTCAAACCAAATGCAGGGAAACAGCTGGGGATGTATTTTCAAAGTGGCACACAGGGGTCAGCAGTGCCTTACAAACTTTGGCCTTTTGGCCTCTTATGAAAATCCATGCACATTTTGCCAAGTGAAAAACAACCATTTGCATGTGTTTTGTGTGAATTTAAGCAGTGAACTCCCCTGAAGATTCTGGGTGCCCTTACTATGGCCAGTCCAGGGCAAGCAGAGCTTTCACTACAACACAGGACAAGCCATGCTGGGTCAGTGTGGGAGCTCAAACTGAGAGAAGAGATCCTGTCTTGCCTATCTTCTGTGGCATCTGCCTCTTGTGGGCTTCAGTTTGAAAAGAGAGAGATTTCTCGTTTGATTGAGGTACAGTAGAGATTGGAACTGCATGGGCAAGAATTTTGAGGTGAGCAGAATACCAAAGAGGTGAGCAGGACTTGCTGCACAGGGACAATAGTACTGGAACCAACCACTTGAAAAGATGGAACTGGGACAGCTTAAATAAAGACACCTGGGCAAGTAAACTTGAGGGCAAGAGAAAGGACAGGGATAGAAAAAGGATGGAGCATAGAACAGAACTCAGTTTATCCTTCTCTGCCATCCACTCAATGTCTGACTAGCAGAGTATTCCAAACCTCTACAGTACAGCCATGGTGCACTGTCAAAATATAAACATTTCTACATAGTTTTTATGAAGACCAAAATATACTATTTCACATAATCATGTATTTTGACTTTTGTTTTAATTATTTATGTAACCTCATGTGCATCTAGAAATTAAAAATAAAATTTTGCTGAAGACTGACTGTGCTCTGAACTGTTGTCACCTTTGCAGTAGCAGAGTGAAACCAAAAGAAGCCTGTTGGATTTTGATCAGAATATTCAACAATGACTGACTGTATACTTAGTAAAGATACAATATGGAAATCTATTAGCTCCTTCTTACTACCATTTGCAAATCAAGTATACTTTTAACCAGATGGCTTCAACCCAATTTATTTCTTGCCTCTTTCTTTTTCTTATACATTCATATTGTAAAGTCCTTCACTTTAAAATGTAATTGTTTGCCCAATTTCACTTCTTTTTCTGTGCCTCAGCTCACCAGCTATTTTTATGGCTTTAATTTGCAAGGATTCCCACAAGAATGGTCTCCTGCAGTTGGTAAATGGTTGACAGGGATATTTGGATCAAGACAGATTGTGCCTTCCAGACTCCCTCCTGTAGCACTGCATCCAACTTCCTTTCACAACACATTCCCATTTATCATGTACACAAATAAGAACTCTAAACTTCAGCCTAGGATGCTGACTCTTCTCTGTGACATTTCCTTCTCATTGTTGTCAGTTTAATTTCAACAGTACAAAGACAAAGCTTCAGCACTCTAATGCTACTTCTTTCCTCAGTTATTGGTGGTATTGCCACCCTGCCTGTCAGTTAAAGCCATAACTCCAGAGGTCATTTTTCATGCAGATTACTCCCCAGGATACCATCACCAGTTTATGTGCGTATCTTCTTCACTCTGTTTGAACAGTGTATTTCAAATAGTATTTTCCTATCGCTTCCTAGCTAAAAATCTAAGGTAGTGTCTCAGAATTTTCTACTTTATTGAAATAAGTGTCTCTGTTGTGGGTTTAACCAAGCCCATCTCAGTAAACCAACCATCTGGAATGCTACTGTTAAGTTCATCCTGCCAGCCCATTGATTTGACCCACTTACTCCACCTACCATCTCACAGTTGATTCTAGCACATAAAACTAAAGCTGCCTGTCAAGATGCTTCTCAACTCAGTTCCATTCTGCATTTCATTTCTTACTCTTTACTCCTGTCTTCCCCATTTCTGAGCAGCCAACGATGCCCATCTCTCCATTTCCTTTATTAGATTTCCAAAGGAGTAATTTTGTTTCATTTCAATTAGTTCCTACATATACTTCATTGCTCTTAAAATCTACTTTATTCTGACAGAGGTTTTGCTCTGCAAAATGTCCTTGGCTCCTGGCAGTTCAGGTGACAATGTGTGGCTGTCAGAGGTTCTTATTTTGAGGATCTGGCACTTGACAAGACTGGCATCACGGTGGCTCCTGCAGCCCCTGCCAGTGGGGTGCTGAACTCCCTTGAACATGTTCTGGAATGACTTGTGTGCACTATGTTTTTATTTTGAGAGAAATAATCTAGCCCAGAATTGTTGGTTTCACCAGGAACATTTCCAGACAGGTGAACAATAGGCTAAGGAGGATATTTTATGGAGGCCATCAACAAGTTATCAAAGAACTAAACAAGACACCTCAGATATCACATTAGAAGATATAAAGACTCTAAAGCCTCCAAATACAATAAAGATATACACCATGAATGAAACCTACAGTGTTAACATCTGAATGCACCCTAAGGGGATGGAAAACTATTAAAATAGTTTAAAAGAACAGAAGACTGGTAGAGAAGTCAAGTGTGACATACTGCACACCTAAGTCAGCAAATAAATAAACATGGAGATGTGTCTTTCAATTACTTAGATTTGATCTCTTGGAATCTGACTCTTCTGATTTTTTTTGGTCAGTAGACAACCTGAGCTTTGCTATTTGTTATGCTGCTGGCATGAGACAAACAGGTATGAATCTAGTCTGTGATTTAGAGCCTTTAATCAGGCTTTAATCAGAAAACAAACTGAAGGAAGTTTCTGCATGGGTTAGTTAATATTGGCTAATTGGTAAGTTACCAAGCATGGAAACCATGTGTACAAAAAATGCTACAATATTTTTAGGATCATATGCCTCTTACGAAACAGAAAAGAAAGAAGTGAGTTTTTCATTATGAATTTTAATCACCCATTTTGTACTGAAACAAAGCTGAATTTTATATAAACACAGATCTTACTTTTCACTTTCTTTGGTAAATCCTGTGTAGTAGGTCACCAAAAACTAGCTCAGAGAAAGATTTTTGCCTTACCTTTGGCCTCAGCTATCCTCCTTGTCCTTCCCCTTCTGAAAGGATTTATTATGAAACTTTAGATTCATATTTCTCTAATGGAGTTACTGGAGTTTTGTCTTTGTACCACTTTTCCTGGGCTGAGAAGAACAATGATCTGAGGACTCATTTTTATAAGCATTTATTTCGGCAGCAGTGGTAACTGAATTTACCTGCTCTCTGCTCAGTGAAAAATGATTCTTTTGAAACTAGATCAGCTCCCTGATGTAATTCAGAGTATGAATCACAAAGAGTTTTGCCAGTACTACAAGGCAGGAGGGCAGGAAAGAAGGGGCCTGAGTGGCAACTGCTGGAGAAGGCAAGCACCCAAGGAATGGGTGTGAAGCCTCTGCTCAGCCCCAGCTTTCTTAGCACACCTCCATGGTTTTATATTCTTTTAGTCATTTGTACTTATGCAAAATCAATGCAAAAGTCTGTCTGACTGGAACAGCAGTGGTTTATCCCTTATTGTCAGAAAGGGAAATGAGCACTGGAGCCACATGGCAGTGTGGAATCAGGACTCCAACAATGCCATTTCATAACAATGGCACATCCTGACAATAGCAGTCTAAACAACATTACTGGCTTCCCTGAGTGGTTTGCTAAAGCTGATTGACTCCACCAGCTGCCTCAGCACAAGTCAGGGTGACACTGAGGACAAAGAGGTGACACACTATGGTCAGGAAGGGATGGAAACTGCTTCAGCCAGAACAGACACAAATGGGAAAATCATGCTCTGGTTACTTGCAGTATTAAATTAGAATCTGCTGGCTGATTTATTGTCACTGTCCTTTATGCCACTGTTCTGGTGGTCACTTATGTCCCTGATCCTGTGACTCAGCTTCTGAACTGCATTTGTACATACAAATGGGTGGTGCTGTCAGAAACTTCTACTTGGAAGGAAGAAAAGAACAAGAATCTTCCAAACAGCTTAGTGGAACAGAAGATTTCCCTATGACTATCTCATCAATTTTAGAAGGTTGTTGCTTTTTTTTTTTTCTTTCCCTTCCTCTTGCTGCTATCCAAGCAGTTTTTCAACCCCTCTGATCTTTACTGCCTTGTTTTCTGGTGATAACCATAGGAAATTTGGACTTTACTCATGAACAAAAAAATGTCACTGTAAGGGAAATCAATTAAAGTTACAACAACATGTTAGAAAACAGATGTCTTTGCATTTAAAATTACACAGTAACAAAGTAAACTGTGTATGATCAAGCAAAACTTAATATACCTGCAACACCACAGCTGATTCATTCAGGAAATCCTCCAAGCTCTGATGTTCAGGGTTAAACTTGTTAAGCTGTTGCACTATTAGTGCAATAAGTTCTCTATGGCTGACCATCTTCCCCATGGAGGATCCTATAAATACAGAAAATCATTTTTTTTTGTGCCTCCTTCAGTTGTGGCATAATGCATGGTGATAGGCTCATACAGAAGTTACACTGCAGTAATTGCAGAAGAGAACATTTAGGTCAAGCTTTCAAAACCACAGTTACTCAGAACAGCTGGCAGGAGAAATGAAAATACAGTACAAACAGGGAGAAAATAGAAGACAAAATTACATATTGCAAAAATCTCAAAATATCTTAAGGATACACGTTACTGCACCAGGTTAGTTGACAAAATAGAATTAAAGATAAGATAGAAAAAAGCACGGATTTTTGCCTGTGTGCATACAGGTCCTATTTAACACACTGCTCTTCCCACTGAGATGCATCAGAAAGCAAAATTTTAGTCTTAAGTTTCATCACATGTTGCTGTAAACAAACTGTTTTTCAAAAGAAAAGAACAGGAACAGAGAGGAATTCTAAGGAAGCAAAGACTGTTGGTCAGCAGGCTGGGCCATGATCGCAGCATTTCAGTGGTCTGGGCCACTGCCAAGGCTTCTGAAGGCACAGCAGTTCAGTATTTATGTCTGATGCTTTGCTTGTGAAATGACTGGACTTTGTCTATCTCAAATGAAGCTTTACCCATATGTCTGAGAATGTGTAGGACTTGTTACTTCAATTTTAATGCTCAGATCTCAAGAACTAGAATGCATCTGTTCCTACACACACATGTTGTTGTGTATGAAGGAGCAATGACAGCAATTATCAGGCCTGAAAGTCATTAATCTGGTTTAGCAATGGGAAAAAATGAGAACAAAAGTAACTTTCCATGGTCAAAATGAAAATGTAATTTTGAAAATAATTCTTGTATTCTATATATCATCAGATTTTGATGTCAGAAAAGAATGCCTGATCCAGATAATTCATTCCCACTGTGGTAAACATAATTCATTTTTTTCTTTTAAATATTATGATAACATTTCCAGACACAGTGGTATTGTACTCTGCCGTTCAGCACCATCTTAGTCAATAATTGCCTAAAGAGCACTTTTCATTACTAATCTCAAAGAACTGAAAAAAGAGTTTGTCTGTGATTATGTTCAATATAGCCATTTAGGTGCCTGTTATGAACAAGACAAAATGTCCAAATTAAAAAAAAAAGTCCAGCAAAACAGGGTTGGATCATGACAAGGGATGGCTAATACAGAAAGAGGCACCACTGTGCAAGGGAATCACTTACTCCACTCCTCTGAGAATCATTTGTTTCTCAGGTAAGAACCTGCCAAGGCTCTGACACTCACAAGGGATTTTGGATAAGCGAGGGAGAAATATCTCTGTGCTTCAGACTGAATCATAATTCAGGCTCCAACAGCTCTGCCAGTAACAAATGCTTTTTCTTCTGGCATACCAGTAAGAAATCTGAGCTCTCATGCTCTGATATCCATGCCTCCCCCCAAATAACAATCATTAAACCCCTAAACTGGAATGTGAAAACTAGGATGTGTAGTAAAGCCTTCAGATCTCTGAACATACAGGGGTTCTTAGTAGAAAGGACCCCACTTCTAATTAAAGAAGCTGCTATTATTATTGTCAATGCTTTAAAATACAGACATCAGGAATAAAATGCTTTTGGTATGATATGCACCCTTATTTTCACACAATCCATTAGAAAACCACTCCAATTATTATGTATAAAAATGATATAAATTTATACTGTGTAAAAAATGGCAGAAATTTTCTTCCATTATCAGCTGTAGATTTCAATTATAGGAGGTGAGAACCTGATTTAACCTTATTTTACAGTGGAGCTTGGAGATATTTTGAAAGCAATTACATAGGATAAGAGTGGCCACAATTGTAGGAATTGGTTTCAATGACCTGAAAGGTTCTTTCAGGTTTTACATCTGCTCCCACATTCCCAGGCTAGAAAGGCTGTGATTGCATTTCCTCTAATGAAAGCTGTCCTTCTTAAAAAGAGCTGAACTAAGCCTCCCTGAGAAATTCAGACAGATCAGATGGGAAATGCTCACTTTGAGGATTTGAATTTTAATTTTTATGTATTTCAATGTTTTGCATGCCTACTGCAAGTGTTTACCTTAACATGACATTGTTTTTTATCTCTTATCTTGTAGAACTCCACCATTAAATACTTATTGTACAAAACCTTCTGCAAGTAAGTTGTATTATGTTTATGAGGTGGGTTAGCAAATGGACACCAAGGCTGGCAGAATTTCAGGGAGCAAAGCCCAGCAATCCTGTCCGCAGTGTAACACACAGGCCCCCTTGATGTTTTCTATTGTGCTTATGAACACCTAATGAATATGAACACTGAAAGAGGGCAGGTTTAGATCAGATATTGAGGAGGAATTCTTTGTGAGGATGGTGAGGCACTGGCACAGGCTGCCCAGAGAAGCCGTGGCTGCCCCATCCCTCATCCCTGGCAGTGCTCAAGGCCAGGCTGGATGGGGCTCGGAGCAATCTGGGACAGTGGAAGTGTCCCTGCCCATGGCCGGGGCGTTGGGGACGGATGAACTTCAGGGTTCCTTCCTACCCAAACCCTTCTGTGATTCTATGATTGTGTGAAAATAAAGGGACGAAGGAGCCACGAGCCTGCCCGCGGCACCCGCCACTTGCACCCAATGGGGATTGCACCCGGCTCTTTCCGGAGGTGTCACGTACGGCCACATCTGCCTTGCACCGCCGCTCTCGCTGCCGTGCCCGGCTGTCCCCGCCGCTCCCGCTGTCGCTCCCGGCTGTTCCCGGCGCTCCCCATCCCGTTCCCAGCGCTCCCGCCGGGCCCGTGCCGTCCGTGTCCCTCCAGGCGCAGGGACCCCGAGCGCGCCGTTGCCAAGGAGCGCGAGGGCTGCTGGGAGCTGTAGTCCTGCTGCGAGCCCGCCTCAGTATTGCCAAACGGCGCGACCGGAGACGCGGAACTACCCGAGCGGGGAAACAAGATGGCGGCGGTTGTTTGCGGCCGTTGCCAAGGAGCCAGTGCCTCGCCCCCGCGGGTGTTTCCGCACACGGGCAGCCAGCGGTCGGTGACGCGCCGGTTTCCGGGGCACGGACAGCGCTGGCGGGCGCAGGTAGAGCCTGTGATTCCCGAGCACACGCGCGCAGCGCGGCCCGCGGAATACTACAACTCCCGGCAGCCACTGCAACAAGGCGTTCAGCGGGGCGTGGCCTGCGCGGCACGCAGTTTCCCGCCCCTTCGCGTATTACGCAAATGAGCAGCCGGGTGGGCGGGGCGACTGCTCTGGCCCGCCCCGAGCCGCCCCCCGATTGGGTGGGGAGGGGAGGGCACGGGGGCGGTGTCGCGCATGCGCGGTGGGGCGGCGCTGCCGCCGGCCGCGCAATGTTTTGGGGGCGGTCGGGGCGGCGCGGAGCGCGCGGAGCCGCCGGACGGTCCCTGCGCTGACGGGAGCGCCCGGCGGCCGCTCCGCGGGACCAGGCGGCGGCGCAGGGGGAGAGCGCGACCCGGCGGAGCCTCCCAGCGAGGGGCACGGCTCGCCTCGCTCCTGTGAGCGGCGAGGGTGCGGAGCCGGCAGCTCCCGTGGCGGCGGCGGCAGCGGGGTGTCAGCGGCCGCGGTGATGATGAACAGGTTCCGAAAGTGGCTGTACAAACCCAAGGCAAGTTGCGAGGAGCCGCCGCTGCCCGGGGTCACCGGCACCCCGCGGCTGAAGTCGGGACGCGGTTGGCGGCGGAGCCGGGCGCGCAGCCGCGGGTCGCTCCGCGGCCGGAGGCGCCGTGAGGGGCGAGCGGAGCCCGCGGGCGCCCGGCGGGTCCCGGCGGCCGCGGCCGGAGCGCGGCGCCCGCTGCGGCGGGGGATGACAAAGCAGAGCGGCGGCCGCGGGGCTGCTCCGGCCCGGGGCGGGCTCGGGGCTCTGCCCGGCACCGCCGAGGGGCTGCGGGCTGGCGGCCGTGCCCGGGCAGCGCTCCCGGCTGCGCTGCGGGCTGCGCCGAGCCCGGAGATGGTCGGGCGCTCCTGTTGTGCCGTTAGCGCTGTGTGTGTGGAAACTTGGTAAGTTAGGAGATTTATTGGAAGGTGCTCTGTAGGTGAGTGTTTTGTGCCCTTCTCGCTTTGAAATTCTTGGAAGGAATCCAAGAATCGCAGTTTGCTTTGCAATGAAATTATCATCTTCTGGCTCGAGTTAAGTAACAACTGTCTGGAGGGTGATCTTGTCTGGCATGTGATGTTCGGCTCGTAAATCAAGGACATTACTGGGTTTGAACATCTATAGCATCTTTTTCTTGTCCGGGCATTACAGCAGTCAGTATTGTTATTCACTTTCTGAAGTGTTTGATTTAATTTTGTCCCCTGTTGGTCACTACCAGTCGTTTTTTCCTATGCTTTACGGTCAGCGTTGGGTCTCAGTTTGTAAACCTTCCATGTGCTCAGTTCTTTTGGCTGAATTATGGCCAGTGTGTTGCAGTGGGAAAAAAAAAAAGCCGAGGTGATACTGCAAAATAAAAGTTCATATTGTGCTGGCTTTATGGATTTTATTTGTAGTCCTAACTCTTGAGTACCACTGAAGAACACATTAATGTAAGATATTGCTGCTAATAACTGCAAGGGAAATAATATAGAGATTAGGTAACCAAAAATACAGTAATAAGTTATAGATAACTTTCATTGAATTTTCTTATTTTTATATCTTTTATACGATGGGAAGCATAGTTAATGAACAAAAAGAAATACTGTTAATCTTAAATGCAGAGGAAATGTTTGTGAATATAGCTTTTGTCACTTTTTTAAAAACAAAACTCATTAGACTTCACATTGTTTTTCTTTCTAATGGAGATTTTATATTTTTGTGATAAAACTTGATTTTGAATACACTATCCCTTTGTTGTAAGGTGTGTGTTTGGCATTCAGGGTCTGTATCAAACAATGTATACTTAAGCCTCTGTGGGACTTCTCTGGGGTGAAGGAACTTTTCAAGCCTGTTGCATGACACTGGGCCTCATAAATCAGGAACACCTATTGCTGTTGGTTTAGAACCAGCACCGCTGCTTTTTGTTGTGTATTTGTACCTTTGCCAACAGTCTTTCTTAGTTTCAGTAGCTTGCAACATCATTTTTGTTGTTGTATTCAGAATGGGTTGCTGGCGAATTGTAAGAGCTTCAGAAAAAGGCTTTTTTCCTGGTGTGCTGTTGAGTGGGTGTGGATCATGTCATTAAATACACCGAGGTTTGAATAGCACCTCTTTAATAGAGGGTGAGACAGAGGCTCTCCCATGTAGAGACTGTACCTTTCCTGGTTTATTGCTTGCTTTTCTATTTAAAGGAATTTGCAAGGATGCCTTCCCAAAAGATCAGTGGGTTCCAGGGTCTGTTTTGAATGTAATGCATTTTGAAGAGGACTTTGCTTAATACTTATTCTGGTGGGGGCTCTCGGGTCTCAGAATTTGTTACTTGTAACCCTCTGTTAGGCACTGTGGGCTCCAGGTGCATTTTATCAGGTAGGTTTTGCCTCTCCCAGTGATGGGGAATACTTCTTCTGAAATATTCCAGGTCCTGCTGCCATAGAATAGGACTTTTGCAAGGTAGCAGATTTTGGCACCACAGGATGTTTGGCCCAGAGCTTTGATGGCCATTCAGAGATACTTTTGAAGGTGAGGGGTGGGATGACATCAGGGTGCAGCAAATTCATAGTACAGCCTGCTCAGAAACCTGAAGATATATGGTTTAGCTTAATCCTAGGGGAACTATTTCATAATTCATCCCTGAAAAAACACAGCCCCAAAATATGTAAATTAATTCAGCTTAATCTTTTTAAATGGTGAAGACAAGGAAATGGAATGGAACAGAGTGCATAACAAGGTGGAATCACAAAAGTCTTGGGGTAACCGTCAGTTACTGCAAGATGCAGGACTTGCATTGAGGCAGGGATATTTACTTGGTAACTGCTGCTTCTGTTTGAACATACCAAGAATGGCAGAGAAAATGTGGGTGTAGGAAGTGGAAAGTCTTGACTAATGTTGGGAGCATGTCACGAGAGCAGCACGGCTTCCCTGGATCCTTGTTCAGTCAGTCTCTTCCTGCCCAGCTCTGCTCCTCAGGTATGCTGACCTGCCAGATTCTAACAAACCAGATCAAGTGCCAGTGGTGGAGGTGAGCAGAGAATGAAATAAATAGCAGCCATGTGATCTGTAGAGCTGCTGGGAGGCAGACTTTTAACTGATGTATTGGAGACAGAGCAGAGACAAGATTTTGTTTCCAGCCTCCTGTGCCACATTGATTGTTGTTTAATTTTTAAAGTGTTGTCTGTAATATGTGTTTTGCTTTTGGGGACTGTGGATTCAATGTGTTTTTAAGTGTTTGGAAGGGGGGAGGATGGGGTTTGCCTCTGAACGCTTTTGCAGAGGGGTGATTTGAAGCAGTAGTGTTCTTGAATTGCAGCACATCGGTGGAACAATAGTTCTTCTGTTTGACCTCCTCAGGACATGCAGGGTTCTCAGGCATCACCACCTTCCTGAGACAAAAGAATGATCCTGTCTAAATCAAGATATTTGTCTGTGTGCGCAGATATAATAGAAATGTTCCCTGCCACTTCAGGGAATTTCTTATCTTGTACCTGCTGGAGCATTCCACAGGTGTCGGGTCAGAACCTGCTCCCAGGCAGATCTGAGCGTCCAGCAGAAATACAAAAGTGGGTTGGTTTTGTAGAGATTTGAAATGCATTTCATGTCCAAAGAATTCAGAACAATTTCTGTGAATGCTGCTCCTTAAATCTGGAGACTAGCTTGAAAAATGCGTGGGTAACTAGCTCACAGGGGTACCTGCTTTGAATTGAGCTCGTGTTTATTGATATTTTGAAAGAGCTGTTTTGTGTATGATGGGGAGAAAAAAAGTCTGTCTCTAACCACAACTTGAATGTTTTTTAATCTGTTTACCATAACAGAGTGAAACATCTTCAGTATCTGTTTATTTTTCATATTTTTATTTTAAAAATACTGCTTGTTCGGTGTTTATGTTTGATTTTTTTTGCTCCTAGTTTCTTTCACATAGTGTATGTGAACTACTAGCAGTTAAGGTAAAGAATTTCTTACATTTCTGTAATCCAGTCGAAATCTCTAGTTGTTGGTAGTAAAGCTATGGCTTTGTGAATGCCTGGCCCCAGTTCAAGGATGCTCACAAAATATGCATAAAGCCTGGAGGTTTTGTAGGTGTGGTTTTTAACACCCCCTCCTCTAAGACTGCCCAAAGGGCAGCTGTGCCTATTGTAAATCACAGGCTCTCCAACTCCCATGGGGATGTGAAGGTGGGTTCAGGAAATGGCCCCGACTTGTAGCTAGGAGTGAACACTTACTGACAAGTGGGTGCTCAGCACAGCTCTTCCACACCCTTCAGAGGCTGAGCATCTTCTCCCCCTGGAGTGCTTGAGATGCTGAGAACTGTAGTTGCTTTCTTCTGATGCGTTTGTTCTGAAATACTGCTCATGGGTTTCTTAAATCTGATAATTACTTTCTGCAGCTGGATTAGCAGATACCTCTTCAGGAGGTTCTTGCTGCCTGTTCATGTGTATCTGCAGTGGTGCTCTGTGAGCAGAAATAGCATTTAGGGATAAGTGGAATGGCAGGTACTTGGAGAAGGCTTGTTTCTATGTCTGTGCATAGTGCCTTTTTCTTGCCTTTTTAATGGTTCTTCTGAGCTATATTTCTATGAAAGTGAGCCATAGCTAGTAATTGTTGCTACTAATAGTTGTTAAAGGACTTGGGAACAGCAGATATGTATGCTAATTAAAAAAAAGACTTAATAGATAGTAAAAGGGTATCTTGGAACAAGCAAGTAGGATGAAGACAGTATGCCTAGTGAATCTAGAGCAATCACGTAAAGTAGAAAAGTGAGAGCCAGTGGCAAAACTCAAAAATAGCCAAATAACCTCTAGGAGATTCTGTATTACTTTGCACAAGGAGAAGTGCTCAAAAAAAAAAAAAAAAAAAAAAAAAAAGTCGTCCGAGGTGAATGTTGAACATCAAAAACTTCACAAAGAGTAATCTTCCTCAGCAACCTTGCCAGGGTTACTTAGTGGCAGAGCTGACTCCAGAAAGTTAAAGGTGGGAAATACAATAGGAAATAGCTGATTTGGTTTTTTTAATGGTATGAGAAGAAACATGTTTGCAGGATTTTTTGAGGAAAATATTGTAAGTAGAAAAAGGGATTTTAAATATGAATAGAAGTTCATTAGAAGAATGGAAGGTAGGAAAAAAGTAGACAGTTAACTGTGCTTAACAAAATGCAAAAAGCATTTTTAAAATTGGGTCAGTAGAATAAGATGCAGGAGGAGAGAGAATTATTTTGAGCAGCATTTAAATGGATGGAAGTGGTCAGAAATGAAAAAGGACAAAGCTGCTGGAATTGCCAAGCAACTATTGTTACTAGTTTGGGGGAGTGAATAAAAAAGGAAGGATGATTTCCCAGTGATAGATGGAAAGCAGCTAGCATCTTATTTTAGCTATGATTTCCAAATCTTAAAAGTGAAAGGTTTGCTGTTCACAGAAGAGAATTAGAGCAAGTTTATTCTTGGGGAAAATGCCTTAGAATGAGCAGTGAAAGAACAGGTAAAAGCTATTTATAACTTACTTTCTTTTGACTGCTGCCATACAGTATTCAAAACCTTTGGGCACAGCAGTCTGTGAACAAAATTTATTATTTAGTGTAATATTTATATTAGCAAGTAATGACTTTCCAAGACAGAAGATTGAGTAGTTTTTCTTACTTGAGAAAACAGCTGTAACTGGGTTTTTGAAAAGTCACTGTTTTAATGATCAGCTCTTTGATCTCACTTATCTGTGTAATTATTCTTGTTACCCCTCTCTGATCAGAGTCTGCAGCTATTTAACTACATTAATCAGTGTTATTGATAACAATCCTGAGGAAGGCAACTTATAAATCATCATGCATTATTCAGAGTTTTGCATATTGAATTGCTTCATTTTAGAAGCACCATCTAGTGGTTTGAACACAAGTGTGGGAGCTAATAATTCTTTGCTGATGTATTGTAACACTGCAGCTAAATCAAGACAATTACCTGCAGTCATATTGTTTCTTAGCCTTGGTTTACCTGTAGCTGAAAAAGGGAAGGAGGTCCCTATTGCAGTTGTCTAAGAGAATTGCTTGTTTGTTTTTAATTACTCTGGTATGAAATGTATTTGTACCTTGTGAAATTATTTTTTGATGTGGATTGCTGTGAGCAGAATCAAAATGTATCAGATCCAAGGTCCATCTAGCCTGGTGTGATGCCTGATGGTTCTCTCTTTCTCTGTCCTGCGGCAGATGCCCAGGTACAAAGAAGAGATGAATGGAAGCTGCTGTTTCTTCTGGGCTCTTTTAAAAAGTTTGTTAGTCTGCAGCACAGGAGTTTGTTGAGCTCATATAGATTGTGCTTGTATAATTCAACAGCTCATGAAATTGTTTCTTTTAAATGACTAAGAATTTTTCATTTCATTCGTATTTCTGGTCTCCATGTCTGCTGGCTTCTCAGTGCTTAAAGCTGAGTTTGATTCCAGTGGAGTAAACATTTTATTTAGAACATTTTCTAAATGTTCCAAAGAAAAGAACAGTGGTGTTACCTAATGTGTCCCTTGTCCTGCAGACTCATCCTCTGGTGTTTCTCCAGGAAACCTGATTTGGATGTTTAGATTCTGTTGTTCTCCTCCCACAATGTGATGGTACTTAACAGAATTTACAGCAAAATTACTTCTTAGAAATTACAATGAATTTGTCCTAGGTTAGAAATGACAGAAAAACTCCCACTAAGAATATCATCAGCACTGTACCACAGTAGAACATTTTCATACTGAGCTAACTGAAAAATAAACAGTGCAAATGCTGTTGATGTGCTGCATTTAACTGCTTTAATAGATATGATGATCTACTTTCCTGGCAGCTGTGCTGGCAACATTGACTTAAATTAATTCAGTAAAACTATTTTTAAATAATGGTGTTAAAAATAAATTAATTGAATGCTGTGGATGTTTATTTGGCTCACTTTTGAAGACTGACCCACCTTCACAGTGCATGTGAAAGAGCAAGTTTCTCCAGCTTGGTTGTTTTACTGGAGGATGATGCTAAATTTGAGTCTGTCTTACCTGTTCTCATCTGAGCCTTTGTTTTCATCTTGAACTGACTCAATATGCCAACTATTCATTGTATCTCAAATGACAAGCTGGGATCACTGGTGTGATGGCCGTGTGCCCCTGCTTGCATTCAGCCTCAGCTGCTGCATTCCCTGCTAGCTGAGGCTCTTGAATCCCTGGAACTCAGGGTGCCCCTAAGTCAGCTGAAGCAGAGCCCTGAGCCTGGCTCTGGTGGACAACTCAGGGTCACAGGACATGGTTTTCCTTTGAGGCAGTGTCAGCTGCCTGCTTCTTGAAAACAGGTGAGTGACAGAAGTTGTAATGCATTTTCTATTAGTCTGGATTTAGGGTGGAGCAAAGAATAAAGTTTTTTTGGGAGATGGAACGTTTGGACAACTTAAATATAATGTATTTCTGGCTCAGTATGCCTTGCTGGAGTGACTTAGGTCTTGCTCTTAGTTATTTTGATGATGAGGGTCAGACTTACAACATCCTGTTTGTCTGTTTTACCCTGCAGCCTGGAGGGTTTTCCTGCTGTCACTCCAGTAGTCGGTGGCTTTTTTGCGTTACTATTTAGGGCTAGAGGCAATTCCCCTTGACATTTCCCCTTGACCTTCCTGATCCCATAGATGGTGGTTCTTCCTCTGGTCCCTCTACACATTCACCACCCTCTCCTGCATTGCTGGTACTGCTTTTGATACTGTTTAGGAATAAGATGCCCTGAAAAGCTGATAAACAGGAGCTGAGTTGTGCCTCCACTTTGCTTAGTCTTGGTAGGCCACAAGCTTGTTTTTCTGCTCTTGTAGGGTCTTTGTTCATACTTGATAGTCATTCAGAATGAATAATGTAAGAGTGGGCATCACAGCAGTACTGGGTACACCATTCTGGGTGAATGAATGAAAGGGAAGCAACTGGGGGAAAAGAAACTGGAGGAGACAGGTGAAGAAGATGGGGCTAAAGAAAAGACTTGGCATAGAAATGGAAGAAAAATAGCTTGAAAGAGGAAAAAAGGGGGATGACTCTCCTGCTCTTTCAAAATGCCTGCTCTTGATTTTGAAATAGAACACAGGTTAATTTAAATCAGGGTGATGTTTATGCTGGAATGTGTTAATTCCTGTCATCAAGGGGCACTTTGATCTCTGAGAATCATAGGTGGCTGAGCTAACTGGATGCTCAGGGTGTTCTGCATTTCTGCTTTGCATTCTTCTAATTCTCACCTTCCTTTGTAGCCTTTTAATGTAGGAAACATTTCCTGACATTCTCAAGTTCATCAGATGTTCAAAATGACAGTTTTTTCAGGTTATTATTTCCTGCCAAGAAATGACCTGAACTTGAAAGGGGTCTTGAGTGTTTGTCTAGAAATGGCTTTTGGATGTTTGTCATCTAATAAACATTTTTATGAATGGTGTGGGCTCTCATAGTAATGTCTGTCTAATTCTCCTTCTAAGCACCAATCTCCAGGCAGAATTTTTACCTTTCTGTGTTGGTCCAGTTGTTGAAGTCTGTGTGCTCTTAGCATACAAATGAGAACATACCAGCATTCTTCCTGTAAAACCTTCCAAATCCTCTCAAAGCACTGTCTGTTTTTTTACTTTATTTCCAAGAAGCCTATATAGAGAGTGGATGTCTGCATTGCTAGATATTTAATGGGTTTTTTCTAAGTATTTCTTGTAAAGCTGGACCAGGACATCTGGTCTAGTCAACAGCCAAACAAAAATGTCTTGATGGAGTTGATGTCATTTTATGGTGCAGGATGGATGGAAGCCCTTACAGAATAAGGAAGAGTTAATATGATGTAAGGTACAAAATGCAAAGGGCCTTCAAATCTCATCTGGAACCTGTGATTTATTTTGCTGTGTATTTTAAGGAATCTTACAGGTCCTCACCAAGGTGTCAGAGATGAAGTGGGAATGGTAGCTGGCTTTTTCTGTGTCCCTTGGTGATGAGTGGTGGTTACACGAGGTCCTGTAAGGACATGTGGTGCCATGGATGTTTATTGCAAGTGTACCCACAGGCCTTGTTTGTGTGGCTGTAATTTTGATTGCAGTGATTTTTCTTTAAGTCTCTTTCTCTTTGATATGAATGTTCATGGTGGAGAGTTTGGCTGGATCTGGAGGTTTATTCTGAAGACTATAGATAGCACTGTTCTTTTGAGGAATGATGATCTGTGCACTGCACAGCTATCTTACATTTATTGTAAAAAGTTGAGCATAAGGAAGTTATGTCATGATCAGCAGGAAATAATTGGAAGAGGCCTTATGTTAACAAGTGCTTATTGTGTACTGACAGGTGCTCACTGGTGTTAATTGTTAATTTGGCTAATATTTTCTTTGTATTGAAGTGGTTGAGAACTGATGTGTTCATGTTGGAGAGTCTGGTTTCAGCTATTGTGGTGGTGTTCTGGAGTTATTTTATGGAAGGGTATCTTTGGTAGTTTTATTGTATTTTGGTAATTCCTTTTTTAATGGTTTTGTTGAAGCAGCTGACTGAGTATATTTGAAGGGAGTATTATATCCACAGCAAGTATTCTCATTTTCAGTAAGACTGGTTTTTGTGGCTGGTTTTTTGTTTGCTTTGCTGTTATTTGGTTTTCAATTTTTTTGTTGGTTTCTTTTTAACTTTTTCCCCTAGGCTATATCTTACCCTTGTGTCCAAAAGTTTTGCTTACTGCTTGCAGTGTTTTCTGTTTCCCTAACATTACTTCTACCTAGATTTTTTTGGTGGGGTTTTGTGCATAATTGCAGACCTGCTATAAATTTCTTTCCTCCTTGATTTCAGTCAGGATACTTGACAAATACTAGACCTGATAGTAGTGGTGACAGTAGGAAGACAAGGACTGAAGTAGAAAGGCAGTAGGCTTTTTTCTCTTCACTTCTCTCACTGGAAGAGACAAGGAAGCAAGGCTTCTTATTGGGCATTTAGGCATTTATCTTTATTTTAGAGTCTGGATCCTGTTGACAATTTTTTTGTCCAGTGATTTTTAAAGTTATATTTTCTCAATTAATTTGCCACACCATTTCCTTTGACAATTAGTTTATTTCAGGAAGCCTTAGTCTTAGGTTGTAACTGTTTTCCAGTTTATTTTTTTTCTATTGAAATTTGATCATTACCATTTGGCAATTTCATAGTACACAGTCCTGTGTATAATTGATAAAATAAACCAATAAGTTAATGCTAAAATAACTCTTACTTCTGAATTTTGAAGTATTTTTAGATATGAAACTGGGGTGCATTTTTTTTCAAAAACAAATGAATCTTTAGAAAGATGACATCCTTTTCTGTATGAAAACATTAAAACCATGTTTTGCTCTGTATTAGAAATGTTCTGTTAAGTTCTTGGTGTAATATATGTATGTCTGTCTTCATGGGTATATAATCTACTGTTCTGATATTAACAAAGTAGTGTTGGGCAATTGTAGGTGCCTTATTGTATTTATATCTGTGTGAAACAAAGAGGTTGTCTATTGTATAATATCTGACTGCATTTGATGAGCTTGATTAGCTTTTTGATTAATTTAGAGATGTGTCTGCTAGAAATCCGTACTTTGTGAGAAGTCATATGCTGTGTAAGACAATAATTAATGAGTAGTCCTGAAGAGTTAAGAGGTGACAACCTTTCTCCTGGAAACATTAGTTTTACTGTAGGAAAAGATAGGCACAATTTTTGCTTAAGCCCAGAGTCATTTGTTATCAGTCAGGTCAAGCAGTGAAATGTTCTGAGCTTGGTTCCAGCTCTTTTTACTGTTATTTCGCAGTCTGTACATATCCACATGTGCCTGCATGTTGTGTGTAATCCAAAACTTGTGTATCATCTGTGCATCTTTCAAATATCAACAGTCATGCTTCCTGTCTCTGAAATGGGGACTGAGGCATGAAGGTGAGAAGGTTATTTGGTGCCCTAAATGTAGGTCAATAGCCAAACTAGCCAGAACAGCTTAATTGGGTGTTTCTGAGCCATTTTATTCTTTATTTGCCACTTCTTTCTATCCAGTGCTTTTTATGAGATGAATTTTCCTTTTAGGTTACACTGCAATATCATTTTACAGCAGAAGCAATAGAGCAGATTGTATGTACTTTGCTATTCAAAGATTGGAGTGCAACTTACTGTTGCCATATGTTTAGATTCAGTGTCCAACTCCTCCTTACAAATGAGAGCATATGGGAGATAGGTAATGGTGATTTTCAACTGTTAATTAGTCATGGTTAAAATGATGCCTCACTAGCCATTCCTCCAGTTAGTTCTGTCTTTCTCATCTCCCCCTCGTGGTAGCATCTCTGGTGTATATGGAATTGCAAAACTTATGGGGGGGGGAAATGGGTTTCCTTCCACTAAAATGCTTCTGTAATTTGGAGGGTGTGAGTCCTCAACTGAGGTTGGGCCTTTTACTTCCAGATTTCATTTTTGTTTGCTCTTTGTGAAATCAAGTTGCTGATGTCATGCTGCATAGTAAAACAGGAATTAGATGCTAAGTGCTGGTACCTGTGCTGTAAACAGGCTTTACAGTGTTGGATAAAAGTTTTATAAGTAATGACTAATCTTAACCTTTGAACCTGTTCTTGCAAGCTCATGATAGGATGTGGATTTTAGTTACTCAGTCTGGTTACTTGAACTCTGTTACTACACACTGTTTATTACTCCCTCCTTTTACTGCCTATTAGGTAACTTTTCTATTGCAATGACTGAAATCTTCTGTAAAATAAGATATGGTCAAATGTATTAGTGCAAAGAGAGACATATTTGCCTGATTTTCATAAAGAATTTTTGTGCTCTCCCCTTGTGGATTTTAAGTCAACCAGGACAGTAATGAAAATGCAGAAATGCTGCTGGTGCTCAGCGGGTTTTTCAGCTTGCAGCCATGTGCTCCTGTCTTACCTCCCTGACGTTGGTGTTGGAAATTGTGTACCTGTGTCTTGCATTGGATCATCTTTCTAGGACAGGTGGAAGCTTCCTTCCTTTTTTTATATAGTTTTCCAGGCTCAGTTACCAGCTAAACTGGGAAGAGGGGCAGCATGAACTCCTCCTTTGGTGGCAGGATGTTCTTTATATTCCCTTGTACCAGCTGTGGAGTTGTACCTTAAGTGTCTTTAGGGCTTCTGTTTTATGTGCTACTCATAATATAAATACTGGTAAAGTGAAACCCCAGCCCAAATTGCACCAATTCTATTGTTCTGTGTTTTCTATGGAAGGTGTTAATTTCTGTAACACAGAGGCCAGTCTGAAACCCAGGTGAGGTCTTGTGGGACTGAGAGTTGAGCTTCTGGTTCAATTCTTGAGCATGAAATAGACTCGCCCAAAGTTATTTTTAGGTGGCATTAAGGTGCAGACCTTGTATAAAATGTTAATGCAAGTAATCTTGCAGTGTTAGAGGCACAGCTAGTGCATGTTGGAAGCAAACCTCTGCAGGAGTAGCAGGGCAAGGCAGTGATATTTATGCAAAGGACAAGGTTTTCATTCTTGAACTGCATGGTGCTTTGAGCTAGCTGTTCTTACCAAAAAGAGCTGTGAAGGTACGTGGTGAATGCTTTACTGTGAGTTTGGCATATCTGTTCTCTGTTTCAAATTCCATATGTGAATTATCAAACTTAAAACTTGTTAATTTTGGATTTGGAACCAGTAGAGTAAAAGATTGGCTAATTACACTATTTAAACATTAAAAAACAGTTAAATACTTCAAAAGCATTTCCTCTATTTAATTTTCATCGGCTGGCTCAGAATTAATATATTGAAATGACAGTATTGTCAGATACTGTAATATTTTTCACTGTGTGCTTACTGTAATGAGATTTAGAAAACTGTAGGAAAGAGGAGAATACAAATCCTTGTTAATTTTAACCAAAAGCAGTTGGTTTTTTCCTTTTTTTCCCCCTTCACTTTGTTTTTGAAAGCTAGCAAATAAAACTTCTGCGCAGCTAAACAAGAAAGTAACATCTGGGATACACAAGTGGAGGCACTGTTACTTTGAGGATTCCTGCCCCCACCCCGCCAGTAAAGCAAGCAGTACCTGCACAAGTCCCTGCATTCTGCGCTGAGTGGCACTGCACCACTTCATAGTGGCACGCAGTGGTCACAAAAAGAACTGAAATCAGTTTTGCTGATCTTTAGGAGCAACTCTTAAAGCAGCAGAAGCTGCTTCTAGGGAGGTTATTTGCTTAAGCAACTTAAAAGCAATGTGGAGGATGATATTCCATAATGTGTTTCCATATCTGTGTGCCTGCTTTCCCTGGTCCCCAGTCCATGAGATCCATGTGGAGCAATTAGGTGCAGGAAAAAGGCAATGTGGGGGAGAAGGGCTGCATTCCTGATGCAATTTCCACTGGCAACACCTTGTGTTGGTGTGGGGAGGAGAATTTCTTTTGTGATTCTTACCACTTTTCTCTCTCAATAAAACAAGGTGTTAAGGGAAGTCTATTCTTAACCAGCCTTCAGAATTATTTCCAAATCCTAATTGTTTCAGTGAGGGATTTGCTGAGGAATATGGGATTGAATAGAAACTGTCTATTAAGTAGTGTTGGAGCACCCTCTGCAGCCTCATAATAATATTTAAATGAGCTTTGTACGTTTCTGGTGATAGATTAATGGAATGAATATTCAAAAAGAAAAATTAAGTATCTGGGTGCTTTATGCTGCTCTTTAGGCCCATCAAAGTATGATAGTAGATCTGTAGGGAAAAGTATTAATTAGCATGTTGTAGACCTTTTGTGTCTGTTATCCTACTGCACCTCTCCTGAAAAGAAAACTCTCAGCAGTTGCTGTAGGTTCATTGAAGTTCAGACTGAAAAGTAAAATGTCCAGTGGGAATGGTGTGAGAATTAGATCTGTGTGACAGGCATAATGCTATTTAACAAATTGTGGAGAAAAGCTTAAGAAGTATTGCCTTTTGAACTGCCAGTTTGCTGACTTGTGATCTCAAGTTTCCAGGATTTGGTAACCTTTGAGTCATGTCACAGCTCCACGTTCAGCAACAGGCTAATTGCTGGTGCCATGCTGGGGTATTATTTCAGGTCAGCTTGGGAAAGAAGTGACCAAATGTATTTCCAATGCTGTGGCCTTTTTGCAGATGTTGGGGTTTCTTCTCATTTGCTGTAGAACAGTCTGACCCTCCTTGGTGTGAGCTGCTGTGGTTTGCACAAGAGTGTGGTAAGGCATGAGACTCAGCTGAACCATGAGCATGTGAGTTGTTTTCATACGTGAATGCTCTTCTTAATGTGCAACAGGATCTTAATTCTTGTCATTTTTTTACTAAATCAGTCATAGTATTTATACCAGGATTATGTCAAGCCTTCTTTGTGTTCCTTCAATATGTTTCAAGGATTCATTCAGGATATTGTCATGATAACTAATGAAGCATATAGGAATTCTTTGTGTCTGTGAAGAATTGCCTGGTTTTGGGTGATACTATCATAGCTTTTTGCACATGATAGATGATTTGTAGCTATTATAATCACAGAACTGGGTAGAGGGTGAGATTGGAACAGACCTGTAAAAATTGTCTAGTCCATGCCCCTTGGCTTTTCAGGACCAGGTCTAGTCAGGTTTCAAATGCCTCTAAAGATGGAGACTCCACAACCTCTCTGAGCAGCCTGTGATGATGCTTAGTCAGCTTTAGAGTAAAAATGCATTTCCTGATGTTTGGATGAAATTTCTCCTATTTAATTTTGTATCTTCTGCCTCTTTTGCTCTCACTAGGTATCACCACAAGTCTGTATGAGTATTCTTTCCATCCTCCCATCTGATATTTATATACATTGATAAGATCCACTCTGAGCTTTCTCCAGGCTGATTTGTTCTACTTCTGTCCTAGCATGACAGCTGTTTCTAGGCCAAAATCATCATCCTTAGATAAACTACCTCTGGTATGTCCATGCTGTCCCTTCACTGGGAGGTCCAGAGCTGGACCCAGCCCTCCAGATGCCTCCCTAGTCCTGACTGGAAGGCAGGCTGACCTCCCTCTCCTTGCCAGCAGTGCTCAGGATGCACTGTTGGCCCTGTGGTGCAAGGGCCTGTTGCTGAGCTGTTCTTCACATTTGGAAAAGTGGTTTTCACCATCTCTCTGGACAGCCTATTGCTCTGCATTTGTACCTGGTTCCCTTGCAACTCCCAGTGCCTATCTAAACCAGCCTGGCAGCACTGTGACCGCTCCTGGCCTCTTTCCCCCTGCTCCTCCTGCTTTGGCATTTGTTGGAGCCCTTGTGAGCTGACTCAGCCTGGAAGAAAGCAGTTTGGACAAGTGTAAGGAGAACTGAACTCTTTCCCACTCCTCCTTTTGCCGCTTGGAAAGCTTCTCCTCCCATATTTGCTGGTTAAATCAATTTGACAGTGAAGGGCCAGATGAGCTGCTCTCATCCAGGAGCTGCCAGTCAGGTGTGCAGGGCTGGGGGTGGTGGGGTTACTCTTGGCAACAGCAACTCAATAAAGTTCATCTGTGAAAGTGAATCTTTTGTAATATTGGGGAAATGAACATTTCCAAGCCTGTGGATTCAGGAGCTTCTTACAAAGTGCAGTTAACAACTTCACATTCTTCCATATTGAATGAGATTGCCTTAGGTCAAAAGTAGAACATGAGCAAAGATCTGAGAGAGAACCTAAATGCACATGATGTGACTAAAGATATTGAATAAGGCAGTGAAGTTAATATATTTTCTTTTTACTTTTTTAAAAAGTCAGGAAATAAAAAGGCAGATTTTTCCCCCCCAATCCTTTTTTGAGGAAGGACAGGTTTTGACAGTTAACTTTTCGTGTTCAATGACTGATACTTATTTATTCGACCATACACCTTGAAAAAGGGTTTGTTCTGTTTCATTCTAGGTATTCTTGGCAGGTTTATCTGTGGGTGCATAGTGTGGGTGGGTTTTTTATGATGAGCATAAGGAATCTTCAGTTTTGGTGGGGAAAATTCATCTGGGAAAATGACTTTTTTACACAGGAAGCTTTGACTCTGAATACTTGGAATATAGCTGCATTTGCTGATTTAGGTTTTGTTCTGCTTTGGCTTCCAAAATGCTATTTTGAGACATCCTGAAAGGTTTTCTTTTCATGAGAGGTTGGATAGGCTTTAGGCTATTTTTAGAGAAGTCTTTAAAGAAGGTTTTCTCTGAAGAGACAGTTATGGCTGCCTCTATAATGAAACTAAACCAAAATCCTGAGTGGAGCTGTTTATTCTTTTATATTATTGTGGTAGAGGTTTCCAGAAGGTACCTGTGAGTTGATGAAAGAAAGAGGAATTGAGTAATTTTGCAGGTGGTTCCATGTGAGATGGTGGCACATGATGAGAGCCGGGGCTGCTGCTGCCTCTGCCACTCTGCTGTTCCATGTCTGTGCTGCTGGCACTGAGCACACCTTGAGCAGCCTCATTTTCCAAAGCCATAAAGCTTTAAAGTAAAGCTGCATTGGCTTTGTCTGCCTTCTCCATTTGCAGACAGAGCACTTGCAGTTATGTGGGCTCACAAGAGTTGCCGGGAGGGAGGAGCACTCCTCTGTTTTCTAAGGGAAGAGGTTCTGCCAAGCTATTGAAAGGCTAACTTTAGCCTGGTGAGGCTTCGCTGCTTCCCACGTGGAGGAAGTGAAAGACACTTGTGCTGAGACAGTCTGGAGCATCTGTAGCTGCATTTCAGCGTGACTTTGCTCCTAGAAGAGCTTGCCTCTTACTATTTCTGCTGACTGCTAAGCAGGGCAAGTCACATCCCTGCAAGTCTTGCTTCTGTGGATGCTCCTTTGGAATTCCGAAAGTGAGCTGGCAAATCTGCTTTCAGCAGTTAAAGTTGTAGTATTTTCAATGGAAGAGGTTCTCTTGTGCTTTGACACCCCCCCCCCCCCGAAAATAATTCAGGTTTTAGAGATGTCAGAGAATGGAAATGTCATAGCTATCAGTTAAGAGTGTGTATAGGCTATGTAGGATTCCTCCAGTTTCTGACCTTTCCTGAAGTCCCATTCTTCTGTAAAAAAACAAAACACTTATTTAGCCTGACGCTAGAGAATGTTCACAATAATGATCATGTTGTTTTAGTCTGTTTTTCTCTTCTGACTTTGTCCTTTTATTTCATGAGAACAGCATCAGGTATCCTGAATTGTTGCTTTAAAGGTATAATGGTTTCCAAGAATAAAAAGAAAAGATATGCTAGATTTCTTTTTAGTAAGATTCACAAAAACTTGGTTTGAGTGCTTTCATACGGTTTTTTAGTAGTGGTGTTCTTGTTGGTGCCAGAATGTTTTTAATGGCACTAACTGCCTCAAGGTGAAATCCAGTTACTGTTTCAGAAAGTTCACACTTTGGCTGGTTTTTTGTTTAGGGACTAGAAAATATTGCATCTTTTTTAAGGTAACTTTTTTGTTTAGTTAGGATGGCTGAAAGAAAATAACTTTCCGGGATTACAACATTGTATTTTAATGTTGCATTTTAAAATATTGTATTTTATTATTTTAATAATACTTAACTGTAGAATTAAATGACAAATTATATTCTATTAGTAGGTATAATTTTCTTATTAATTTTGCCATGTCTGCAGAGAAAATTTCAGAAAGGATCATTACCTTTGTTTTCTGTCATTTGAGAATTTTTTTCCTCACCTGAACTGCAGAATCACAGGATGGTTGAAAGGGATCTCTGGAGGTCGACTGGTCCAACCCTGCTGCTCAGTCAGACACATCTAGAGCCAGTTGCCCAGGATCATTTCCAGATGGCTTTTGAGCGTCTCCAAAGATGGAGATTCCACCACATCTTTGGGCGAGCTGTGCCAGTGCCAGTCACTCTCACAGTAAAAAAGTTTTTCCAGATGTTTCAGTTTGTGCCCATTGCCTCTGCTCCTGACACTGGGAGCCTCTGGACAAGGCTCCATCCTTTGTGCCCCTTCTCTTTACATATTTAGAGATGTTGATGAGACCTTGCTCTCTTCTTCAGGATGAACAGTCCCAGCTCTCTCAGACTTTTCTCATAGGAGTGATGCTCCAGCCCCTTCATCATCTTAAATTGAATTAAAAATGTTTGTGACAGATTCTTCTTAATACCAGAACTAGCCAAAATAGCTTTTTGGAGAAAGATAGGGTTGTCAGGCCACATTTATCATGTTCTTGTTTGTCATCCCCCAGTAGAGGAAAGGATTGCTTGGGTAGGGCTTGTATTATAGCATGAATATTGAGTTGCTGAGGGTTAAAAGAGTTACCAGGATTTTGTTGGGCATCTCCTGGGGTTTCTTGTGCTCAGTATCTTGATTTCCATTGCCTGCGGTGGTTTGGCTAAAGGTAGCAAGGTTGTGTTGCAGTGACCTTTTTGGTTGTTGTCTAGGTAGATGAATGTCACATAAAAGGCACTTTTAGAAATGTCCAGGCCAAGATTCCTGCACAATTTAGGTATTTTCCTAAAAACAGAGTGACCTGAAATTGTATTGATTTCAGTATTTTATGGTTCTTTGCATTCATGTATTTCATGTGTAAACCTTGAGGGTAAAATAGCTGCCCTGGGGAATAATTCAGATTATGCAGGAAGGCTGGATTAGCCCCTCTTGTATCCTGCTGTCTCACTCTACTGGACATCACCAATGCTTGAGTTTCAACTGATATTTCTAGCAGCTTTTTCTAAAGAGTTGTTAAATTAGAGCAAAATATCTTGTGAGAATGGGACACTAAAATTGAGTTACAGCTTGAAGTAACAGTATGGTAAAACAGAGCCCTCAGTTTGTCATATGGAAGATGCAGAAGTTTGCCTCTTAGATAGGAATTAATCTGATTATAGATTAATCCTAAATTTTAATACTTCTGGGTGCTGCTTACTTCTGCTTTTCCCTTTAACAAATTTAGTGGAAATGTAGTTCTGTTTATACTTTAGCAATGTCTTTTATCCACCTTGTTCATGAGTTTAATTTTCTACTGATCTGCTTTAAAGCAACCAGATAAACTCTTCTTAATCAGTTCAGTTTCTTGGGAGTCATGGCCTCTTTTTTTCTTCCAGCAAGACTAGACTTGCCCTAATTTAGCCCTAGATTAACTTTAAATTGTGCTAAAAAATTGAAAAATATATATTTATTTAGAGTGATATCCTAGTCCTCTTGAAAGTGAAAGGAGCTCTTGTCATTCACTTCGCTTGAAAGTAAAATTTCATACCCAGCTTTTGGAAGGTACTTGGGCTAAGGCCTTTGATGCTAGGCCTGCCTGGTTGATGTTTTACTTAATAAAAAAATAAAATAAAATAATGTGTGATCTAGCTGCCCTTCAACTGAGCTTTTGGTATCTTTTCTGTCGCGGTGGCATCCCTGATGCAGCTCATAGAAGATTTGGTGCAGCTAGTTGAAGTATTTTGCAATTTATCAATTCCATAGCATCAGGTAGAGTTGCTGTGGTGTGCAGAAACTGATTCTTCAGACTGTGGCAGTGAGATCCAACAGGTTCAGTTGTTCTCAAAGGTGTTTTCTAATAACTGCACGTGTAAATCCCCACAGGTAATTAGTAATTATAAATTAGATTCAGTAATTAATTCATAAAATCACTTAGTACAAAAACTGAATGCACATCTTAAGTGGAGGTGACTCTGTGTTGACAACTGAATGTGAAATATGTCTGAGCTAGTTCAGCAAGTAACAATACTTTTAATCAAGTATTCTTGTTTTCTTACTATCAGTACTATGCAGTTTTGAGCTGAAAAGCACTGTTGCCCATCACCAATTGTCTGAATAAATTTCACTATAAAGAAACTCATTACTTGTAAAACTGAAACATTTGAATGTCTAGCAACCATTTGCTTACATAATTTTCATGTTCTCTTTGTTGACATATAAATTGCAAAAGTGCTTTCTAGTTGCAACATGCCAGCTTTAACATGGATTTTTACTTGTTAGCTTTATTGAAAGTAATTATACATCTTCAGACATGCACTCATGCAAGGAAACTAGGCAACTTTTAGAAACAGCTGAAAATGTGATCTTGAATCACTTTTTTTCATCTTACAATTTAGCATTTTAAATGCACATTTTAGTAGGCTTTAGGGATGTGTTTTAAAACAAGTATAATGCAGCAGGTAGAAAGAAACCTGAATGTCTCATTTGTATTTTAATAGCACAAGTCTCTTATTAGGCATTATAAATCAGCACAGTGATTTAAAACAATAACCTCACTGAAAATCAGATGTGTGTGTGGGGGGGGAGTGTTTGTTTGGTTTTTTATTTGTTTTGTTATATTTGAAGTGTTTCCAGCAACTCGATAAGTGAATCTTTGCTTGAAATTCTTTTTGCTTATGGTTGGTACATGTAGCAAAGACTGCAGAGAATTTGGTACAGGTTTCTTCAGTTTCCTTTGAAATTTTAACAGGCTTGTTATATTTCTTGTTATACATTTTAATACTATTCATTTCTAGGTAAACAGATTATTATGGTTAAGAACTGAATACACAGCATAATGTAGCAGATTTTAATCTGTGTACTGCCTTGCTTGAACAGTGTGCAATAGAATTGGGTAATTTAAGGTTTGTAGATGTATAAACTTCCCATGAAACTGGTTTCTATTAGTTTCTCCTGGAATTCTTCATTCTTAGCTGAGCAGCAGATGGAGATAAAGAGTACTCATAAATTGTCTTTTTTCCAGTTTCTTTTTCTGTCTGTTTCAATAGGCAGCACATATTGTTATAGCTGGCTAGGATCATGGTCTTGATGCATGGGCAGTGTCAAAGGCCACCTGTTGATAAGGTCAATCTATGGCAAATGCATATTTGTGCTACTTTCTGATCTTGCCTGATGACTTTTGTAATTAAATTACAAAAACCAAAGCATCAACACTTCACTGCCCTTAATCCTTTAGTTGCAATCCATGTTCTTCCTCACTGTTTTTCTTTGAAGAAATAAATTTGAAGTCTGAGTCTTCAAACCAAGATTTTCAAAGTTTCATTGTAGGTCTGACTTGGCCTCCAAGCCCAAAAAATTTTGCCACTACAGGTGGATATGCAAGATGTCAAAGGACTGAAATTGCACCTTTTCTCATGTTTCAGTAATAGTATGCCTGGGAATTTTCAAGCACAGAGACACTGTGGAACTTGGAGCAAATGTGATGATAGGTGATAATCTAGTGGAGGTGACTCAGTCACAGTGATGTGCATCATGTTAAGTACATGGAGTGTGCAAAACCTCCTAATACTTGATTCTGTCCACTGAATGACCATGCTTTTTGCTGGAAAAATCACTCTCTTGTGTTGTTTAGACAGAACATCTACTGTCGAAACGTGCACTGTTTTGTGCTACTTACTGAACTTTGCTGTTGGTACCTACATGTGGGCAATGCACCTGAAAACTACCTGAAACAACACAGCTTTTCTGCATAAAATGTGGCTATTAGAGTCACCACATGAGTTTACAACAGGTATTTATGTATTGAAAGGATTTGTAGCTTCTTTTTAAAGGTAGAGTGTGTTCTTCAACATCAAGTCTTTTGTGCTCTTTTGTTTTCTTTAACAAAGAAATAAAGCTGCTGTTGTGGCAGGGTTTAAAACTACTGAATTTTTACACAGGTCTAGAAGTCAGAAGTTCTTGAACACTGGTGTTTGGCTTCAGAACAGATTTTGCTTGTTGTAGGCAAGTCACATAAAATCACTAAGTAGTCTATGGGGGTGATGATCAGGTACTTTTGAAGGTAGGTTCCTAAAACCTCAATCAGTAGGAGTTGTTTGGACTTACCTTCTAAAAATGTTATATCAACATAACCCCAGAAGTTATGATCTACCTTTCCAAAATAGGTACTAGTGAATAGAGCGGAATCTCCCTTCTGAGTAAAACTGATATCAGCATTTTTCTAGAATAGGTTTCAACAGAAAAATGTAGAGTTTTGTGAGCACATTTTATTTTTCTTTATGCCTTTTGACTTTGTTCTTTTTGGTATTCTCTGTCATTTATGGACAGCACTAGTGCTAACTTTGAGCTGTCATCAGTGACACACTGCAATAATGTGATTGAATGATCAGACCCAAGCCTTGCAGGGAGACACAATCATTCATTTGCAATAAGTGTTACCTGCCATTTTCATCTTGTGAAGAGAATCTTTAGCTTTGTTCAGCAGGGCTTTAGGGCTTGGTTTGGGTTTGCATGGCACAGTTTTGGTACCGGGGGGCTACGGGGGTGTTTTCTGTGAGAAGCTGCCAGAAGCTTCCTTGCCATGTGGCAGAGCCAATGCCAGCCAGCATTCAGTGAGAATTTAAATATACACCTAAAAAATTATAAATTAAATTAACAGTACAGCATAGTTCTGCAGAGGGTTTTCTGATGCGGTGTAACTTTTGCAGAAGTGTGGTAGTGCCAAATTTTTTAATATGGAATTTGAAATCCATAATATGCTATCTATGTGTAGTTCATTTAATCAGAACTGAAAAATCCATAGGGACAAGTACCAGGTTCTGATGGGCTACAGAGCAAGGTCTGCCCCTTGCAGAGCTTGTCCCTGGCTCTTTGGCAGATACTGTTACAGCTCTGTTAGTCAGCAGCCTCTCAGATTGCTGCTTGTGCGCTGAGTTAGTGCTGTGCATGAGAGGTCATTGCAGGGGAGCAGAGGTGACTTTACTGCATTGCTGCTCTGCCGTGAGGAGTGCCTGTGCGGCTGAGAGCAGCCCAGAGCTGGCTCACAGCATCCCAGCCAGCTGCCCTTGCTGTGCCCAGGTAGAGTGTGTTCTTCAACATCAAGTCTCTTGTGCTCTTTTGTTTTCTTTAACAAAGAAATAAAGCTGGTGTTGTGGCAGGGTTTAAAACTACTGGATTTTTACACAGGTCTAGAAGTCAGAAGTTCTTGAACACAGGTGTTTGGTTTCAGAACAGATTTTGCTTGTTGTAGGCAAGTCACATAAAATTACTAAGTAGTCTATGGGGGTGATGATCAGGTACTTTTGAAGGTAGGTTCCTAAAACCTCAATCAGGGGGAGTTGTTTGGACTTACCTTCTAAAAATGTCATATAAACATAACCCCAGAAGTTACGATTTACCTTTCCAAAATAGGTACTAGTGAATAGAGCGGAATCTTCCTTCTGAGTAAAACTGATATCAGCATTTTTCATAGAATAGGTTTCAACAGAAAAATGTAGAGTTTTGTGAGCACATTTTATTTTTCTTTATGCCTTTTGACTTTGTTCTTTTTGGTGTTCTCTGTCATTTATGGACAGCAGTAGTGCTAGCTTTGAGCTGTCATCAGTGACACACTGCAATAATTTGATTGAATGATCAGACCCAAGCCTTGCAGGGAGACACAATCATTCATTTGCAATAAGTGTTACCTGCCATTTTCATCTTGTGAAGAGAATCTTTAGCTTTGTTCAGCAGGGCTTTAGGGCTTGGTTTGGGTTTGCATGGCACAGTTTTGGTACCGGGGGGCTACGGGGGTGTTTTCTGTGAGAAGCTGCCAGAAGCTTCCTTGCCATGTGGCAGAGCCAATGCCAGCCAGCATTCAGTGAGAATTTAAATATACACCTAAAAAATTATAAATTAAATTAACAGTACAGCATAGTTCTGCAGAGGGTTTTCTGATGTGGTGTAACTTTTGCAGAAGTGTGGTAGTGCCAAATTTTTTAATATGGAATTTGAAATCCATAATATGCTATCTATGTGTAGTTCATTTAATCAGAACTGAAAAATCCATATGTACAAGTACCAGGTTCTGATGGGCTACAGAGCAAGGTCTGCCCCTTGCAGAGCTTGTCCCTGGCTCTTTGGCAGATACTGTTACAGCTCTGTTAGTCAGCAGCCTCTCGGATTGCTGCTTGTGCGCTGAGTTCAGTGCTGTGCATGAGAGGTCATTGCAGGGGAGCAGAGGTGACTTTACTGCATTGCTGCTCTGCCGTGAGGAGTGCCTGTGCGGCTGAGAGCAGCCCAGAGCTGGCTCACAGCATCCCAGCCAGCTGCCCCTTGCTGTGCCCGTGTCCCAGTGAAGGGAGCTGAGCTCTTGTGTCAGCTCGTTCCAGTTTAGCATGTTTCATTGGCCAGTTGTTCAGCATAGTGGCACGAGTTGGGCTTTGTGCTACATGGAAAAGTGTTGGAGGTTTTTTTCAGACATATTAAGAATTTCTCTTCCTAAGGCAGTTTGGGGTTCTAAGTTATTCACATCTAATTAACCTTCTTGTATTTTTATTTTCACTGCACCTTGCATCTCTCTAGTGATGTTGCAATTTCACTGTGCTGGAACTGAAGTTGCAGAGCAAAAAGAGGAGGGTGAGGGTTGAGGAAGAAACCAAGCAAGAGAATAGTGAACAGGAATGTTCCTTAACCTGTTACTGATTTTGAAATTATAAATTTGCATTAGAGAAGCATGTTAAGTATCTCAGCTAGATTTCACCTGTACTCTAGTTATAATAAGAGACTGTGTGTGCTTGTCTTAGTTAAAACAAACAAAACGCCCAACCAAAACCTTATTCCATGACTAGAAATGTGGGGAGCTCCTTGTAAAATTTCATGCAGTCAACAAGTTTTTGAATACCTACATTTGCTGCCATTCACAGCAAATTTTATATATATATTCATAGCTTGTTATTTTTGATGGAATTACTTTTGCAGAGCTGATGTTGTCCTTTATTCACAAGGTGCTAATACTGTCAGAGCTCAGCTCTGATCTCTGTTAGTTCTTGCTGTTCTGGCTAAATTGCAATAGAAACTTGGATGTGAAAAACTATTATTAGACAAAAAAAGCTATGTTTTCACATTATACTTGTGAATTAAAAATATAATTATTGGTGATAGTTTACAATGCTCTATTTCATCACAAAACATTGCATTCTTGGAAAATCAATCTTTTCCATAGCCAAAAATTTCACATGGCATTCATGATGGCCTTACCAGAAATCATGTGAAAACAGCTGAGAAATGTAATTGCTTCCTTTTCAAAGTAGACTAAGTAGAAACAAGAATAAAGCTGCATTTACAGTGTAAAGCACCATCAGTATTTATCTGAGATGATCTGAGGTACATTGATAACATTTTTGGCTTTTGCTTCAGTGATAAAAGACAAGACCTTTCTAGATTGGGATCTTGGGAATCATGAGAGGAATAGTGACCTTCCACCAATTGGAAATATTCCTCTTAAGGAAGGAAAAAGATGAAAATGTGGTGGAATATCTTTTTGATGGAGTGGTTGTACTGCTATGAAAATGACTCCTGGTGGTGAATAAATTCAGGTAGTTGTAAGCACCTCACTAGTTCTGGGTCATTGCTTGTAGAGATGTTCTTTGTGCATACTGGCCCCTCTCATGGCAAAAGAAAACAAAAATAGTTCCCTAGGAAATTGCTTTGGTTTTTGTTGAGATGTACTTCTTCCAGTGGAGCAGTATCTCTCCTGCTGCATCACCCAGTTCTGAGGATTTGGGGTGATGCCTGGCATTGTGTGCTTCCCTCTGGCAAGGCTGTTCCAGTTCATCTGGGCATCCTTTCGCTTTGTTGTTCAGAAATAACTCAAATTATTGCCTTTGTCTTGTGACTTCCTTGAGTATATTTGCTTGTACACTTACACGTGCATCTGTCTGGGTGTGCACATTTATCTATGCCCATATGTTGACTCTATAATTAGAGTTTTGTAATAATCAAGTGGCACTTAGGAGTTGCAGTGCATGCTTGAGGTGGACTATCTGCTTGGGAGATTTTTCCACACCTACTGGGCTATTGCAGCACTGGCTTCTTATTGCTGGGCTCTGTGGCCCACACCTGCAGCATTGGTTCCTGGGCTGGAGGAGGTGTCTGCCTGCACACTCACACATGCAGATGTGTGCAGCTCAGGTGGGCTGGGGCTGCAAGTGCTTGAGTAAAAAAGCTTTTTATGGATGAAGCTGTCACCAGCCAGGACAGAATAATCATTTCCTCAGCAAGAATAATTTTCAGATTTTTTTCCTCTTCAAATAAAAGGGTTTCCTGTCTTATTTTTCAGGGCCAAGTCACATCAACAGGTTATTGCACATCAAAAAAATGTCTAGCAGTTCATGTAACAGTGAAGTTATTTAACTTATCTGTCTTATATTGAGTGAATCCTCACCGAGGATGGCCTGGCTCTTGCCACTGACTGAGAGTGTGCACTAAACTTTCAAACCCTCTCTTCCTTTCCACACCCTTCTCTTGCAGATCATGGAACCACACTGCAAATCTACTGTAAAGAGCCTGGAAAAGAAATGAACAAAGATACAACATTAGTATTTCACTGGTGATTGTGGTTTTCCAGCCTTTCTAGAAAAGCTTTAAAAATAACAGATCTGGCAAATAGTGAGTTAAAGGAGATGTATGTATTCTTAAGTTTTAATGTCTGCTTGTGGAGCTCGTATTCTCTTGACTGTCGGAGTTTCAGTTTGCTGTTGGGAACCAAGGATGGTTCATTAGAAGCAAGACAGAAGAAAGCACTTTAGGGTTTATTCGTGACTTAAAAGAATGTGTCTTGTGCTGGTGTGTTGGAGGCTTTGAAGTGGTGACTCATATTGTGCATCATCAGTATCAGGAAAGAGTGCTTTATATAACGTTGATTTTTTGTATCTTGGTGAAAAGTTTCAGACAAGTAGACTACATTTAGAAACAGTGAATGTGATGCTTGAAGAAATACCAAGCTGGAAGTTTGAATGATGCACGAGTAACTTGAATAAGCAGCTTTGCAGCAGGGTGACTGGGAATTTAATGTATTTATTCCAGCTTTAGCTGTTATAAGCAATTTGTGCTCCTATGATAATTATAATTTTGGAATGGTTTGAGTACAAGATGACATTCTGTGATATTATTTATGTCAGGTTCTCTCTTGGCTATATCATGATTGGTACAGTGATCACATTTTCCTTAGCTTTCTGTATGGCATGAATAGCATAAAACTTGATCAGCTGGAGCTGTTTTGGAAATAATGTGATTTGTGTATCATCAATATACTGCATCATCACAAGGGTTCTTTTTCATTCTTTCTCCCTGAAGCTATTTGTGTACTTTCTTTTTATTATTAATAGACAATATAACTGTGACCAAATAAATCCAAAGTACCCAGCCTGGAAAAAAAAAAAACAAAACCAAAACCCAATCCCAACCCTGTAACATTTTGGGAAGTTGTCTAAAACTTTCATGCTGTAAGCAAAGTACAACACAACAGAGTAAATAAAACCAACACTTTTTAGAGTTCTGAAGCTGTCTGTTGGACATGTTCAGGAAGTTCATAAAGAGACTTTTGCCTGGTTTTAAAGAGATGTAGGATGATAGGGCAGGAGTTGTATAGTCTGAATGGCAATTTATGTACTGTGGTATAATGTTTATACCTGTACTTTTCCTAACTTGCACTCATCTACAGTTAACATGATTGTTAATAAGGACTCATAGGAGAAATTCCTAAAATAAATGTGGATTTTATTATAGATGGTAATATGATTTAAATCTGTTTGAAGTCAGATACTTTGATTATTTCCTGTGGTTTGTTCAAGTATTTTTTTGGCTTTCCAACTTTCCTCTTAGGAGCATTTGAACTCTGATGTTTGAGATAATACCTTGCATGAGCTTCTCCCAAATTTTTCTTTACATTTTAGGTCTCAGGAAAATGAGGTGTGGTGCAGTGCCATTTACACCTTCTGTGTCTTGTTCTGGTTTTGGTTTCCACGTCACCATTGAAGCCTTGTGCTGCCTTAGGATTCAGAGGATTAAAAACTTATTATTCATATAAACTGCTTATAAAGGTAGTTTTTTTTAAAGGAAAATTTATTTTTCCAGAGAAATGAATAAATAAACCCTCTCATTTTAAAAGATGAGTCTGCAACAGAAACAAGGAGAATACAAAGTACCTGAAGCTGAATGATCTTTTTCAGTATTGATGCTAGCCTGCTGTTTTTATTGGTTTTGTGCAAGCTTCAGAAAGGAATTAAATAGTTTTTTATTCTTTGCTTTCCATAGGGTTCTGATTCAGTAGGCTCTGCTTGTTAGGTAAGAGAGAAGTCTGCAGTCTTTTTGGAGAATCCTATTTTGTGTATTGAGACTTGAGTCTGGAGTACAAATGTATGCAATTAGATTTGAAGAACTGAATTCCCTTTCTTGTGCTTTCTTGATGTACTTCAGAGAAATCAAGTTTTAAATTGCGTTTTATTGCTTCAAACTGATACAGTATCTCCTTTGAAAGGCTTCTATTTGTATAGGTGAAGATGAACCTAATCTCCAGTGGAAAACTGAAATGGAGGGTGTAGGGCTGGCTGAGGCTGAGCTGAGATTGTAACCTGCATCCCTTAACTCAGTCTGACACAGTAGTTACTCTTCTGCCTTGACTACAATCTCACCTCCTCTGTGGGTTGACTGATGAAAAAAATTTCTTCAGCTAAATTCTTGTGTGTTACTTGATAAGAAAAAGCTCTTTGATAAGAAAAGCTGTTTTTTTTGGAATTTCTTGTTCAAATCTCATGGTGAGTGCTGTGAAGAGCATCAGGCTTTTTGTAGAACATACACTTTGGAATTAGTTACAGAAATCTCTGCAATAATGTAATAACATATGATTATTTACATTAGGTCTGAGCCCATTTTTATTATTACCTTTTTAATGGAGTATTTTGAGTATTGAGTAAGAGATGAATACCAAACATTGACCCTCCTTTTAGGAAGAAGGTTGGCAGAAGTTGGCAGACTCAGTGTATGATTTTAAGGCCTTGACATTTCTATGACAGCAGAAATAAAGAAAAATGGAATTATGGCTCCATTGCAAGTATTCAATAAAACAGCATTTTGAATGATTCTGTGACAATATACAGAATGGCTTGAAAGTACTTTATTTCCCCTTGTTTTCCTGAAAACTCTAATGGTCACTTTTATGAGGAAATATGAAGATTCCTGAATGCTTGCTTTTAACTTTGGTTTTTTTTTTAAATAACTGTGAAAATCTGAAGGAAAACTTTTGGTCCAGTGAATAGGTGAGAAGATAAAAAAGGATTGTGAAAATCCAGGCATATTAATGTTGCATGTCTGACTTTCCCTTAAAGATCATATTCTCTAATGTAAGTGCTCATCTTGATATGAAATAAAGCCTTTTTAAAGATGTCAGACATTAACTGTAAGTAGTAAAGGTTTCCTGAGTTATCTCTTCTCAGGACCTTTGCTTGATATGTTAATGCTTACACTTTTCATTTCTTTTATCAATCAGATGTAGTTCTCTAAAGTATTGAGGAATTAGTTCTAATTCTGATGTATGTTGATTTTTTAAAATTTTGTGATAAAAACATTCTGATAGTTATTGTTTAAAGGGTTTAAATTCTTAGAAACATCTGTAAGAAAACTGAAATGCTTAACAGAAAAAATATCCTAAAAGTGAACCTTGAAATGTGGTGAGTTTGGTAAAGTCCAGGTGCCAGGCAGGCTTTTCCTTGCAGGTGCAATGTGACCATGAAAGTTCCAGAATATTGCAGATGTTACTGTGAATATTACAGCTTCAGAGTAGCTTCTGTGCTTTTTGAAAGTACACAGTTGCAGTAAGTTGTCATAAAATCATCATAGCCAGCAGTAAGATCGAGATGTTTATGGAGCAATTTGCTTGTCTCTTGGCTTTCCCAGAGGTAGATATTAACATGCCAAACTTGATCTTTCACAGTTCAGAATTATGACTGACTAGAACTGCTTGTAATTGTTTTACATTTCAAGATTTCTCTTTGTGAGAAAAGGTTATATTTTTTCTTTCTCACTTGCTTTAACATAACTTTAGTTTAAACCTTTTCTTCTGGAGGGGTGAGCAATTTTGTTTATGTGAGTGATACTCTTTGAAAAATATTGATTTGTAAGCTTGCTCTGGAGAGTTGTGATAAATAGAAAACATCAGTATTATAATAGAAATATTCCTGAAATTCCCTTAGTGCTGGCAGGTAGTGTAGTAGGTTCTATGTAGTGTAAGGCAGTGTAAGTCTTTTTGAACAGTACAATTTTTCTCATGATAAAATGATTTTGTGTCTTTTTTTTTTCTGTGTATGTGGTTCCTGATAGTACAGAGCTTCTTGTATTCACCTTTAAGAGAACTAGTGGTATTCTTATCTGCAAAGCTCTATTTTCTGCAGTTTAGCCCTGAAGGCATTTTAAAAATAAACTTGGCACACTACACCCAGCTATAAAGAGGAATTTTACTGTATTATAAAACCCTGCCTGCCTTACAGCTTTTTTTGTTTTACTCTTTTATTTGTTTAACAGTTCAAGTCAGTGAAAGGATGCAGTTACAAGTTGTTTGGTATTGAAATGTAGGTGAAAGGCTGGAGAGAGCCTGTTTTGCAGGGGAGTGTGGTGCTGACACCTGCCCCGAGCCCTGGGCTGGGGGAGAGGCATCAGAGGAGGCTCCTTCCCATGGCTGAGTCTGCCTGGCTCAGGGAGGATGCAGCATTTGCTGGTGGCTTTTGCAGTGGAGCCCCATTGACACAGAGGTGACAGACAGCTGTGCCACCTTCAGAGAGATTGGGAGCTTCTTGTGTTCTGATGTCCCCAACTGGTTTTCTTGATTGTTAACGGTGACACTGTGCTGGATGGGACTGCTGGGGGTGACCTAGAAAGGAAGATATGCCCTTGCTTTTTGGTGTTCCCTGTAGCTTTCTGTGTCCTGGGTAGAGGAGGAGTGCATAAACTCACTGCTCTAAAAAACTTTTTGAGCATTTCACTTCAGGTTGAACATGGGTCCAGTACCTCCCAGGGTTTTTTTACCTTAGTTCTTGCCTGCCATGTTTCTTCATCTCTCTTTGGATAATCCCACCATCCACCCTGATTTTCCCCTTAATTCTCTTGGTTGTGCCATTTCAGGCCCTGCATAGACTTTGCCTCTAATCTGTGTCCTTTTTTCCAAGTGCTTTTGCCTTGGGATCAATATGATACAGTGTTCCTGTACACATTGAGCAGACTGCTGCTGTATTTGTCTCTTAATTCATTCACCATTAATTTCCTTGACTTCTTCAAATATTTTTTCCCATTTAGGTTCATGTGGCCATTCTAAGCACTGGGATTGGTTACTGTGACCATATATACTTAAATGGAAGTGCTTTTCAATGTCTCCCTCTTCCCTAATATAGCAGGTGCATAAGTTATTTCCTTTGTTTTCTTTGTTTTCCTGCCTGAGCCACCTACCTCACCTAATTCCAGCATATGTAGGAGGTTTTGTTTAATATTGAAAGGTCAGCTCTGCAGTTGGACAGTAATACCCAGCTTGTGTTCTTTGCTTTCCTCCCTGCTGCTCTCTGACAAGAGCTCCTTGTTGGTTTTTTTTCTCCTGCAGTGTAATCATAAAAACCTTGGCTGTAGCTAAACTGCTTCTGGGATTAATTAGCATGCTAGGCATATCTTGTTCCCCAGTTTATATGTGAAAATCCTGAAGCTCTTTCTCTCTCCAAACATTCAGAAAGTTCAGATCAATGCACAGCAATGCTGAGGTGTATGGTAAGGTGGGAGAGAAAAGGACGTCCTGGAGAGGTGAGAGATGAGAACACATCCTGTTGGCTAGGAGAGGGAATTTATTCCATGTTTTCATAACCAGAGTTATGAAACATCACCTGGGTGAAGCTCAGGGCAAAGGCAATGCTGCAGCTGCTGGCAGATCTTTGGAGAAAGAGGAGCCTTGCTTATGTTGCTTATTTCCTTTTCCTTAAACAAATAAACACAAAACACTTGGGGAGCCCAGGTGTCTGAGTAGGAACTTTATCTTGGCCCTTTTCATCTCTCCTAGTCTAGCTACAAATATTTATGAAGTTTTGTGTTTGTGGGGTTTTTTCCACTTGGAACAGCAAGGTTCTGTAGCATCTTGTATCATACTGGTAATACTGGTTTGCAGATACCACCATAATGGAGTTTGTGGAAGCCACACTCTTTTCCAAGTCCAAGTAATTTTGTTTAATGCTGTTTCAAAAGAACCAGACTGCCTGCTTTGCACTTCTACCAATATGTGGATTTGTACCAAGTTTGGAGGCTCAGGATGATGATAGATGGTGATAATTAATCATTGTGTTTCATGCATGGACAAGAGTTTAGGTCTTCTGATGGATAAATACACAAGTCATAAGCTCTCATCAGCATTTTACTCATAAAGCCTAAACCTAAAGGCAGCAAAGCAGCTGAGCATGAGCTCTTTGTGTACATTGCAGACCATTGATCCCAAGTGTCTTTATCCCTGGTGCCACACCTGTGTTTTTACATGAGAAATGTCTTGCAAATATTTCTTTGTGGTTTCTGTTTACTCACTCACTCCTTCCACCAGTCCCTGAAAATCTAATACAGAATTTCTAAAATCAGCAGCATGGTAGGCTGGAGAAAGAGTCCCCTTTCCTAATCTTGGATGAGTTCTTATTTGTGAAATTTACTCGTTTTGTGGAGTTTAATGTTTCAGTTATGTTGCTTCAGTAAAGGTGTTTGAATAGTCTAATTGCAACTTTCTAAAGCAACTTATAAGATCATGTTAATTGTAATTTTAGTTAGAGCTAAATTAAGAACATGTCATAACTTGTATGTACAGTTGGAGTATCACATTGTATATAGCTGCCATTGGAGGAAATGTGTCATTTAAATCTTACTTTACCAAAGAAGATTCTGGTATCAATTCTGGGATTTTTTAAAGAGCATTTTAGCTTGTGTTTTCTCTGAGCAGGATTGAAGGCTGCCTGTTGTGACTTCAGTTCTTTCTCTGCATTGGTATAGGCCTGGTTCCTAGAGCAACTGAAGTTTAAAAAATAGATTAAATGTAAACCTGTGAAGAATAATGGAAAAAATTAGTTTGTCAATATCTGCTATATTAGAGGGAAAGCTATGGATGCTATTTTTATTTTCACTCTGGTGCTTCAAGGCTGTGTTTTTCCCATGGCACTCTAAGGTAAATAATTTGACTTGAAGGTGAATGATGTTCAGAGTGTTGTTCTCCAGGACATCATTGCATGGCAGCCCCAAGTTAAATTAGATGATTCTTATATTTAATGTGGAATCACTCCTGTGTCCTTCTGATTATCTAGTAATTCTCTTTTTCTTCAAGCAGTCAGTAAGCTTGGACAAGCCTCTCCTTTTATATTTTAAATGGTATAAGTAAAATTTAGCTAGTTTTTACTTAGTCAAATCCCAGACAAGAGTGGGTATGAAATTTTCAATCACAAACTTTCATGGTAGTAAAACCAAGGAAAGTATATTCAGAGCAACAATGGAGCAGCCTTTGAAGTATCACAATCTTAAAAAAATAAAAGGTAAAAAGAGCAACAAAAGAGTTGGTGGGCTTGTATGATTTTTGAAGGATTATGCTGGACTTGTTTTAGACTGATGGGGAAGGGAATTACTGCATGCAGGTTCCTTCTGAGCATGCTGCCTGTCACTAGGCATTTGCATTTTGGAAGCACCCGTTTGAAAACCTCACTTCACCCTATTACTGCAGCATGGGCAGGTAATGGGACAGGGCTCTGTCAGGGCTTGGAAAGCTCTGGGAAGTAACTAGGAAGTCAGGATGTGTGTCTGAAAGGGGCTTTATTGTAAGTTGTCAGACCTGTTCGCTGCACTTGCCAACAGCCCAGCCTGGCAGGGATCTCCTGCAGTTCCCTCCTCTGCTCTTCCCAGGGTGGGCTTCTTGCACAGCCCCAGGTGTGTGGATCTGCAGGCTCCCCATGTCCTGCACATTGGACATCAGGGTCACTCACCTGGCTCCTGCTTTGCGCTCCTGTTTGCTGGGCTCTGGGAGCTGTTCTGGCTGAGCCTGGTGCCAGCTGTGCAGGATCTGCAGCACAGGCCAGGCTCACCAGGAATCCCAGTGACCCTGAGCCTTTGCTTGTCACAGCAGGAGGAGGTGGCAGAGTGCTGGGACCTTCCCAGAGAAGTCTTTAAAAGATGTCCTGGGTGCACAGGCTCGTCTTGCTCTCACCCAGGGCTTTCAGCTCTGGCATGATTTCAGCCATCAGGGATGCAGAAGGAGGGGACAGGGACAGACTCTTCTTATGGGGCTCCATGGAGGGTCTTTATTGAGCTCCTACCCCCAGGCTTCCAGGGATGAAGAACTCTCCCAGCCAGGGAGAGCAGGAGTTTAAATAGGTCTAGTTAGGGGCAGGGCAGAGCATCACAACTAATGAAATCAGGGCACAAGGGCAGAACAGAGGGGAAGGGCCAGTGGGATACAAAGAATCAAGAAATGGCAACGATGCCTTCTGGGGGAAGCTTTTTTCCTCCCCATGACCAGGGATGTTGCAGCTTAAGGGTTGTCCCTCCTGAGAGTGTGGTGAGCTGCTCCCCAGCTGGTTCACCGGCCTCCGTGTTCCATGTGCAGCATCCCTTGACTGTCCTGCAGCCTAACATAGCATACCATACATAAAACCAGCTGAAGGTTGCATGACTTAGAATTTTTTTTTAACTTGAATCCTTCATGATTTGGTAGCCTTCTGGAAGAAGGCAGAAAAAGCGAAAATGTAGGTAAATCTATTATACAGAAGAAAAAATGTGTAGATGTACACTTTTGAGTTACTCAAAACATGGAACTGCATGTGTGTAGGTGAAATTTTGCTCAAGATATACTTTGTAGCTCAAGAATTCATTCTTTAAGATTTTTTTTAGTGTACCATGTTCAAACCTGGGTTACTTGTTGCTTATTGCTAGAAAAAGCCTTTTGAGTTTTCTTTTTTCATCTTGAAAGAGTTGATACTTTTATTCTCTTCTTGAAACATTCTGATGTTCTTTTAAATAATAAAACAGACTGGTTTTCTTGATTGTTAATTTTTAGCTTTCTGCATTCACCAGGAGTTAAGCATAATTTAGCATTTTCTTTTAAGATTTCACTCTCAGAATTACCAATTACTTTTCTTTCTTTCATCTCTTTGGACCTCTGCTTATCTCCATTTGACCTTATAAGCCTTTTTCACTCTGTTTTGTAGTTTTCATTGTTACAATTTTATTCTTGTTTCCTGAGAGCAAAACAAACCCCCAAAAGAAGTTGAAATCTGTGGGAAGGCTCTGGACATGAAACTGATGAACAGAAGCATCCAAAGTCTAATTTGTGGTGTTCTTCTTCTACTGTTTTTCTCCCTCTATTTTCTCCTGTGAATTTGCATACTAAAGTCCTCAGAGGGGGATTTGTTTAGTTTTTCAAAGCAATGAAGCCTTCCCTGTATTTTAAATCTAATGTAATTTTAAAAGACACAAACAACTTCATCAGTAAAATAATAATAAGCTGTAATACGTTGATATGGATGAGTTAAGCTGTGCCTCTCTTTCTTTGGTTAACTTCAAGGAACAACTGCTGCATGCTTATCACAAGCTTTGATTTCTTTGATTTAATGTTAAAAGCAGTTCTTGCTTTGCAGCTGTTCAAGACTGCCTGATTTTGCTGGGCTGGAACTTTGGGGAGTGCTTGGCTTCCTGCCTGGTTTTCAGCAGCTTGTCAGGGACAGATGTTGTGCTGTCTCCTTCTGAGTATTTTAAAGCTGCTCAAGTGAATTCTTCAGACAGCACTTATAAATCCACATGGAGGCTTTTGCAGGCCAATAATTTAAACTGTAAGGCTAAAAATTTAAAAACTCAAATGGCATATTTGACATGCTATTCAGTGAGAACATGCACAAAAATCAGTGCCAGCATTTGCTAGCTTAAAAGTACATTTAGAAAAAAACAAAATTCTAATAAACTGTGGTTATTATTATCCGGTAGTTATGTAAGAATGTGAGACAGGAGAGTATTTAACTCTTCAGTGAGGAACATGTTTCTTACAGACATCACAAAGTAGAACAACAGCATTGAATATTCTTGTTTTGAACCTGCAACTGATTGTCATAGAATTCTGTATGCCTAGTTCATATAATTCCAGCTTTGTGTACATCCTTGAAGAAGTAAAATGATTTGCATGTCCATAACTTCTAGGAGATTTTTGGAATACAAATAAAGTCTGACAGTGATGTCATTCCTAAAAATTGCCAGTGTTTCATGTAATTATAACTTTGGAAATACTAGCCTAGAGTATATTTGTTTAAAAATTGCTCAGATCTGCTGTTCTGTACCATACTGGCACAAGGATCATTTCAAATAGGTAAGTAAGAACTCTGGTTATTAGAGTGGACTAAAGGAAATTCCAAGTAGGATGGCATGTTTTGGGTTTTTTTTTTAATTTTGTCTAATTTTTTTTCAGGACACTAAGGATACTAAATTTCTTCTTGACCTTTTGTATTTTGGTCATCTAGAGAAACAGTTGTGTGAGAGAAGGGATGAGATATGTAAGGAGGAATTCAAAACAGTTGGTGACTTCAAGAATGGAAAATTTTGCTTAAATAATTTAGTACTAAAATTGGCTAGAAATATTTTCCTCCTTTATCTCTCATCCTTCTATTTTACTTTAATGACATTTACCATCCTGATACATCTCCTTTATTCTGGGGGTGTTTTGTGGAGTGTCAGCCACTAAAGCAAGTCTCTTGTCAAGATTGAAACAGGACCAGAGCGTTGAAGTGAATGTAAGTTCAGAGGCTTCAAGAGAACAGAAAATCTTTTCATCAAAAGTTAGTTTGGGTTTCTTTTCCTTCTGTATGCTTCTTGAATACATCATATTTTCTTCAGTTGTCCCTTTCTCTTATCTTTTTTCTGTGAAAAGAGATAACGGGATTTTGTGTAAATGTGCTTTGTGTTCTTTAGTGTCTACTGAGGCCATAAGAAAACAAGATAGAAGAGATCTCAACCATTCTTTATTTAGGCTTTTTCTTGTGAATAGGGCATGAAGGATGATCCTGAAGTTGAACTAATCTGAGTAATATGAATTTGTGTTGTCTATGGTCCCTTTAAAGGGGATTTAAGGGTGTTCGGGCTTTTTAAAATGCATTTGTCCTCTCATCAGTTTTCTTAGTGGGCTTTTATTGCCACTGTTGTCCATGAAGAACTGATTTATAAGCAGCACAGTATTTTTACTTGCCTCATTGTGAGTTCTGGCACAGTGCATTGAAATGCAAGGTTAAACTTATTAAAGGGGGATCTGGAAGTTCAGCAGCAACTTATGCAGAGGCCAGAGGATACAGCAACCTGTAAACAAAATAAGCTGTTAATCACCCACTTGCACTGATTCTGTATGACCATACTTTATTTGTTCCTGTTTCAATATAACCAAGACTTAGGTCAGTATTCTCAAATACTGAGGACTTGATACCTTGAAAATGAGCTGCAGAGAATTTTGTAATTGAAGTATGCTAATAATGGTATTGATGCATGAGGGGAAAGAAAATCTTGCTTCTTAAATCATAACTATTCTAAAATCTATGGTAACATGAATAAATTTATTCAGTTAACATGTTCCTTGTAGATATGCTCAGGGATTTATGCATGGAGCTGAGGAGGGAGATGTGAAATCTTTCATCCTTTTGTGTTTCCTAGATTTGCTGGTATTTTATGAGGGTGGGGGTTTTTTTGATTGGTTTCATTTTGTTGTTCTTTTGGGGTTTCATTTTGTTCTTACTGCATGTGATGTTCTTGTGGGAGCCCCAGGATACTCAGTGGATGTGAAGGGGAGCTTGGCACTGCCCCTGCCCCAGAGCTGGGTGAAGCAGGATGGAGCTGCTTGGCCTCCTATGGTAGCAGTATGACAGAATGTGCAATAGAACTATTTTCTTTTACTTCTTAATTTTTTTTTTTGTTTTCTTTATAGAACCATATGGAATTTACATAGCTCTTGTCTTTGTGTATACAGACTCAGCTCTGGGGCTTTGCTATCATTTCTGTGAAGATTTGTCTCTTCTGCTGTAACCTCTATAGTACCTTTGGAGTTTGTAAACACACAGTGCTAGCATGATGACCGGCTGTTACAGACTACAATGTGTAGTCTTCATCTCTTCCAGATGTTTAAACATACAACTGAAATTTGAATTGTCTATTCTAATTTATACATAAGAAGAAAGTTACAAATCTGAGTTCATCACTTTGAGTCATCCTTCAGTCATTTCTTGATTTCCCTAAAGAAATCCCATTCCCTTATGTACTTCTTTCTGCCTTGAAACTTGTACAATTGCAGATGATGTTTTGCACAGTGAGATGCATTAATGCAGCAGTACATTTTCCCTTCCAAGTGTAATCCATGTCGAATAATGAAAAGCACAGGCTGATCTCATTTGTGATAGATGTAGTGGTAGCAAGAGATCATTTCTTCTCCTGTCCTTGATGAAAATTAGGTTGTCAAAGATACTAGCTGTCCATGTGTTAGCAGATGGCTTTCCTTGGTGCTAAATGTCACCAAGTTTTATTATGGTAATGGTTCAAGGAAGAAATGGTGGGGAATAGGTTGTCATTAGCTAAGCAGAATTTAACAAAGAAAAAGCATCCTGACAAAGTTGATTTAGAATGATGTCCTGTCATCTTATAGTCGGTCTTCTTTGGGGTTTCACAGTTGTGTGGAACAAAACAAAAGATGCAAAGGTACACTATAAAAAAGCAGGACCCTCTGCTTGTTCATTGTCTTTAGTGTCCATCACAATGAAACCTGCCTAAAGTTGGTTAGTTTGTGTAGCAGATAATTGTCAGTTTGGATTGAAGAGTTCTCTTCCAAATCCACTTTAATGAAAAATCCTGGGAATTAGCTATATGGCAGCTGACTGCAAAATCTTGAATATAAGTGTCGTGGTTTAACTTGAATGTTAGTAATAGACAGTGTGATTCATTTGAGATTTGAATTTCTCCCAGATTTGTAGTAAAGTGTTCATTAATACTGATCTTGGATGATGCTTAAAGTCTTCCAAGTTTTGTTTTTAATATTTTTTATTGACTTATGGAGACAGTCATAAGGTGACTCTTGAAAATATATGCAGAACTCTGAATTTGAATATTCCAGATGGTTGATTCTCTGCATTCCTTCTCTCATGAAGCAAGCATTAACACATGGCTTCAGTACTGAACACAGGTTTGGAATATCTGCTATTCAACAGGTCCTTAGAGACAGTAACTGCATTTGGGGTAATTGAATGTGAATAACAACATGGTTTTGAGTAACCTGTGCTTAACCAAGTAAGACTGGCTGTACATCAGCCTGTCAAATATTTACCTCCTCCAGCCAAGAAATGCTTGTGCAAGCTGTTGGCAGCATTTTGAGTGCAGCACTAATGAGCACCAGGGCAACCAGATTAATACACATTTGGGGTACCCTTGCTGCCCAGAGAAGAAGCATAAAGATTTTTAAAAAGGAAAATAGAAAAAAGGCATGTGTTCCTCTTTTACTTTCTGCCTAGTAATACCTATGTGCCTTCTGATGAATTTGCTGTATGGTTTTGTGGGTGTTTTTTAAAGCTAACCAGGCTACAGCTTCTCCAACAAAACAAACCCTGCATGTTGCAAGTCACAGCTCACTCCCGTGAACCTTTTTGTCTCATGCCTGCCTTTGCCATTCATGGTCCTCTGCTCTGTGGTGGGCAGGACATGAAGTGACCTCAAGAATCTATCACTGACTTCTAGCTAAGAAAGTTATGCATAATGAACATTTTAAAAGGTGTCTGAAAATGCCTGTAAAGAATGGGAGACCCTTCTAAAGGTCCCCATCCTGTTCTTTTGTTTTTCAGGATAGTAATGGGAAGTCATTTTGTAGCCAGGATCCTGGGACTGAAGAAAGAAGTCATGCAGTTGGAATCTCAGAGAAATTAGATCATTATGCTGCACAATGCTGTGTCTGGCTGGGGTGGTATCATGAAGTTTTCTGTTTGCAGAGCAGTTGTGGGGCTGTGTCCCACGCTGGTGGCTAAAAGAGTGCTGGCCACAAGGTTGTGAGGAGACAGAGCCAGGACAGCTGACCTCAGCTGCCCAAAGGGGTGTTATATGTTATATGCCATGCCAGATGATGCTGTGCTCACCAGTAAAACCTCATGGAAAAGAGGAACAGGGAGAGGGTGTTTCTGGCTATGATACTTGTCTTCAGAGTCCAGTGTTAGCTGTGCTGAGGCTTCTCTTCCCAGGAAGCTGCTGGACATCTCTTCAGAGTAAGGAATTAATTCCTTTATGCTGGTATTAAACTGTCATCATCTTGATCCATGGGTCTTTTTATCTTCCTTCTTTTTTTCACTTCATCCCATGGGATAAGGTAGTGGGTTAGTGCCAGGTGGGTGTTCAGCAGCTCTCTGGAATCAACTCACTTCAAACTCCTTCACTGGATGGCTTGCACTGAATAGGCTCAGAAAGCAAATTGAGGATGAATATGAGGCCAGGCCTGTTCTGTGAGGAAAGATGATGCAGTCTGCTGCTCAGAGGCAGGGATTTACCTGCAGAGTTGCAAGATAAAGGATGTTTAAGCATGCTTAAGGGGTTTGGTGTAGCTGGTTAGGATGCATGGGATAGAAAGCACTATGGGCAATCACTTGTTTTGTGCTCCCCAGCCCCCTAGCCCTGATCAGGTGGTGGTGTTGAAGGTATAAGACAGGCTTTCAAACTAAGTTCTGTGGAAAGAAAACAGCAAAGTGAAGCTTGTTCATTTGGTTTCAGTTTGTTTTGGTTTCTTCTGAGGAAGTTGATGCTAGTGCTATCTGCTGTTGCTTTTTGAAAGGTTTATGTAGTGAGCAGATGTCACTTGGTGACTGTCAGACTGTTTTGTGTTCAGCTCAGTGAGTAAACAAACTATTGGAGAGACTGTGCTTGAGGATTTGGAGTTTGTTTCTTTAGAATGCTGCATCTTTGTAATGTGTATTTACAGAGTGAGTTACAGAATGGGAGATTGCTGTATTGACTTGTCAGAGTAGGGAATTATTAATTACAGACTGTGTCTTGTGAGCAAATTGATATAATCTGACTGTAGAGCTCTTTTTCTGCATGGGTAGGCAAATGTATTAAGCTATAAACAGATGTATCAGACCTTTGACTTCAATATGGGAAAAATGAAAAGTTAAAGTTGGTAAGCAGGTTCAATAGTAAATAAAATTATTAGGTCTTCAAATAAATGTTTAATGCAGAATGCAGTTCATTCAGTACCTTGAAACCTGAGATAAATAGGATACTTGATGCATTTTAGTGTTCTGTTCAAATTCCCATAAAATTAACCAGATGCAGCTTCATCAGTTTTAACTTGGCAGACTTGTATCATGTTGCTACATATCAGCATAATTAGAGATAGGTAGTCAGTGATGTTAAAATTGTCTGTTTACAAGGTGTAAATGCAGTTCTAGCCATGAAGTCCAGGAATTAAATAGCTGAATTAATCTGGCAGAAGCAAAGTCAAGAAAAGTTACTGAAAGTGAGAAAAGGAAGTCTGAAATAAACTTGTTTGGTTTAGTTTTATTCTGTCTGATATTGGTTGGCAAACAGGACCGTAACAAAGCTCTAATGAGCTGTGGGAAGGGCTGAGAGTCACACAGGACTGATCTGCTCATCCAATGAATCCATAATAGCTAAACATCACCATAAACATTTTTCATCTGTTTCACCTGTTTACTATTGGTACCTTTTACATATTGATAAAAAAAAAATCACTTCTCAATCTGTAATCTCTGGCAGATTTATTAATGCTATAATTATTTTTTTCAAGATGTGTATAATGAGAGCACCTTAGTATGCTGAGAAGAATATTAACCAGCCCTGAAAAATAGCTTAGATTGTCCAGCAGATTGTCACACCTGCTCTTTGTCTTTCTCTTTCAAAATGGTATTTATGGCATCAGTCAGCATTAGTTCTCCCTCTCTCAAAGAGCTCTGCCTGAGACTCCATGGTGACCTGCTTTGAGAGGCTGTATCTTCAGATTTGTGTTTCAGTTCAGGAGGAGTTTTACAAAATGTCATGTCAGTGGATTTGGATGTTGTACTTTAAGTTGAAAGCCTCTGAAATGCTCAGTAAATACCTAAACTCTATTTGATACCTTAGGAAGGTACTAGCAGCAAGTCAGGAAGTGATATAAAAAAGCTTTAGTTTGCTCACGTAATTATAGTGGGATAAAAATCTGAGAAGGTGTAAGAATTAAGGTAATGTGAGAATCAGTTGCAAAGCCAGGGAAAAATTTTAGATTTAAGAGTCCATCCTAAAAATGTTAAGGGAACCTTTCTATTTAATGATGCATCAATAAATGTGGTCTCGTCTCTCAAAATGCAGCAATCTTGGTTTTCATCTTACCTGGTGTTTTCTCTTCCCCTCTCAGGTATTATTTCAGCTTACTGGGAAAAAAGTGCTTCTCCAAACTGCATGATTCGATTTTAAAAATATTTTATTAGTTTGGGGTTTATTGTAGACAGGTCAAAATAATAACACGCCTTTTGTTGCATATTTTTAACTTGAAAGGTTTTAACTTCTGCAGTCATTAACAACTTGCATGTTACAGCTTGGCTCATTTGGTGTTTTCCCAAGGAAAAAAAGGGAATTGCTGCTGCTGTGTTCAGCAGTAGTGGAGCATGAATTAAACTCTGCCTCACCCCCTGTGCTATTCTGAGCTGCTGCACACAGACAGGCACTGAGTTCAGCCAGGTACACCAGCAAAGCCTTGGTGTCCTGGGGATGGTGTCTGCAGTGGATGAAATCACACACCTTGTGGTTTTAACAAATATCAGAAAATAAAACCACTTGTGAAAAGTTTGGGGAGGTTTTCAGGGAAAGTGTTGAGCTGGTGCAGTGTATGGCCTTCAGTTTGGCTAACACAAACAGGGCAAAGAAAATATCTTGCCAATGTGACAAACTTTTATTGCAGGAATTGGCAAAGGCTGCAATATAAGTTCTGTGTTAGAATTCCAGTTTGCAAATCCCTCCTGACTCCATTTCCAGCCTAGAGCCCCACTGGTGGCTGTGCAGCCAGAACTGAGGAACGCTCTTGTAGCAGGGCTGTAGTGGCTGTGGTTGGGCTGTGCCCTTGGATTGCCTGAGTTCCACAGCAGATCAGTAAAATGTATTCCCAGACACAGGAAAGCTCACTCCTGAGGTGGTTAAATGAGTTGTTTTGAATCTGGGAACAGGAGTTTCTTTCCCAGGTGTTCTGGAGTATTTCTGTGGTGGCTGTATGTTCCTGTTACTTTTCATAGGAAGTTTTATGTTTAATAGCATTTTGCTAATTTTTGTTAGTCAGGAATTGGTTTTCATTGCTGAGTGTTACTCGTATGAGCTTTTAGAAGGAGAATTTACCTGCTGCAAAAATAGCCCATGCAAGTATTGAATTACAAAGTTTGATTTTTTTTTTTTTGGTCAAATGCCTATTATCCTGAAGTCAGGTAATTACACTGTGTTTTCCAGTACTCCATGTACCTGGCAGTGAGTATGTCATATTTATAGGTAAAAGCAAACTAATGATGAGTCATGTGATAGGAGGTAAATATGTGAATTTCCACAGTCTGTTCTACTGTAAAAGTGTTTTGTTATTTAACATCTAACATGCTTAATTTTGTAGTCAGTTTTTATAGAGCTTGTCCTATCTAGAAGCTAGTATTTTGTATATGATTTGACTGTTGGTCTTGAATGTGGAAATATTCTGAGTTTAAGACAGCTTGAGAGGCAGAATTAGTTAAATAAATTTAAACAGAGTTGGTCTTTGAGATGTAATCCAGTGAAATATTTTTAGCAAGTCTGTTGTTTTTCTGAAAAGTACAATGTGAGACTATATGACAGTGTTTGAAAAACATACCTGTCTGGCAGAAAGACTAACACTGAATAAATGCAATAGCCAGGGATATGCCTTTTGGGGTAGATAATCATGAAGTGATACCCAGTGAAAAATGAGAGAGGAGCCTCTAAATTTACTGCAACAGGGAATAAAACCTCCCTGATTAGTTGAGGCCATAGCCCTGAAATCTGTAATTCCTTTGCTGTGGCTGTGGGTGTGTTGGAGGGAAATGCACTCGGGCGAGTTGCTGGCAGCAGTTGGAGTGCACTGGGATTGTGTCATGTTTCCCACAAAAGCTTTGCTGTGCAGCCACATGACTGCGGCATCCCAAAATAATCACATAATCTCCCTGCTAGAGGGCCTGCTCACACTCAGCACAACTCTGCTTGCAGCCTGACTGATCTTTCTTTTTTTTTTAACTGATCTTCCTTTTTTTTTTAACTGATCTTTCTTTCTTTTTTTTTTAAGCAGAAGATGGAAGGAACTTTACAAATGCACCAGGCCCCTTTATATTACTTGTCTGTTTTATATCTGCCATATGTTATAGGAAGTGAGTTGTATATTTAAAAATACTTGAAGATGTACAAATACATAACTCCATTAATTTAGAGGGTGGGTCTTAAAGATATTTCCAGGTTATTGCTTGTGAAAAATAATGTATCTGGGAATAGTTGCAGATAATGGAATTTCTGTTTTGTTCCTAAGAGTGTGATTTTTACTTCTGCTGGCATTTCTGAAAATCTCAGTAATTCTCTTATGCAACCACTGGCAGCAATAATACGCTCTGAAAAAGCATGAGAGACTCAGTCAAGGCTAGGAGAGAATTTAGTGCTTAAAATAGGGAAATCTATTGAGCAAGCAGATCCAGTGAAAGATGCCCCTGCCCACGGCAGGGGGGTTGGACCAGATGTCCTTTAGCGATCCCTTCCAACCCAGCTTGTTTGGAGATTCTGTCAAGTGTTAATATGTTCAAAATTGTACATGTTTTGAAACAATTGCTGGTTTTTACTACTTGTCTTTCCTATTTAGATGGCAAAAGGAGGGAGATGGTATTTGTAAAATCTGCTAGGTTTTTATGTGAAGTGGTTTTCTGTTAGTTTGTTTGTTTTCTGTGGTTTGTTTTTTTTAGAGACAGAATATAATGTTATGTAATTGTAAAAGACATATATGGGTTTGGTTGGGGTTTTTTTAGTTCTGTATTCAGCACAGCAGCTTCCTTTCCCTGTTGTATGCAACATTTAGAAGGCTGTTGAGAAGGGATGCTTTAGCTTTTTTCAGGGTAGGTTTCTCTTGCCAATAGAGATTATAAAGACAGGCAGATCTCCTGTTTTGCCTAACCAGAAAAGAAAGGAGGGAGACTGTCTGCCCAAAACTTGGCTGTGTAAAAGCTGAAGGTTGTTCTGCAAATTTTGAATGTTAAATAGGAGGGGGGGGGAAAAGGCTGGTTAGAACTGCCACAGTTTCATGTGGTGAAGTCTTACCAGCTGACTGATGTCATTCATTATCTTCTGGTTTGGGTGGATTTTCTGATTTTTGGCATCTTGATTGCCCTTGTTAATCATGGATTTATAAACACTTGCCACTGTTGAAGGATGCTTCATAACCAGGCATCCAGTGGAGTTACCTGAATGTGTGACATCTGTAACCATTACTGCCCAGGTACCCTGATGTGTGCAGCTCATTGCTCTGGCTTTGAGCTCCACCTGTCAGAGGTGCCACCCTGGAGTGCTCTGGGCAGCTCTGGGCCCCCAACACAGGGAGGACAGGAACCTGGAGCGAGTCCAGAGGAGGCCACAAAGATTCTCAGAGGGCTGGAGCATCCTCTGATATGGGACAGGCTGAGGGAGCTGGGGCTGGTCAGCCTGGAGAAGAGAAGGCTCCAGGGACACCTCACGGCAACTTCTCAGTACAGAAGGGAGCCTGAGCAATGATGGGGACAGACTTTTTAACAGGAGAAGGGGTCATGGCCCTGAGCTAAAAGAGCTTTGATTTAGGTTGTATATAAGGAATAAGCACTATGAGGGTGGTGAAACAGAGCAGGTTATCCCAAGAAGCTGTGGATGCCCCCATGCCTGGAAATACTCTAGGCCAGGTTGGATGGGGTCTGAGCAATCTGATCTAGTTGAAGATGCTCCCCTTCATTGCAAAGGGATTGGGCTAGATGACCTTTAAAGGTCTCTTCCAACCCAATCCACTCTGTAGTTCTAGTAAAAGTGTGCAAGATCAACCTCCCCATTCATTTTCAGTTGCCTGTGAGGTCTTCAGTGAACTGATTCTGCAGCTGCTTTTTTTCCAGACATCTCTTTTGATGATAAAAGCACATAAGTGATAACTTTTGATGCTTCCAAATTATGCAACAGCTGGTGTGTTTAACTTTTATTTTTATAGTTATTGTTGTCCTCCCCATGTTCAGTAATGCCAAGAGTCTCATTTTAGAGTTGTGTCTTTTTAGGACAAAACATAATACACATATGAGTAGCTGTGCAATAAATTGTTGATGTCAGTGCCACCTTAAAACCTTTTTACTTTCAGTGTAGAGACCATTACAATGTGTGCGTGGGTTTTCAGATGTAGTGGGCTTTAAAATGTGAAATATAGCTCTTCTGTTGTATGAAATGACTGCTGTATACATGAAAAATATGTCAGCAAAGCTTTCTGGGCTTTTTTTAACTTGACTCACAAGTAATAAAAGCGCCAGATGATAAGAAAAATCTTGTGAACAGGTGCTCACAATTTTTTTTATTTGAGTGTCTCAGTAACTTTTCTTACTGCTTATTCATTATTTTTTTCTGTAGGTATTTGTTTGAAATTATAAAAAAGTAATGGTGGCAATGCATTTTAAGCTCACTGAAAGGTTACCACATTGATTCCTGATCTAACTGAGGCTGAAAGCTTCAGATTTAGTGTGTTTCAGTCTTAGTTACATGAAAGAGCTGAATTTCCTTAGCTGCAGGAGTTTCAGATTTGTGACTTCAGGCAGGGTTGAACTTTGGAATTAACTTAGATTCTGTCTGTGCAGGAGCATTATAGTGGTGGTGCTGTGTGTGGGGGTGTGAGCTCTGTTAGGGAAAGGTGCAAAAAGCCTCCCACTAGTTTGGAGTAATTAAATTTTTAATTATAATATCTTTTATCCAAGAATCTCCAAGTGCTTTACAAACACAGCTTTATTCTCAGAATGTTCTTCTGTAGTGCAATGCTTTGCAATAAGGGAGGGCTGTGAAATGTTACCTTAATTTTCCACATACAAGACGGGCATGTTATGTGTCTGGTGCAACAAATGTTCATTGGTGCCACGAGAATGTGAGTCACAGTACAGACCACAGTTTTATTAAACTTAATCATAGAGTTGCAGGTAAAAATTCAAGGCTGTAATAATATTGTTAGTCCTTGAACTGTTCCACAGTCACAGATGGATTCGGTGCTAATGCTGGTAGCAGACATTGATACAGCAGTTGCCAGGCCCAAAGCTGATAGTTTTCTCATTGTTCACCAGACATGAAAGTTAAAATAGGATTAAAATCGGAGATATCCATTCCTTTTTGAATCCATTTGTTTGCTCTTCCTGCTTTTAGATCTTATTTTTTAATACTATTTTGTACAGGCTTTTGAGTAATGAAAAGGTTTGTAAAATGGCTTTTAAAGAACTGCAGTGTTTAATCATTTGAATAGAAATTAGAAACCTAAAAGAAACACAGTAAGAGAAAACAAAGGAATTGAATGATACTGCACATCTCAGCTTCAAGAGTTAAGAGAATGCAAGTTCTGCTGTTCCCTTAGGAGCCTCCTCATTTCTGTTTCCTTCCCCCCCTTGCCTTATTTAATCAATATAATTAATATTTATAATCAATATAGTTTTCAGCTTACTGCTTCTTTATATCATGAAGAAAATGATCCCAAAATGTCACCAGCCTAGCAGTGCTTCAGGGTACGATCCATATCACGTCAGCTGCCTAAAACTGTAGCTGGGGTTACTGGCTTTTCCTTCTACCTGCCCAACATGGCCATTCAATAATGTGCTTGTAGAAAGCAGAGAACTTGACATTTGCAATGTTTAAATGATGCATTTTCCTCTCCAAACTGGGTAGCCTTTGGTGGAATAACAATTTTATTTCAATGAGAAATTAGTAGAGTAAGTTTCCTTGCAGCAAAGGGGAGGTATTGTGTAATAAAGCTGAGAACTGTGAAACACGGACATTTATAACCAAGCTTTTATGAAAGGAGTAAAGAATAAGAAAGCTTCCCATGAAATCTTGGTTGAAAGGATCTGCTTTTCCTTAGAGGCATGTGAACACCTCTGTATAACACAGCGAAAGCCAATACAGATCTGAAGGCTTCTTGTTTGGATATCTTACTTGTTCTGTTGGTTGTGTTTTCTCTAATCCTCACACTGCATCAATGCTTGTGTGGCTGTGAGCATCTGTAAAATTGACTCTAGTGAAAAATTCAAGAAAAGAAAAGGACATGGCAATGCTGCAGAACATTTAAAAATTGAGGTTCTGTGGTTTCTTAGGTAGCCTGGATTGTTTGTTTGGATTTTTTGGTTTTGGGGGTTTTTTTGGTTTTTTTTTGTTTGGTTGGTTTTTGGTTTTGTTTTTGGTTTTTTTTACAAAAAGTTGCAAAGAGAAAAAAGTTACTTGTGAAGCTTGAATTAATCCAGTTACTTATACTGTTGGCATACCATTTTCTTTTTTACTTTTATGAGTAAATAATGAGGAAAGTTGTATGTAACATTGTAAAGATGAATTGTGAATTTGGTTGGTTCCATGCTTCCACTTTAACTGGATAGTGACACCTTTAGATGAAGCTGAAAATAAGTTTATGACTTCCCATTTTCAGGTTTGGATTTTGGCTCCTTTTCTGTCCTGAAACCTAATTTTCCAATGTATAGGAAGACTTATCTCATTGTTTTGCCCAAAATATTTTCTCTTTTGTAATCCCTACAGTATAGTCACATTCCTCAGAATAAGTCCACATTTTTTCTGTTATCACCTACAGTGAGGAAAACAGGATTTTCCAGTTCTGCAATTTAGTGGCAATTCTGAGCTCCATTGGTTTCTGTGCTAAAAATGCAAATTTCTTAGAATATTTGTTGTCTTGAATGTTCATTTTAATTCAAATATGTGATCATGAATTGAGATTATTGTGCATTAAATTACCACACATTAACTGTGAGAGCCTGCTTCTTACCTCATTTTCCTGAGTCATGGTTTTTCTTCTGTGCTTTCAAGCGTGTAACAAATGCCACTGCAAAACACTTGGTATGATTGCTGCTAAATTGTCTAAGTGCTGCTCAGCTCCAGGGGTGGAACACCCAAGGTGTCAGGCTCACAGTGGTGCTTTCTGCTGGTTCATGCAGGCTTTGCCTGGGTCTTTCTGTGGGGTGACAGTTCTTCACCTCTCCGCTCTGAGGCCTCAGGGGTGTTGGGCTGAAAGGGCATTGTAGCATTCACAGTCTCTGAAAAAATTCCTTTGCCCACGGTTTTCTCCTGGGAAGATGAAAGGCAGTGAGTGAGGCCCCAGAGAAAAAGGAAAACAATTCTTGTCTCATTTGCTTCTCCTGTGTTGTGCTGGTGTGGAATGTGTTTGGAGATTGTTTCATTGGATTCTGCTGTGAGTTGTTTTGACTCTTTGGCCAATCAGGGCCAAGCTGTGTCAGGACACTGGGAAGAGTCACGAGTTTTCATTATTATCCTTTTAGCATTCAGTAAGTATCCTTTTTGTATTCTTTATTATAGTATTCTTTAAAATAATATAATCAAGTAATAAATTAGCCTTCTGATAAGTTGGAGTCAGGTGTGTCATTTTCTCCCCTCGTCTGTGATCCAGCATTTGCAATAGGGCATCCTTTCTCTGTGAAGTCACAGGTTAGACTTCTCCCTGCTGAAGCACAGTTTGTGCCTTTGGTTTACCTCAGAGTTGGTGTGTGATGGTCCTTTGAAAAAAAGACTTAATGGGTTCTTTACTTTGTATGCTACAGTCATTTGTCTTGATTTCTTGGGTTTTTTATTCAATTTCTAGTCTGCATATAAAAGCCTGTCTTAAGTTTCAGTGTGTATTAAAATTTTTTTTATTTACATTGCCTCTGATGTAAACAATATGCAGCAGCATCCTTTCAATATCCTTTTAGCAGAGGATGCCAATAAAGATTGGTTTACTAGATCAGATGCTTAGTTTTGTTGATTTTCTTCATTATTTGCTGGAGGGAGCCAAGTATTAATTAAGCATACAGGACTGGAGGTGAGGCTGCCCCAGCCCTGAGCAGAGTGGGACAATCCCCTCCCATGCTGGGCCTGATGTCCCAGCACAGGGATGTCCCTCCTGGCTGCCAGGGCACTGCTGGCTCACCTTCAACTTCCCACTGCCCAGAGTCCCAGGTCCCTTTCCCTGGCACTGCTCTCCAGCCCCTCATTCCCCAGGCTGTCCGTACATCCAGGGTTGCTCCATCCCAGGTGCAGAATGCGGCCCTTTCCCCGTTGAACCTCACATGGTTGGTGATTGTCCAGCCCTCACATTTGCTGAGGTCTCTCTGCAGGACCTCTCTGCCCTCAAGGGAGTCAGCAGCTCCTCCCAGTGTTGTCACCTGTGAATTTGCTCAGGTCCCTTCCAGTCCTGCATCCAGGTCATTAATGAAGATGTCCATCACATGATGTTTTTACCAGCTGTTTGTTGGACATTTTATCCAGAAGGATACTGGGAGACAGCACTGAAAGCTTTACTGAAATCCAAAATGGGTCTGTCACCTCACTTGCCCTGATCAGCTAGGTGGGTTACCTTGTCAAAGGGTGCACTGCTTTATAAATTGGAGAAATGCTGATTGCTGTCTGATTAAAGAAAATGGGGAGTAGCTTGAGTTGTCTTCCTGTGTTCTCTAAGTTGCTTTTCATCATTGAGCCTATGAATCTGATACCAAGCATGTGCTAAATGCTATTGGAATAGGATGTTGTATTTTTTGCTTGTTTTCTGGAGAAGTTTGGGTAAAAACAGAGGTGACAATTCCAGGTTGTCTTTTCTGGCTTGTTCTCCTTCATTGCTGAATGTTAAATAGTAATATTTCTGTAGTTACTTGACTGAGAAATCAAACCTAAGTAATTGTTGCTCTGCAACAAATTGTTGTGGAGGCTGTGCCTACAAGCAGAAGGCAGCTTCTGAAAGCAAAATGTCTTCCTAGGTCTGATATGTTCTTACACTTCACATTTACATGTCATACAGAAAACCAGCACAACTGAGCACCTGAACAGGTAGGCAAGGAATTCGCCTGTGTTGCAGAAGGGCAAGGGAGGAAGAGGGGTGTGCAGCTGGTGGCCTGTCTGCTGAGCCAGTCTGATTCTTGCCTGCTCTTTGTTGGGGCCCTTCCTTCTGGCTTTTTCTTTAACACTTGCTGTGAAGGTTAAGTCTTGAAGCTGGAGATGGTTTCTCAGAATGATTTGGGAGCACTGAAGCATAGCCAGATCATGATGAGGCCTACAGTAATATAAATTTTACATTAAGGTTGGTTATTAAACTGTAGAAAAGGACACAGCATTTTTTTTGAAAACTCTAATTACTTAGCTTATTGCCAAGCTGGAAAGAAATTAGTTGTTTTGCCAATAGCCAAAAGATGGAAGATAAGAGTTACAAGCAGTGGTATAAAACCTGTGAATGCCCACCTTTTTTTGGTATTAAGACTTTGTTGTCATGTTCACCTGAAATGTGTTCAGAATTGTTTTTATATCCACTCTTTCAAGATGCCACTGAAAAAATAAATGTTGCAAATAACTGGTTTTGTGTATGTGAGATACACAGAATAAGCAAAGAGTTAAGAAGTTTTATTTCAGCTTTGTAACATGCATTCTCTTTTATTAGTTCATTATCAGAAATCAGTTCAATCTGTCAGTTTGGTGCTTTATGTGAACTTTTCCAATGGCAACCAGCAAAATTTTTTCCCCCTTGTATATAAATCAGTAAATCTGTCAAAGTCTGCCTTCAGCCTGGCTGTTCATCCATATGCTGCAGAATGCTGAAAGAACAGGAATGCAGCTATTTCTTAGACAGAACTATATTACTGTGTTCTGCAAAGCTGGATGTGGAAGCTAATTAGCATTTTTTTGAGATTTCTTTGTAGTTTGTTATTACTCTGTGCGAAATTTCACCTGGGTATATGCAAATGGATTCATATTTATCTTGGTAGGGTGGTACGATGTCTGAATGGCAATGGCTTACAATAAGAAACAGGATTCATTTTCTAGCATCTTGCAGAACAGTTTCTCTAAGCAATTTAACCTTTTCTGTGTGAAGCAGTCACTGGGGAACCTTATGTATAATGCTACATTATAATAGGCTCTTGCACATAAACCAGCTTTAAACATTTTTTCCCCAGTATGCTGCAGAGCTTCAGTAGTTTGTTTTTAAACTGAGCCAAAATAACCATAACAGCTTTTTGTGGGTTTAGAAACCAGATGTCAAGATTCTCAGAGATGTCTCACTGTCCTAGTGCTATATTTGAATTTCTGCTGGGGCAGATGTGAACTGTGATGGGCTAATGGGTCATCTGATTATCTGAAATTATTTTGCAGCTATCATATCAGAAAATTATATAATAAAATAATACAGCTTTTATGGAGGTGTACATCCTAATGAGAATTTTTTAGGTGTTGGTTTTAAGGAGAAAAATTTCAAACTACCAGGACAATAAACCTGAATGTATGTAAAGGCTTTCTTTCCTCTTAGAGAGCTCACATTTCTCTTTTCTTCTCAGTCCTCCTTTGCTGCACTGTAAGTTTTGCCATCAGGTCCAGTAGACTCAGTGATCTGAAGGCATTAGGAAAAATAAATCCACCAGTGTATACACTCAAATGAATGCATCCTGCAATATGTTACTGCTAAAACTACTTACACTTAGAGCAAGTAATTAAATTCCACTGATGAGATTATTTTTTCTTCTTAGAATGGGAAGTGTCCTTTTCACTTTTCTGCTTTTCTTATAATCAAAACAACATATGTTGTAATTGCTGGTTTCTTGATGAATTCACAGTAATAATCATGAACTGTTGGTTGGTTTTGGCTTGATGCAAGAGCATTGGTGTTGTCTTGAATGAGGTATTGCCAATATACAAGTAAGGCTTAGGTTTTTTTGCCATGTGTTTAGTATATTCAGTGAAGCTGTATTGCAGGCGGGACATGGCTTTAATCCAAGGCTTTTCCATCACTTATTGGGAAAAAAATTGGCAGAAACTGCCCCAGTAGTAGATGTAGTTTTGAGGATATTCTCCTCTTTATATCTGCCATTTCTTTCTGTATCAGTGTCCCACCAGTGTTTTCACCTTGATTGGTTTGATCTCAGTTCATTGGCTTCTCTCTTGGTGTAGAGATTTCAGGTCAAGCTTATGACAATGGCCAGCTAAACCATCTCATCTCCCCTAGAACATGACTACTGTATTTTCTTAAAATTAGTTTTGGTTCTTTACATTTTACCTGTTTTTCTGGGTGAGTTTGTTGGGTTTTTTTTTGGTGTTGGGGTTTTTTTTGGTTTTGGGTTTTTTTTTTGTTTTGGGTTTTTTTTTGGTTTTGGGTTTTTTTTTGGTTTTGGGTTTTGGGTTTTTTTTTGGTTTTGGGTTTTTTTTTGGTTTTGGGTTTTTTTTGGTTTTGGGGGTTTTTTTTTTTTTGTTTGTTTGTTTGTTTTTTTTTTTTTCTTTCTTGTTTGGGATTTTTTTTTTTAAGCCAAGGCTGCTAATCCATGTGTAATTTTGGATCCATCAGGTATGATGCCAGCTTTTCCCCTTCAGTCTGTTAATGTTTTCTGAGGAGAAATAACATGTTGGCAGAGGGCTGCCTCAGCAGCCTGATCCTAGAGGACAAATGGGAAAATCAAGTAACAGGAGCTTCCATGAATGAACACATCTTGTACTTCAGAAGTATTTTGGCATAGCTGAGCCATCTGCTGCCTAGAACTGCGAAGTTCTGAAGGCAGTGTCTGCAGGATGTTGGTTCCAGGCTATGCTCTGTCTTTGCAGGATTTGGTCTTTTTACTTTGTCTTCATGTCTCATGTGGGGCTTTTCTCCTGCACAGATATGGACTTATTAAAACTGAAGATTCTTAATGCCCAGTTCTCAGGGAATGGGCTGTGATTTAACTCTATCAAACTTTGGTTGTCCTCTGGACTCTTTGGCATTATGCTTTTTTTCCTCTCTATTTCTGGGGTGCTCTGGCTGCTTATGCCTAAGTGAAATTTTTCTTGGCACAAGCTGACAGACAAACTTGAGAAGCAGTCTGAAAAACTGCTACTTTTGACTCTTTTCCAGCTAGGAACTGTGCTGATTTTATGAATGGGGAAAAAAATCCTCAGAGCTTGTTATTCCAGTCTAGATGGAGTTAATGCTCAGGCTGGGTAAGGGTATTAAGACTTTGTTGTCATGTTCACCTGAAATGTGTTCAGAATTGTTTTTATATCCACTCTTTCAAGATGCCACTGAAAAAATAAAACGTGTTGCAAATAACTGGTTTTGTGTATGTGAGATACACAGAATAAGCAAAGAGTTAAGAAGTTTTATTTCAGCTTTGTAACATGCATCTCTTTTATTAGTTCATTATCAGAAATCAGTTCAATCTGTCAGTTTGGTGCTTTATGTGAACTTTTCCAATGGCAACCAGCAAAATTTTTTTTTTCCCCTTGTATATAAATCAGTAAATCTGTCAAAGTCTGCCTTCAGCCTGGCTGTTCATCCATATGCTGCAGAATGCTGAAAGAACAGGAATGCAGCTATTTCTTAGACAGAACTATATTACTGTGTTCTGCAAAGCTGGATGTGGAAGCTAATTAGCATTTTTTTGAGATTTCTTTGTAGTTTGTTATTACTCTGTGCGAAATTTCACCTGGGTATATGCAAATGGATTCATATTTATCTTGGTAGGGTGGTTTGATGTCTGAATGGCAATGGCTTACAATAAGAAACAGGATTCATTTTCTAGCATCTTGCAGAACAGTTTCTCTAAGCAATTTAACCTTTCCTGTGTGAAGCAGTCACTGGGGAACCTTATGTATAATGCTACATTATAATAGGCTCTTGCACATAAACCAGCTTTAAACATTTTTTCCCCAGTATGCTGCAGAGCTTCAGTAGTTTGTTTTTAAACTGAGCCAAAATAACCATAACAGCTTTTTGTGGGTTTAGAAACCAGATGTCAAGATTCTCAGAGATGTCTCACTGCCCTAGTGCTATATTTGAATTTCTGCTGGGGCAGATGTGAACTGTGATGGGCTAATGGGTCATCTGATTATCTGAAATTATTTTGCAGCTATCATATCAAAAAATTATATAATAAAATAATACAGCTTTTATGGAGGTGTACATCCTAATGAGAATTTTTTAGGTGTTGGTTTTAAGGAGAAAAATTTCAAACTACCAGGAGAATAAACCTGAATGTATGTAAAGGCTTTCTTTCCTCTTAGAGAGCTCACATTTCTCTTTTCTTCTCAGTCCTCCTTTGCTGCACTGTAAGTTTTGCCATCAGGTCCAGTAGACTCAGTGATTTGAAGGCATTAGGAAAAATAAATCCACCAGTGTATACACTCAAATGAATGCATCCTGCAATATGCTACTGCTAAAACTACTTACACTTAGACCAAGTAATTAAATTCCACTGATGAGATTATTTTTTCTTCTTAGAATGGGAAGTGTCCTTTTCACTTTTCTGCTTTTCTTATAATCAAAACAACATATGTTGTAATTGCTGGTTTCTTGATGAATTCACAGTAATAATCATGAACTGTTGGTTGGTTTTGGCTTGATGCAAGAGCACTGGTGTTGTCTTGAATGAGGTATTGCCAATATACAAGTAAGGCTTAGGTTTTTTTGCCATGTGTTTAGTATATTCAGTGAAGCTGTATTGCAGGCGGGACATGGCTTTAATCCAAGGCTTTTCCATCACTTATTGGGAAAAAAATTGGCAGAAACTGCCCTAGTAGTAGATGTAGTTTGGAGGATATTCTCCTCTTTATATCTGCCATTTCTTTCTGTGTCAGTGTCCCACCAGTGTTTTCACCTTGATTGGTTTGATCTCAGTTCATTGGCTTCTCTCTCGGTGCAGAGATTTCAGGTCAAGCTTATGGCAGTGGCCAGCTAAACCATCTCATCTCCCCTAGAACATGACTACTGTATTTTCTTAAAATTAGTTTTGGTTCTTTACATTTTACCTGTTTTTCTGGGTGAGTTTGTTTGTTGGGTTTTTTTTTGGTTTTGGGTTTTTTTGGGGGTTTTTTTGGGGGGGGTTTTTTTGGGGTTTTTTTTTTGGTTCGTTTTGTTTTCGTTTGGTTTATTCTTTTCTTTCTTGTTTGTTTGGGATTGTTTTTTTTTTTAATAAGCCAAGGCTGCTAATCCATGTGTAATTTTGGATCCATCAGGTATGATGCCAGCTTTTCCCCTTCAGTCTGTTAATGTTTTTCTGAGGAGAAATAACATGTTGGCAGAGGGCTGCCTCAGCAGCCTGATCCTAGAGGACAAATGGGAAAATCAAGTAACAGGAGCTTCCATGAATGAACACATCTTGTACTTCAGAAGTATTTTGGCATAGCTGAGCCATCTGCTGCCTAGAACTGCGAAGTTCTGAAGGCAGTGTCTGCAGGATGTTGGTTCCAGGCTATGCTCTGTCTTTGCAGGATTTGGTCTTTTTACTTTGTCTTCATGTCTCATGTGGGGCTTTTCTCCTGCACAGATATGGACTCATTAAAACTGAAGATTCTTAATGCCCAGTTCTCAGGGAATGGGCTGTGATTTAACTCTACCAAACTTTGGTTTTCCTCTGGACTCTTTGGCATTATGCTTTTTTTCCTCTCTATTTCTGGGGTGCTCTGGCTGCTTATGCCTAAGTGAAATTTTTCTTGGCACAAGCTGACAGACAAACTTGAGAAGCAGTCTGAAAAACTGCTACTTTTGACTCTTTTCCAGCTAGGAACTGTGCTGATTTTATGAATGGGGAAAAAAATCCTCAGAGCTTGTTATTCCAGTCTAGATGGGGTTAATGCTCAGGCTGGGTAAGGGTTTAGAAACCTCTGAAAGGACTCAGTAAGTCATGTGGGAATGTGAATCAATGGACTACCACTTTAGGAAACTCAGACATATTTAATTTCTCACTAAGAATGTTTTTTCATATGTCTTTAAAGTATGTAAAAGAATATTAGTGACTGAGGTCCACCTGAAACGTGTTCAGAATTGTTTTTGTTGCCACTCTTTCAAGGTGCCACTGAAAAAGTAGATGTTCAAAATAACTGGTTTTGTGTACGTGAGATAAATAGAATAAGCAAAGAGTTAAGTTTTATTTCAGTTTTGTAACATGCATTCTGTTTTATCAGTTCATGATCAGAAATCAGTTTAATTTGTTAGTTTGGTGCTTTATGTGAGCTTTTCCAATTTTGCAACAGCAAAATTTTTCCCCCTTGTATATAAATCAGTGAATCTGTCTTGTGGCAGTGTGAAAGAGACTTTGGGGTGTTGCAGAGAATGAGTGAAAAGCTTGTTTTTGTAATTTCATGTGGTTTGCTCTAGTTGCTGTTAACCAGTTGGTTTTTGTGATGATATTTTGTTACAGTGGGGTTTTTTTGGAGATTGACATGATTGAGTGGGTTAGTCATAAGGGCAGTGTCAGTTTTCAAACTGCAGTCCTATTGGTGATATTTTTGCCTGGTGTCTGGGAGGGATGATGAGGAGGACTCCATCTTATCAGAAGGCTAATTTATTATTTTATGATACTATATTATATTAAAGAATACTATCCTATACTAAGGATCCTATACTAAGGAATACAGAAAAGATACTTACAGAATGCTAAAAGATAATAATGAAAAGTCATGACTCTGGAGAGAGTCCTGACACAGCTTGGCCCTGATTGGCCAAAGAGTCAAAACAACTCACACCAGAATGCAATGAAACAATCACCTGTGGGTAAAGAGTCTCCAAACATTCCACACCAGCACAACACAGGAGAAGCAAATGAGATAAGAATTGTTTTCCTTTTCTCTGAGGCCTCTCAGCCTCCCAGGAGAAAAACCCTGGGCGAAGGGATTTTTTCAGAGAATGTAAAGGCTACATTGTCCCCTGTACTGAGCAATGCTTGTGGTGAAGTACTAAGGCAAGGCTTTGTTGGACTGTCATCCACTGCAAGTCAGAGTAAATTCCTCAACATATAAAATGAAATGTATGAGAGTCATGTTGTCCTCTACAGTTAATTGTTGAAGTGTATAACACTGCTCTGCTGGGGAGTTTTCCCATCTGCTGCAGAGGACAATGTGTGCAGATTCTGAATCAGTGCTGGCCTGAGCAGAATTAAGAGAAACTTTTCTCTTTGAATTCTAATTTTTGGGATTTTTCAAATTTTTTTTCCTGCAGTATATCTTGCTCTAAGTGCTGTACATGTTTTTATGCAACTATTTCTTCAGAGAGAAATTAGGTGCATAAAAGAAATTTCTCTCTTCTGTTCTCCTTTGGGAATCACAAGGTTCTGTTGGGCCACCTGGCGTTCTGGGCTGAGTGCAGTCCAGCTGGGCAGGAGCAGTCACTCGTGTGCTGCCACAGAGGGACAAATGGCACCCTGATGATGCTGGGTGTGGGGTGGCAGACCACAGCCTCACTGAGCTCCTTTGCAGAAATTTGGGGTGTTTGGGAGGTTCTATGTCTGTACTTCACAAATGCAAACAACCCTGTGGTAAGAAACATTATATGTATGCATTAGGAAGTCTAGCAGTCTCCTGGTTTTTCATATTTTGCATAATGAAATTATTTCATGGGAAATAAAGATGTTTGTAATAGCTCTTCTGGTAATTTAGCAAGTCTCACTTCACAGGTAATTCAGTTTTTCCTTTATGGAATAAAATAACTTGCATAGCTTTCTTGAAGTTTTCCTTTACTAATGCAATTTCATAAATACAATGGCTAATAATGTAATTTTCATAATTCAAATTATTTAATTTACAGAATCACAGAATAGTTTAGCTTGGAAGGGATCTCTGGAGATGATCCAGTCCAGCATCCCTGCCAAGGCAGGGGCACCTGGAAAAGGTTACATAGGAATTCAGGTGGATTTTTGATGTCTACAGAGGGGGAGACTCCATGATGTCCCTGGGCAGCCTGTTCAGTGCCCTGCCACCCTCAGTGTAAAGTTCTGACTCGTGTTGATTGAAACTTGTTGTGTTTTATTTTATGGCCATTACTGCTTGTCCTGTCCCTGGGCACCACTGAAAATATTTGGCACTTTAGGATTTGTCCTGCCAGGAGTCCTGCATTCATCACAGCTTGAGAGTGTAGCTTTGGGGTTTGATGCTCAGAAGTTACCAGTGGGAAGGGCTGGATTTACTATGGAACTCCAAGATGCTTTTCAAAAAGGAAAGTTTGTGTTGGGTTTATAAATCCATCTTTTCAGTTTACATCTTTGTTTCCTATATTTGCTCTGTTCTCAACACTAGAACTGAGTTTGGCTTTGGCTTAGTGCTTTTGGTGGTTCTTTTTTTGTATCTTGTACCTCAGATTTTTATTGCCTTCATCATTGCAGCACTTTCAGGTCCACTTTAAACAGTGACTACAATATATCATACGTGGTTTTGTGTAATTTAAATGTAGAGCTGCCTTTCTCAAACTGGTCTTTCTAAAACAATCTACATTGATACACCTGGGAATTTTTGCCATTAACTTTTGCCAGATTATTTTGCTGAATGTGGAATTGATATGTAAATGCTTGTCCCCATAATGAGTCATTGAGTTGTAATCATCAGTACTTTTACCATCTTACTTGTAATTAAGTCCACCCACCCCCCTATAGGTAATTCCCATTTTTGTCTCTGGTTGTATTGGGTCCTGACTAGTCCTTAGGCTGGTGTAGGTAGTAGCACAAGCAATCAAGCAGTTGCTGCTTGGAGAGTAGAAATATAGTGCCAACTTGATTTACATTTCTATTTTCAGTCCATTTCAAAATCATAATTGTGTTTTGCTGAATATAAATAATCTTCGAAGGCCCTTGAAAATACATGCATATCCCCAGACTTCATGAGTTCCAAGTTATATTCTTTTGCCTGTCATTTCCAGTTGATAAATTCTGGACTTCCTTTTTTCTTTCAAATAAATAAACAAAAAAGTAAATGAATAAAATTTCTCTCAACACATACTTTGATTATGGATATTAGTCATGGTTTTGAAAGGTGTTTGTGTTCACAGAACAATTTTGGGTTGTGATAATATCATCTCTGAAGTTAATGTATCTTCCTGAACAGAACCTTTAATTGGATGTGCTTTCTTTTAGCCTGTCTTGTAATGACTTTCTATGAATATCATTAATAATTTCAAATAATGTAAAAAATATATCAAGGAAAACATAGCAAAAAAACCTGAGTTATTGTATATTGGTATGAATATATGCAGTATTAAAAGATCTCCGTGTCAGCCTTCACTCCATTTTCTTTGAAAACAAATGCTGTGTTTCACCTGTAACTTGGGAAGGAAAAGCAATATAGCATTAGAAATGGTGAAATATTCAGCAACATGAGGAAACTGTTGCCTGGCTAGATGAAGTAACTGCTTGGAGGAATAACCAAAAACGTTTTACTGTAAGACTTTTCAATTAATTGCTTTGACTGTGTTTGCAGGATGCAACAAAAGTGTAAAATACAGGTCTCCTTTAAGTATTTTTCCACAGTTCCTTAGGGTCATGTGTATTAAAAGCAGGAGATTTGTGTTTAATAATGCATTGAGGTTTTTTTTTAGATCATCATTGGTAGTCCCTGAAGCTCTGCGGGCATTTTCAGTCTGCAGGCTTGCCTGTGTCATACACACTGAATTTTGGAAATTAAAGCAGAGCTGTGGCTCAGGTGTGGTGTAACCACTGCTGGAGGGAGCAAAACAGAAAAAGCTGGAGCTAAATTCAGATGCAAGGCAGTTTGTCTCTAAGGCAGCAAGAAAGGGCAAAAAAGAGATTTTTTTATTTCAGTAAGCTTTAACTGGTGTCTCTTGCCTTCAGAAGGAAATTTTACTGTTATGCTCCTGGCAGATCTAGAGGGATCTGGAGAACTCATCTTTGAACCTTGGACTGGAACAACAAAATACTGATTGGGCTGGAGAGATTCGTGTCTGGTGTAGGCAAGAGCACTCTGGGAAAGAACTTCCAGGTTCTCACCTTCACTTTGCATTTGTTACACAAACCAGAAAGGCTAGAGCAGGAAAAATGAGGAATAGGAGAATGCCTGTGGTTGTTGTTGCCTCTTCTAGAGCAAATTCGACATGGTTTAGGTAAGTAATGTGATTGTGTGACTGTAGGTTAGAAAACTGTGCAAGTCAGGCTGGATGCAACTGTTACTGATTGCTTTTAGAGCAGTCTTGAAATTAATGGCAATGATTAGGAACTTGGATTTCAGGAATGTCAGGAAACCTTTGACACTTGGATTTCATGTTGCTTAGGGAAAAATATTCACTGTTTTGCAGCTGAGAAGAAATTAATAGCTTTGATCCAAGACTGCATTTATGCTAAACCTTGTGTCAAATGCAGTATTTGCAGTGAAACCAGTGGAACAGTTTAACCTGTTATGTATTGAAATAAAAGCTAAAGCTACTCCAGCAGGTGTCCTTCCTTGAGTCTTCGGAAGCACTGGAATTCTTTGCCCCATTACATGTGAGGTGTCTTGAGTCTTTGTGTGATTGTGGTATGGTCCCTAGTTAGTGTTCATTTCTGGAGCCTGACTGGGGGGTAGAGCCTGCATAGTGCAGGGATGGTAGAGAAGATATTCAGCAGTGCTGGAAGATAAAGGTTTCAATTGTTCTGCTGATAAAGGCCTGCAGGAGGTGTTTACATTAAAATATAAGTGAATTTTTACTTATGACCTGGTATTTTTGCATTAGCTAAGCTAGCTTTGTTTTTCAAACATCACATTTCTCCCTTTTGTGGTGTCTCCAATGTAATGTTGTTTTTCAATACTATTATCATATACAGTAAAGGAAAATTAGTTTGAATCCTATTCTTTCCAAGTCATTGTAAATATTACAGTAAGCATTACTGGTAATGAATTTCCTTTTTACATCAGTTCTGCAATTAATGCCTTTGTCTCTTTTGCCATTTAGCATTCTATAGAAATACCTGGCAATCACAAGTTTGCATCTGGGGACAACCAGCAGTTACGTGAATGCAATATTGTTGGTCAATAAAGGGTAACAGGCAATAGAGTGTCTGTGTAATAGCTCCTCTGAAGGCTGTTGTTGAGAATGTGGGAAAAGTGTCCATTCATTAAATAGGTGGTGCCATAATTAGGTAGGTTTTTATACGTACCTGAAGAGGCAGCAGCCAGGTTAGAGGAGCTTGATCTTTCCAGAAGAAACAAAATGTGATTTTTAAATCCTTGTATTAATCACTTATATGTATTGACTAGAGGGTTTGGGGTGTTTTTGTGTTTTGTTTTGTCTGGAGTTTTGTTTTATTATTCCTCTCAATAAATGGATACAGAACTGTTCATATTAAGCATGAAAAGCATTCATGGTTGCCTTTAACTTCTGCTTAGTTTTTGTGTGTTCTGTGTCTTGATTTAAAAGGAGCAGTTTGGGGTGGAGAATAGCTGAAGACTGATAGAGCTTATCCAACATGAATGCTGATGAGGAGAACTGGTCAAACTCAAACTGTGTGCTGAGCTAGCACAGAAAACAGCAATAGCTGTACAAACCCATTTGTCTCCCAGGAGAGATTTTCTGCGTGACCAGGAGACCAAGGACAGACCTTGAGGATATTGTCTGAAAAGACCTATGAATGCCTAATTGAGCAAAAAAAAAAATTCAATTCAGCAGGGAGTGGGAGCAGGGGTGCATGGGAGCCTTCTGCCATGCACCATCATCCAGCCAGTTTCCTGTCTCCAGCAAATACCTGCTTTTTTGTACTTGAATGTAATTTGTTGTTGTTGAACTCCTTAAAATTTTAAAACATGATTTAAAGTCCTGCTGTTGGTGTGTCTGTCTGTCTGGTGCCATTTCTCTCCCTTTCTTTTTGTTCATGTTCTGGTAATTTTCAAAGCTACTATTCATGCTCAAGTGTGCTTGGAAAAAGGATACTGATCACAGTATCAAGTCCTTAAAAGCAATGAAATTCCTAAAAGTTATCTAAAACTTCAGGTAGGCTCTGCCTACAAGGAAGTGGGAAGTTTTGTGGTTTTAAATCCTTGAGATTAAGGACTGTGTCTGGAATGTTTTCCTGGTTAGACATGGGTGAAGCTCCACACATGGGTGCTGTGCTAAACATGGGACAAACCACCACTGGAGCTTGCTGTTACCTGGAAAACTGAGTAGGAAACAGTGTGACTGATGATGACACTTGGAAAGCTACTTGCTTATATGATTTAGCTGAAATAGTGGAAATAAGATCAAAAGATTTACTTATGCAAACATTCATTTGAAGTTATAGTCAGAAGGCAGAAGCTGGGAAAAGTTTCTGTGCTGAGGGCTGTACAAGCAGTTTCTTTCATCACCAGGTTTGAACAGATGCACTTGGAAACAAAGTTTTGATGAAATCTTTTTGTTGAAATGATTGATTGTGCTACTGATATGATGCCAAGGTAGTTAAATCCCAAACATCTGTCAAGGTGTTCAGCTTGAGTTTATTGAAAGTGTCCTACAAGGCAAATGAGATTATGTATGAGCAGCTTTACACAGATGATGGTGCTTTTATTAAAATATGATATGGAACACCTCAGACTTACCCTGAATTTGCTGAGCCAAAAAAAAAAAAAAAAATTTGCTTTGAACATGAAGAAACTGAGGAATGTGTTATGCCTGCTAATACCTGAGAAGGACTGTGGAGCAACTCTTTTATAGTCAGCAGGCTTCAACTTGCTGGGTCAGTTTTCCCTCTTGTTGGAGCTTTGTCTGTGTTCTGATTAAGATATTCTTGTTATGATCTAGAAGTAAAAAACTGTAAACTATATATTGTTCAAAATGAGTTAGTTCTGAACAGCAAAGCAAAATTCATATTTTATCAGGTCTGGTAAGCATGACCAAAATACTGGAACTACAGACCTGAGAGGGAAAAAATAATTTAGGATAATGTGTGTGCTAAAAATAATGTGTGAGACAGCCAAAAAGAGTCTCCAAAATAGTCCTTTAACTGCATAAAGAGGTTGCTTGAGGTTGTTGGGATTTTTGTTTATTTGGTTTAGTTGGGTTTTTTTTAGAATAAAAGTCTGGTTCTTCAAGGAAAGAAGCTTATAGCAACATAACTTGAGAGAAATTAACATGTTAGACATGTCTAAGAAGAGGTCATTACTGGCCCAAATATTGAGGAGTTGTTATAAATATTTAGACACATCCATTTGACATGGTATAACATAACTAGAGTGAGTTGAAAGTCCTCTAATGCAGGAAGTTGTGAAAACTTAGTGTGGCAGGATGGTTTGCATTGCTGCAGGACAAATTGCTGGGTGCCACTTCCAAATGCCACAGGAGTCCTCTGTGCAAGCTGGGGCTGTACGTCTGGAATTGAACATAATCAATCACCAAGCCCAGGGAGCTAAATTGGCTCTTTTGCTCTTGATAGGTAACAAATCACTAAAAGCACTGAAGGGATCAATTTTGTTTGAAGAGATGCTTAATGTAATGTTTAAATACAAAAATCTAGACAAATCTGAAGCAAACTGCATAAAAGCATTAAGGAAAAAAAATTTAAGAGTGATTTGTCTATTTCAAGATGTTTCCTGACAAGCTGAATTTGTTTCTAAGTAAATATTTGTTCTTTAAACTTGATTGTTTTTGTAACAATTGAGAATGAAAACTGATTAGCTTAAGGTCAGACTCTGAGACATTAGCTGCTGGGGGAGGCTTTGGGTAAGTGTTTCACAAATTCAGAGGAGTGGGTTGACCTTGTCTGACTGCTGGGTGCCCACCCAGCCATTCTCTCACTCCTGTGAGAGAACAACAGGCCAGGGGAAGAAAATAGGATGAAAACGCTCATGGGTTGGGATAAAGACAGGGAAATCACTCACCAGTTGCCATCATGAGCAGAACAGATGCAATATGAGTAAGGTTAACTTTTTGCTAGTTAAGAATAGCCTACCATAGGCTGGGTGAGTGGGCAGTCTTTGAAGGTTCCCCACTCTTCACTTGGTAGAAGTGGCTGCTCCATCACTCCCCTACAGCAAAAGCCCTTTCTCTTCTGGGGTCCGTGTTCTTTCCTAGGAATCTTTCCTGAGGCTGTGGCTCAGCTGCAGAGCACTCCTGTTCTGCAGAATAGATGTCCAAAAGGTTGGGTCATTTGCATTCAGCATATGCTGGTGTGCTTCCCCCAGAAAATACGGATTTGAGCACATGCTTTTCCAGATTAGTATGATGAACACTCAAAAATAGAAACTATGTACACTGACTTGATCTATCATGGGTGAGAACCCACAGCATGGCAGTCTCAGATGTTTGGTACTCTAGTTAAGCATAACCATTATAAGATTTTGCTTTTTGGGGGGTTGGAATTACACCCAATGTAGAGAACATTGGGAAAATTTATCCACCCAATTTTTGTTGTCCTATGAATCATTATCTCACTGGGGTTGTTTTGTTTTGTTTATCTTTTTGCTTAAGGTGCTGCTAGCATTTTATTGTGTTAACAAGCTGTTCACCTGTCTTTCTTGCTTGTGTAATGATGTTCTATAGATAAACACAGAGCAGCTGGCAAAGCTTTAACCAGGCTGTAGCTTTTTTCACTGAGCTTTTTTTTGCATATCCTCGTGATCAATTACCAATTGTTGTCTTCATCTCTGAATCCTTTTTCTTTTTATGCATGTGCAACACTAGCATCAGACTTCACGACATTGTACAAAATACGACTGTTGAGGTTTTTTTTCCCTTTTTTCTTTAGCAGATAGCACTTCAGATAGTAGAATAAAAGGAAAATGCCACAAACTAAGTAAAAAAGCCAGAACCAAACAACCCCCCAACTATGTACTTGCAACAGCAGTTCCTTTTTCATTTAGTATGAAGAAAAATTTTTGCTGCTAAGACTTCTGACAGTTAAATGCCAGAATTTTTGACTCACCTGCTTGTTAGAGAGTTATTGTTTCTTCTTGCTATTTATCAGCATTTGGAAATTAATGACAAATTCCAAGTGCCTGTCCAAAGGAAGGATACAAATACACTTGCTTACATGGGAGGTGAGAAATAAGCAGATGTAACAACTTGCTGATATCTCTTTTTGAAGAAGTACTTTCAGTCTTTGGAATTTGTCATCTGCCATTTAAACCTACACTGCAACTGTGACTGGTCTCAAAAGTTGTGAAGTTTCTGTTGCTCTAAGTACATTGCATTTTCATAATGGGGATAAGTAAACTTTGGACTTTGTGCCTAATTCCTGTGACTTTTGAACAATTTTTTTCCTGATAGTGTTGTGTAGTTAGCTAAATTTTTAGCTTAAAACTAGTTATATGCAACATCATTTGTAAGTTTTGAAAATACTGAATTGGCTCATCAATGCCTTTATTTAAATATTTAGGGCCTAATTCTGCCTTTTCCACAGACCACATTGCTAACTGGTACAAGGAGTTGTTTTCCAATACAGAACCATTATTTTCTGTACACTGCAAATAGAAGCAAGTTTCTAACCTATAGCTTTCATGAATTTTCATCCTAAAGGGAATGTCTTTGTCTTGGGAAGTCCCTTTTTTAAAATTTCTGTGCTATGCTGTAATTGTTCATATTTGGGACTGTCTGATAATGGCAGTACTTATTTTGGGGATTGGAAAGTTTGAGGTTGATCCTGTGCCTCTTTCCTTTCCCTGAAAATATAGTAGGCAACAGATTTAGACTGAAAACAACTGGACCCTCCTTATTAGAGACACTTCTATTATGACCTGCCTCTAAGGCAGACTGAGATTCCTGTTAATAAAATTCTTGGGCTGAATTACAATGAAAAGACACTGAGTGACCAGTGTATTTATGAGGCAGGTTTATTTTAAAACAATTCAATTGCAGTGGAAAGTATGTGGGCATTTTGTTTGTCTTCTATAAAAGTATAAAAATATCACAAAATACGTAAGGGAAAGAAAGAGAAGGATAAGAGCCGATAGTTGAGAGGAAAGATGACACCACCTGTGGTTCCAGTGGTGAGGCTTGATTACTGTTTTGTTGTTCTGGTGTCCACAGATGTGATCCTTTGGGAGTGGGGACCCATGAAACCAAAAGTTTGTCAGGTTATGTACATCCAAGGTGGCATGGAAATGCCTGCATCCCTTCCTGGGTGGGATTCTCCAAGTCTCATGCCACACTATGGGCTATGTACAGTGCACTGATGGAGAATTCCCAAAAAGAGTGAGGGAGCACTTCTAGGTCCTGGGTAGTCTTGAGCCCCCTCTCTTGGTCCTGGCCACTCCTTGACCCCACTTCCATGGTTCTCCACTTTATTTTGTGTGCTCACCATGGACCTGAATGGGAAAATTAGCTCCAGAAGGGTTTTGCCCTGTGTTTGCACAGCCCCCATTTCCAGGCACATCCTGTTTTGACTTTCTCACTTGAGTGAGAAATTGGTGTTTGAGGCATAGCAATGCATTAACTCCTTACTGTCCAGGCTTCTAAAACAACCCTTTCCCATACCACAGGGGGAATAAAGGAAGCTGCAGAGATGCAAGGCAGTTCCACTGATGTGAACGTGATGGCCTGTCTCTAAAACTTCTCACTTCAGCTGTTAGAGCTGCAGCAGAATAGGAATGGTTGAGCAGGCTCAACCACAGCTCATGTTTAACCTTCCTGGTTAAGGAAGGGTTGTGTCATTTGGACCCTGCAGCAGGTAAAAGTATTGCACATGTTCTGTCACTAAATATTGTCCTGTGATTGTGAGGGGGTTCACACAATGTGTAATAAAATACACACAATTGTGTTAAATGCACCTTTTACTAAGTGCTCCTTGAAAAGTTACCCCAGTGGATGTAGGTTTACTTTGTTCCCGTGTCAAAAGGCAATCTGGATTTACCATCAGCAAAGACATATAATTATTGCTTTTCTCTATAGTTCTGTTTCATAGGGATCAAGTCAGGGTTCCTGAGTGTGTGGCAGAAAAACAAATGCTTAGTGCTGGAAGAGTGCTAGTGAACAATGGGATATCTGGAGCTTTTCAAGTCCATGGAATTTATTTTAAGCAGGGTTTGGTTTTAGCTGTTGTTCTGAAGACTTTAGATCAGCAGTTCAAAAATGATGGATACTATTTTCCAGAGGACAGCTGGCTGGCTTCAGAAGATAGTACAATCACTAGCTGGGATCTTGCTCATTCGGATGGTTCCCTTGCTTCTGTCTGTTCTTTGGCTTGTTTGGGATCATCGTGTCTTCTTTTGGTGGTGGTGGCTGCATTCCTGTTGCAATCTCATCAGAAGAAAAAGCCTGAACAATATCTGTACTTCTCTACAAAGGATCACAGAAACCTGGGGAAAGCTTTCTCTTTAATGTTCAAATTATGGGCTGCTGTCAGGCCTAAGATGACACACATTTTATGTTACTCAAAAAGAGGTGGTACTGATACTTGAAAGCTGCTGTTAAAAGTCGTGCAAAAAGTACTTGCAATTTTCTTTCAAAAAGGGATGTGTCCCTAAGAACCACCCTTTGTGTCTGTAAATGTGATTTTCAAAGTGATGCCTGGATTCCAGAATTACTGTGTGGTTTGAGATTGTCCTGTTGGCACCCTGGCTTTTTGTTGGTAGTTTATTTTTTGGTCTCTGTCCCATGTTGGGATGTCTGTGCTAGAATTTTTCTTCTCTGTTAGTTGTCACTATTTTTTAGAGAGAGTTCCTGGTTTTGGTCTAACAGCTTGTTTACAAGATGTGAGAATAGCACCTTTTCCTTTGATAACATGCAATAAATACTTCTACAGACCTGTTATTTATCTAATAACCTGTAACTAGCTAACAGGCCTCTTAAATGAAGATGTTTTTAACATTCTCTTAAATCCAGTCCATTTAAATCCTTTTTGAAAAATCAGATCAGAATTCATTATGCAATAAACTGAACTAACCTAATCCAGGTCACTGTTCATTGGTCAGATTTGATGGGTAAAGCCAGTTTAATAGTTAATACAACTTTTTCATATGGACAGTTTTATACTGACTTTGTGGATGACAGGCAGCATCTTCTGATTTTGGAGATCTTACCTGTTGAGTGGAATTTATTAGAAAGTAAGAATCATTAAAATAAATATTCAGTGAGTGATCTTTCATAAAAGAAAAGAATGGTATATTATTATATAACATGGCTAAATGAGTGTTATTTTGTTTGGTTGGAGGGTTGTTTTTTTTTTGTTTAATTTGTGGTGTGCTGATCCCTGTTTTGGTACTGGCTGGAATGATAGTTGTGTATAGCATACAAATGGGGATAGTGAGTTTTGACCCATATATGAAGTGATGGTTTCAAATCAGCGAAGACTGTTTCCAGTGGTGTGGTACATTGTGCTGGCAATAAAGATACTCAGGATACCCTGGGCCGTTTTTTGGGCTGAATGTGTGGAATATAAAGAGATACTAGGCAGAAGGAATGCAAGGTGTACTTGCAGAATGAGATTCCTGCCTGGAGAGCTGACACTGAAGAGGGTGTTGGGATGATAACAGCAATATCACCACGTCCAAAAATCCTTCCTGTGCAACCAAACAAAAATTCTTCCCAGAAATCCCAAACCCATAAGTGCATCCCACAGTGGTGACATGGTTAAAGGGGTTACTGCAGTCAGTGGAAACAGAAATAGGAAAATAGAATTAATGCTGAATAAGGCAAAATGAGCAGTGTTGGCGAAGTCCAGCAAATCAAAGCAAGAACTTGGATGCATCAATTTGTTGTTAAATGGGATGAGTTCCTGAAACAAACTACCAGGGTAAGTGGTAGGTTCCCCATGAGATGTTTTCAAATTAAATCTTTCTATTAATATTAGTACCTAAGGATAGGAATTACTAATTCTTATTCTGACAAAGAATAATAAAGAATTTGGATTAACTTATTTGATCCATATTTTGCACAAACTGAAAATAAAAATTGACATTGTACATGGCACTATCCCTAATTTTCTGTTACTAGTGCAGTAAATTGAATTAGTAAAGTTTTGTTTTATTTGCTTTAAGTGGCCCCCTGTGAAGAGGTTTAGAGTTTCATGCAGTTTCATCTTGCCAGGGACCACATATGATTGACACAATTAATCAAAGATCACACTACTAATCCACACCAAACATAACACAGTTGAGGGAACTCAATTAAAACTTCTGTTCCTTCAGTTGAAAAAAAATCAGCCATGTGGGAGCTGTCTCAGGCATACTTGTTTTGCTGGAGACCAGTCTTAATAAATTGCCTTATTTTGCTTCTGCAATGCAATTTAGGTGCTTAAAAATCAGCAGTCATGCTTTGTCACAATTCCATACACAGACTCCTGCATCTTTGTTTATTGTCTAGAGGTTTTTAATGGTTGTGGATAAATGCTGAAGGAAAACATAAAAATCAGAAATAATAAAATCGTTGGGTAGAGAATGCTTAAAGAAATGCTTTATTAAGCTTGACTATAAATACAGAAATTTAGAACTAAACAACATAAAATTTAGTAGTAGTGTCATTACATACTCTCCCTCTTATTATCATTCATTTTGAATTTTGTTTGTTTCTCTGACCATATATCACAAGCTTTATTCTTCTCCCTGGGCACCTTTATATCAGGGCTATAGTGAAGACATTATTCAAGAGTGTAGATTTTTGACAGCTTGACAATTAAGATGTTGGAACCAGATCTCCTAGCTATTCATGTTCAAAAAAATCCTTTTATGGTATAAACCTTTACTATTAATATTTCTCAGTGTTTTTGAGGAGGTATTCCTTTATTTGTTTGGTCTTTTTATTATAGTTGCTGCTTTGTTTTAATGTGGCTACAAGTCCATTGTGATGTTTCTGTTCTTTGCCACCTGAAAGGCTTATGACATAATTTTCTCTCTTTAATGAATTGTTTAGTGATATTATTAGTGTTATAAAGTGTTGGCATCTGTCTGGCCCTGGCAGGTTCAGTACCTTTCTCTTCTGTGGCTTCATTCTTGTGATGCTCGAAGGGAGGATTCTGACCAGACCATGCTGCAAAGGTTACCATGGTGCTTGATAGATTATTCCATTGCTTGAGAGGTTTGGGGGATCTGGTTTGTTTTTTTAACTTGGAAAGCAACTTTGTCTTGTTCTGCCTAGAGCTGAAGTCTGCTTCTGTTTAATAAACAAACCTTCTGATTCACTTGTTGGCTCCTGCAGATTAATTATGTCACAAGAAGTGAGAATGCCAGGGTGGTTTTGGTGATAATGGTAGCTGAGTAATGTCTCAGATTTATTATGTGAGATGCTTTTTGGGAGTTTTTTTTTTTTTATAGTAGAAAAAAATTCTGAGTGTGTGTAAATAATTTCAATATCATTATTTTCCATACTGCTTATCTGGCTTATATGTTCAAAAAATCACAGTAACTACAACTAGCTGAAGTTGTTTTAGTTTTTGGGATTGATTTGGGTTTTTTTGCAATAGTAATGTAATATTGTCCATGTCTCCAATGCAGAGAACAGACCCACAGCTCCTTGCTCAGTTCTACTACGCTGATGAGGAACTAAATCAAGTGGCAGCTGAACTGGACAGTTTGGATGGAAGAAAGGACCCACAGAGATGTACACTGCTGGTCAACCAGTTTCGCTCCTGTCAGGTAATCAAAGTGGCAAATTCCTGATTTCACTGGGATTTTTATGTACATTTAATGTATTCCATTAATTTTTTTATTAGTTTTTATTGTCAGAGCTTTTAAAAATGGACCTTTGTTAGATACATGCCTTTCATTATTTTAAAGGGTATATTCTTGAAAATACTATCCATAAATTAAATTTCCTACATCTCATTTAAGAGTGTTGATGCTGTCCCTGAGTAAGAATACACATTTTAAACTTTGTTTCCTTTCTATAAAATAAGCATACAGAGCTTACAGGGCATGAGGAATGTTTCAAATTTCAAGTAGCAAATAATAGGCACATCATTTGTAGCTGCTCATCTTTCATGCTTCATGAATCTCAGAGTTTTTCATTAGTAAATGAATTACATTCAGAGGGTTATGTGGTGTTAAGGTAACTCAAATTTTTAGACGTAGAAAGAATCTACATTTTTGTACCCTCCATATTTACATGAATGCTTTGATATTTCCTCTCCCAGTCACAACCAGGAAATGCAATTTGAACTGGAGTAGGTTCAAGTCTAAAATACCTAATGCTCAGGTGGTGTGAGGATTTCTGTATGAGAAGTAAATGTTTGCTGTCACCTCAGGACAATTTAAAGTGGACGGACCATAGTAATAAATATACATTTCCATCTCCAGCAAGTGAAATATGATGCACTTAAGTATAAAGAATATATTTTGATTCACCCTTGCTAAAATTTCTTCCTGTTACTGCTAATAACATGTACTAAACTTCATTATGTGGAAAAATTTCATCACTAATGTTACAATGAGTTTCAAGAAAAGTGCCCTGATCATTGTAGGAAGTGTTCACATTAGGTTAGCTGAGTCTGTTGAAGAGAAAAACAGTCATGTGCTCTGTGTTTGCTTGCAAGAAAACTAAATTTCACAAATTGCAGCTTTTTGAAGTGTGCTTAGAGAGTAGACAGTGAACGTGTTGCTTTGTCAGAAACAGTTTTTGTACTTCTGTCGACTTTGAATATCTTCACAATTTCACTGTGTTGTTCCTACAGAAAAATGTGAGTTTAAGGGATTACCAAACTGGAGGCTGTAAAGTTAATAACAATTAAAAATGGAGAAAAACTGTGAGTTTAAGGGATTGCCAAACTGGAAGCTGCAAGTTTATTAACAATTAAAAATGCTGTGACTTGGAGTGAAAAAAAATAGATGTGAAAGTTGCCTTCAGGGGAAGACTTGAGTCTTCTGTGTGACATATCAGCTGTACCCAAACCACACTTCACAAATATTTATCTGACTTCTGCAAAACCTCCAGTAGTGGATGTTCCACAAACTTTCTACTCAGATTCTTTCCCAACTGGCAGGAAAGGTTTTCTGATATTAAGGGTGGGTTAGCACTATCATTGTGCAAGACAAATCTCCTTGGTTGTTTTATCCTTGGCAGTGACAATTTATTCCCTGTTTCCCTGCGGGCACACAGGCTTTCTGATGTGTTTCCTGTAGTATAGGCAGACCTGAAGAGCTGTTCTGTTTAAAAAAAATAGCTTCTCTGAATGTTTCACCTGTAGGAGTGCAGGAAATGCAGATTCTCACTGCTCCTTGGTCAGTTTGCTTGGCTTGTTCTGTAGTGATTCACCACCTTGTGACTCTTATTATCTTCTGATGTCTGGTAATTTCATTTGCCAAACAGATTGCTGTTACTAAAACAATCTGTTGCTAGAAATGAAAGAAAAGATGGAAGGTTTTTTAATGTAGCTATTTTTTAATTTATAGTTTTAAAAGTTCTGTAGAATAGGTCAGATCATTGTCAAATGTCATGTCAAAAATGGCTTTGCTTAATTAGGTCTTACATTACTTTGTAGTACTTTGTGTAAATGCAGTGTGTTTTGGTTTGTTTTAAGAATTTGTTCTGTAATTTCCAAACAAGAGAAGGAACAGTGTTTTACTAAGGACTCAAAATGTAGATATTTGCTGACCAAATATCACACAGTAGGAGGAAAAATTGGTTTTAGCCTAAGGTGTGGTGGGGTTTGAGAATGATGGAGAACCAGCAGCCAGCCCTGGGCTCAGAATTGTGGTGGAAGGTTGTGCATGTAAAAGGAGGGTAACAGCTAAATTGTACAATGCCTCTGGTGTCTGCAAAAACTGTCATGTAATTCTGAGACCTTTTCTTTAGAAATGTGCACTTTCTGACTCTTCAAGCAATGCTTTTAAAAAGTATTTTGTGACCACAGAACATAGTTTGCCAGACTCAGTCTTTGCATGATTTTTTTTCCTATTTTGTGCTAGCTTTTCCATGGAAACCATAGTTTTAAGATTTCCGGATTTTTCCCAATTTTTATCTCCATGAAATTTAGAGGCATAGCGTTTCTATCAGATTTGAGTGTTTTTTAGGGACAAGGATTTCTAAAATTCCATGTCTTATCTTGGCATCTGTTTTTAAAATTAATTCATTGTTTCCTGGGTTGCTTATTTTCATATCATTCACTGCTAGTGTCTGCCTGATTAACAAATGATGGTTTTGAATTTTATTTTTATCAATTAGAGAGAGGAAATGCCTTTAAATGTGTGATTTTTAAAAAATGCTAACAAGTCTTACAAACTGTGCTTCTTGGAGGGAGGTTGGGTGTGATGTTGGATCTTAACCATATCTGAAGAGCCAAGATTTAAATCTTTGTGTCTGCTCTGAACTTCTGATAGTTTTGTTAAAGATCTTTAAATTTGCTGTAGTGTGTGAACAGACAGATAAACCAAAAGGTCTCTGCCTAAAGGATGTACCACTTTATAGTGGACATAATTCAAGTTTTCTATCTGAACACAACTGGCAGAATTAGTCAAGGCAGGTTGAAGATGTGGTGCATTGTGGATGTACAGAGAACTGCAGTCTTCAAGCCTGTTGACGCTTCCTTAAGTAAAGAACTGCAACTCTTGAGTATTGCCTTCTGCTTTGTCATAATACTGTCTGCTGATAAAAATCACACTTTTTAGCAGTAAATTAACTTTTAAAATTTTCTAAACATCTTGCAGCTTGGTTTTCAAATGCTGTGGGTTGACTGTACAGCAGGATGCTGAGCAGCATAATCCATGAGTAAGAGTGGTAAGATGAGTAAGATCATGGTTTTCAAAGCTTTTCCTTTTCACAATAATGTGATGTAACACTGTTTTCCAGTTATGGTAGCCTATTATAAAAATGCCATCCCTCATTTTGCTTTGCTGTTTTCATGTCAGTGGTAAAACATTTTGAAATCATAACATATCTATCAATACAGTATCTTGCATTTATTGTGTGATTAATACCTATTCAACAGAATCAAACACTTCTTTACTGGTTTCTGTTAAGATTAACAATACCTAAAGTGTGTTGAGATGCATGATGAAAAGCTGTGTAAGTTTTTCTTAAATGAACCAAAAGTTAGGTAGAATGTAAAATTTTGGATTATTGAACTTGATTGGTGGTTCTAGAGGGAAAACTCTTTTTCCTTAAGAAAAACATCTCTGCATTAGTGAGTCTTCAGCAATATGCAGTGCTTGTTCATCTGAGGTTTTTCCCTGCAACACAAATCATTGCAGTATTTTTATATCAGGGATATAACAAGGTGTCCTTTCCCATGCTTTTCATGACATCACACAGTATTGAATTTTACAAGAAGTGATGGTAACTCATGTACACTTTTGAATTATTCACTCACGCATTCACTATCATTCTCTAAATTATTTTGCTTTGATCGTTGCTGTTTTCACATTGATTAGTATTTTGTTAGTTGACTTGGTAAACTGGTTTAAAACAATTTATTGCCTATTTAAATGGGGTTGGGTTTATTGTTAAATATTACAAAAGTTCATTTGTTTTGTTTTAGAGTAAAGAGTAGAAAAACCCTTTGTTTCTAAAGCAGAGATTTGTTAGGACTTCACCAGTAACAAACCTGTGCATATCAGGTGAGAATGTTTTTAGGATCATAGTGCTTGCTTGCTGTTTCAGTGCACTGAGAATTATTTCTCTGTGTACAGTAGTGAGCTCTCAGAATAGCACATGAGTCAGCTCCAGCATGGTTTTATCAGCATTATTCCTGCAGATTGTGTCTCAGCAGTGTCTCTTGATCTGCTGAAGTGCACAAGGAAGGAATTTGCCCCATCAGGGCACTGACCTGGAGCAAACCATAGACTCTCCTGGCTGTGCTGTCCTTTTGCACTGTTCCACAGTGCAGTAAAATGGGGGATTTATAATATTTGTGAGACATGACTGTTTGTGGCTCACTGCTAGGAGTGATGGACACTGCATTGACTGGCAGTACATTACACTGGTTCTTCACTTCTTTCCTGCTGTTTGCCTTCTTGGGAAGCACCTCCTGAATTACTGCAACTGGCAGCCCAGTGTTTCCAATTCAGCTTTAGCAGTTCCAATTTGCTGCAACGTGAGGCTTTAAAATGCAGTCTTTAGTGGACTGCCTCTTGTATGGGTCACTCCTTCATACAGTGCTGAGAAGGAGGCGCCTGTGAATCTGAACTTTATCCTCTGTAACCTAAGTAAATGTTGCTGAGGAGTTGGAGCCCTCAGAGAAAGCTAATCATATTTCAGTGTTGTGTTTTATCACTTGTCTGTCTTAGTTTCTGTAGCAGTACAAAATATGTGGTGAATTTTATCAAAACTGCTGTTTCAACCACACTTATCTCCATATTTCTTCAAGCTCAATTTAACAACTGAAAGCATCACTGTGAAATGAGTTGACATACAAGTGTCAGTGGAAACAAAGCTTTGTCCTCACCATAAAGGAATATGTATTCCAGGCTGAAGGAGCTTACTGTGGGGTGTGGATGATATAAATTGATATAAAGATGATATAAATTGAATATGGCAAACAAGGAGTAAGGAACAGTGCTGCTGGGAGCATACTTGGGGAATCTGCTTTGTCACATGCTAAAATCTCACTCATGGGATCGTTTGGGTTGGAAGAAACCTTAAAATCACCCAGCTCCAACCCCCTGCCATGAGTGGGGACACCTCTCACTAGATTTCCCCGACATGGGGAGGGACCTTGCACTTGGCCTTGTTGAATCAAAACTTTAACACAAAAAGAAAATATATGCTCTTTATCTTTGAAATATGTTTTTTATGTATCTTAAAAGCTTAGGAATGTTATTTGCTTTCTGAAGAGGGTGATGGATGGATGAAACAAATCTAGAAGTGGGGAAGTGTAGTGAACCCCAAAGATACAGGAAAAGCTCCTTGGAGAATTGAATGCTGAGTCATTCCTGAGCAAGTGTTATCTTGTTCCTCTGACCCGACCGTGTTGAAACCCAGCCCTTTAATCAGTTAAGGCAATACTATTGTAACCTTTAGCTATTGGTCAGTTAAGGAATATGCTTAAACCTGCGGCTATTGGCTGGTTTTGGATCCATGCCAAGGCTATAAAAATAGCCCTCTGTACCCCCACAAGGGGGAGAAGAAGAAGCGCTGTACCCCTTCGCAGACTTCCCGAATAAACCATCGTGCGGAACTACGGCGTATTCTCTTCCCCTCTCTCTCCATCTGCTATGCCGTTGCCCCGAGGCGATCCTTCCTAGCAGCAGAGCTGAATCCATGAAAGAGCTGACAAATCACTAAGCTGAATATCACTAGCTCACTAGGAAGGAGCCCGGTGGCTTGGCCCCTGCTTAACTCAGCTATTGGGTCTCTGCTAAAGACTTGACTACTGAGCTAGCTGGGCATTATATATATAATAATAGGGCCTACCTAGAGAGGCTCGTTTTATTATATATAGGGAAGCTCTTGTCTGACACTGTGTTGTGTCTGACCAAAGCAGTGATTGTGTTTGATAATGGGTCACTTCAGGAGGTGGTTACCAATATCCCTGATGGGGGGATAGCAGTCCAGCTGTCTTTGACAGCAGCTTCCACCATGTATGTGGGCAGATTTCTGTATTGGTTCTGCATTTAGTTAAGGAAACACCACAAGACCCCAACAACAGTAACACAAAAAATGCAAACAAAACAAAAACCCACAAACAACCAAAATAAAACCAAACAAATGAAAACAACAGACAAAACAGCAAAAATCTAACTCCAAACAAACAAAACTTCCAACATAACACCATCACACAGAACTGTGAAGCTGTTGCAGGGTTTGCAAATTGCTTAGTAACATTTCCAGAGTGTAAGAGAAACATGACTGAGCTGAGTGAATTGTCATAGAGCATGCATTGATTTCTTTGTCGTGGGAAAAGGAAAGGCTCTTCAGTGTGTGACGTTTGAGTTTTCTTATTATATATATTTAAAAATAAACAAAAGTTGATGTAGCATGAAATGACAACACAGGTGGTAATCAATAATGCACAAGGGTGAAACTCAATCTGGATTGACAAGTTGCTAAATAATGAAAAGAGAACTTATCTTTGTGTACAAAACACTATTAATTTTTTATTAGTGAAAAAGGGATGGAATTATATTATGTTAAATGGTGCATGCTGGGGTGGCCATCGGTTGTTGCTAAAGAGCTGTGATGCAAGGTTGTGCTGTACCATCTGCTCATGATGACCACAATCATTGCATGCAAACTCCTGTGGAAAACCACTGCCTTTGGTGGATGAGGTAGTCATCCATATAAAATATGAGGTGCTAACAGGAGAGCAAAATGAATATTTTATCTGTACTTCAATTAGAACAGTTTCTTCTTTTGGTCACAAGTTTTATTCAAATTTAGAAATACATTTTCTTCTTTGTGAAGGAGAACCCAGCTATAGAAGTCTCTTAATTTCAGACATATTGGAGTCTTTCAACACTCAGCTTCAAAAGATAAAATGATTTTTCATTTCTTTATCTATGATTATTTGCCCTTGATCATAGTTTTTAGATTGCTAACAATTGGCACATTGGTACCTTGAATGTGTATTGGAAGGGGCCTGAGACACAGGGGTGTCATTCCCAGAGCATTTGGAGGCTAAATGAGGACAATGGAGCCAGGTCATTTTAAGGCTGACTTTTCTGAGCCTTTGTGAAGTAAGATACTGTACCAGACCCAGTTATGTAGGAATTAATGTAATGTGATGTGTCTGACTGTCAGGGGCTTTACAGTTCTGCCACACTCTTCAGCAGTGCCATCCGAGGATTGCTGTCAGCTCTGCTATAGTGTGATTGGCTAAATTTTAATTATTTTTTTGCTGTTGCAAAGAAGGATAGATTCTAGTATCAGCCACTGAATTTTTTATGTAGTCTGAATTGTTTATGTAGTCTCATGACTTAAATATGCTGCAATTTTCCTTCTTTTCTCCATATGGATATGGTAGCTCCACGTTAGCAAGACTAACAATACGTGCAAATTATTTATTTTGTGATGTTTCTGTACTTGGGGATTAAGTCTCTTTCCTGTGCTAGAAGCCTTTTCACTTAATCATATAGAAAAATCCCTTTGCTTTATTTATTTTTTCCTTTAATACTGGGGAAGTATGATAAGAAAGACAAGAAGGCAAGTTAGTAATTTTTTTCAAGTCAGTTCTTAGCAGTGGAATTTAATTTTCATTGTGACCTTAACCTACTTGAAAGTTAAAGCCTGTTTTTTAATAAGAAATAATTCATTTCATAATAATGGATTATTATGAAGAATATTTTGTGGAATATTGTGCAATCTGGTTTTCTCATGTGTCAGGTTGTTATAAGTAAGTTTTCATTTAACAAAATCCTTGAATGGAACATGCTGAGTTGGAAGGAACCCACAAGGATCATCAATTCCTGGCCCCACACAGCACCATCCACAAGTCACATCATGTGCATGAGAGCATTGTCCAAACACCCCTTGAGCTCTGCCAGGCTGGTGCTGTGATCACTGCCCTGGGCAGTGCCCAGCCACCCTCTGGGGAAGAACCTTTTCCTGATACCCAGCTCAAACCTCCCCTGACACAGCTTCAGGCCATTCCCTCAGTCCTGTCACTGTCACCACAGAGCAGAGATCAGTGTCTGCCCCTCTCATCCCCTCTGAGGAAGTTGTAACTGCCCAACTTCATTTGTTTGTCCCTTAGTCCTTCCCCAGAGGTTCTCACTGTGCCACTGCCAGCTCCAGGCTCTGTGCATTCCAGCCCTGCATTACACACAGTGCCATGCCCCTGCCATGCCCCACCTGCCCTGCCCTCTGCTCCTGCAGAGCTGGACCCCTCCAGCAGTCACAGAACTCATGCCACAGGTTCTGCTCGTGCCACTGATGCCAAATCTCTGGGGCTGGGCCAAGGCTTCGAGCTCCGCCTGCTGGATCCTCCTGCTGCACCTTGGGATGAAAGCCTTTAAGTATTAAATATATATCTATGTATGCTAAATATTGGATGCAACAAGGACTTCTACATGTTGGAAGGAGGGATTGCAAAATGTTTTGGAGTTTGAGAGAAAAGATTAATTTCAGACTGCCCTTTCATTACTATTAGTGTATAATTTAACAATAAACTACTAATTGAATGGCTGGAATTGAAGGTGATGGGAAGAAAATAACTTGTTAGCCATTAGGGTGGTTTGTTCAATCATTGTAACTTTATAATTAGCCAGAGAGAATGAGAAACTTAAATAGTTCACTCATAACCCCAAGTTACTTTTGGAGTAAAGATGCACTGGTTGTCTTCTGCCTCCAGCTTATGCTTTTGGAAGAATTTGTGTTAACTCACTGCTGCACAGTGTTCTTGGTGAAAAAATAATGCCGACTATAAGACAATAATTAACAAAATTATTCATTTTTGAAAGTATTACATGTATTAGCAAGCTAGTGTTGGTTTGAAGAATTTTGAAATGACTGGTATGAAAACAGCTTGTGATAAGGATGGATTTGCTGTTGGAGAGCAGGCTCAGATAGTGGGCTTTGTTCCTGCATGCTTATGCACTGCTTGGACTCATAAAAACTTCCCATTTTAAAGGCTTTGGCAAATCTGTACTTGTGTAAAATTAGTTTTGCAGAAAATGTGCTCTTGGTTAAGGAAGCTTACCTTTTTTGCTTATACCACCTGCTATCTCCTGCTGGATTTCCATTTTTTAGAGTATTTTTTCAACACTTCTCAAAGTGGTGTTGAGGTGAGCAGCAGCAGCATTACCTCAGTACATGGTTCTTCACCTGGTGAAGAGATAAAGCTAGATACTTCTTACATGTTTATGCTGCTCCTTGTTCCATAGTTCTGAGAAAAGCTCAGAATTTAATTCAGAAAATGTAGTGCTCTTGATACTAACTTATGTTGTACACAATACAAATTCTTAGGTTTGCCCTGAGAATACATTTTCAGTTCTCTAGAGGTCTCAAGGTTTCTGTGCCTGGAGATGACTTACACAAATACCAAGCAGCAGATATTTGTATTCTTTGGTTTCTCACTTGCCCTGCAGTGTCTGTAACTGCTGCTGAGGTTGTTGCTATTCCACATACACAGGGCTCATAACCAAACAGAGTAATAGTTCATGTAGAGGTGGTAAATGATGATCCTCTCGAGGCTGCAAAGCTTGTTCAATTGATTTGTGCAACTGAGGCTCTGAGCTAAACTGCCTTTGTGATGTAAGCTCTGGTAATTTTTGCTTTGGAATTGTTCTGATACTGTGAAAAAGTCATTTTTGGTGTGATTTTTGTTCATTTTTTCTGTTTGGGTCTGTTGCAGATACAAATAATCAGAGACTAATTCTAGCAAGCTTTCAGAGTCACGTTTACCTTTGACTTATCTGATAACTGATATGAGAAATTATTTTTCATTTTCATACATTTGTACAAACCTCTGGCCTCAGTGCCAGCCTTGTTTATTATTTGTACAATATTCCTCCATAGGGATTTTGCAAATTTGACTGTGAAATATTTTAACCCTGTAGCTGGAATGTGATGAGTTTTCTCAGTAGATCTAATTAAAACATTTGTGGTTGTCTGGCTTATTCTGAAATGCAAATATCATAATTTATAATTGAGGAAAGAAAATTATGAGGGGTTTCCTCAACTAGGAAAGCAGCATTATCTTGATGTAAATTTTTAGGAGAACTTTAAATCACTCATTTAAAATAGACAGACTGTAGAAATTATTTGAAGCTCGAACACTCTTAGAATTAAAGTCTCCAAAGGTTTGGACTCTTTGGTTTTCAGTTGAACTGTTGCTGAATATAACTCTGTATTTGTGGTGTAATTTCACACTGGCCTTTGTCTTTTGTCTGCAGCTGCACAACTTCAGCATAACTCAATTAATTCTGTACTCAGTGAAATCAGATTTTTCATTGATTTTTAATGCTAAATGTGTTCTTTCTTTCCTAGCAGGTAAAGGCTTTTAAATTTTCCAGTGCTGTGGGTTATGAGTGAGCTTTATAACTGTATTAATGGAAAGGCATAGAGTGGTTTCAGAAGGAAATATTTCTGTATATTTGAATGGTTTTGGTCAGAGGTCTGTGATAGCTTTAGCAGCTCTGCATGTTGGCTGCCCAGTCTTTGATTCAAGCAAGCACTTGGGCACTTGGTAGAAATGTTATAAACATTTTAGTTTCAGTAAATATCTTAACTTTATTGCTTGGCTATGTAGTTGAGCCTGGGCAAACAAGAGAAATGAACTTTGATTTTATATAAAAATAACCCTGTTCCAATGTGTATTTCTGTGTTATCAAACGTAATTCCTTAAGCATTATTCTATGGTCCATTGGCAGCATCAGTTTAAAAGTTTTCCATTCCAAATTTACTCTATTCTTGTTCCTATTCCCACAACTATACATGGCACCCCTCAAAGCACAGCTTTGAGAGCGCTTTGAAGTTTCAGATCCTTATCCAAGGCTAGTTTAAATAAGCTGGGGTCAGCTTTACATTGCAAACACTTGTTCAGCTGTACTGATGCAGGTATTTGTGGAGTCTGTCTGTGAACTTGAGCAGTGAAATGATGTGGGTCACTCTGGCTCTGTGCACTGAAACCCTTCCCAGGTGTCCCCAGCACAAGAGCACTGAGTGCTGGTGGGACATGGGGACAGGGACTGCAGGCTGGGTGGGATGGGGAGATAAGGGCTGAGTCTCCAGCTGGCCTGGCTGCCAAAGGCTGACTCTGCAAAATGGCCTGACGCCAGTCTGTGATGGAAAGTGGCCTTGAGTTTCAGGTGTAAAAAAACCTTATCTGAAGGTGTCTCCTGCTATCTGATAAGTTTAAGTGGTATGAGAATAAGAAATCTCTAGGGGGGAAAATGTATGCTCTTTCATTCTGTGCTTTATTGGAATTGGATCCATGCTGAAGAGAAGCAGTTTTTACAAAGGAAGTCAGCATCAAGGAGCATCCCTTGATGGATAGGGTACCTGTGAAGAGCTGCTAGAGAACTCAGAGGGCAGTGCTGTAGTGGATTGGCAGTAATTTATCTATGAAATACTAATTGTATCATTAACATTCTTGACAGGAGCAAACTGGGAATATGTACCATAATCACTGTGAACAATGAGACAGTTCAGAGGTGGGATGTTTTCCTGTTTGATTGCATCTGTCCACTGAAGAGTATTTTCTTGTAGAATTAGGTAGAAATAGATCTCATTAAAGGAGACAAATTACCCAAAAGTGAACGGAATTCACTGGGTTCTGAAACCTAATGATTGGTTAAAAGTTGGCAAGAATCTATTGCTGATGTTATTTTGTTAATTGATACAGAGGTTAAACAGTGTGGATTGAACCAGGAGTACTTTTAGCTGAAGTAATGGCCAGGTCTTTCTTGCCTGTGTGATTTGTAACCCTGGAGACATTATATTGGTTAGGAGGGGTCAGTGAAGGAGACAGCCGGGTAATTACCGAGATCAAGGGAGGAGGTTGACTGAAAGAAACCTTCTTGTTCACAAAGTTTAGAAACTGTAGCAGATAAAGATACCTTTTAACAACAGAGGGAAGAAGTAACAGCCAAAAGCAAACTCTGCCTGACCCATTGGGTGTTCCTTGTTGATCTGTGGTGAGGAGGGAATCGTGGTTGTTTCCTACTTGTATCTGTGTTTGAGGCTTTTTGTTAAACTGGAACAGAACTGATGGACTCTAGAACAAAGTTCTCATAAGGTTTGTATTTAAGAGACTTGATGCAGAGGTAGGAAAGTCAGAAATTTGTGCCAGGATTAGGCTGTTTGACATGAGAGTGAGCTAAGACTTATTCAAACAAAATTATTTTCTTTTATACAATGTCTTCCAGTTTAATTTTTGTGGGGACTGGTAGGTGCCAGTCTAGAAAAAAAAAAGAAAAACTGAGAACAGCCATTTTAAAGTGATGATGTCAAGATTAAGCTTAAATCTGAGACAATGCACATACCTACTTTACTTTTTTCCTGCTATCATAGAACTTGTAAATTTGGGTGGTTTTCCTTTAGAGTTTCATTTCAGTTCGGTTGTTTTATAACTGATGGCAACATTTGTCATTTCATTACTCCCAGTAGTGATGACTTGTGTGAGTTGTGTTGCTCTAACAGATGTCTTCTCTGTGCTGCCTGACATCTTCAAACAGTTGGTGTCAGGTACCTGCTTCCTACTTGGGCTTGCCATTGAGTGAAAGCTCTTAACATTTATTTTGCAAGCAGGCAGACTTGTCAACCCTTTCATATGTTTTCACCATACTTCACTGCAAATGAACATGAGTATGGTTGTTCTAAATACACTGAGTAACTTACAAGTATCAAAAGAGTTGGGGTTTTTTCTGTTGGGTTTGGTTCACAGATGTTAAATTTGCCTTTTTTCCCCCAGTAATGTCAGGTGATCAGCGGAATGTTGTAGTTGGGTGCAAAACAAACTTGTAGAGTTAAACATCCATTATCAGTAAATAAAATAATTAAATGTGTCTTTTTAAATGTTGTCTTTAACAGCTTTTCTTAATTTTTGGGAAACTTCTGGTCACTACAGAATAATTAGCAAATGGCTGTAAAATATAAAATGCTTGACTGTAAGTTGGGCCATCTGTACAACTCCTTCAACTAACAGGAATTGTATTTTCTTTTTACGTTTAATATTTGATCTTATGTAGGGAGTGATTAATATTTAAATACATTTTTTCCTTGAAAAAAGGATCCTAATAATGTTTAGTACTGTAATCTTAAATTGTAGTTTGTCACGTTAACAAGTTTTTTCCATGTGTTTCCCCTTGCTCTCATGGATCAGATCGGTCATTGTGAGAAACTCCTGTTATCTAAGACTGTGGACAGAGGGGAATGAAAATGCTGTGCACTGCAGGTCAGGGAATTAATTTGCAGCAGAGAACCATAGGGAAGAAAGCTGGATTCATGCCAACTCAGCAATGAATGTGTTGGGGATGCAGGATGCTTTCACTGCAGCAGGGGATGGCAAAGTGAAGATGGCAGTAATTCATGATGACATCTCCTCCATTCTGCCCTCTGTGCATGGGGATTCCTCTTTTATTTATTGAGAGTTGTTGTTGCTAGGCTGGGGCAATACAGAATGTAAATTGCTAGATATCCAAGGTGCCTTTTCATGGTGACTTTTGGTATTACTCTCTAGTGGGATGGGTTAAACTAGGAGCTGCTCCCCAAAGTTCATACACAGACAAATTCTGTTACTTTTCCAAAGTGGAGTCTCATGAGTTGCACCCTCAATTTATGGATGATACCAAGTTGGGTGGAAGAGTTGGTCTCTTCAACAGCAGGAAGGCTCAGCAGAGGGATCTGGACAGGCTGGATCAGTGGGCCCAAGGGTCTGAGGCCAAGTGCTGGGTCCTGCCCCTGCAGTGCCGCAGGCTGGGCCAGAGTGGCTGGAAAGGGCCCTGTGGAAAAGGACCTGGGGTGCTGGGTGAGAGGGCTGAACATGAGCCAGGTGTGCCCAGGTGGCCAAGAGTGCCAATGGCAGCTGGCCTGGATCAGCAGTGGTGTGGCCAAGCACAAGGTTTTTGAGTGGCTGAGGCAGCTGGAAATGTTTAGCCTGGAGAAAAGGAGGCTCAGGGAAACTTTATTGTCCTCTCCAATTACCTGAAGTTGTAGCCATGTGGGGTTCAGGCTCCTGTCCTCAGTAACAATAGAAAAGGCGAGAGGAAATGGCCCAAGCTGTGCCAGGGGAGGTTTAAATGGGATATTAGGAAAACTTCCTTCATGAAAAGGGTTGTCAAGCATTGGAACAGGCTGCCCAGGGCAGTGGCTGAGTCACCATCACTGGAGGTGATGAAAAGATTGGTGGATGTGGTACTTGGGCACATGGTTTAGCAGGGGACTTGGCAGTGCTAGGTTAGTGGTTGGACTTGGTGATCTGAAAGGTCTTTTCCAACCCAAACAATTCCATGGTGCTGCATTGCCAGTGGGAAATAATCAATTAGCTGATGAGGCAAAAGAGGTCTGCAAGCTCAGCCTTTGGATCTCTGCAAGATGGACTGGAGGGAAAACCATAGAGAGGCTTTGGATTTCTAATGTGAAATAACTGTCTGGGTTCTGAAGCCAGGACTTTTGTGGAAAAAAATGTTTTACATGGAAAACCTGTACATCAGAGAGGACACCACCTTGGTACTGGATTATTTTGTTAAAGTAGCCTATAAAACCCTAAATACTTGCTAATTACTTTAATTACAATAAAATCTTCCTTTATTTTTGGCAGTAATTTGTGTTCATCAGTGACTTCTGATTGCCATAATGTGATGTTGAAGGAGTTCTGGAACTTACCAAGCTAGGAAAGGTAACAAAAGATGTCATGGACTTACTTAAATGAAGAGGCTAAAATACCATCTATTTCAGTTCATGCTGATATCATCATAGACCATATTGCCTTAGCTGGATTTTACTGATAATTCAAAACATGGCTGTTAAAGAGGTACTGAACAGCACAGGAAGTTACCTTCCTTTGAAGAAGTCTTGGAAAAGACCTCAGAATTGTCATATTAAATTTAATGTGGTGGAAGAACAGCATAAATTTCATCAATGACATGTACAAAAAGGTAGATTAATTTGCCTTTTGTTGCTCTAAACATATGTTTCATAGTATAAGGAAGATTAATTTCTTGTCATTTTTTGGTACCTATTCAGGAAGCTAATGCAGCAATTGATGTTAGCTTTATGCTCTAATTATTTAATATATGGCTAATTACTGATGGGCCAAAAATAAACCAACTTTTTGTCCTCTACTGTTGCTACCTACGTACATTGTCTCACTACCATTCGTTATCTTCCCTATCAGAATGAAATATAAGTGCTGTCTGTTATGTGAAACTCTGAGCTGTGTTTTCCAGGAAATGAGGAGTTTGGAGTAAATCCCAAAGCAGAATCTCTGCAGTGGCTGTGTGTGCTGCTGAAAAGCCTCAGCAGAGCACCTGAAACAAAACTCTGCACATCCCAGTGTGCAGATAAACCGAAAGACAACAGATAAAGCCACCAAAGGAGGCATTAAAATCCAGAGGCTTTTATGTAGAAAGATGGATCAAGTGAAAGATTTACTACTTCAATTCCAACTAATTGATTTCTGTTGCTTAAATTGGAGCAAAATTTCAGTGCTACCATGTATCCAAACCCATTTGTTATTAGCTTACAAAGCAGAATACTGTAATTATATAAATTGAATGTTTCTTGAAGCTCTTCTAAAGAAAAGACTAATTTGCTTACAATGCCTTGGATAGTCTGTCTAAATTGGCTGGCATCCTTCCAGTTTTAAAGCATCTGAGATCTGAAATTATTATGGGAGCAAATATTCCAGATTTTTTATGTAAGTTACTCTGCTCTGGGTGTCATAAGAAAAATGGAAGAGGGAAGGGAAGTGATGGAGAATTGTTGGTTTGTTTTGGGTTTTTTTTTTCTATAGGACAATAAAATAAACCCTGTAGAACAACAGAGAATTTGGGAAATTGCACATCTTGAAACAGCAAAAGCAATTTACCTTGTAGAAATCTTTCAGTATTCGTACATTTTATATCCAAGTTCCATCAACTGTTCTTTCCTAGTCTTCCTGTATCCCTGCTAGACTAGGCAGGAAAAGATGCCCATCTTCTTAATTGGCTTTTTCACTCAGCTCTCTGACAGAAAAACCAGCTGCCCATGTGAAGCATACAGACAACTGCTGCTGGAGATGGAACTATTGTGGTTTATCCCCACTGGGACATGTATATTAAAATTCTCATTACCTGCACTTTAACTTAGTAGTGCTGCACGTATTAAAAAAAAATCCCTGACTCAAAGTTTGGCATATATGGAGATGTGTTGGTAGATCTTGGGTGCTCTGGAGCAGAAGCATTTAGAGATTATAGGAATGTTGAAGACATGAGGAAGAATATTAAGTGTCTTTTAAGTAGGAAGCAAATAAATTATATGCTTAAACATTAGTATATTGTAAAAAGTTGAATTATCTTCATTACATCATCTTACATTTAGTTGCAATATTTAAGTGCATTAAGGTATAAAATTTTATTATGCTTGTAATAATTATCTCTTGAGATGATTTAGACAGAAACTTAGAGCTTTTAAACAGGCATCATGATTAGAAAAACAGAGCAAAACCATGTAACAGTTGCTTACCAGCTGTGAGTCCTCTTCCTTTATTCTATTTGTGTAAAATGTTCTTTGATCCATCAGGAATTTTGAATATGTATATAGGTGGTTATGTAAGGGAAATTCAATCTGTCTTGTAGCTGCTGTCAAATAAGATTGCATTTAAAAAATAATCCACTGAAAAAAAATAAATTAGGGAGCAAAGTTTTTTTAATATGGCTTTTCCTCTTATTCTGTGTAGCATTTTAAGGGAAAAAAGTAGGAGAAAAATTGCATTTCCCCATATTAAAGTTGGTTGGCAAGTAAAATAAATTGGAATATCATGTCCTGAAATAAAATGTAATTGGATTACTTACAGTCTGATATAACCAGATTTGAATAGTGTAGTTCTCAGTTTCCTGCCTTAATATTTCTCTGCATTTTCTGAAACTTTTGTAAAATTTTAACTGGTAAGATTGATTTTTACCACTGTATCTCTCCAATGCAAAAAGGCCTTTACAAACTTTGATTAAGTCTCTGAAAACAGGAATCTGTCTTTTTCATCCCAATGATAAAGACCAAGTTGTATTGCACTAGTGATAAAGTGAGAGCTACAGGCAAAGCACCTGGTCTCAAAATAGATCAGCATTAGCAGATTTGAAACACTTCGTGAGTGACTCATGCCTTTCTACAATGTAAATGTTTTTATCCTCAGTTTCAGTCTTTGCTCTGTTACTTTGGGTAGGAACTGGGTAGGTTAGGAGTTGTTTTTCTTAGGAGACCTACTTTCAAAATACTTTAGTTCCCAGGTAGATTTAGCTAAATAATAATGAGAGAAGTACACTCAATACCGTTAATTAAGAAATGGAAGGAGAATAGGCAACTTGCTATTATTCTCTTTTTTCTGACCCTAAAGTGTCATGCCAGTTTGGATGTGTTTGCTTGTCCAACTCCCTGTTGTCCTGGAGGGAGGAGGTGGTGAGTGTTCTGCAGCCAGGGGTTCAGGATGCTGCTGCTGCTGCTGCAGCAGGGTCTGGGCATCTCTGCTCTGTTCTCTTCCAGCATTTGAACTTCAGGTCTCCTTGCAGTGACCCCAGGGAGTATTTAAGGTTGGTTTTTCCATCAGTTCCTGCAAGGGGCATCCCTTTGGGTTCTAAGGGATCCTAGTGTCCCCTGATCCTGGCAGTACAATGGGCCCAGCACAGTGAGGGGAAGGTTTCATCTCTAAAATCAGGTTTTTTGTGTCAGTGATTCTAGTTTTCTTTTCTTGTCCCTTCTCTTACCTGCAGAGGCCATGGTCTGTGTTGTGATGCCCTGGAGATGGTTGATTGTTACACTTCTTTGTGTGTTTTAATTGTATGAGATGGGGTTTTTGTTTGTTATTTACAACTTTATTGAAATGAAACTTATTATCTCATGACAGCCTTGCAAAAGGTACTTAATTGTGGAAGTGTTTTAATGGTTAACACATCAAGTACCTTACACCAGTGTGTAATAAATATTGCTGATTGTTAATTTATTCACTTATTTTGGATGAAGACAACTGTAATTACAGCCTTAATGTTAAGATTATTTTGTGGCAAAAGCAGGTGCAGCAGTCTGTGGAGAAATTGCAGAAAATGTGGATAATTCTTTGTAGCTAAAGCAGGTTTTGTCTTTTTGATGGGGAACATATTAAAGGGGCAGGTTTCTTCAAAATTCCTGTCTTCTATTGTTTTTTAAATGCAGGTGAAAATAAACCAGTGAAGTGTAGATTTAAGGCAATTCTGTCTGTTAAACAATTTTGTACAGACAGATGTGGTGATATTTGTTTGAGAAATACTTTAAATAGAATGTGAATTCTGTAAATAGCGGAAGAAGCAGAAGACAAAACATCTTTATGAAAGCACTCAGCCTTTTTCATGCTCTCAATCTACCTTTATTATGTTAATTAAATTCTGTACAGTTCCCAGCAGGGGAATGTGAAAATTATCTTTTCAAATAAATGAATACAGATTATTTACTGCATATCAAGAAACTGCTTGTAGGTCTTTGATCATTGTCCTGGTGCAGAGGTAGATCAGAGCAGTTATTAAAGCTCTAATTTCTGTGGTGGCCCCTTATCCTCCTGGTGTCTGGGGGATGAGGTGGTTGGTGAGTGTGCCAGCCCTTGCCCACTTGGGATTCAGGTTTTGCTTTAGATTACCTGGATGAGCTTAAATGGTCCCAGTATAACTCAGTTTCTAACAACTGCAAGGTTCCCTGTCAGGTGCTCTTTGTGGGAATAAGGAGAGTGTGTATTGTTGGGGCTGGTGAGAGGAAATGGAAGAATTATAATTCACTTGTTCTTCTAGTTTATTTACTGATAGGTACAGATAGCTGGAGGTAATGAACTCTTTATGTCATCCCTCCTCATCAGGAGTCCCATTAAAGTAGTCAAAGTTAAGTACAGCTAAGCTGAGAAACAGTTCTAGGAAGACTACAAAGAGTGAAGTTTGCTGCTCTTGTTTCTGTGCAGTATTCTCCTCTGTTTTCACTGTGTGTATGAAGACCATGAAAGTTTTAAACACTGCATTTTCTATCTTAATTGGTTGGTACCTCACTAATAAAGTCTATTTAAGAAGAAAAAATATTTTCTATGCAAACAGTATATACGGTATCCTGTGTTTTGCTTCAGGATAATGTTTTGAACATCATAAACCAAATCATGGATGAATGCATTCCACATGAACGGGCCAACAGAGACTTTTGTGTGAAGTTTCCAGAGGAAATTCGCCATGACAACCTTGCAGGACAGCTTTGGTTTGGAGCAGAGGTAAGTCTGCCATACTTCTGTTCTTTGGGATTAGTAGACACTTTTTTTATTGTGTAAAGACACAAGAACCTTTTCAGACTTTTCTGATAGAGGTACAAAAAAGAATTACAGGGCAAAAGAAACAAGAGAACTTGCCTTGGGGGTGCTCAGAGAAGTGGGGTTCTTTAGCTGTGGTCTTGGTTGGGCTAAGAGCATACCAGGTTATTTTCATAATTGTGTGTTGTCAGTAATCTATCATGAAAAACTATTCTTTTGTGGACTAGCATCTGAGTAATCTTTTATTTTTTTTTCTGATCAGCTATCTTGTGTTTTAAAGATCTTAGAAACAAATAAAAGTGTATTAGGGAGTTCTAACAGGACAAAAGTTCATCTCCAACAAATAGAAGTGCATGCTGTCACTTTATTTTAATGGTCGTGTTATGCTATAACTCATCCTAAATATGCAACCTCAGGCTGTCATTTGTTGCCCATAACTTCCTTGTTTCATGTGTATGCCAGAAATACAATAGTTGCTCTGCAGAACACTGAAGTCCACTTCTCTTCTCTTACTTGGTTTCTCTCAAATAATTGCTTCTGCAAGCAACCTGTGGGAACAAGGAATTTTTGTAGTGAATAAGCTTGTTATTTTAATCAAAGGAAGCCTGAAGTTTCAAAACAATATACAAGATATTTATTTATTAGTACTGATGTCTTTGCCTAAAAAAAGTAAATCATTGTTGCATCTTTAGTGATAAACTCATCACTTTACTGGCCTGAAGGTGACTTAGGTGACACCATGAATTTGTTGAGACTGGGGTTAGTCCAGACATCCCACCACACAACAGAATGTTGTGGTCTTGTTGTCAGTGTTGCCTCTCCTGTATTTGAAGCAATCCTTGCCGTCCTGTTAATATCTTTTTTTTTCTCTACCAGTTTCTCCTTTCTTCTTCGAGTGCATGTTCTCCATGAAGATTTCCCATCTTGTTCAGTCCAATGTGCCTCCATATGTTCTGTTTCTGAAACTTGCTTTGACAGTTGTTAATTGCAGGCTTCTCTGGGTCAGGGAAGTCTCACATAGAATTTACAAAATTAATTTGGTCTATCAATGCTTTGTAATCCTGTCCTAAGTCTTGTTTTATTCACTGCTGTGTTGTATAAGCTAAACCTGTTTCCAAATCCAGCTTTCCCTGTGCAACCCTCAGGCTGGGGAGACCTGTTGGTTTCAGGGAAAGGAACATATGCAGCGATGATGTAATGCCAACTCCTACTGCTGTAGGCACTGTGCTCCTGTAAATTCATGGAGCAGGAAGGTTGTGTGAGCTTTATGAGTACACACTTCTGTCCTTGTCAGTACAATCACTGAGTTATCAGACTGAGAATCCCTCTCAGCAGGTAACACTTACTTTATCCGTACTTCCCACAAACACTGCTTTGGCTGATAAGAAGTAAGAACATGATCTTCTCTGAGTGCCCTCAAATCAATGCATCAGACTGCTGAGAAAGGATCCCTTCTGGGACTGCAGGTCTTTCATACTGTGGCTCCTGTCCACAGGATGCCTGGGAGAGGGGGGTGACACAGCTGCAAATGGAGATGTTAAAAAAGGGGAAAAAAAGCCCTGATCTTTGAGAGCAACCTTGTATTTTCTCAGTTATCAGAAGTATTTCTATTAATGCAGCAGGTGTGATTTATATTGGTGCTCATTGTTTTCCAGATGTAACCATAAAAGAATAAAGCCAGGAGTTGTGTTTAGTGGCAAGATTTAAAAGTTTTATTAATGTTTTACAGTAATAATCTACTGTTAATGTCTTTGTCAGCTGGTCACAGAGAGTCCATATATAATGCCTGGGGCAAGGAGTCCTAAATAGTTGCTTTCCAGACCCTGGAAGGGAAGAATCATTCAGTGACCTGATTTTTGTATATTATCACGATTTTTGTGGGAAACAGAGTACTGGCCTAACTGGATCCCTGTGTGATAGCCAGTGTGAGCAGTTTTGCTGTAAAAGACATGACAGTTGCAGAACTTGTTCTTTTTATAAGGAACAGATTTATTTTATAATAAAATAAAAAATCCAAATCAAAGCAGTCCATGGACTGTAGTTTTGCTGGATTCCCCCCTCTTTTATGCAAGCAATCTGTGTGTGCATGGAGGATCTATCCTGCTAATGCTTCTCCTACTAATGCTACTATCCTACTAATTGCCTAACTGGTGGGAGAATAACTTTACTTCTTCCTGTCAGCACTGTGGTCACCCTAAGACATTCTTGTACTTCAACCTTCTCCTCTTCTCATCTCTCCCTGGCTGAGCTGCTCCCTAACCTTTTCTGTGACAGCTTTTGACTCTTGACATACCAGCCTTAAATCTTGCACTTGTTTAATAATTTGCAGCCAACTGGGGCTAAATACTGCCCTTGTTCAAAAGCACATCTTATTAAATAGCACATCTTGTGCTTTGTTTTTGAGTATTAGAAGTATTTTTACTTTGTAAAAACTAATATTTTATCTCTTCATATCTTTCTTAGTGTTTGGCTGCTGGTTCAATTATTATGAATCGTGAAATCGAGAGTATGGCCATGAGGCCCTTGGCCAAGGACTTGACCCGAAGCCTGGAGGAAGTCAGAAATATCATCCGTGACCAGGCCTTAAGGGATTTGAACCTCTACACAGAAAAAATGAAAGATTCCCTCAAGCATTTTGATGTCCTTTTTGCTGAGTTTGAATTAAGGTAAAAAAGATGAAGTAAATTTGTTGTGAGCCATGTCTTAGCCACTGCAGCTGGTTTTTGGCTTCTTGGCTTTTGGAAACTGTTTCACTCTATATTCTTTGAGTGGAAAAAGGATGTAAATTTTTTATCATTGCATTTGAATTCTTTAGTAATTTGTGTATTGTTAGATTTTTCCTTCCAGTGTAGCAATAATAAAAACTAAATAGCTTTTTAGCAATCAACATTTGCTCTCTCCAACTAAACTATAATCCCCCATTGGCATACTGGCATATGGCATTTGAGGGAGAATTTCCAAGACACAAAAGGAAACCATAAATCTCTTAATGTTTTCTTTGTCAGAGAAAAGACAACAAATAGATGTTTAAAAAGAAAAGAATTATAATGAATGTTCTAGAGACAGAGGTTTTGTTCTCTTGTGCTTAGTGGTACAAGCAAGATGTACCCAGTGAATTTAGGAAGGCAAATTGAATTCTGATGGAGGAAGTGCTTTTACATGAACCATAATTAACCCCAGGAAATCACTGATTTGAAAACTTGTGATTGAAAAATGACTTTGAGGTTTATAGCTTCAGTAAAAATACCTGCTTTTTGTGGTGATGCTTTTTTTCATCAAGGGTCACATTGACCAGTCTTGCACTGTGCTTCAGAGTGTAACCTGCCTGTGTGTTAGATGTTTGTGGTGCTGGCCACAGACAAGATAATGGGCAGGATTATCTATAGGTCTAATATGACACAGTCACTGCTGCCTTTAGCAGAACATGTTTCTTAGAATTGGGTAGTCTTAATATTTCTTGGCAATAACCTATAGACTGTCATGTCCCACATTACTGCTTGCCCTTCCTCAATATTGTTATTCTCTCGTGTTCTTTTGCTCAGGTAAGCAGGTTTTTCTGATTAGAAAAGGCATCATTATTCTGGTACATTGAAAACACTTTAATTGAAAATGTTGTCTAAAAACATGTTTTTAAATGTGGGGTTTGAGTGCAGACACCAATGACATCAGTAACTTGTTCTTGGCAGTGTCTGTGCAGTTTTTGGCCTGTCAATACCAGCTCTCTATGTACAGCATTTTTCATCTCCATTGTTTTGCAAACAACTCCTTCCCTTTCTGTGTTACTTGTATTCTACAAATGTCCAATTCAGTAACACAGTGACAGAAAACCACTAAACTTTTACCAGTGTTTCTTACCTTGTTGAATTAGTGCTTTTTCTAGTAATTCCACACAGAAATGAGGCCAAATTTTAAGTGTCATAAATTGTCTCATCTGGGTAACTGAATTACTCATCTAATTTCAGATAAAATTATAGATAAAAGGTTTGGTTTAAGTCAAATTTTTTAATTGAGGAAATGCAGAGTAAACTATTTTGTCTCTAAGATGGGGCAGTAAAGATCCTTCCGAGGCACTGTGCCACATAGTAAAGGGTTCTGATAGCTAAATATGCTATCATAATTACATCATTGTATCATAAATGTGCTATATAATTATAATATTTCTAAATTACTGCTGATTTCCGCTGCCTCAATTCCACTTCAATAAGTAATTTGGCTGTGTTTCTCATGGATTGTTACACAGTACAATTTTCATAGTGAGTGCTGTTGAAATAAATACAAATTGGTGCAGGAAATCATCTTAGGTTTCTAAGATGATTTCTCCTAGGTTTGGTTTATTGTTAAAGCATGTGAAACAGTGGTACATTGTTTTATAATTTTTGTAGTTATGTGTCAGCCATGGTACCTGTGAAGTCTCCAAAAGAATACTATGTACAGCAAGAAGTTATTGTACTGTTCTGTGAAACTGTGGAGAGGTAAGTTAAGGACTTAATTTTTTTTGTGTTTGCTTTGTCTGAGTTTTTTATTGAAGTACATTAACTATTAATACTGAAGAATTGTCATAAAACACCAGGTATTTTGCTTTTCTAGTAAGTATCTAAATTCAAAGGTATTAAGCATGCTTGGCAGGCACAAACCTGTGGTTTTTTTGTTTTCTACATTAAAAAAATACAATACAAAACACGAGAGTTAATAATCCAACAATAACTGTATTGTTGGTATGCCTAGGTACAGATGTGTACATGAAGATTCAGCATTTAAATAAGCTTAGTCTGTTCAAGGCATCAAGACTGATGTTTCATGCAGGAATTCATGGGGAGATGATTCAAATAATCTGTGAACCTTCAGTGATTTTCATGAAGAACTCATAAAAGCTCTTGAAAATCTCAAAGGACTGGTCTTTGGCTCTATATGTATGAAGGGAGAATGATGAAAGAAATCCATTCAGCAATCCATAGCTTCTTCTAGAAGTATAAGGTGCAAAGAAAAGTGTGAATTTGTAATATACTGTGTTGAACAGCTTTTTTTCTTCTCTCTTGTGACAGATTAACTAGCCTGCAGATGGGCAGTAGAGGGGAGCAGCATGTGAAATACTCAACCTAAGTGTGGTTTTGAGCAGTGCAGCACTGTTCTTAAAAGAAAATTAGTGAATCACGTTCTGTGTAGAATTATTAAATACCAGTTGACTTAAGGATAAGTGTTGGTTTCACTGTCATGTCAGCAGAGCTTGGGAAGCTGGACCCTGGGTCTGGTGTGGTTGATCCTTTCATCAAGGAATGGAGGAGTGCAGAGCACACTGCCACAGTCTGTATGTGACACCAAGATCAGGTGTTTCAGGCATTTTGGGGACAGGATTACAACTCAGAAAAGGTTACAACAAGTAGGAGGGAATTACCTTCCATCAGTCAGGGAGCTACCACACATGCACATACTCACCTGTGGCATACACATGTCCAGCAGGAGCCACGAAGATGAGCAGGGGTCTGGAGCATCTCTGAGGGGAGGCTGGGGGAGCTGGACCTGTTTGGAGAGCAAGACTGAGAGGATCTGATCCATGCACACAAATATCTCAAATGTGTGTGTGAGAGGATGGTGCCAGGCTCTCTTCCACGGTGCCCAGGGACAGCACAAGCAGCTATAAATTATGAGAGAAGTTCACACCAGCATGGGGAAGAGTTTCTCTACCTTGAGGAGGCAGAACAGTTCCCCATGGAGGTTGTGGAGTCTCCCTCTCTGGAGACATTCCAAACCCACCTGGATGTGTTCCTGTGTCACCTGCTCTAGATGACCCTGCCTGGCAGGGAGGGTGGCCTGGCTGATCCCAAAAGATCCATTCCAACCCTGTCAATTCTGGGATTCTGCATTTTCCCACTAAGAGGAAAAAGATGATTTCTTACTTGTAGCTTTGGGAAATCTGTCTGGACTGTAGGAAGGAGGCTGGGCCACACACCAGTGTGTCCATCCACTCTTGGCACCAGCCAGGGTTTGCTTTGTGGCTGTGTCCCATCCACTCCAGCAGTACTGGCTGGACAATGCTGACAAGGAATAAGAAAAAGTTATTTCCATTTTTTGGGGGCGAAAAGCAGGACTCGTGCAATTTTCATTGCAATCTTAAACACTGATATGAACAAGTCAGAAGGAATTTGAGGATGTTATGAAACATATGGTGAAACCTGGGAATTGTGAAGAAAGCTGGAAAATATAGCAAAGTAAAAAAATCCAAGCAAAATGGGGTTTAGTTTAAAAGGGGCTTAAGACATTGGAGAAGTTATTTAAGGACAGTGAAGTCTCCCCCAAATATTAAATCCTTAGAATTCAGTAAGAGTTAATGTGTAGAACTGTGCTGTTCTTGGGTGGTTTTTTAGGTTTTTTGTTAGTTAAGGAGGAGATTGACCTTGATAATTAGAGCAGTTTGTATTTGAAAATGAAACCAAGTACTTTCTGCTATTACTTTTAAAATATTTCTTTTATTTGAAATTGTCAGCACCAGTGATTTTCAGTATCAAGCTGAAGCTTGACATGAAATAGTAAATAGAGAAAATTTCATAAAAGTGAATTGTGTTTTGAATGACTATAAAAGCTTTAAGTCCTTAAAGGGATTTTTTTTCTTGCATTTATGTTTGTATTATACGATTTTTTTCTTTAAAGCAGACACTTAAGCAATCAGTTATATATATAGTGGTTTAGATTGTACAAAACCAGTGCATGAGTTAAATACTGTCAGTTTGGTTTGGCTTATAACAATTTCTAAAAGTTTTTCCTTAGTGAAATGTATTCTTCAAGACTTTGATGTCTTACTAAATAATTTTATTCTTTTGCTTAGAGCCTTAAGGCTTGGATACCTCACTCAAGATATGATAGATGACTATGAACCAGCTTTAATGTTTACAATTCCAAGATTAGCCATTGTATGGTAAGTAATTTTTAACTACCCTCTGCTCTGCCTCATTGAAAAGTTTATTGAAGATTTGAAAAGCTGTGTTCAGAATTGAGATGGTCTGTCTTTCACCTGATTTTGCTTTAATGTTTTCTAAAAAAAATTAAAAAGGAGGATTGTTTTGTTCTAAATCATTACCAGTTTAATGTAGAATATCAAGACAAAAAAAAAGAAAGATGGTAGATCTCTAAATAGAGCAGGCAGGAACAATTGATCAGGCATCCTCCAGCAAAATTTAAAAATTAGAAACATCAGTCTTTGTAATGTCATGTTGTCAGAAATATTTTTTAAAGCACATATTTTGTGACACTCAAAAATAGGATGACTTAAGGATACAAGTCTTGAAAACTACAGATTTTTCAATTAAATTTGTGTGGTTTTTCTCAATGACTCTAGGTTCAGAAGGAATTATCATGGCAAACTGCTTTGTAACTGTTGAGTTAGGCTTATTTCTCTTGAAGGGAAGTGTTAATATGTGTAACTTTTGTGTAGATTTGTGCCCTGTACTGACCTCTCAACTAAACTGACAGTGGTTTTGCTTCATGCAGTTTTTGAATATTGAACAAATCAGATGCATTTTTCTTAATGAGTCTTCATGGTTTACTAAGGCAGCAGTTTCTCTGGAGTAAAGCCAGCATATTTTTAATATTTTACCATTGTGAATGTTTTACTGTTAGCTAATATAAGTAGGATAATTGAGGGAAATAAAAACCCTCAAATCCTGAGTGTAATACACTTCTCCTCAGGAAATCCCTGTGGCCTGTTGTTCCTGTTAAATGGTATATTGTCTCTAACTGTCATTCTAAAAATAATAACAGTAATAATCTGATTATTGGAAGACAACAAGAATTTGAGAACTCAGTTTGAAGCTGCTGGAAGACACAGTGAAGGAGAACACATCAAGACTAACTGGAAGACCAGGGCTCTCTGGCAAACAGAAAATGTCTATCCCAAATTACAAAACGAATAGAGAAGAAGAGAATTATCCACTGATAAGAAACTAAATGACTGTCATGAAGTGTCACAGAGCTGTTTCAAATGTTACACTTGTACAGAAGCCATTTCATAATACCTTTTTTCTGTAGTGCTCTAGCCCACTTTTTTTAAAATTTCTTCCAAGAGTTAAATTCTGTGGCAAACAAACTGCCTGAAAGCCAAAGGAACAGTGACTTGCATCAGGTAGAAGTTTGAGGAGAGTAGCCTTGAGTTTTCACTGAGCAAAGTAGTAACATTTGCTTATGCAGAACATAAGACATGAGTCAGCAATAACTGCTTCACTTAGTGGCAGCCTGCTTGTTGAAGCTTGGCAAGCATAGAGAAAAAGATAAAATTATGTATCCCTGGCAACAAGATAATTTGTCTTAAGCCACAAAAAAAAAGGGTGACTTGCAAAGAAAGCAACTTTTTCTGGCTCTCCTCTGCCCTGCTCCTGCCTTTAAAACCTTAATCTTCTGGTCTTTTTTTTTTTTTTTTAATACTTCAGAGAAATTCATATAGATTGTGACATCAGTTTTGCTGCTCTGTCTCGGAGTCTTTGGTGGTCACACAGGTGCTTGCTAGGGAGGGGCTGGGGACCAAAAGACTTGGAAAAACCCTTAGCCAAGGGTCACTGTTTCTCTGGGTGATTTGGGTGCTGGATGGCTCTCTGGAGCAACATGGAATTTGAATTTAAGGAAAGGAACATGCCTTTGAAATACCTTTGGTAACAGAGCACTGACACCATGGACAGGAAGGGGCAAATGGACTTGGAAAAAGAAAATGGTGTAATCTCAGCTGTGAGAATGGGTTGCCTTTGGGAAACATACATTGCTTTTGCAGTGGGCAGAGGATTAAATAGCTTTAAGCAAAGTGGTGCCTTTGGGAATCCTCTCAGACCCAGTATGGTGTGGCACAGCAGATCTGAAGGTGAACTTTGTTCAATCCATGGCACACAAACAGGTTTGGGCAGTGGTGGTTTGGTCAGGAGGAGCTGTTGCGATACCTACACTGAAGTACCTGGAGGCTCTCAGGATTGTGAATTTACCTCTTTCCAGGGAAATCTGTACAAGTGCTGAGTTGATTTAAAAGCATGGCTTCTTCAAAATATGTTTTATGTGATTAAGAAAATCTGTTTCCTTTTTTTACCATATGTCAATACCACGATATATTTATCTTGGAAGTAGAAAACTAGGAGCTCAGGAGTCAGCTACCTTACCTGGAAATTATAGACTGGAAAAGAAAAGCCATCTGCAGTATGTCAAATCAGTGGACCTCCCCCAATGTACTTGATAATAGGTTTCCTTTGTGGGGTTTTCTTTGTGTTTTTTGTTTGTTTGTTTGTTTGTTTTTAATTCAGCTGTAACAATGAAATAAATGTGTGTTCTTCCCTTTATGATTCCTTTGATTTTTCTGCCATGTTTAAGAAAGGGGAACAGAGTGGAGGGGATCTTTTTCCTGTTACTTTAAATAGCATCTAATTCTAGCTGTGGGTGAATAAGACAAAAATAAGATAACGAGATGTAGTTAAACGTTGTTCTAATGTTTATGTACAGTTGCTTTTCTGACTATTCAGTGGCTGCTCTGTGTAATAAAATTTTCATTTGTGTGTGTTCATGCATGTGTTTGAATTACAGTGGCCTTGTTGTCTACTCCGAGGGACCATTAAACTTGGACCATAAACCAGAAGATATGTCTGAACTGTTCAGACCTTTTCACACTTTGCTAAGAAAAATAAGGCAAGTAATAAATGATTGTTGTAATTGATTCTCTTCTGAAGTGAAAATCAGAGTCCTGAGAACTCATAAATGCTTAAGAAAGTGTTTCTGTTTGCTATTTTAACCATAAACAGCATTTTCCTCTCATCAGCCTGATATACCCATGAAATAACTAAATGTAGCTTTTCATTTCATGGTAGTTTTCTGAACTTTTAATGTCTGTGATAGTTTCTTTTTTTTTTTGAGTATCATTTTATAGCTTTTCATATTTTCCTTCTGGTTAGATGATGCCTGAAGTACTAAAGTTAGGGTTTATTTTTGGGAGGTTCTGTTTCTAATTAGCATCCATGTTTCTGCTTAACTAGGCTTATTACATTTTCTTGTTATGCTATGATGCAATACTCAGATAATTCTTAACCTAATAGAAATGACTATCAGTTTTTCATATTGTAAATTTGTTTTTTACAGGATGAATCACTTTATACTTCTTTCCATAATGCTTCAGTGTGGGTTCCATTGGAGATGTGGGCTTTGGCTCAAGTATAAAGAACATTAAAATCTTGTTTTGTTAGCTGAGGTTTTTAGAAGACTGATCTGTTACTTTGGAGAAATTGAGCTGTATCTTTAAAGGATCTTTATGTACACTCTTCAGGTATTTCATCTGGGTGTTAAAAATTTTCTTAATCCATAAGCCCTGTTATTTTCTCAGAATTCAGATTTATGTACCAGCTGCAACTTTTGTTCCTAGAAATCTCTAGGATGATTTGAAAGGTTTGGGTTTTTTCCCCGTGTCCAATTTTTAGCAGTTTATTGCCTTCCCTATGTCATGGTGACAGTCTGTTAGAAGAATAGTTTCCACATAGTTTATATCCAGATTGATCTCCTCTCATCCCTTAGAGGTGAGGCATTTCCTGAGGGAATGTGAGAATGTGAGCTCTGTCAGGGGTGGTTCAGAGGGGAGCTATTTCTGCAGTTAGCCTTTATAAATATCTAGACCACATCCTTGTGTGTCCCTTGAAAGCTTCCTAGTATTTTTGTCTAGAAGTCTTATTTTTAGGTACATCAGCGATATTCATATTGAAATCTGAGAATTAAAATTGACAAATCAACACGTTTGGTTTGGGGTTTTTTGAGTAATTTTGGTATTTTAAAACACTGGGTTAAGAATAACAACATGAACTGAGGGGCAAAACTGAAGTTAGAAGGAGGAAAAAGCTTTATTGGTACTGAAGCTTGAAAAGTCCATGAAGTTTACATTAAAATACCTTATTCCCAATATGTGGCTATTGCAGATATTTTTCCCAGCATTCCACTTGCTGTCTAAAGCCAAAAAGATATTTAAAAGGTAATATTCATCTCATAATTTGTATTTTCTGCTTTATTTTCCTCATATTCTACAACATGGAAAATTAAAATCAATGAAATCAGTGTATTGCTCAGCCCATTTAATTTTCATTTTTTACTGTGAACGTAGCTCTGGGGTTGAAAACAAATTTGTAAAAACCTTGTTTGTTCAATAACTACAGTTTTCAATGAAAACTTTAAAAACCAGAAATCTTTCATATTCAATTTTGGCAAAGTTCTCATATACTTTAGACTTGTATTTATTCTGTAAAGGAAAGGAACAAAAAAAGGTTCTTACTGAGATAACATCTGTCAAAAAATTTCAAGCAAGAAGTAATAAAATTCCTTGTTTGTTCAATAAATACTGGCAAGAACTTCAGTTTTCAATGAAAACTTTAAAAACCAGAAATCTTTCATATTCAATTTTGGCAAAGTTCTCATATACTTTAAGACTTGTATTTATTCTGTAAAGAAAAGGGAACATTAAAAAATGTGACTTCAGTTGTCTGGGAGACAAAGTTGGCAAAGTGTTCTTACTGAGATAACATCTGTCAGAGCAAAATTTCAAGCAAGAAGTAATATGAAATTCCATGTCTGGAAGTCTCTGAATTGAAGGAACTCAAATACTGGCAAGAACTGAGCTCAGAAAGATCCTTTAATAATATTCTTGAATGGAAAACACATTGAATGAAAATAACAATGAGATGCAAATAAGTGTGCAGTTCATACAGAGTAATTGAATTAATTTTAAAAGTCCCTAAGCTGTGTAGGGTTTTTTTTCCTTATAGTTTTTTTTTTTAACTCATCAGGCTGCAATCGATACTCTGTGAGAAGGTTCTTAGAAACCTATGAAGAAGATGGAATGATATTTGATGCCAATACTTCTGCTCCCCAACAAAGGAAGAGTGTTTTTCCCTGGAGTCTTTTTCCAGTCTCCAGCACCAATAGTTAAGGCATGAAAACAGATTCAGAAGTCTTCTGTTTAAAACAGCAGCATTTTGTATCGCAGTTCTGTGCCTGTTGTAAGAATATCGAACATCTTACTGCAGAATGTGATCACATCCCAGTGAATTTCTCTGTAAATTTCTGTAACTTTTTGGCCAACTAAGTATTTTAGCTCGTGGAGTAACATCATACACAGAGCTGATTATTTTGTAGAATTACAGGTAATTAGTTTTTAAACTGTATTATCCTAAAATATCCATAAGGCAGAGATAAGTACTGTATTTAATTATGTTTATCCACATAATTAAATCAGAACTAGCAGAGAAGATAAATATCTATTAGGTATGAAAATTTTTGGTGTCCTACTGGTGGCTGACAACTTTGAAAACAATAGAGATTGTTGGGACTCTGAGAAAAAGCAGTAAAGGTTCTTGCTGAGTTTTTGGAAAGGTTGAGCAGCAAATTATGGCTTTGAATGTTTTAATTAATATGTAAGCCAGGTGCTTGTGTTGACTTTTATTTTGTGTGTAAAACATTAGCATTACATCTACCAAAGCATAATTATATAGTGGTGCTATCTCTGTGCCTTTGAAACGGAGGTGTTTGAACCATTTCTGCCAAACTGCTGCAATCTGCTTAGGAAATACCCAGATCACATCACCTGCTCTGTGCACAGGTATGTCACTGAGGGCCTGTCACACTGAACATTCTTGTGATAAAACACTGCCTCTACTGTATATGCCTTTGAGGCTGCTGTACAGGGATTTTCAAAAGTCAGCAAACTTGGGATTTTGCAGCACTCCTTTATCCTGCCCTGTTTCAGAGCTCTTTGCTTGCCTGGTGCTTGTTTCTAGACCATTCCGAGTGATGGCAGGGTCCCCATGGATTTTGGTGATGCAGAATCGATGAGATTGCATATCAAATGGTGCAGAATCAGAGGATCATGCCATTTAAAATACTCTGAAACCTTTCTGTATTATTGACTAGAAATTAAATGCAGTATTCATACTCCCTGTGTTTTAAAGAATTGGGCGGGGCAGTGTAGATTTGTTTTTTTTAAATTAAGTGTGCACAGTGGTTGGGGGAAAGCTGGATTAGTTTTTCCAAGGTGGCTGTGTTCAAAATTTAGAGTTGATTCAAACCTGTGGCAGTAAAGGAATGTCAGTGCAGTTTGTCACAAATCTGTGTTGGTTTCTCAGTGTGGGTGTGTCAGACGCATCTGTGGACTTTGGTGAGCAGGGCACAGCAGGAGTGGGGGGATGTGTGTGGCATCCCTGTACCTGCAGCAGGCTCAACAGTGGCAGCTCCATTGGGGCACCTGGTTGTGCTCCCTTTGGAGCATGAACTGAAGCACAGGCTGGCAAGAGCAATGAAGCTGTTTTCTGACAACAAGGCAGTTTAAAATTCTGGTCAGAATAGGAGCAAAGTTAATGGAGGAGGCTTGAGGAATGTGCAGGTTTGTGGCCCTGACCTCTGTTAGGCTGAACTTGTCTTTCAAGACATCTGGCCTTATGTCTTTGAAGTTTTTTGTCATTTCTGTACCCTGGATATTGGCAGTAGAGTGAAATATGTTCACTGGTTCTGCAGTAGGCAGAGCAAATCTCTGCTGCTGCTTCTAACAGGCAGAGCACATCTGAAGAACTTGCTTTGCCTTTTCTGAGAGTAGCTGGAACCATGGAAAGAAGAATGTTCCTCCTATTTTGAAAGGTAGATTGCCTTTCTGTGATACAATGCCAAAAAGAGTAAAAAAGCAGGTGAAACCTCGAAATGCACTTCTTAAAATTCAGTGTTTTCTGAAGCCCCTGTGAGAAGAAAGCACACTGCTGCTCCTGAGGGCGGATTGAAGAAGCTGACTTTACCTGTGGCTTCTGAATAATATAAGCAAAGGGAAGCAATCCTTTTTGTCCATATGAGCACAATGAGTTAAAGGTTCTTCAGCAGAAAGGAAATGAGCCACTGAAGTAGCTACAGTTTAATTAAAGCTTAAGGTTTACTGATGACGCCTGATGTTCAGTTTTTAGTGGTGAAATGTCAGGTTTCTTTCCATATATTGGTTAACATTCATTTTCAGTATCTTTATAGTCATTTTACAACATGACAGATTGGCAGTGAGTCCTGTATAATCTAATGTACCTAAAAGGTAGCTGTTGTTCAAACATTTGTCATCCTTAAAAATGACTGGTGAATTTAAGGAATTTTTAACCAGAGAAGTGAAGATAATTACTTGAACCACTTTTAGAATAAGCTGTATTTGTTAATAGCAAAATTTCCCGTGTTTGGATTAGGAAAATGAGCATATTCCCTTTGAATTTAAAGCAGGGTTATTTCTCTACTGAAATTACAGGGCTGGCAGACTACCATGTGCAATTCAACTGGTTATGTTGTTCTTCAAAGGCTGCATGGATCTGACTCACCTGAAAAGACATGAGGATTGTTAGCTGATTCCACCAGTGGTTGTTGTTCTTATTTTTTTTAACCCAGCTTTATTTACTATCCTCAGAACTTCATAGAATTGCTCTTAAATATTGGAGCATTGTTATTGGCAGAAATAGAATTTATTACTCAAGTCCATGGAGCTAGCCAGTATAAAGTAAATATGTGTTTCCAGCCCTGAATTTACAGTGAATGTGTGAAACTTGTATTGGGTAGGTCTGAGCAGCCTGGCTCTCTAAGCCTTTGGAAGGGAAGCAGAGTAGCTCTGGACACACAGACATTCAATAATCCTGGGTGCTGCCTTGGGTGTTCTGTACTGAATAAAACCCCAGAATAGATGCTGCAAGTCCAAAGATTCAATTTTAGATTTTCCCTGGGCCCAGTGGATCATTCTCAATTATGCTGATGGGCTTGGATGGAAAGCAAATTCCTTTGCATGTTGCTGGTGCAGTCTGTTTGTAGAAGTTGCTCATTTCCTTGTTTTGAGAAGTGTGTGTGACTGTGGTGTATGGAGAAGGGGTAGCTGATGTTTAAGCAGTTTTCTGTTGCTCAGTTGCTGACACACAGTTTTTTGTTTGTGCAAGAAAAGCTCCCTGTGGATTGTGGAGCCACAGGGATGCTGCCTGGTTCAGGGATTCCTGGCTGCTGGCAGCCATGAGGATGCACTCACAGGGATCCCTGTGGGTCTGTCCTGTGCTTTTGCCCTTCCTTAGGACCCATGAGGAGCCAGCCTGACCAGCCAGCCCTGACCCAACCCAGAAGTTTCCTATGTCTTTATATCTTTGAATATGTGAGGGACAAGCTTAAACTCTTCACTGTTACATTTCTGTGCTTACTCTTGTTTGTTGTGGTTTTTTAAAATGAAAACCTTAACTGTTTTTGAAATCTCACATTACTTTGTTTAGGAAATTCTATGTCAGTGTTTCTTCACTAACAAAATGGAAATTCATAATGCAAAGCCTCATGGCAGCAATCATGTTATTCTGTGGGGTTTTTTTAATCCTATTGGTATAATTCCAGAATAACTGATTATAATACTACTGTTTTGTGTTGGCCTTAAACCTTAAGCCATTCTCAGTTTGTTTTTGAGGTGATGTTCAAGTGCTTAATCTCTTACAGACACTGGTTAAATGCAAGATCTAAGTAATAATAAGGTGGTATCAATACATACTGTGTAGACAAAAGGAATGTATAGGTATTTAAAATGTTCTAGTATGCTAAGTAGCATTACTGGTTTATAGCTTATTAGGCAGGTGGGTCTAACAAAGATTGCCCATTTTCTTTCTTTTTTATGACTAAAAAAAATTGTCAAACCTTAGATTTGAAGATGCAGATAGAATGATTCTAGAAATTGACTTCTCTGTTACAAAGTGTGAAAAGGGAGGATACAATAGTGCAATTTTTCAGATAAGTCGTACTTCTGGAAGCTTAGAACTTTTTTCAGGGTCATATTGCTCATATAAAGCAATATTTTTTTAAAGAAGTAAAATGCTAATTGTACATAGTCATTTTTTTTTTCTGACTTAAGAATATTTATCTAAACTGTTAACTTTTTCAAACTGTAGGTAGTTAATATACAGGTCACATACTAGTGATGTATATTTTGAGCTGTTTGAAAAATTGGTAGTATTTGCAAAAATATTTGATCTTTGAGTTAGAAAGTTAAGAATGTAAACCATTACTAGAATTCAAGGTGTGAAATGTATTGAATGTTTCTTTGGTGGTTTTTGGCCTCTTTTATAAATCAAAGTTACTCCTTTAAGGGAATTCTTTTGTAATATGTGCATATTATTATTATTGTGCCAGCTCTATGTCACCTGCTTACAAGTTATTCCTAAACACATGAGGAATAATGGACTCCTAACCTCTGTTGAACAGGTCTTGCTTTTCCCATCCATTTTTTATGCTAAAATACACTTACTGATCTTTGGAAATGGTGGCAGCAGTTCTTGACAGAGGATATTTGTATATGTGACTTCTAATTGAGAAGGATATTGTAAATCAATTTCAGGCCTAAAATTACATGCTGCTGTGTCTGCAGATTTGTTTTTTAAGTTATCCAGCACTTAATAACACTTTGTTTTCAGGTGCCCATAGTCCTAAACTGCAGTACTGAGGACACTTGGTAACACTGGAGATGCTGCATGTGTATAGAAAACACAGTTTGCTAAATTGCTCAGTGTTTGCTTCCAGACCTGCCTTGTCCTTAACATCCTGCAGGAGCTTTAGTCCTTAATGACCTGGTGTTGTGGCTTCACCCCAGCTGACAGCTCAGCCCCATGCAGCCGGCTTGCTCACCCTCCAGTGGGTCTGGGGAGAAAAGCAGAAGAGTAGAAGGGAGAAAAGTCATGGGTTGAGATAAAGACAGTTTAATGGGTAAAGCAAAAGCCCCAGACAAGCAAAGCAGAACAAGGAATAAATTCAGCACTTGCCCAGGTGTTCAGCCATGCCCAGGACAGCCGGGCTCCATCACACCCACATGGTGACTTGGGAAGACAAATGCCACCACACCAAACAACCCCCCCTTCCTCCTCCTTCCCCAGCTTTATGTCCTGAGCCTGATGCCATCTATGTGGTGTGGAACATCCTTGGGTCATTTGGGGTCAGCTGCCCCAGCTGTGTCCCCTCCCAGCTCCTTGTGCCCCCCTCGCTGCTGGGGTGGGGAGAGGAGCAAGAAAGGCCTTGGCTGTGTGTGAGTCCTGGGCAGCAACAGCACAAACACCCCTGGGTTATCAGCACTGCTTCCAGCACAAATCCAAAACACAGCCCCATTGTAGCCACTGTGAAGAAAATGAAGTTCATGCCAGACAAAGCCAGAAGATTGAGTTCAGTGTTTGAGGCAGGAGAGAGCCAACTTCCAGTCCCAGTTTCAGTGATCTGGCTTCCAGATACCAGTGGTGCATAAGCAATATTACTATTTTATTGAATTCTTTTATCTGACAGTGTAATGCTGTGAAACTTCTGCAGTACTCTTTTGCAGAATAATTTTCTGAATAAACTTGAAGGATGGAAAATTGGTTTGCTAATCAAAGTCAAATTTGTGAATTAAAAAAGTAAAATGATGAAATAAATCTAATTGTGGGTGACATTTTCACTGTAAATGATGGGGAGGGGAAAATTTCCATTTTTGTGTGTGTTTTGGTTTATTTTGAGGCTTCACTGCAAGCATGTATATAATTTTATTCCCTCTATTTGCATGAGTAATCTCAAATTCAGGCATCAGTTGTCACATGCTCTGGGTATGAATGCCAAATGCACTGAATTACACAGTCAGAAGTATTCTGTGCCCTCAAGTTCTGGATTTCTGCACTAACAGTTAGAGCTTTTTTAAAATCTGTAACATCAATGCCTCATGATTATAAATGACAAGTGATGTGTGTATTTCTCCTTTTTCAGGGATCTCCTTCAGACACTGACCGAGGATGAGCTGCACACACTGGAACGTAACCTGTGCATCTCCCAAGATGTGGATTTTCCTGTCAGAGCAGATCCTGAAGTACCCTCTGTCATTGCACCATGCATAACTGCAGCTTTGCCTCCCAAAGAACTTTCAGCAAAAGCTGAGAACACAGAGGCTGAGCTGGCTTGTTCCATGCAGTATGATGAGCAGGAGCTGGAGCAGCTGAACAGGATGGTGCACAGAGTCGGCGATGAAATGTCTTCTCTGCTTTCCCCCCCGAGCATCTGTCAGTCTCCAGCTCACAGAGCTAGCCTAAGAAACAGCTCTAGCACAGAAGCTTCACCAACAAGACACCATCTTGACAACTTAACTGATGAAGAGGACAGAGTGTTTTTTATGGATGACCTAGATGGAGCAGGAGAAGCCCTGGCAGGGTTGGATTCAGTAAGTGATACTTTTGCTTGGGTGAATAACCCTTGCCATGATTCAAAGCAGAACCTGCAATATAGAGATGCTTTGCTTTATGAGAATGGCCATCAGACCGAGGAAACTTTGCTTTTAAAAGATGCTGAAAGTGACTTAAGCAATAATAACAATGTTGAAGATGGAAAACAGATGCCTGGCGTTTCAGTTCCAAATTCCTGCAGCTGTCTGGAAGGTGCAGACTCGCAGTTATACCTCAATGGCTGGGATGCGTACGCCGACGACGCGGAAACGGCAGAAGTGATCGCACACAGGACGGGGGGAATGAAAATATCTGCTACTGTAATATTCAATCCTAAATCTCCTTCTAGCTCAGAATCCCCAGTAACAACCCCAGAAGCAGCTATTAGTTGTATTCCTGGATCTGCTAATCCATTAGCAAATGAGGAGGAGGATGAGTCCCATAAACTCAGTATAGCTGCCACAAACTGTCTGATTAATTCCTGTGTGTGTTGTGGCAGCTGTGAAGACAGCAGGGAGGACGGTGTTGAAGGTTTAAAGACTAAACATTCTGCAGGAGGTGTTGTAAATGCTTCATACACATTAGTAAAGTCTAAGGAAATGGACCATGTAGATAACTTGGACAGTTCAGTCCCTGAGCAGGAAACATTAAAACCTGAAACTTCTGCTTTATTAGCAGAAAGAGACTTTGGCAGTGAAGAGCAAAAACTGCCCACCTCCTCTAAGTGCCTGGCACATTCCTCAGGTTCACAGGTAGAAGTAGAAAGTGACTCCCAAGGAGAAGCAGAGAGCATCTCTAATCAGCAGAAGAAGTGGGAGAAGAGGAAACAACTCTGTGATAAAAAAATGGACTGCAATGAAGATGCTAGTAGTGAAAGAACAGCAAAGGAAGATGTAAAGTCAAGATCTAGTTCAAGGTAAGAGCAACTTGATGTCTTGGTAGTAATTTGCATGTACATAAATTCCTGTACCCTTCTACTGCAGTGATTGGTGTATTGTTCCTGTTGATTTTAAGGACAGTAGTGTTGCAGGATTAAGGAATTTATCCATCTATATTTTTTAATGCAGATAGCTTTTTATTGGACATCAGCTTTACTGCAAAAGATTTGGAGATCTGAATTTTAATCATCCAGCGTCTCTGTATCATTGAAATCAATGTTACATTACCTGCTTAATGTATCCAAGAGGGCATTGCTGCTAAACAGTACCTGGGTCATTACTTCCCTTGTCCTCTGCTGTTCTATAGGAGAAGTGTGTCTGGCAAATACTAAAAAGTTAACTTTTGCATCAGTGCATGGGATTAAATTGCTATCTAAACACATTTTACCTTGGCTTCATTTGAGAGAAAGGGGTTGATGTGACCATGTTGCCTGTGGGCACAAGCGTACCTGTGAATGTGTGTGTGCTGAAGGAGCCTGACAAAGTGCAGAGGTGGCTCTTAAGCCTGTTGGACCGTTTCAGCCAAAGTTGATAGAAGAGTGGAGGTCATGGATTAAGGTTCTGTATATTTAATGGCAATAAGGAACTTACCTGATAACAGGGAGATAACATCATAATGCTAGTAATAAAGAAAATGCCACACTTCAGCTCAGCTTTGATTGTACACAAGGGATCTTACACAGATCAGTAGAAAACCTGACTTCATTTTGGTTTACTGTTTAGAGGATAACCTGTTTTGTAGTGAATCCTCAGTTTCCCTGAAGTATTAATATCATGAAGCAGAGGGAAGACATTAGAGATAAGTTACCTTTGTTTTCTGTATTTCTGTGACAGCTGGCTTTCTGTGTGTGTGTGATGCAGGCTCTCTCATTTTGTTATGTTCATAGAGTTCAGGATAACACAGTGGAGGTAGCTTGAACCACAAAGCATAAGCACAATATAAAAACTGCAGAAATAAGTCTACCAATTGAATTATGAAATATTTTACTGGTAGTGGAAATATAATCATGAGTTCTTTGGCCTGGACCTAATTGCTTTTACAGGTTAAATATGACTTAGCATGCCCAAAACTCGACTTATCTTTTTCATTATTCTGACTATTTGCCATCTTAGGCTTGCAAGTATGATCATATTCAAGGCCTTACAACAGGGTTTCAAAGTGGACTTCATTTTAAGATGTAATTCACAAATCCCTTTGACATTCCATGATTTTGCAGCACTTTAAATGGAATACTACGTAAAAGTAATCACTGTGTTTAATCAGTTTCCTCATAAATAATACAATATTCAGACTCTTTGTCTACCAGTTTTTGCCTTGAGTAGGATAGATATTAAATGAACTTTTGAGAACAGGTCTGAAAAATAAAATAAAATAATATATATCTGTAAGCTGCTATTTCAGCTTCCCATGTTTTATGAATGTAGTAATTTCTCCACTGTCTTATCCAGCTTCTGCTAATATTGTTTAAAATTTTATCTGAGGACTCTCAGAGAAAGTTTAAAACTTTATCTGAGGACTCTCTGTCCTTTTACAGAGAGTTCTGTAAGTCTGTCTTCCTGTTTGCTTTTGTTTGCTCCTGATTCCTGTCTGGCCTCTCCTGCCTGTTGTGATTTTGTAGACCTAAGTCACATTTTGTCAGTGTGATTACTTTTTCAGAGTGGAAAAATCAGAGCCTACTTGTTCAGAAGTTGTCCACAATTTGTCCATAGCTTTGATCATGCCTTATCTCTTGCCCTAAACAGTTTTCAATTATACAATTTCCTCTTGGCAATAAGTGAATCAGAACTGCACTTACTTCAAGATGTGAAGAAACTGTGGATGTGCACAGTGGCATAACTGTTTTCAGTTGTTTTTCAATGGTTTTCAGTATTTGACTTTGAATTCTTACTAAGTGGTGTGCTGAGGTTCTTTTTGAAGTTGTCTGCTAAAGCCCCAAGATGTTGCTTGTGGTCTCAGAAGCTGTCATTCTGTATCTGATGCTAAAATTTCTTCTCCATGTGTTTCTGTTAACTCTTGCCATTTACCCATTACTCAGACTTTAGGATCCTGGGCAGTTGTGCAGTCTGTTCTGGTTCTTACCCTGAATAATTTTGTCTTGGTGGTAACCTGTCAGAGCTCATTGCTTTCCCTGTTTTTGCAGATCATACGCAAAAACAAAGCTCCCGTGGTGCTCAACCATGAAATCTCACCTTTCGGAGAAGTAATTGTTTAACAGCTTCTTCCAGTTTGTGATTGAGAATTATTTGTCATTTTGGGCCCTTCCCTCTTGTTCTGTAGCTCCTTAGTTTTCCTAAAAGCCTTTAGTGAAGTATTTTGACAGAACTTTTTTGGAAATCCAGAGGCTTGACAGATGAATCACCATTCTTCACAAGCTTCTTGACCCCTTCACAGAGCTCCCAAGAGGTTCCCTCTGCAGAAGTCGCCTTACATCTTCCCAGACAGACCTTCATATTGTTGTCTACATATTTTAGCTTTAGATACATTTTAACTTGCTTGGTATGATCATCAGGCTCACAGAGCTTGAGCTGTTTGAATCCCTATGGAGTCCTTTTTTTTTTTTTAGGGATGGCTAACTTTAGACTCCAGGCATTAAGGAAGTTTTAAGAGAGCTTAATAATTCATCTTATTCATTCTTGAGTTTTAAAACTCTTGGATAAATGTTTTTGGATATTTTGTTAACAGGCTAGTTGGATTTTCTGTTTTCACCATAGCCTTTTACACAGATACTTTGTTGATTACTTCTAATTGGCTATATTCATTTTTGAGACTACAGTCCATCTGGTATGAGTTCTCAAGTATTCCACCTTTGCAGCAGTAGAGCAGTAGGGATGGAGGTATTTTCTTACTAGATTGTTGCTACTTTATTTGGAAGCATTCTCATACAACTCCTTAGGTATATTCTGTGAAAGATGGAGATGCTGGGGTTCTACTGAGAACTAGATTAAAAAGTTATGTATGGATAGAGCCTATTTTTGCCTTAAATGTGTATATATATATGTAAGATTGGGGTCTTTCCTGTGAATCACTAGTCATGTTATCAGGAAAAGAGATAATTCAGTTACAAAACTTGTGGACCTTTCCTTACTCATGCTGCCTGGGCAATGACTAATCACTGCTTTTTGATGGTATTTTTAAATTGGCAGATCACATTAGGCTTCTGTGACTGCTCCCTATTACATGCTTGTGAATGCCAGCTTAACCATGGGGGAAATGTTGGAGACAGTAGATTATTTGCAGAATGATGGACCCATTAGCTAGAACAATAAGCAATCTCATACACATGGAATAGCTGCAGGATAGACTCATTTATCAAGTTGATAAATGTATTTACTTTCTAGTTACTGTAAGTCACCAGGTAGAAGAAAATTCTTTCCTTTTTCTGAATAAAGCAGCTCTCAAATGTGACTGTTGTGATACAAACCATTTGTTTTAGTAAGTCTAAACTATTTTACTACACAATATGACATTATACGTATAATCTCTGTGATCCAGATGGGTTTACCATAATAATCCTTGTGTCTGAAATAGCTGGTATTTCAGGCTTCTCTATCTAGCCTCAAAATTCAGTGGAGTTTAAAATAAAGATTAAACACTCTTCTACTAAAGATTTCATGGAATCATAGAATAGTCTGGGTTGGAAGGAATCTTGAAGATCTTGTTCCAAACCACTACCATGGGCAGGGACACCTCCCATGGACCGGATTGCTCAAAGCCTCACCCAAACTGTCCTTGAACACTTCCAGGAATGGGACCTTTGCAGATTCTCTGGACATCCTGTGCCAGGGCCTCACTACCCTCCCAGTAAAGAATTTCTTTCTACCTAATCAAAACCTTCCCTCCTGCAGTTTGAGCCCCCCTCCTCATCCTGTCACTCCCTGCTCTTGTAAAAAGTCTCTCTCCATCCTTCCTGTGGGCTCTCTTCTGGTACTGGAAGACCCCAGTTAGGTCACCCTGAAGCCTTCTCTTGTCCAGGCTGAAGAATCCCGATTCTCTCAGCCTTTCCTCATAGGAGAGGTGCTCCATCCCTCTTGGTGGCCTCCTCTGGACCTGCTCCAACAGGTCCACGTCCTTCCTGTGGTGGGGCCCCAGAGCTGGATGCAGTGCTGCAGGTGGGGTCTCACCTGAGTGGGGCAGAGGGGCAGAATCCCCTGCCTCACCTGCTGCCCACGGTGCTTTGGGTGAGCCCAGGACAGGGAGGTTTCTGGGCTGGGAGTGCCCATGGCTGGGTCATGTCCAGCCTGCCAGCCACAGCACCCCCAGGTCCTTCTCAGGGCTGCTCTGGATCTGTTCCTCCCCAGCCTGTGCTGTCACTGGGAGCTGCCCTGACCCAGGGCAGCACCAGCACTTGGCCTTGTTAGAGCCCATGAGATTGCCATGGGCCACTTGTGGAGCTTGTCCAGGTCCCTGGGGATGGAGTCCTGTCCCTCAGGTGCGTCACCTGCACCCCCCAGCTTGGTGTCACCTGTAGAGGGTGAGTGAGGGTGCACTCAATCCCTTAATCTGTGCCATTTATTTATGGAGATAATATCCCAGTAGGCTCCCTGGAGGGACACCACTTGTCACTGGTGTCCAGAGCCATTGCTCACTGCCCTCTGGATCTGACCAGCCAATGTCTTATCCATGAACAGTCCATGCACTGAGTCCATCTCTGTCCAGTTTACATCCAAGGATGTTCTGGGGGGCTGTGTCAGAGGCTTTAGAGAAGTGCAGCTCAATGACATCCCCCAGCCCTTCCCTTGTGTGCTGATGGAGTCACACCATCACAGACAACCATCACTGGATATTGACAGGTCTCTGCTGCTTGGGTTTTTAAGTGCTGGCTGATTTTGTCCTTTTTTTGTATTTGCTTGTATATCAAAGATAAAAAACACCAACAGCACACAAGTCTTGGGCAGCTGTGCTAATGAGATGCAAATATGAGAAAAGCATTAGCAAAGATGCAGTGTCTGACTTGCTGAAGGGACAAGGTGATAAATAAAGGCTGTCATGTAACAAAACAAGCAGTTAAAGGGGGAAAGACATGTAAGAATAGAACATAAGATGATACAACCACAAAAGAAACACCATTTGATGTTTTAGAGTAAAAAAGAACATAAGTTAACCCCAAAACCAGGCTTTAAATCTCTATCTAGTATTCCTTGTTTTTCAATTGGAAACAAACTATACCGATTCTTTCTTTTAAGTGTTCATTTAAATGTAAAATTATTCACGCTCTTTCAGAGAAGAAAGAAAACTACAAAGAGGGAAGATATTTTTGTGTGTGTGTTGTATAAATATTTGTCTTTCTGTTCTTTCTGGAGCTGAGGAGTCCATGTAAACCTGCTAATGTTTTATGAAGTTTGGCAACCTGTTTGATATTGTCATAAAATGGTGGTGTTTTCATGTTTTAGTCTTAAATACCTGGTTCCATTGCATGTTTGTTTATCTACATACTGACCTCAGAACAGTTCTGATATAAAAAAAGGGATTATTAAGTGTAGTTTCTCACTTTTTCCACTGCAGGTCTATTTAAAATATCTACCTTAAATTTTACTTTTTTTTTCCATTTTCCCTATCTGTTTGAATGTATTCTTGATGAAGCCTTTTGCAGTGACAGTTTTCAAAAGGAACTGCAGTTGGTAGTGAGGAAAATTTCTTACCTGCACCCTTCCTGCAAGCTCCAGCTGTGTCCATCAACTGTTGGATGCTGGCATTGTTTGCATTTACTTGTGGGGGCTAAAAATCAGAATATTTTGCCTTATGCTTTTGCAGTGTAAGGAGGAAGAATAAGGTGTCCTTAGAAAAGCATATTTTGCTTTTTGTTGATCTATATTGCAACTCCAGAATAAGAGGAATAATTTATTCTTGAGCTTGGTGTTCAAGTTTTCTCTTTTCTTAGTCTTTCAATTCTTTAATCTTAAATTATATATATTGTACAATATTTATATATTACAATAGTCTATATTGTAATATATTAAAAATCTAGTTTCCTCAGATTTCCTCAGCATATTAGAATAACTTCATTAAAAAATGAACACCTGTTTCAGACAGTTGGTTTCTAATTTTGATTTTTTTGGCCTGTACTTTATTTTGTTCAGTCCTTAGCAACAGGTGATGTGTGCACATTTTCAGTGCAGCAACTTTAAGATAAGTCATTCCACCTTTATAAATGCATGGAAAACAGCCATTCAGTCATTTGTATTTGGAGGATGGCTAATATTTGTCAAAAAAACCAAAACCAAATTCACACAGAGTACCTCTCTAGCTTGTCTGAGTTTCTAGCTTTTCTACAAGTATTCCTTTATCAAAACTAAATTAATTTATATTGAAATTCAAATTAACTTGATTAAATGTCTTAAATTCATGCTTTTCTGGAATATTACCTTCACAGTAAGATTTAAGAAAATTGTGTATATTTTACATGAAAATGTTGTCTTTTCCATGAAAAATTAATGGACAGCTGTACAAGTTCACTTAAACAAAAATGTCTTTTTGTCTTGTACTGATTAGTCTTTTAACTGGCTGTTCAGGAGAAAGAAAAACTCTCCTCAGCAAAAAGCAAATAGTACTTGATGTGGAATCAAACATCAGCCTTTTAACTGCAAAACTTCCCTTAAGCCATTCTTTATCTGGCTGTTGATTGAAGTTCTTTGTTCCCCTTCTAGTATTCTGTTTATTGCTTTTGTGCAACTAGCCAAATTCAGATTCAGTATAAATTAATTTTTTCAGTCCCTCCTCCCATTCTTTTTAACAAAACAGGTCTCCTATTTGAAATGAGTGTTTTACCTTGCCTGTTGAACTCTGATTTTGTGCAGTATCCTATAACACCACTGCTGTTACAAAGCTGTGTGTCACTGTTTTATACCAGCTTCCCTTTTACTAGGTCCAAATATCAATTGAAGCAGGGAAACATATTAGCTTTCAATGGAGGGATTCCTGAAATAACAGGTTAAAAAGTTTTAAAAGATAATTTTTGAGTGGATTTGGTGTGACACATGAGGCTTTAGTCAGCCCTAGTGTAGTGAGCCAGTCAAACAATACTTGTGCCAATTAGCTATTGTAATATGAAATGTAATTGTATTCAATTAGTAGCATTCATTAAGAAACTGTCCCCTGAAGCAGAGGTCTAATTAAATGTGAGAGGCTAGAAGCACATTCCAGTAGAAAAAAGCATGAATAAAATAAAGGTGGCTTTCAGTTTGTTTTTTCTTTTTAGAATAGTTACAAGTGGCCACAGCTTTCAGTGAAGGGTTCATTGGTTTGGGCTGCCGGTATTCCATGGAGAGAGGCAGCCATATCACCCCATGTCACTTTGCTCCATGTCCTCAAATCTTTATTCTGTAATTTTATCAGAAGTGCTGAAGAATGTTTTGATGAGCATGGATAGTGGTTTCATCCAGTGCTAGAACACAATTTTTAAAACAGCACTTGTAGGCATTTAAGACCTACAAAGGAAAGAAACTTTAGCCACATTCCCCAGTTTAAGCAGGTCTATGAATCCCAATCCAAAAAACATTGCAAATGAGCATGACGTGCTGAAACTCAGGTCAGCTGTGGGCTGATGTGGGAAGGAAGGGTTAGCAGCTCTCAGCTGCAGAATGTGGCTTGATGCATTAATTTTCTCTTATAATTGTGCTAATGAGTGTGTGTCCTGAGTCATCATCAGCTGATGATGGGAATCTTGAGATGGGAAAAACAGGTCAATTCACCTCAGGATCTACCAGCACCTTGGAAAAGCAGAGAGGATCTTCAGGCAGACAGTGATACTAAGAAAACTCTACAGTTATCCCAAGACTGTGTGTACTGAGAGGAAAAGCAGTGATTATTTAAGGGTTTTTTTAAAAGCTAGTTAGTATAACACTTAGTATTAAACAGAGTTACCATTATTGGATTCACATTTCTTAGTACAAAATAAACACAGAGCTTCTTACGTGAAGAGTTACAGCCTGAATATGAATCAGTAATAAACACTGTTAATCATAAATACTGTTTCCAGTACAATGATTCAGTCTATATGGATACACAGGAATGAGAAAAATGTTTCCATCTTTTAACTCCCTAAACTACACATAGTTTATTACAACAAACAAATGTCTGTGAGTGTGGCTTGTGTCAAGTGTGTTCAAGCAGTTTGCATTGCCAAATGATGGCTGACTGGATGGATATCTCAGTCAGCAGATGGTTCAGCATGGTCAGGTTTGTGCCCCAAGAGAAAAATGGAGAAGTGCAAAAAGAAGGCATTTATAAAGCAGTTTAGAATGGCAACCTGGGTTAAGACAAGGCTTAAAAATTGGTGAGATGATGAAACTGGTGAGAAGGAGTTGTGCTGATAGGAACTGGTATGGAGTGAGAGAAGATTGAAATGAGAGGCAAAGAAGTATGGAGGAGAGATGAGGTGAGGCTTTTTGCTGTTCAGAACACATCTGTGAAGATGCAGGTAAAGATAGCTTTGAGATGGTTGATAATGCCAGCTGGGCCCTTATGTTCATCATGCTCACTGGGTTTACTTACCATGAAGGTGCTTTATTGCCTTGTCTTCTCTCTCAGAATGTCCATTCCACATAGGTAGCTGATGATAAAAAGTGATTTCATGTCTTGGGTCAATGTTGGTAATAAATAATATCTGTTTTTAGCAGAGAGGTGGTACTTTAGGGTGGTGCTTGCTTTGGTTTATATTTTAGCCTAGAGCATTTACATTTAACTCCCCAAAAATATGCATGAACTTTTTGAGTTCTTGAGGAAAATGTAAGCCCTTTGGGCTCTCTGTAAGAACTTAAAATCTTAAATTCTTTAAAACAAAAAAGTAGAAAACTAAGAACCTAAGAAAATTGAATTTAAGTGCTTAAATACTGGTAACTGAGATATTTTGATTGGACTGCAAATATAGCAGGCAGAGCTTCACAGAAGGCACTGAAGGACAGCAAACCTGACATCTTTCAGAAAAATTATTACTACCCAAATCAGCTGGCAGGATTTTTACACTGGAAAAATCTGGAAATGGTGGGGAGGTAGGAGAGCATACAAGAAGATGCTGAGTTTGCTCCTGTTCTTGTTTCTTGATTCTGCTGTTCAAAGATTAGTTTATTCTGAACAAAAGAGTGATGTACTTCACTTGCAAGAGAGCAGTGATGTATTTGCTGTGAGACAATGAGTTCACAAAATTCCATGGTAAATGTAAGAGCAGTTTAGCAAGGTTCAATGACAAGGTGCACTTCAGTATTTAGTGCATAGAGGACAGGGTCAAACACAGCTGCCAGGGAGATCCTTTCACTGAGTCTTGAGGTTCAGAGAGGAGCTGGATCCTGACTTCGTCCCAGACCTGATCAATGGTTTATGTCTAAAGGATTATTTATGTATGTGCAGTCAATCTTTTTGTCACTTAGCTAATATTTCCACATTTCAGCATGCTTATTCCCAGTTTCACTTACTCAGTATCTGGTGTGATAAGGATTCACTGAGCCTTGAGAGGCATCCCTCCAGGGGAGACCTGACATGCAGGCTGCTGCCACACAGGAGAGCTCAGCAGGCCCTGGACTGTCCACTATTTTTGGGCTGAAATGAGTGACTTACAGTCATATTTGCATACCCATTGTACTTTGGCTGGTGTGTGCTCAGGTAACCCTCAGCTGCTGTGCAAGATGTATGGCCCTTGGCTCCTGGGGTGTTACCTGTCTCCCCAGAGCCCAGTTTGGGTACAGGCATTCAGACTGCCATTTCTTGCTTTTGTTTAAAAAGAAAAGGGGGCTGAGCATGCCACCACACCTGCCTAATCATGGTGTGAAATTGTGTGCTAATGGTTTTTTTAATATCACTCAGCTGCTGTAAAACAGACAGTAAAATTACATTTTAGTAGCATGACCATATTGTAAGATTGGATGGGCAGAGGTGATGAGCTATAAAAGAGTAAGCCTTTGTTTAAATGCATATATCTCTTCATAATGAGCAGAATTAGCAAGGGAAATTACATAAAACGAATGAAAGTTAAATAGATTTTTGTTCAAGTCTGATAAAATTATTTTCTGGTTGTGAAGTCTCTCCTTTCAACTAAAGCATGGTACACTTGGGATTTATTTTGAGATTGGCAGTCAGAAATGAGAAACATGAAGGGGTACATTTTCCAAGTGATTAGTGGGAGGTATGCAAACAAATCCTATTATTTCTTAGTGGGATTAGAGCACATACCTTCCATACACTGCTTTGAAGAATTCCCCTTAAGCATTCTTCCAGACTTCTAGCTGAAAAAATAGCTGTAATAGTAAATTTGGCAGAAAAAAGAGCTTGAAACATAACTGGCTTGCATATATCTAAAAAGCAAAAGGACATTAAAAAATCTACTCATAATTGTGGTGGGGTAAGGTGAAATAACCCTGACCTATATAAGTACCTCTCTTTTAACTAGAGATGTTTCTTAGGTTTCTCTTTGTGTTGTCCAAAGATTTGTTGACAGAACATTTGAGTTCAGCTGGCTTGAGTGAATCTTCTGCACCGCCTAGAGCCAATACAACTTTGATATCTCTGCTCAAGATTACATATTTTCTTATCTCATATAATTTTTTTTCTCAGTTTGTGGAATTTATAGTAGCTGAGCAATAAATTGTTATTCAAACAAGAAATTGGTCTTTACAAGATAGTTTTATAAGTTCTTATGAAACTATTTTTACTCCTCTAATCCTAGTTTATGTTGATAATATAAGATCTGCAATTATGTGTTATTTAGAGGCTTTCCGTTAGTCCAGGGATGCCAGAGACAAGATGTCTACCATTCATTTAAATTAGTCATATCCTTTTAATTAGTAGCTAGTGGATTTCTGCAAACAAAGTGTCAGTGGTTTGCCATGGGACTGCTCCTTCCTGGATATCTGTTGACTCAAAGCACAAAATTTCAGGTACATATATGGCACTTAGAGGGACTGAGCAAACTTTAGGGTGGGTGTCTTCAGCTCCATCACCCAAGTGTCAACGTTCTGTTTTCTAACAGAAAACAGTGGGGAATTTCCTTCCAATAGGGAGCAGGCACAGGTCAGACTTGTCACAATATTCACAAGTTTTTGAAGTGTATGGATTACTGTGCCTTGGCCTGAAACCCAAGATGACTTTATGAACTTTTAGCTTTATGTCTTCAGTTTAAGGTTCTACCACACTTAGCAGTTTGGGCAAGCTACTCCCTTTATCTCCAATGAAAATGTAAGACTCACAGTTATTTCCTGAATATTTTAACTGTACGACATGAATTAAATTGAAGGTTGTTGTGAGATGTGTGCCCACTGACTTTGCTGAATTGCCTGTCCTTTTGGGAAGAAAACAGAATAGGTTTGTGTCATCTTCTGAAGAGCAAAGAAATGCAAGTGCCAGTTTATTCTTATTTCTGAATGACCCATGCCAAGCCATGACTTATCTCAATGCTGTTTTTGCCTTTGCTCGCTTCAGCAGTTCATTTTGTCTCCGTGTGTTTTTCCAGTTCTCAGGATGGCTTACGTGATTCCCCCCTCAGCTCCATCTCCAGCAGTGACTATGAGAGTGTTTCTGTCACTACCTGTAGTCTCTCCAGCATTTACGCTCTGAGGTAATAACATCTCTTTGCAGTCAGATTTGACAAATGCTATTGACTTATGCTTGGTTAAAAATTTTCATTGAATTAATCAAGTGACAGCAACACTTCTGAGTATTCTTCCTTTTGAACAACAGGTGCTTTCTGATTTTTATTTATTTTTTTTAACCTGCCAGCTTTCTTCAATGCTGTGACAAATGAGGCGACTATTTATGGAAAAGTTTTCAATGCATGCAGGAACAACTTACATATGTCCATGATCTCACTTTTATTTATCCATGTAGCAATTCTCAGAAGACGCTTCAGGTTGTAGCTTGACAAATGTTTTTCTTAGCCAGCCTTCAGCTTTCTGTAAAACATGTCTTTTTCATTTTGTTTTGCTTTGTAAAATAAAAGATGTTCCACTTAACAGTTTAACTTACACCAGTTGCTGGCCAACGCTGGTAAGAATACAGGGAAGAGCTGCTTCTGACTTCACAGAATATTCTGGGCTGGAAGGGCCCCACAGACATCCTGGAGCTCAGTTTGTAAGTGAATGGCACATACAGGGATTGAAACCATGACCTTGGTGTTTTTAGCAATACTATTTTATATTCTCATCTTCTGAAACTGCATGGGAGTTTTAACTTCAGTTTTACTCAAAGCACTTATTGACAGTGATAATGTGATTAAAGTTAGGACAGAAAAATGTAACTAAAACATAAAAATGAAATCTTTGCATTTTTTACTGTTTGCCTAACATACATGTATGAGATGTATTGCATGCACTGTATGCAGTAACTTTTTTGCTCTGGTACGGACAGATTGAAATACCACTACTTCAGCTGATGAAATACGACTACTTCATCCTCCACTGCTTCTTGTCCTCTCTTTTTCATTGTTTTTTTTTTTCCTAGAACTTCATTTGAACTTCAGGATTTTGAAATTTCATTTAGGTTTGGGGATGAAAAGAGGAGATAAGATGGCTTTTTTAATAGTGATAGAAGCAATACTACAAATAACAATTGGAGGTTTTTTAGGATGTACTTGTTTTCAAGTTCAATTTTTTAGGGTTTTGTATTTTCAAAATAAGGGCAGAAAGATGCAACAAAAACTGTTCTTCGTTGTTTTAATTTTAAATTACATTTCCTTTTGACTGTTCTTCAAACAAAACCCAATTTACCTGCATGCAGCAGTTGCCCTGTTCCAAGTACTGTGTACATTGAAGACTGTTTCACACTGGGCTGTCTGAATGGATGGTGGATGTAGCATCAGTGACTCTTCAGGAAATAACTGGAGCAATGAGAATAAGCCTTGATTAGATGCACCACCTCTTTGGAAGGCCTTTCTGGACTGCCTTTGTCCATTAGTGTTGCAGTTGCCACTGTATTGGTAGTTAGGTGAAAGGAAGTTTGATTTTTCAGGCAGTATTTGCACATGTGTCTTTGTACTCTGGTCCACTGAAAACCAGCATTGCATCATCCCTGGGTGGCTTGATGAAATCTAAGTTGTCTATTTTTCTGCAATCTGATGGATATTACCAGAGATGTAGTTTGTGGTCCAGTAAAACAAACCAGCAAAATGCTTGCTTAACTGTAATGACAGGAGTTTCCCCTTTTAAAAGACTTAGTTTAAAAACAGCTAAAACTTTTTTTAATGACTCATTTTAATGAAATAAAAGAAAAAACAACTCTTAAGTCTAACTGCTTCACAGTAGTATGTTCCTGGATCTTTGTGCATATAAATGTAATATGCAGTGCTTCTATTTGTATAATTTTTGAGAATATGTTATTTTTAGATGCTCCTGTTCTCTCTTTAGAGAGTTTTATTTGGCTGTTAAGCAGCTTCTCTAGAGTTTCATTATTTGTTTACTGCAACAAACATGTTCCTTGCAAAGATAATCTCTAAAATGTTCTTTTCTGAAATAACTGTGTTTTCCATGATGCCATATGAATATCCAAAATAATACCTAATTTGGGAGTTTGTTTCTTTTTCATCTGAAATACGCACTTTTAATGTATCTAATTTCTTGATGCTTACACTTTGCAAATGTTAAATGTAACATTTGCAATTTTATCTGAAAAGTAATTGGCAAAATATAGAATTCTTGAAATACATTTTTGTGGTCTTTCATCCTCCTGTGAAACATAAACAATTGCTTTGTGCTATTAAATAATCAGTACTGAGACTGACAGTCATGTTGTCAGTTTGCAGCATGTTTTGGGAATATCTTCAGAAAACTTATCTGTGATAGCAAAACCAGTTTAACTCTGCAGCAGTAATGTTGAACTAATTGTGTATTAAATAGCACAGATGGAATTGATTTGAAACAATGGAATATTGAATATATGGAATTCTGTATAAATGTACATTTATTCTTTTCCAAATGGAGAACCAGGGAGAAAATTCCCACTCTTTGGATCCCAAAGCAGTGTTCAAACCAGTGGTTTGGGTTCTCAAATGGTTTTGTTAAGGAAAGTTTGATTTCATTAGCACCTGATCTTTCTCAAATGTTCCTCTTTCTAGTCCCAGAGGTCTGGTGGTCAAGAAGTTAAATGTTCAACCCAGTTCAGAAGATAATTTTTTTCAAAATATTTATTAGGCAGTATCCAGACTTGAGATGCCCATACCAGTAGTCAGCTTTCTCAGCAAAGAATAATATTATATGCTTTGAAAGACTGAAGCCAGAAAATGCAAGGAAAATGTTGATTTGGGTATGGTAAGGAAAAATAAGTGAGACAACTGAAGAACAGGGTAGTTACAAGTGGATTTCAAATCTCATTGGAGTTTTTGTTCTAAGAGTGCCAGGGAGAAAGAAATACTCTATGTAAATATAAATCTATTCGAGGGTTTGTCTGCCTAGAGTAAACTTTACATGGTAAACTCTACTTCTTTATTTTAAGGTTATAAAGAGCCAATAAATGAGAACTTTAAATATAAGTAATAACTCTTAAAACTAACCTTAGTGTTAGACTAGATACTTTACCTAGTCAACAGGTTGGGTTTTTTTTAGATATGTCATTGCAGCCTAACTACTGATGGTTTTGGTATATTTTTCTATATTTTTCTATATTTTAGGCATTTACAAAAATTGGTGGTGAAGTTTTAGCACATTGTTTACAGTCTGTAAAAGGCAGTATCTGCAATGAATTGTGACTCAAGTTTATGCCAAAACAGTAACAATCTGCCAGCAATTAGAGTGGGATATTTATCTAGATATTTCAGTTAGAATATCTGTGTTTCTGCATATGTGGGCAGACATTGATCGTTCTTAGTGTAAAATATTTGTTATATCAAGATGAAACCTCCCCTGGTGCAACTTGTCCTCTCCATGTGACTCCTTGTGGAGATTCAGCCTCCATCCTTTTTGCAGCCACTCTTTATGTACAGTGATGGGTCCCCTGGAGACTTCTCCAGGGAATAAAATACTGATATAATTCCTTCAGTCTCTCCTCATAGAGCTGGTTCTCCATCATCTTCATGGCCCTCCTTTGGACCCTCTCCAGTCCATCTGTTTCTTTTCTCAACCTGTGGAGACCACAACTGCACACAAGAGTGCTCCAGGTGTGGCCTGACAAGCTCTTGGTAGTTTGGGACGGTCACATCTCTGCTGGTGGTGCCCCTGTGGGTGCATGGCAGCATCTGATTTGCTGTCACTGCTGCAGAGCTTCACTGCTGAGCCCTGTTCAGCTCTTGTTGTGCACCCCCAGGACCCTCAGCTCCCCCTCAGCAAAGGATCCCAGGCCTGTGCCAGGCTCTTTGGAGTCATCCCTGCTGCAGGACCTTGCACTTGTCTCTGTGAAACTCCACACTCCTCTTGCCAGCTCCCTGTTCCAGCCTGTCCTGCTCTGTCGGATGGCTTTCCCTGCTGGCACGGCCACCTCACCGCCCAGCGTGGTGTCACCAGCAGACCTGGCAGTGGTGCTCCCACTCTTGTCATGCAGATGGTTTTGGGGATGCTGAACAAGTGAGGCCCAATGTCCATCCCTGGGGGTTCCCACTTGTGGCAGGCTGCCAGCCCAGGTCCAGACCATGGATCAGCACTCTGACTGGGAGCTCTGAGCCAGTTTCTTGCCCATCTGTCAGACCAAACAAAATTCATGTGGGTGGACAGTTTCTTACAGAAGCAGGTTTTATACAGTGCTTTCTCATCAGTAGAACGCAGTGCCTTGAAAAGGATTCAAGAAGGAAAAAGAACTTGGTTATTCTCCAGGATCGTGAATTATAGTAGGAGAATTAAGCTCTTTCATCTCATGGTCCAGAGCTTAAGCTATCAAAGCTACAGCACAAATCACATGCCTGCAGGTTTTAACAGAGACCACAGCTGCTCTGGGGACCTTGTAGATCATAACATGGAGTACAACAAATACATTAACAATGTATTTTAACTGAGTGATCAGTCTACCTGATCATTCTGTCTCCAGTTCTTCTGTCTTGCACTTTTGCCTTTGTTAACGTGCTCAGCTCACATTGAAGCTATGCAAAATGACAGATTTGTTCTGCATTAATGTTTGGTACTGTCATTTTTCAGTCTGAATGATCAGTACATTACTGTAGATTTTCTGTCTCCTTTTTTTCTGTAGAGCTGCTCTTTATGGAGAGATTGCTCACAACCAGGAAAAAGGCTGTTAGTAATGGCTTTACATGGCTTTTACTGGAGTCCTGGAAAGAAAGAGCTCAGTGAGCAGAGCTGTGGGAAGAGAAAGCGGTTTTATACCTTGAGCAAATCTGAATCACTTCCACTATAGATGCTGTTCCTGCCTAATGATTTTGAACTGCAAACTGTGTGTGTCTCTTAGGCAGTGAGAGTCTGTGCTGTTTTGCACAGCTCTGTCACTCAAGGAGTGTGAGGGCAGTATTAATACACTCATAAATAGGTTGCTGTATACAGTCTTTTTGTTTAGCTGCTAAATCCCTTGCCCCAACAACCAGCTGAGCAGTACCAGCAAAACAAAAAGTCAGCTTTGATGAGGTCTGTCAGCTTTTTGCTTCTGATTTTAGTCAGTGAGACGTGTGTGACTGAAGCAGATGTCTCTGGGTTTTCACCGCCAGGATTCTTCTTGATGTGTTTCATGCCTATCTTGTTCTTCACCCTGCAAGACAAAAAAAATTAAATCTCAAAATGGTGTAGCATTTTCTAAAATATTCTACAGGGTATTTTATATTTCATGCATATCTTTGACTCTAGTAACAAGTAACTGGATGCAGATTTTATTTTTTCCAAGGAATAACCCAGGCAGCAAATGTTAACAAGTGCTTGTTACAGTGGGAAGGTGAGAATTCAGTTGTTGGAAGTTTTTTGGTCTTTCCCTATTAAAATTATAAATTTCATATTTTAGAGGTGTTGAAATGTTCAATGTGGTTGAAGTAAATATAGAATATATTGCTCTCTGTGTAAATCAAGTAAAACAGGGCAATATTTTAGGCTGACTAGCATCAGTGGCAGAGGCAATAAGACAGTTCTGGCAGAATTGGTAGACACTCCAAATTTCCCATTTGGGGGCTGTATTCCAAGTGGCATATCAAACATACCATATGGCTGGAGACTGACACAAAGTGATCGTAATGGGCTTGTGTTCTTGTTTCTACATAGCTCGTTGCAATTTTCATTTTTAGTAATTTGGCCACAATTATAATCATTTTCATTTTAGTGATGTATAAAAAATCTGCTGTTGAATGTCACTTGGTGTTCCCTGTGATAGTAATAGAACAAAATTACTAGCTTTCAGAAATTAGGTTTTATTTTACAGATTAGTGTTTTTTCCCTCAGTAAAACCCTTAGAAATAGCATGTTTGGGAGTTTTCAGATTATGTGTAATTAAAATCACTATAGTAACTGCAGTTTTTGCAGAGTTTTTGTCCATGTCTAAAGATACATTGTAAAACCACAATTAAGATTGGAGGAAAAAAGAGAGGATTTCCTCATACTTACAGCTGTATTGAAGGTGAAAAACAAAGAGAAAGCTGTCTTTTCTAATAAAAGTTTTAAGGTTCCACCTAATACTTTCATTAGCTTTTCTCAGCTTTGACTATCACATCTGGATATGGAATTTCTGTGGGATTCTCCTAGACCCTAGGAGGCATTCATGTTTCTGCTGCTCGTTTTTGTATCATTTTTTGAGGGAACTGATGGAAGCAACATGAAAATGTCATGCTACCAAGTTTCCATATCCCTCAGAGTTCCTTGTGCTGGGAAGTGGATCTGCAGGAGCTGGATGCTAAATGGATTAATTCACTTGTTGTGATGCAGAGCTGTGGCTTGCCTATGGCAGAGGACACTGCTAATGAGCTCTATAAAATTACTCATTGCCATGAAATATTTATGTCAGGTATCCAGGCACTGCCTGTCCTTTGTCAAGTTCTGCATCAAGTGTAAAAGCTGGGACTGATATATCTCTGTCCCTGGCTTGGATACCAGAGCTGGTTTTACATACCATTTCATCATAAGTCCTATACTATTTGTGGATTTCACTTTCAGTTTTTCCAGTTCAATATATGTTTTTGAAGTTTAAATATTTCTGCTGTCTAATCTCATTTTATTTATCCTTTTGCAGTGTGAGTGAATGATTGAGAGCTTTAAATGCAAGTTTGATTACAAGAAAGTGGTGGAAAAAATATCATGGTGGAATTGGAAAAAGTCATAGCAGAACCCAAATAATATTCTAACTTCTTGTTTTTTTCTGTTCTGTTTTTTCTTGAATTTTACAATAACTTGCAGATTTTACCCCTTTTTGGTTTAATTTAGGAAAAGCAGTAAGTGTGGTACCTTGCAAGTGTTGACATTAAATTTGATGGCTAGAAAGCACCACTGTTGATTACTAATGCTCTTCAGTTATTTTTTCATATGCCCACTTACAGGAGTTTTATCTATAATGATCAAAAAAGCTATTTGGGAGAGAGCACTGTTAAAGTTGATAAATTCTGCACTGGCAGTGTTGTTTATTTTAATTTCCATTTGAAATACTGTATCTTTGCATTCATCTGAAAACCCAGTCCAGAGTGTTGATGAGTTTGAGTAAGCCATAAGTTCTCCTAGGCTGAATTTCTTACAGTGGATCTGTTTAGCAAGTTGCTGCTTTACCAGCTGTTGATTTTGCAAAGTCCAAGTGAGAATTCTCTGCAGTTTGAGGTCTGAACAGCTGAGGAAAGATTCAAGATGTTCTTCCAGCAGAGTTGGGAGCTACAGAAGCTGCCAGGGTCTGGAGCAGAAGTTCTTGTTGTTGATTTCAAATTCAACAGAGTTCAATGCTCAGGACTTTTTCCTGACTGGAGACACCACCTAGGAATTTGTTAGACAAATTCCTTATTTTACCGAGCCAGCCTTGGATTGCCCACATCTACAGGGGCAGGAGAAGCTAAGGACAGGCTTCTGCAAAACCTGCAGTGTAGGAAAAGTAATTCCCCCCTGAGGAATTCAGGAGGTTGACAGCAGATGGGGCTTCTAGCACATGTCCTGTGGATGGAGCTGGGCATTGCTCACACGTGGGGTAATTCTGTTGTCAAGTCCTGTTCTTTTGGTGATTTCTAGCTAGAGGGATTTGCATGCAGTTACATTATTTGTTTCTCAAGACAGAGTTCTGAAGCCTTGGTGTGCTTTAAGGGTGGTTGGGTTGATTGGTGGGGGTTGTTACCCTCTTGACCTGTTTCTCTTAAGAGAGAGAGGAAATAGCTAGGGGGTTATATTTTAAAACCCTCTTGGCTTAAAAGATATTATGGTTTAAAAGACAAGAAATAAAGTTCTGCATTAAAGCTTTTTTTAGTTTCCTTTAAATGTAGCTTCTGGGGTCATTCCTTAAAGCATAATCCTTAGTTAAAAAACTATATGCTATTACCTAAATAATAGCATATAATATTCTGGCTTGGGTTTAAGTGACTCTAGAATTGAGTGTGTAGCCACACACTTCACTTAAAATATTTGTAAGAAGCCATGATTCTCACGTTGATTCTCAAGTTTCTCTTCCAACCATATCAAAAGTAGCACATGTTAGAAACCAACAGGTTTTAGCCTACTGTTTACTGTGTTTCTGCTGAGAGTATCCAAAAAGAAACACCAGAGGTACTGCAAAAAGCAGGGTGGGAAGTAGGTTGGGGTTTGTTTCTTACTGATATGGAAATTACGTATCTCTTACCTAAACCCCTGTAATTTTCCTCCTGTCATCTCTCATGGATGCAGCCTTTGTCTTCCTGAACTATTGTGTTTGAATCTTTACATGGCCTTTGGGGCTGCTGTTTGTTCTTTTTAGCAAACTGGAACCCAGAGTTGACTACAGCCTTCTGAAGTAGAGGAGTAATACTTTGGCTGACAGGTTAGGGGTGAGATTTCCAGTTACAGCCTACACAAATATCAGTGGGAGAAATGTACCAACTTGCTGAAGTTGTTTCAGAAATTGTATGCAATCAGTAACACAGATTTGCCTGCAAACATTTTGGTTTGGGTTTTTTTCATTTACCTTAAGGATGAAAATATTCAAATGGGAGAGAATCTTAAATACTGTAGGTTGGATAAAAAGTGCATGTTATTGATATTGTACACAGAGCATAAGTGGCCATTATGCTAAACTCTGTATGAGCAAACAATGAAATTAGGGGAGCTCATGGTAATGTGTTTTGAGAAATATTGTAAGAACCAGAATATTCTAAATGTACCTCTGTATACAAGGAAATTCACATACATGGCACTTACACAAATATATATCTTTAGTTATTCAAAACCTGTGGTGTTAAATAATGGACATGAGAGATTTGTTTAAGGCCAACTAGTGCAAGTGAATTGATATCATTAAAGTCCAAAAAATTGCACTGCTTTATAATTTGTAGACAGTCTCTCATCAATTTTTAAATGAACACTGATTTATATTTAAGAATTGGGCTACTGGCCCTTTGTAAAAACTTCCAACAAGGTTTATGACTGTAATGTCCTGTTTAGAACATTAGGAATGTGTGAAATCACAGAAAACTTCTTGGAAAGTTTTCACATTTCTCTGCTGTCAAGGGTCTCACCTGCTACTGTACATCACTTACCACACTTTCCTACAGAGCACCTTGGTCTTAAAATGCATGTCTGGGTGAAACTCTGCATCAGAATGGTACCAGTTAATGGATTGAATTCTTGCATGGGTTTTGAATTCACTGAGAAGTGGAATCACCAGCTATAAATTCCCACTACAGCAGGAAGGTGTTACCTCTTTTGTTGCAGGGAGTTATTCTACTTCTGCCCTGCTTGTGTAGTTTGCTGGAGATTCCCAGAGCAAGTGAATGGGAATCCCTGATGTCACAGGTGTTTGGATAACATAAATGGTGAGGTTAGTCACTGAATTATGTATTAACACTTTTCTAGTAAACATTTGTAATATTGTTATAGAGATTTCTTTTTAGACTTGGTTGGGATGAGTTTGTGTGGCTGAAACTTGAGCCCTGTCTGTTCACAGGCACCACTGACCATCTTCTGAGATCTTTTCCTGGAAATCAGTTGTCATTCAAGACCTTGCCTGAAATCAGAGACTTAAAGGGTGGTCTTAATTTCCTTTTCAATTTGGTGACACAATTGCACCACATATTTATGTTGGAGTTGGATAATTTTCAAGCTCTCTTCCAACCCTAACCATTCTCTGATTCTTGATAAAGAGTGGGTCTGTTGGGCTTTCTCCTTTGCAAGAAGTGACCCACTATTGCTTTTGATTTAAGATTTCAAAAGATAAAGAAATAAAACCAAGTCACGTATTTTTAAAAGCTTTTGGTGATTAATTTGAAAACATGAAGATTCAGTTGATTTTTTGTATTCGTTGTATTTGAAACATAGAGCTTTTAAATTATTTTTGTTTGTCACTGCTGTATATTTAATGCATTTTTAAGATACTCTGGGGGTTGGTGTATGAATAATGAGAAATTCTTTCAGAGAATATCATACATTCTGCGTTCATGCAGAACAGATTTCAGCTTTAAAGAACCAAACATTTCCAGACAAATTTGAAAGGAGACATCTGTGAGTGGACACAGATTTCTACAGCTGTTACTATGTTTTGGGCACAAACGTAAAATATTTAAATTTGGACCAATGTTGAATTGGTTGACTTTGCTTGTTTGGGTTTATACTTTGCTGCTTTCACTGGTTTTGGATGAATGTCAATGACCAACAAACACAGCCCAAAGCTTACAGTATCACAGATAGTTACCTGAAATGTCTGTCCCTTTCTGAAAATGTCTGTCATAACCTTCTTCTTCCACAGTCCTGTTTTCCATTATGTATGAGTACTGCTAATTAAACTGGCTCTGAAGTGTCCTTTGAAACACAAAACCTATCAAGCAGATTGCATCTTGGTGAAAGATTTAATTGTGTACAATGACATTATTGGCTTTTGTTTGCTTGTACATATTTGGCTAAATTTCCCAGTAAAGCCTTGAGAGCAGGCAAGGTGTAGAGACACCTTGAAAGTGTTGGAAGAGTCGAATGACTCTTCTTAGGTAATAAATGAAGTGTAATTTTAAAATGGGTGGCTGCAGCCAAGTTAAACAAAAAGATAATTCATTTTATCTGCCACAAAATATCTGTTCCTTTATAAGGTAGAAGCAGATTTATTGTTTGGAATCAACCTTTGACATAGCATCTTATTTCTTTATATTCACCTTCGGATGTGTTAGCTTTGCAATGTTTTTACAGTCTGAAAAATTAATGCATGATAAGCATTGTGTACATGATAAATTTAAGGGGTTCCATGTGTATTTTGGTGTTACCTCTTTGTAACTTAATCCATTGGGTTATTCAAGGTTCCTTTCAACCAAATAGTTGAGAAAATGAGGGCTTGTCTCTAGCAGTAGGATGGCTGTTTGTATTGTGCAGTGAGACACGATTCTGTGGATGCTGGCTGTGAAACATTCTAGATCCAAGTTTAGCCTGACATTAATGAAATGCTTCCTAAACATCTAGTATTGGCTGAAAATGTTGATCCAAATGACCCATGTTACACAAGCCAAGTAGAAAAAAAAAATAAAAGGTAAGCTGCACCCTGTAGATCACATTTCACGTTTGTTTTCTATAGTATCAATTTATAAAATCATGAGAATCTATTTGCATGGATGCAGTCATTGCTGTTTGGGATACTCTAATGTTAAAAAATAGCTGGCTCTTTTGCTGTTTATCTGAAACAGTTGCAGTGTTTCTGTTCTTACAGTATTTCTTACTGTCTCTACAATACTGTATTTTTGGCTACATTCTTTAACAGATGTACTTTAAAGTAAAGAACTGATGGTTGTTAGATGTTCTTTGAGAGTCATTTTTGTCTTAGCTGGACTTGGTTGTGTTGGTAAAGGCAGAGTAATTGTTTCTGACTCTGTAGCAATTCTTAGGTCCAGTTTTAAATTTTTCTGGAGTATTCATTTTTTTGTTTTGTAGCAGCACAAGCAATCCCAAGTACAAAATATCCTCTTTTCTGAACCTCCTGTATGTGGATACTGTGGTTTACATGGGAGTGTGCATATGAAAGTGTGTTATAAATGTGAGTGTGCAGACATGCTGACCTTCCATCCCACAGTGCTGGAGCAATTCACATGTGCTCTCTGCTGGGGATTTTGGGGGAAAAAAAGTCCCAGCCAGTCTTGTGATGACATGGCCAGTCTTAATGACACACCACAAAATCTAACAGAATAGTCTGCGATGGAAGTAGGTCAAACCACATTCCTGAATGAAGTAGGTTAAACTGCATTCCTCCCAGCTGGAGGAGGCTCAGGAAGGCAAACATTATTATTAAAATTGGTCAGAGTTGTGGAATGAGCCTTCCTTCCTTTCTGCAAAACAGCAAAGGACCAAATAATTTGTATTCTTGAAAAGCACTCTTCACAGCTCTCTGCCCACTTAACACCTTCCTTTGAAATATTTCTTCAGCTGTGATTTGGAGGGAAAAGTCATCCTTGGATTCAGTAGCCCTGTTTTTCCCCTGCACTAAAGTTTCTGTGTATTGGGAGTTTTGAAGAGACCTTTGTATTAGGGTTATTCACATTAGCAACTTCTAAAATATAATTACACAGACTGCATCTGGCTTTGTCAGGAGGTTCATGCTTGCCTTGGAGAGCAGTTTATGGTGCATATGTGTGTGTCACTAAGAAAGTTCTTATGTAAAACAAAAAGTAGAGCCTGTTTGGCCGTGTTGCAAGGCAGAGTCCTTTATCTGTGTGTGAGAGGGTTTGTGTGAACAGGCATCCTCTGACTGCACACCCTTGTGAGCCAGCAATCTCCTCCTGGCTCTTGCTGTCTTTCAGTTTGTTCTTTTGTAAGCCACATTTGTACATGACCTTTTCATTGTCCTGAACACAGGCCTTTCCATGCTGGCAGACTTGCTGTTCTAATAACTACTAAATCCCCTATGGAAAGGCAAAGGAAAATTGAAAGAGAATTCTCACTTCATTCTCGGTGTCTTTGATAAGCACAGCCAGTCATGGTGCTGCTGGAACTGTAAACATAGAAATCACATCTCCTTACAAGAATTTCCTTTTGTTAGTAGCAACAGATAACATGAATAAAATCAGTCTCTCAAGCCTGGTCTTTACTCTGTGTTTGAAAGAATAGGGGGCCAGTTAAGGTACTCATGCACATCTGCCATTGGTATTTCTATCAGTAACTAATCTCCAGTACTTATTTATTTTCAGTCTGTTTTTCCTAGGACTTTTAAGATTGGGTGGCATAATTATTTCTCTTTTATATTTCAGAGGATTACCTGTGGATCCTACAGGTAGAATTGGAAAACTATATCCTATAAAATTTTGTTCCAAATAGTGGTGTTACCTATGTGTCTTCTCCCAAAATAACTATTCATGCATACTGTCATAAGGACAGGATCTGCAAGATGGTGAATGTTTCTGCACCTGAAAAAAGCAGATTGAACTCAAAATGTGTTAGAATTTGCTTTTTTGTTATACATGCTACTTATGCATGAAGTTAGTAACTCTTCTTTTAACACAGAAGTTGTCTGTAAAGAGTGTTGGAGTTTTGGACATCAAAAGTATGATTTTAATTAAAATAGTATAGTTTTTTGTAATAATTGGCAATATTAATTTCTTTGCCATTATGTGGAGAAAAATGGTTTTATGTTTCCTCTGACTTGAATGCAGTCAAATAAGAAGGCTCCTGTCTGCTTTGGTCAGCACAGTGAATCCTTAGCACTTCAGTGTAGTTACATCCTGTGCTCTAGTCCCATTTCTGAGTATTTAGGGACAAAGTGCTGCTTTTCCCCGAAGTGCTTCCTGTTTTTAACATCTTGATTTACAAATATTTAAGGTAATCCTGATATTTGAAGATTCTCTCCAAGGCTTCCCTGCTGTCTCAGGTTGTTTCAAGCTTCTTCTCTGTAAGAGAAAAGTGATAGGGGTGGTGGTGGTGAAAGTGTGGGAAGGTCTGGCATCTGGTTTTTAACAAAAAATTAAGATTGAGTAGACATTTGGTGGCACATTTAAATCTCTTTAGAGTTGATGAGCCATTCTTCACAATAGTTTGACATTTCAGCTATTTCTAATGTTACATTTATAAGGGAATTAACCTACCTCTACTGTGTAAATCATATTTTATTGCTGCTCTTCCCATTTTTTTGGGTGAAGTTATATTTAGATTCTGTTCTTGCTATATTAAGGTAGCATAATTCAGAATTTCTTTCTTTTTTTCAGATAATTTCCATGTTTGTAAATTTCTAAGTTGACTTCAGAACTGACCTTCACATTTTTAGGTTGATATTCCCCTTCAGGATTTTTGGTGGAGTTATGGTCTCAGGACTGAGCTTTTAGAAGAAGTTAATGTGAAAAATGGCACAGCACTTTGTAAGGAAAAATGCAGTAAAATACAGACAAGTGATTTTCTGCTTCAAGTTTTTTTGCAGCTGTCACAGAGTGCAAATCAAACATGATGGTGATTGGTTGTGTGCTGATTAACTTCAACAAGAATTTACAGCAATTAGTTCTGCTACTATAGAGTCTTGCCTGAGTCATAAATCCTTTAGGATTTGCTGAACCTCCTGAACAACTGAATGAAGATTTACATTACTTTCCTTTACATTATTTTTTTTCTCTGACAGCAGTTTAATGACAAGTTCTTGTTCATCTGATGACATTGATCAGGAAGAAATCCAGCTGGCTTTGCAGGCTGCCAAAATTGCCACACGAGAGAAGATCAGATCTAGATTTCATGGCAGTAACGATCTTATTCACCGCCTTTTTGTCTGTATCTCAGGTATGAGAATCACTGAATTATTAAACTATTTTTCAGGGTTTTTTTGGGTTTTTTTTTTTGGTTTTTGCACATCAAATTGTGGCAGAAAGGACTGGAGAAGAAGTTTCAGGAAAACTCTGGTTTTGGGTCCTAAGTTGCAGTCTGGTTTAGAAGGACCTGTTACCTGTTTGGAACTTAGAGAATCAGAGATTCTGACATCTTAGACCTGTAGTGTTGAAGAATTTGGATTTGTATCAGGTTTGATTTTTCCCTGGTGATGCCCTGTTGTGTTCAAGGAATGAAATTTGACTTAGCAGTTCTGTTTTTATGCAAAACTAGTCTCTCAGTATTTCCTGCCAAAGGATATGGAATATATATATTAGCTTGCAGGTAGCATAAAAACCAGAATGTAACTTGGCCATTAAGGAGAATTAGTTTAATCAGAATTAGTTTAATTAGTCTAATCAGGTGTTCATTTTTATTCCTAATGTGAGCAAGTGATCCCCTAAAAATAAGTGAGGCCATTACTGGTACTAACAGGCAGTTTTAAATACTTTTTAAAGGATGGTGCAACAGTCCAGAATTGATTTACCCATTTTTCTCAAATGCTAAGGTGTTGCTGACCAGCTGCAGACAAACTATGCTAGTGATCTGAGAAGTATCTTAAAGACCTTGTTTGAAGTTATGGCAACCAAACCTGAAACAGAAGACAAGGAAAAGCAGAAGAAAGGTAAAGATCTAAACATTTGTTTTCTCTAATGAATTTCTGCTGGTAGCCCAGTGGGAATCCCTAAACTATTTGACACAAATTCCCCTAACATATTGTTATCTTTTTGACAGGATTCACTGTACAGTGGTTTAAAAGGAGTCATGGAAACAGACTGTAAACAGGATGAAGTCCTGCTTAGGAACACAGGAGTTCATTTTAAGGCAAATACTAAAGAGTTAAAGTCTTCAGAGTTCATCTGCTGTTTCCATATTCCTTTATTTAGGAATAAATTTAGGAATTTATATTCCTTTATAACAGCAGCGTGTTGTTTGTAGCTCATATAGTTTATAGCCCATGATTTATGCAGGGTTTGGACTTTGTAGATTCCCCCTCCCCAGAAAAAAACTGGATACATTTTAAGTTACCAAGAACAGACTCTGAGATGGGAAATGCTCAGTAAGATGCTGAAATCTGTCCTCTCCTGAACAAACTGAAGAATTTGGCTTCAAAATAGAAAAATACCACATTTCACTTCTAGATAATTAAAGTAATGGAACCAGAACTAGATCATGAATGAACAAAAGATTTTTTTTTTTCTGTGAACATTTTTATTATTTATTTTGTAAGTGGCAAGCCTGCTAACTTATCTAAGAATAACAGTGTCATCCCAGCAAGGCTGCAATTACCTTTGTCCTTTGTTACCATTAGAAATACCAGCATCTGAAAGTGACCAGAGCTCTTTTTATTTTCCTACTTCCTTTCTTCCAGACTGAAAACTTTTTCTTTCTCCCAGTTTCATTTAAAAGCATTGAGTTTTTTATGTGAACCACTTAGTTAAAAAGTTGGATCAAGTCAGCAGAAAAATCCTACACTCCAGTCCCAATTCTGCAGTGGGATAATGCACAACATGTATTACAGTCTTCTGTTCCTTTTGGTTGAAACTTCCACAACAGTTTTATGGCGGCAGCCTGTCATGATGTGAAAATAGACTGGCTTTTTTTATTGTTAAAAAAATAAATAAATGGGGTTAGGCAGAATTGCTAGAAAGAGAACACAAGAGCTCCTGAACTTTCAAATAAGAGTAATAAAAAAACTGGAGCTGTAAAGAACTATCACTGAGAAATATATATTAATCAATAGTACTTGGATGGATATAATTTCTCATGGATGAACTCTTGCATTTAAAAAGAAGGTACTGACAAAAGTAAGCATAAACAAAATGAGCGAAAAAATTGGAGTTTTGCTATGTGATTTGATGTGTGTGATTCACCTTGGGAATCTTTCATTGTTCTCAAAATCTACTTGTCTTAAAGGATCCAAGTTGAGAATTGGGAAATAAAACGTAGGTGCAGCTAAACTAGCAGAAGGAAGAAGACTGCATGTCCTGTAAAAACAGCATCTTTCATTTCTGTTGTCATCCCAAAGCAGAATAGGAGACTTGTAAATCACTGTTTGTGTCAGGGTAGAGACAAGGCAAGAAGTCTAAGAAAATGCTACTGTGGTCTAACCTCAGAAGTTCTAACATGAATCTTTAAAGTGAAAATTGGAAAAATATGAGTATTTTTTGAATTGTTTTACAGTTAATCATGGCTTAAGGAATGCAGCATTGGAAGACTGTGCTTTATGTCAAGAAAGTATATCATCCTCAGAACTTGCAGCAAAAGCCAGAGATGGGGACTTTGAAGGTATTTTCTTTTTTCTAAGAATTAAAATGAGACTACACTGATGTATTAAAGAAGTGATCATTAAAATGAAGAGTCTTTTAATGTTTGGCTCTGGAAAGTGAGCATAAAATGTTGTCATGCTGGTTTAGAGAAAAGGCGGAAGGTAAACTGAGCATATTTCTTTCAGGTTTTTTCTAACAGCCTCATCAAACTCTTATCCACAAATGGTTATATTCAGTATGAATTGCTCTGTATCACTGCAGAAAGGGTCTGTATTGTAAAGGCTTTAATACAGTGTATGATGTTGCATCTGATGAGTTTCTGAGGGCTGTGTGAGATGCAAAGCCCTAAGTAAGGTCTCAGCCAAATCTTGAGAGGGTTTTTGTATCATTTGCTGCATGTGGATGTGCTGCTTTATCCCAAGGTGGAAGTACCTTTCATATTTTCTTTACTTTTGTCTTTGATCAAGATGTTTTGGCTAATATTTTCACATTCTTCACCATATTTCAAAGATAATGATAGCTTTAGATAAGTCTGCTGAGGTTGCTCAAATCCCACTGAGTACATGGTAAGAAGGAAAAATGCATGTAAGTCTCCCAAGTTTTAGTTGAGGTTCAAGTATTCTGAAAGCTCACAAGTTGTTTCTCTTCTATTAATCTGAGCTTCTTCAGAGTTAGTTATGGGCTCAAGTCCTATTCTGGCAAACTCAGTATAAAAAATGGATTAAAAGATATCAGAGCACTTGCAGTCAAAGAATAAGAAAAGAGATATATGAGATGCAGCAAACAAGAAAGCAATCAGCTTTGATCTTCAAGGCTAAGTGGTGGTTTCAGCACACCAGGAGCCCAATTACCAGAGCCATAATATGTCTGTGGTCAAGTGAGAAGTACAAGACAACCATCAGCTATGAAACTGTCCCTGAGCTTCCCAGAAACTCAAGTGTGCAGTGATTTCCTTGTGCTTTAAAACTTTGATTTATTGTTATATATTTGTCCATGTGCACTACTGTCCTTCCAGTGAGAGGTTTGGAATGCAGGATGACAGAGCTGGGTGATAAAGCAGCGTGTGCCTCTGCTTGTATGTGGAGGGTGGTGACCAACAGAAAAGGAATATTGGTTCATGCCATTTGTAATAAAGATCAGAAATCACAGAGGGAAAAAAAAGAACTCTTTAATATTAGATTTTAGAGAAATGCTACATATTTATAAATTATTTTGTGCTTATATAAAACCCATGGTTTGCTTGCTTACCCTTCTTCTGAAGCTGCAGGCTAAAGGATCTAATCTATTTAGAACAGCAGGGCTAATTCATGTATAATGCACTGTAGAAATATTATCTCTTCTGAAGGAAGATGATTTGGAGGCAGATAAAGAACTATTCAGTAGTCATTTTAATTGATTTTTCTATTGTGCTGTAATTCAGAATGTCACAGAAGGTGCAGGAAGGAACAAATCTTTAAGCAAAATCCTTACCATGTATAGGCTGTATTGCAAAAGAGTGCAAGATTATTCCTTCTCTACCACTTCAATTCTTTGTCTTTTGTTTTGGATCAATGCTGATGCTGTTGGTGAATTTGACTTACAGTACTTGAAAGCCAGTTATTCTGAACTGCAGGATGCTGCATAACCCTCTCACACTGGATGTACATTTTGTCACAGCAAAGTCATTTCTCTTCCCTGGCATGTCACTCAGCTTGCAAGGTTCTTCAGCCTTTCATGGCAACTGCTATTGGCATGGGGAATGGTTCATGTTTGGAGAAGTGAGTTGGGGTGTTATTTACTGAAATAAGAGGACAATGGTCTGGGTACTTGGGTGATGTTATGGCAAACACAATAAAGAGGAATCTTTGGAGGTTCAAAAGGCCCTGCAGCACCCAGGCAGTGTGAATCAGTTAAGTCCCTGCCCTAAGTGAATGGTAAAACCAGATATGTGGTATTTATAGCATATGCAGATAATTTTAACAAAAACAACCCCCTGCCTGCACCTTTATTCCAGAATAGCAGGTGTTTTATGTGTGCCTGCATGGTAGAAAGCAGATTTTTGTGGGATAAGCAAGTCCTTTTTGAATAAGTAGATGTGGATGCCAGGATGAGCTTGGCTGCCTTGGCCAATGGTGTCCCATGCTAACATATCCTCTAAACCAAGCCAATAGCAGGTGCTCCTGCAGGTTCTCTGTTTTTGGGGCTCACACGGGCTCACTGGGGGGCTTGGCCATGCCTGCATCAGTCTCCTTGCAGGCTTTCTCCGGGAGCCTCCCTTGGCTTATGTCTAAGTGGTTATGCTGTAAATGTCCACTCATGGTTATGTTGGGGGATAGAATATAAGAAAATAGTCTAGAAAGTAATCTTACCCCTAAGGAGTTGCAGCTGGGCCATTTATCAAAGATTAGGAACAGGCCTGACTTTAACAGGCCACAGCTGTAACCAATGAGAAGAAGAGTGCTATAAAATAGTGGGGTGGGTGGCTGAGAAGGGAACTGGAGTGAGTTGGCTGCTTTGTGAAGAAGAAAGAGTCAATGCTTGGAGGAGCAGCCCACAAGAAACACCAAGAAGGTATGGAACTTTTGTGATAAGCAGACAACAGTGTGGAACCCCTGCAATAAGATGGCAACATGGTTATGCTGTAAATATCTACAGACCAGTGCAGCTCTTCTGGCTGTGTAAACTGAAGAGTGTAGTCTGCTGTTACTTGGCTCCATTCCTGATGGGCAGGAATTCTATGTATCCCAAAGAGACAGAGGATGCTGAGGAGTGTGGAGATGAGCTCCACCTTCCAAAACACAAGTCACAGAAAGGCTACTAAAAAGGGCATCTGAAGTGGGACAATTTGCTGAATTTATGGGACCTTTAGAAACACCCCTCACCTCCAATACACACCAAATCCCTGTCCCTTCAGGTCACAAGTTGTCATTGCTGGCAACATTGTACAGACTTTTTCTGCTGAGGTATGCAGGGACAGCTAATGGGATACATGGTTTTGCCATCCCTAAGGCATCCAGCACTGAGGCATAAACTCCCCCCAAGATTTTAACCTCAGCAGCCACGTGCCTTTTCCCCCTTACAACACCTCCCCTGTGTGTCTTGTTTTTATTGGCCAGTGTGGAAGGAACAGCCCCTGGGTGTTGTTTGGGTGCAGGTTGAAGATGTCTGGTGGGTGGGCCAACTTTTGCTGCTTGAACACTGTTCCCTGTTTCTTGCAGTGAGTTTGGTGGGTTTGTCCTTCAGGCCAAATCTGGGCCAGAGGCCATCAACAGGAGTACAGGAATACACCACAATTATCACTGTAAAGGGATTCAAGCAAAGACTGAGAGCATTGCATCAAAGTTAATTAATTCCTTTTTTGTACATCAATTCTATACCTCAGGTCACTCAATTATTTCAACTGAAAGTGAAAACAATTGAAAGCGAAGGAGCACATCATAGCTCTTCCCTTCTGCCACTGTGGCAGAGTATGTATCAAATTGAGAAGGTCCAGCCAGCTACCTGCCAGGAAAGCTCTTCCCTATTATCAAATAAATCCCTCTAACTGGATGTAGCAAATGTTTTAGATTGTATTCAATCAATGGTATTAAAAAAAAAAAAAACCAAAATGGAAACCAAGCCCAGCAACCTGAACAAATAAATGGCCTTAAGATTGTACTGAAGGTTTTAGCCACTACTCACATTATGAAGATGAATCACTTGTTTTTGTCAGACTTCTCATTCTTATTGTATGTAAAACCCACCAGCTGGTCTAGGACATAAAACAAATATGGATGTTTATTATGAGCCAAGTGACATTGGCAAGGGTTTAAGAGTTAAATCCTGTGACCTTCTGAAGGTTGAAATACAATAAACTGTAGACTGTCATTCCAAAACAAGCATGAGCCTATGGTCTCTATGTTAATCTTTGTTGTCCTAATGCTCTAAGATTTTTGTCAAGGAAGTATATACATTTATACTTCATGGAATATTAAGAAATTATATATATTTATAGGGAGAGAGGGTAAAACAATTTTGTTTTCCTATGGTAGAATATTAATTTATGCAATATTCAATAAGTATTTTTTAAATACAGTAAAATTTCTTGTCCTGGTTGTATGATGGAAGTGATGGCAAGTGGGGTACAAAATTCTGTGTATAAACTCAAAGCAAATTGTAGTGGCAGGCTACAATTGGGCAAAAAGGTTGGGCTCTGAATTGCAGTAACAGCAGAGAGGGCCTGTGTGCTGCAAACTTCCATGGGACTGCCTTTCTCCCTGTGCCCTGGGGAGCTACAAACCAGCACAGGAAGAACCTTGTTGGGAAGTTCCTGAGCTCCAGCTTGGACAAAGCACAGTTGGATGAGAGCTGAGTGAGAGTGGGCAGCATGGGTCACACACAGTGTAAAGGAAACCTTGAAAATGTAAGAAAATTGCTCTTATTTAACCCAGTGTCAATGCATCCTGATCAGGACAGAGCTGTGTCATTCTTAATATCCAGTACAGCTTTAGAAACACTGGGGAAGTAGAAGTTTGGTGTCTTTCTGCCATTTATGCATCTGGCATCATATTTCTAACCCTAACAGAGACCTTCCTTGTATTTGCTAGCAGATTCCCATATGTGTACATAGGCGTGCACACACACAAAGTAACTTCTTAACTTTTTTGACTTCAAACTTATTGCCTTTTTATGTTTTCATTGATCTGTTTGTTAATGGGATAAAGCATAAGTGTGACCCTGCTCACCATATTTGGGAGAATTACGTTTATCCTTGTGAGGTTGATGATTTTAATACTAAAGGTGGACAAACCTGAGTTTTACTGTGTATGTATTACAACTGAGGGAAATATGAATATTTTAAATTATCCATTTAATGAAGTTAAAGGCAGGCTAAGAAAGTGAGTTATAATTCTTGTCCTAGCATGAGATATTTAGAAATGTGAAGATTTTTCTCAAGGAAACCAGCAAGCGTTATGAAGCTGTTGGTGCTCCATGAAAATATTTGCTGTAGCATCTCAGCTGTGTCTGCAGCCATACCTGCATCTTCCCTCCAGCATCTGTACAGAACTGCCTTGCTTGCTGCCACCTACTAAAAACTGCAGACATAATGGATTTGCTGTGGCTGCCAGTACAAATACCTGCTTGTGCCAAGTAGTGTTAGCATCTGTTTGCTTCACAGCACACACTATTCCCCCCGATCCCTTGCCATCCCACCCACTCCTGTTTGGTCACAGGCCCTGCCTGCTCTCTATCCAGCAGCACAAGCACAACTCAGAAGTTCACAGTCTCAGGCTCTTGTTCTTGTTGCATTATAAGTCCCTGGGTCAGAAAAGTCCACCCATGCTCCTGTATGTGCAGAATTTAATCACCATGGCTCTGGAGATAGCTGTGAGTCCCTGCTGAATATTTCAGTTTTTCTTTTGTCCTCTGTGTGCCTGTGGTTACTCTGTTATTTATATTGACCAGCAACACCTTGTAAATGAAAGAAGTTAAACTGTTGCACACTTCAGTGGCCGAACTGTTCTGTCCTCATAACGTTTCATTTTTTCCTTTTTCAGCAGCTCTGCTTACACTGTGTGAGAGAGGAATCAAATTTCCATATGGAGGCAATGTTTTATAATCAACTGAACATATTTAATCATGCATGTAGAATTACAGGATTCTTACAGGTTTTAGGTTGTAGTGCAGTAATTCAATCTGACTTAGGCTTTAAGAACTTGCTCAGAGCCTTTTCCCTTTTCAAAGACGATCCCTCTTTGTTGGCACTATGTGGAACTTGTTGAGAATTCTGTGCAGCAGTTACAGGACAACATCCCCTAAATACTGTAAAGAACAGGCTTATTCAATTCTGTAACATCATAACTGGAATTTTGATTAGGTTTTGTCTAATAAATATGTGTTTTGAGTGTTCTGGTATGTCTAATGTAGATCTACATTATCAACTTTTTTCTATTTTATAATGATTGGTAAGTCTTACAGAGAGTATTCCTACTAATGGTTATATGGAAAATCCAAGTCTCTGCTCCACCTGAATTAAAGATTTAGCCCATATGTCAATGGAAACCAGTGTTTTCTACGAGAATTGCTGCATTTTATATAAAAAATTAATTTGCCCAAAGAATGAGTTGCTGATCATGTACCTGGACAGAATGGACACAGGACATCATTCAAGGTGATGTTGAATAAGGCAGAGCAGAGGCTTGAGCCCAAGTTTGCAAAGTGTCTTGGTGAAAGCTTTCTAGATTTGCACTTAAATTCCATCCTAAGAAATCCATTTGACCAGAGCTGAAGCTATGAAGTCTGTACCTCTTTTCTCCCTTAGCCCCAAAATTTTCATCAAATTACATTAAGCATAAAAATTTATTTTTTGGAAAATGTCAAGCTGGCTGTAATCAGCACTGAATCTTCTGAGCAAAGACAAAAATTACTTTGGTACAATTGCCTGGTAGAAATCTTACATCAAAGTCAGAGATTGCCCAGAATGACGTGGAAAATCAGGTGTGATGAGGGACAGAAAAGGTTCATTTTACTGTGGCAGTTGAAGTGAGGGGGTAAAGTCAAGTCACCTTAGTTTTCAACTTTCCCTGCTTAAAGCTGTGAGAATTTGGAATCCTGCTTTGATCAGAGAGCTCAGGCAGCCCCCTCTGACCCTTTTGGCAGTGGTGAGGGTAACGCTGTGATGGCTGCAGCGGTGGCAGTTCCACAGGATGCTGCGGGAGCAGAACTCTGCAGCTCAGTTCGGTGTAATCAGGGTTATTTTGCATGATGTGCTCTGAAATCTAATGCAGGAGGAGCTTTCAGTTCGAGTTCTGCATTAGGAATAATTGATAAAAACAAAAGATGCAGAAAAGGTTTTTTTTTCTGAATTGTGTGGCTGTAATACCAACATCACAAGTTTAGGGTTTAGCAGCTGCTCTTCAGCAGGGATTGTGGTGTGCTTGCTTCTGATTTGTTTTCTACCAGAGTACAGATTTGCTGGCCTAGGCCTTCTGCAAGCTCCAACAACTTTTGGGGTTATTTCTCTCTCTGCATTGGTCTCTTGTGTCTCAGCACCACAGAAAAATCTTCAGCTTTTTGGGCTAATGTTCCAGTCATCACAGCTGATAGACCTGGGTCCATGTTCTCTTCCTCTTGTGTTCTGAGACCGAGAGATGATCATCTTGGTTTTCTAAGATTAGATAGGACTGCATTGGGTCTAATGTACATATTTAATGCCAAATTAATTAATGTGTTGTTTCTGACAGTTTACAGCGTCTGTGATTTGTTCGTCTGTGATTATGGTTTTCTTAAAGCTCCAGCATCTTGGATTTGTCTGACTTTTAACTTTAGGAGGAGAAAGTGTTTTTAGCTAATGAGATAGACGTTACATAGACATGCAAAGGTGAATGCTAAAAGCTACAGAATAAATAAAAAGACTGTAAAATTTCATGATTTATGAGAAATTGTCATGCAAGATGTTTGAATAGTTAAGAGCCTTTTTCAGTCTTAACACTATTTAATTTTATCTTGTGCTTTTTCCTTTCTCTAAACTTGTTCCTTATTCATTTAAATACTTGTTTCTCTTCATTTCTCTGCCTTTTTTCCTGTGCATGCTTTTAATGTTTTCTTCTAAAATTTATATCTGTAGTCTGTCTCATTAATCCCTTCCTTCCCTTCCTCCTCCTCTTTGATGTTTGTGCTGTGGACTTCATCCATTTCCCAGCAGACTCCTCCAAACTCTCATTGCACGATAAAGCGCTGGGCCAATTAGCCCAGGAACAAGGTTTTCCCTCCCTTCCCTGTCCAAATCCCTGAAGCACAGGCAGATAATGCTTTAGAGACTGGATGTTGCTATTTGCTGCAGCATGCAGAGCTAATGGAGCAGCATAGCCTGGAGAAGGAGTGTAACATAAAAAGCCTGTGGGTGCAGAGCTGCTGCCCTGCTCCCAGCACAGCTCCAGGCTCGTGCTCGGGGTTTCATTCGTGTAACGCACTCTCTGCTCCTCACATGGAAGCTTTTCCCCTCAGCAGAGGGCTCTTCAGAGAGTGTTTCAATAGCCTGTTCTATAAAAAGCCCAGTGACTCAATTGTTGATGTGTGTAAGTCAGGGGCTGCTCCCAGAGCTGAGTGAGATGAGGCTGGGGAAGGGAACCAAGGGGTGGCATCCACTGGGGTTTCTCTGGGCTTGGAGAGACCAAACCAGGACTTCATCCTTCCTGCCAGGGTAAGCATTCAGCTCCACTCCAGCACTGCATTGGATTTCTAAGTCTCACAGCTCTGTGTTTGTAGTCAGTGTAAGGCCATTTTCAGTCAGCTGGAAGGAAAGGCTTTGGGGTAGTGGCCCAAAGTTCCCCATTTCAAATGTCACGTCAGTGCTGCACTGCTTTGATTTTGTGCAAGACATCCCTCTCCTGATTTCTCCCCACACACTGACTGTAGCTGGGTGATGAGGATTAAAGCAATTACATTTGTACAGCAGTTTGAATGTTAAAAGCTGTTACATAACCAAGTGTTACTATTTGGGGGTGTGCTGCAGTGCAGCAGATCTTGGTGTGAGCGGTTGGGAGGGCACAAAACCCCAGAGGCAAGGGGGCACGGGACTGGCTGTGCCCCCCTGCTGAGGAGTCACTGTCTGGGGAAATGTGCCCTTTGGCCACCCTAGTGACACTTCCATGCAGTGAATCAGCGGAGGTGACACCAGTGTGGAGGCAGAGAGAGTCCCTCTGCTGCGAGAGAGTGTTCTGTGGAGAGGGTTGTGCTGTTCCTGTACATTGCCAATAAGTTGTGAATTATTTTTTGTGAAAACCAAGTCACAAAAACAAAAGTTTTCAGATTAATTCATCTGTCAGCCAAGTGATTCTGTAACTGTGAATTACAGTTTATATGATTATTGTTAGTTTGAGGTCATTATTTATCAAAATTTGCTGGGTGTTTTTTTGGGTTGTGTTTTTTTTTGGTTTTGTTGTTTGTTTTTGTGGGGGTTGGGTTTTTGGGGGTTTTTTTTGCAGTTATTCTTTCTATTTAGCATGGAGGCAAATCTATGCAAGATCAACCAAAAAAGAACTTTTTCAGCATTGCACTTCAAGGGCAACAACAGAAAAATATGGGGGGGGGGGGGGTGTGAAGAAAAAATAACTGTCTTTCCCCCCCCAACAAAACAAAGCAAACAAAAAAAAGAACCCCTCAAAGAAACTCCAATAAAAAATTAAACAGCCGATAAGAAAGCTGCTTTCTGCTGATGAGTTCCAGAGTCTTTGGGCGGGGCTTGTGCTGGCTTATGTTGTGTGTGACCTAGCTGTGATCCGAGGAAAGGAGTGATGGTGGCTCCAGCTGCTGCAGAAGTGGCACATCACATTGGGATGCTGCAAGGGGTACAGAAAGGGCCTGTGCTTTGTGGCTTCTCTGTGAATATTAAAATCAATAACTATCTGAACCTGGTAGCCCACCCTGCAATGCAGTTTATAAAGCATCAGTATCAAATTGAGCATCTTAGCCAAGCCTGCTTCTACCAGACCTGCAGGGGGAGACCTGGTGGCACAGAGCTTGAGTAATTTCCTAAATTTTGCTGTGTTCAAAATGAGTGAGAATCAATGGATAGTTAAATCCCTGAAAACATAATCTATGTAGAGACAAGTTTTAAACAGGAACATTGTTACTGATTCATATTTTTGCCTTTTGTTTTGGATATAGGTGATAACCCGAGGAGCCTTCTGGATGGAGAACATGGGGATTCTCCATCAGGCTTGCCATGGTTTCAGATCAGAGAAAGTGACTAAGTTTTCAAAATCTGCATCATAAACTGATATTGGGAGTAAATTTCACTGGGCAAGATACATGAAGTGCCTGGGGAGATTGCAGGAAAGGAAAAAAAGTGGAAAGAAAAATGTCTTGGCTGCACTGTTATTAATGCTTGGCTTAAGCTGGCAGTCCCTGCTGCTGAAGGAAATTCTGCCTTTGAACCAGGGATTTGTAGCCACAGAACATTTTCTGGTGAACTGTTCTCAGGGATGAGGTGAAGGCTTCTATGTGCAATCTCCTTTTTTTCCACCACATCAGTAATTTCTCTGCACATCAACTTCTGGTTTTGGTTACTGGCCCTGTAGGTGTAACCTGTATCAGACTGATGTGCTCATTAAGTGATGGATAACTTCCTTAAGCTGGTTCAACCTCTAAAATAGTTTAGAGAAGCCTATAAAAGCTGAGTCCAATTCTAAGTTCTCTTTGTTTTTTACTAATCTGCTTTTTGAGCAGTTTCTTACATTGACTGCTATATCCTTTGTACTTTTAATTTGACAAATGTTGCAATGTGACAAACACATGAAAACTGGTCATAGTTATGTTGGAACAAACCAGTGGATTTTTCATTTAATTATCTTTCTGCCTGTAGCTGTAGTCCTCTTAACCTCTGCATCAACTGCACCATATATTTTGTTGTTTGATAGTATGTTCCTTGAGGCAGGGATCTTGCTTGTCAGGTTTATAAATCAGCAATTGCATGGCTTGCAAATTGTAAATAATACTTAGAAAGGAGCTGCATGCAAGGAACTTGGATAAATACACCCAGCAGTTCATGTTCACTCTGTCCATGGATTCCTTCTGGACAGAACTTGCTTTGCACCCATTAGATTTTTACCAACTTGATTAAGCAGTCAGCTTCATCATTTCTACACTTGTAACTCCAGACTCTTTGAGGTCATGTCAGCCTGTCGTGAGCAGAAACAGCTCGACAGAAGGGAGCCCAGTACCTTCTGCCTTGCCAAAACCAAATCATTTCCCTGCTTGTCTTTTATGGGAGGTTGGAGAGCTCACAGGAGACATAAACAACTGAAACATGCTGTCCGTGGTAATGCGCAAGTTCTTTCTCTGCTGAGCTGTGTACACTTGATTTTGTGGTTTTGCTGTAGTTACTGGTGACTTCCAGGAAGAGTCCTAATAATTGAACAGATGGTAATCAGGCTTTGGGTTTATTACCTGTACAGTTGCTTGCCTAATTGCAGAAAAGCAGTTGGCCTTTCTGGAGGGAAGGCTGAAGAGGCTGGGAATGATCCCAGCTCTAAGCTTGTTTTGATGGTGGATGGCACTGACAAAAACACTTGTGATTCAGTTCTGCTTTAATAATCTCTTGTCTTCTTGCTTTATTTTGCTTATCTGCTTCTCCCTGGACTTGCATTTGACTAAGATAGATTTTATTTCGACTCCAAAGCTGTCATGGGCCATTTTAATGCCTGATCTGCTCTGCCCAAAGGTGGGTGCCTGGCAGAGAAGAGGGGAGTTGAGCCCTCCTGGGCATCCTGAACTCACTCAGCTACTGTTTGCAAAGCACCTGGAGAAATGCAGATGAAAGCAGCTGCTGCTATATTTTATCTCCCTACTTCCTTGTAGATCTGGTAATCACATGTTTGGTTTTATTCCCTTTTGATTGATGTTCCCTTTTGTTGCTGTGTTTTTGCCAGATCCTCCTGACTGGGTTCCAGATGAAGTCTGCAGCTACTGCACTGCATGCAAGGCTCCTTTCACAGTCATTCGCAGGAAGCACCACTGCAGGAGCTGTGGCAAGGTAATGACTCACTCAGGGCTGTGAGGAGCTCCCACCAAAGCCAGCAGCAAATTCATGTGCACCACAGAACCTGGCTGCACAGCAAAATGTGCACACTCAGCCAGGGTTCTCAATTCACAGGTGCTTCTGTGTGCCTGGGCTGCCAACTCTCAGCTCATGCTTACCAAGGGTTGGGGAGGGGTTTGACTTTTATACAGCAATGAGCTGTATAAAGCTAAAGGCAGAATTCCCTGTTGAGATCCTAGAACACTCCCCACCCCAACAGAGTCACTCTGGACTATTGCTGTAAGCTCTAAAGAGCCAGGGCAGCCTGCACTGCCAGGGGTGATGGATGCACAGGTCAGCTGCAGGGATAGGGTGTCCCTTTGCTTTCTTCCCAAACCTTTGGAGGATCGCTCTGGTGTGTAGGGCTGCTGCTTTGCAAGTTTGTGGGGGTGGAAGAGGGAGCAAGGGAGGAAAAAAAAAAGCAGTCATGTACCACAGGAAGCCAGAAATCTGGAATCCCATTTCGCTTGCTGGCTGGGGTACAAGTTAGAAAGGAAGGAGCTGCTTCTTTAACCATCTGATGGACTTGCAGGAGTATGACATTCAGAGATATTCACAAATATTCCCCTAGCCTTTCTTTAAAACCAAGGGAGAGATGCTTCTTTGCACCTCTGGTGGAGCTGCAGAGGAGGACAGGCCAGCCTTGGCTACTGTCAGTGCTGGGCACCCTCACTAGAGGGGCTGAGCCTGGCCAGATAAACTGGGTAGGGATTGCCTGCTGGGGCCCTCCACTTGCTGTGCTGAGCATGGTGCTGGTGCCAGCTCATACAGTCTTCTATCCTGTCCCTTGAAATGAATTTTGTCCCATCCTGTTCTTCAGAAGAACTGAAGAGAAATTCCCCTCTTGTTTTTCAGATCTTCTGTTCCCGCTGTTCCTCCCACTCTGCTCCATTACCTCGTTACGGCCAGATGAAGCCTGTCCGTGTTTGCACTCACTGTTACATGTTCCATGTCACTCCTTTCTATAGTGACAGAGCTGGTATCTGACAAATTAAACTACTGCTGTGTCTTCTGGAGTCTTACATGGACTGATATATTTGACCTAAGCCAAGAATTAACTTGAAAGAGGGACCCAGTGAGGGCACATAGGCTTTGACATCCATTATTATAAATTTTGTACAGACAGTTTTTACTGCATTTTACTAAGCTGCTAAAGGGAACTACGAGGCGTCTGTAGCTCTAAGGCTACAGTACAGTCTTCCATAAATTTATAACATTAATGTTACGATGCCATATGCAGAACAAATGCACTGTGTGGAAGGAAATAGGGCTCAGAGAATTGAACAGGCATTGCTGCTTATCTTACATGCTAGGAACAGAGTAGCCAGTTAATTAGTCCATCCTCAGTGGATCAGTCCCAGAGCTCAGACACTCCTGTGTCCACTGGAATCCCGGCATGGCTGTGGGCATCAGCACTCTCCCACCTGCTGCCATTTAACTTCCCCATGTCTAGATTTTTGCTACCTATGCTAGGACTAACAAAAGGAAATTTATTTCAGATCTGTATTCAATATTTACAAAGGCAAAGTCTTCAATGACTTCCATAGGAAGCTCTGAAGGCCCTAAAACAGTGTATTTCTGTTGCCTTTTGTTTACCAAGCAGAGCAATAACTCCAAATTGTCTTCTAAAAATTTTTCCAACTTCCATTTCCACAGTTGGGAGTTTTGGAAGTATTTATAATCTGAATAATTTATGCAAAATCTTGTTAATGAAAGTCTGACTCAGAAGTTTGATTTCTATATAAGCATTTAAAATTTAAGAAACTTCAGAGGAAGTGGTTACCAAATAAATTAATTCACATTAAAATAGATATATTTGACAGTTTGGCAGCAAAATTTAGTAGACAAGACAAATTATTTGTCCCATACTGAGGTTTTTTTAAAAGGCAACTATGTAATGAGATATCCAAATGGTCTTACCGAACAGTCAGCCAGAGAGGGGTACTTGTTGTCCACATTTGGCAGAGTAACCATGTAAAATAGTGCATACTGGTACTTCACTCATGCTATCAGCTCAGAAGACATTTGTATTTATTTGAAACACCAGGGAATAATTGTTATCTCCACTCAGAGAGGAAAGAAATGAGACTCACACGGATTCATGCTATGATCTTGCACGAACTATTTGCAGTAAGAGCTCCCTGAACACTGAGGTTTCAAAGGCATTTGGGCCTGCTTTGAGTTGGCCACATGAAAAGCAAGGCAGTGTGTGCTGTGGTTACAGAGGAAATGAGATCAAGAGCTCTTTGCTGTGCCCCCTTTCCTGACTTGTGGCACTACACACTGTGTTTCAAAGTGAGAAATACAGAAATGGGTGAGGAAGTGGTTTGTGGTATCACGCCTGAGAAAGGTCATCACTCAAACTGATAAGGCAAAACTGGCCAGTGTTAATTTGTTTTTAAATTTTATTTATTTTTGGGGGGACATTCCCTTTGCTCAGTGGTTTACTGTTCAGTGTTAATGAGCCATATAAGGGTGCTGCAGTTTGGCACTACTGTCATTTTGATTCAGATGAAACAGCTTCACTTAGTTGATGTGTAATGCACAAGCCTTATGATGCTGTTTGTAGACAATGTCAGCTCTGATGTGTTATCCTCACTTATTCATATTTTTATTGTTATTACATCCCTGAAATCCTTCTCATGAAATCCTTGGGTTGGAGTGTCTGCATTCACCGAGTTTGGAAAGGCATGGGGTTGGGTGATTGGTGGGAGATGGGTAATGTGGTGCAAGCAATGATACTTATTCAGGCTTAAATCTCAGGCTTCACATTGCAATGACTATTGCAGTTTTATTTTTAGGAAGAAAAAAAACCAGAAAAACACACAAGAAATTTAATGCTTCTTTTATAGGATAAAAAAATTGCAACGAACTTCAATTATGAAATAAATATGCACAAAAAGTTGCTTCTGTGGAAAAAATCTTATTTAATGCACTGAATATTTATTTAAGCTTGTTTTTATTTTGTAAATGCTGTAATTCAGAATCATTTCCATAAATATGATATTTAAAGATCTCAGACACTATAGTTTCTTATGTAAATACAGACTCCTATTTCTCTTACTGAAAAGCACAATGACTATATCAATACTAATATACATTTGCCTCAAGAAAGACTTTCATCTTGTAATCTCTTCAGATAATTAAAGTGTCAGGACTTTCTACTTCCATGTGCTGGATTGCTCTTTCATTTGGGGTCTGTTTACATGGAGTGACAGCTGCCATCCTGTCAAACAAACTGGCCTTAACTCTTTCTCACTTTGCAAATAATGTGAAAGAAATGAGTTTAAATTTGAAGTTGGAAGTCACCCATACAGTGAAGGGGTGGTAAATCAAAGCTGGAATACCAGCCTGTCACTTAGCATTGCCTCGTGCTATCTCTTGCCACCAGCTGAAAATCTCCCTTCCCAAAATATCTTGTGTCAATGGCCACTTCAGTCATCAGGCATGTTTGATCTGCCTGTGTCACATCTGAATAATCTTTCCTGTGGGGGATACAAATCTGCAATGAAAACAGTGCTCCTTGGATCTCTGTGCACAGTTATCCTTGGGAAATATTAATGCCCAGTGCTGCTTTGTTCTGCCCCCTGTATGAGGTACAGCTGTTGAAGGTTTCACAAGAATTAATTTTCTTTTCCAGAGGACCTAATGCTGCATGGCTCTGGGATGCCATTTCACTGAACAGAAAACATGTTACAGCTTCATTACATTGGGGTCTTGGCTTCAGTGGTGCAACAATGGGGAAACTTGATGAGAAACCTGCACACAAATGTAAGATTGTATTTGAATTAACATGCATAATGTTTATGGGCAAATAATGCTGCCTTCAGCTGTGTATGAAAAAGTGAACAGTGGAAACTGATCCTGAAGGGACTTTTTAATCAAAAAGGGGATTTCTCCAGAATACAACATGTTTCACAGCAGTTTTCCTGTTGGGGATATCACAATGGGAGTGAAGAGGATAATAAGGTAAGAGCAGCATTGCCAGAGACAGCAATAATTCACCAGGTGCTGGACTCTCCTGTATGGCAGTTCCCTTCTGAATCACGCCTATTTCCAGGGGGAAAAAAGTAATTACAGTAAACTCTGGAGTGATCCTTTCTGGGCCTGTACAAATTGTACAGCATTTCCAGCTCTCTCTGGGTTTGTAAAAGCAGGTGGATATCAAAGCTTCCTGTGCAATGAAAGGAACTTCAGTAAAATACCTCTGCTTCCAGGGAATACCCCTGTCCAGAACATTCAAACAGACTGAAAAGCTGTCACACAGCATCTTGGTAAGAGGGGAACCTGGATGGAAGTGATGGGTGAGGAGTGACCTTTGTGTGCATTGTCTGAGCTGAAAGGAAGGAGGAGGGAACAGGCTGTGTGTGGTTGTGCCTGTACTCGGGTGGGGAGGTGGGAAAGCCTCAAACACAGCCCCATGCCAGCCCTGCCTGGAGCTGCAGGAGCCGGCTCTCAGAGCCTCCCTGAACTCTCAGTTCCTGCAAAGTCAAAGCTGCTGGGGCTGTGCTGCCGTTTCCGTGGCAACCCCGATAGCATCTCCCTGCCAGCGCCAGGACTGCAGCACTCTGCTCCTGCACATGCAGGATGGAGACTCCGGGTTTCTGCTTCTTCACAGGGACTCTGATGGCTCAAATGTGTTCATTTGGAACCAAGGTTTGTGCTGCAGTCGAGAGCTTACTGTGAACTCTATTTTCTAATGACAGCATTTCACTGAATTATGCTTTATGTTGCTTGTCTGGAACAAATCATCTCTGTAGGCATCCTTTTGACTTCTTTTGGGGGACATTTAGCTATTTTTCCTTCTCCTCTTTCACCCTTTACCTCACCCCATCACTCAGCTTTCAGTTTCTGCTGTGTATAAACTAGACTTACTCTGTGGCCTCTGTGAATTTCTTACACATAGTGAAATATTAAGACAACTCAAAGAGCTTTCATCTTTATTGTTTCCGGATCTTGCCCTTCAAGTTCCCAGGCACAGGCTTGTTTCAAACCACTTGGTATCCTTGTACCTGCTGTAGCATCCTGCCTGAGATGCCACCTTGGGTCTTGCACCAAGGTGTTCAAAGTTCTGCAGTATTCCTTTACTTTGTGGTGGAGAAATGATAGATCCCGATTCTCAGGTTTTAATAGCTGTTAGTAAATTATGGATATTGCCATTTGGCTCTTTTTTCATTTGCTGTTAAACCAAAAAATTGTAAAATAATAGGCCAGAAGGATGAAGAGGAGACGACTTGTTAAAGCAGCTCTGGAAGTGTGAAGATGATGTTTTAATGAAGTAATTGGTCTCTTTGAAAACAAGCTGTAACTGCATGTGCTAGGAATGCTGGGGCTCATGCATAAAACAAACTGGGCAATTAGTCTTTCATGAACTCATTTCATTTCTTGTTTTCACTAAACATGAAGGTTCTGAAGTGTAAAGAGTGATTTTCCCTCATGTTGCACTCTAAGATAGGAAACTGATTTTTTTTCTCAGTTTTTCTCTGCAAAGAACCAGCAGCCTTTTAGGGCTCTGACTGAACTTGTCTGCAAAAGGGAAAATCCTGTGTCCAAAGCATCCAATAGTGGGGAACTTTCAGCCTCCCACCCCTGGGGAGCAGTGAGAGGTGCCTGTGGGCACGAGTGACTGCAGAGGGGCTGCTGCTCATGTCCAGCTGTGAGTGCTGCTCCCATCTGCTCTTTCTCAGGAGCATGAGGTGTCTGACACAGCCCAGGGTGTGAGGGACCACTGGGCCTGGGAATGGCAGAGCCAGCAAGCACTGAGTTGTAACTACCTCACATAATACTGAGATTTTATTTTCTGAAAATAACCCCAGGCCAGGCACTCACACCACTTAAGCAAGCACTTAAACTCATGTCTTACTCTAGAAAGTCTTATTTATGTATTTCTGCACTTTTACATAGTTCTTCACAGGGCAATAAAATGTTGGTGTTACTGCCATGACTTTTTTATTCACTGAGTTAATAAAAATGATATAAAACAGCAGCAGGGAGGGTGTTTGAGGTGACTGCTTTCCACATAATATTTCAGCAATGGCCAGCTTTCAGGTTTTTATCTAGAATTAGGCTGTGGTTCCAATGGGCTTGTCAGTACAGTTGAAGATGATGATAAGAATTAGTCCTGAATGTCATTTGTACTGATAACCTCTCTGCTGACATCCTGTAAAACATAGTAAGAATACCTGTCTTTCATAAGAGGTGTGTCTGAAAATGATGTGCAAGGGCTTCAGCCTTTTTGGACAATTTGAAGAAAGTTGTCCCTCAGCATTCCAGGGCTGGGCCAATGGCTCTGCATGGATTGTCCCAGTCAGATCCTTGGTCATGAGAAGGCACCTGTCAGGTAAGTAAAGAGCACAGAGATTTTACTGGCTTTTTCACCAAAGGGAACTGTACCATGCTATCTTCCTCTGTGTTTCGGGAGCCTCTGAGATCAAATTTTGAGGCACTTGATAATTATTTTTTCTGGTCAAGATAATTTGTGATTGCTACTTCACTAGCAGCTTTTCTGTTTATTATGCAGCAGTAAAGCCTGCTGGTTTCGTGTTGTTTTGGTTTTTTAAATTGATTTCACTTTCTTTGGCTTATCTGCAGAAAGCTGGAGATTAATAATTGAACATACAAACAGAAAAATAATCACTTCAAGTTCATAAATATATTTAGAAGAAACAACTCCATGATGCTCTCAAGTACTGGGAAATTATACAGTAAAGACTGAACCCCAAGTAGTCCAAAAGTCCTGGGTGTCCATCTCTGAACCATCTACTTTTGTCTAGGAGCACTTGTGGGTGCTGGAAAGCTACAAGTTTTGGGGACCAAAACTTACAGGTTTGAGCCAATGATTGTAACTTCTTTGTCTAGAAATAACTCTTCCTTAATTTTAAAAAATAATGAAGGAAATTGCTATACTTCCAAAGTAAAGAACCTCTGTTGAAAGAAGAAAATTCCACTTGGTCCAAGTGTCTTGGAACAAAATATAAAGCTACCACTAATTAATTCAGTGACTCTTTTATACCCTCCCGTTGCCATGTCTTTTAGAGTTTCTTTCAGGACAGAATATCAGCCTTGCTTGGAGAACAAAGCAGGAAAACCTTGCCCATCTGAGAAGTCGTCTTCTCTGTCATGTTTGTTCCTCACATTCTGCTTTCTGCCCTTTCTCTTGCTTTTCTCTCTTTAAAGGAATGATATTGGAGTAAGACTTTAAACTGAGTCTCAGGGAAAATGTTTCCAATATTTCTTTCCTGTTGGGAGCATTTGAAATACGGCTGTGTCTAGTGTCTGCCTCAGAAAGTGCTTTGTGAAAACCTGAGGATGCAGACTTGCATCCAGAGGCTGCCTCCGTGCAACTTTTGACTTAGACTGGAACAAGAACAAAGTAAAGACTCCAAAGTAAAGCAGCAGTAAAGAATCCAAAATTCAGGCTGGTGTAAAGTGTGAAGGCTTAAGGGTATCTTGAGTGCTTAGTGAAATTACCCAATGCAAGTGCCAGCCTCTGCCACTGCCAGGCACGAGGCCACAGGTGCTGCAGCCCTGAGCTGGAGATCAGGGACTTGCCCAGGCTGGAGGGAGAAAGAAGCCAAGGAGCTGGCAGCCCAAGGGACACTGCCCAAAGGTCTTTTTTCACGGGCTGTTTTGCTAAAAGCAACTCCCAAGAGAGAAATGCAAGATTTTGTCTTGCCTACTGCATTGAGAGTATTTTCAGTGAGCTTGGAGAAAAATCCATTGTGAGTGCTACTTGTCTATTCCCACCCAGTGTTAAAGAAACACTGTTCCTTGGCAGGTGGAGGGGACAGAGAGGCTGTTGTCTTTTTGCTTGTTGATTATATTTTTACATGTATTTTCTGCTTGCTTGCTGCAGTAAAAAATGAAAAAAAAGTGTTCACTTCTTGAAAATCTCAAATTCCCATTCCTGCAACAAATAATTCTCATAGCGTGTTCTAATTGCAGAGTGCAAATAACTACCAATCATTAAATAATATTAGGCTGTTTTTAAACAGAAAAATCATTAACCTCAAATCAAGCAATTATGAAAGCATTTCCTCTGAGAACAAACAGCTCAGAAGCTGCCGAGAGCACCAGCTCCATGTGATAAACCCTCTGCCCCATGTGCTGCTCCTGGAGCCTTTCCAGTGCCTTCCCAAGGTTCAGATGTTGTCACAGCATTGGCTGCCAGAGGAAGGCTGTTCTTGCCAAATTGTATCTTCTTGGCTGCTCTGTGCTCTTGTGCTGCTGGTGTTCAGCTCCATCAGCCTCTGCAGGGTTTGCATTTATTTGTGGTATGTATAAAACGGATAAAGCACCTGGCACAAAGGAGGATGGAACTCATTGGGGGAAGGTGTTGAGCAAGAGTCCTGCTAAAAATGTTCCTGGTGTGTTTTGCTGTGAGGGAAAAGCCATGGGGGTGAGCAAGGGTTTGGAAACATTCAGAGTTGCAATCTATTGAATGTATCAGAGATGGGGTTGCAGACACCATCACTAAATGCCAACACTGGGTGCACTGGGGAGGCCAGGCTCCTCCTGGCGGGGGTCTAATGGGAACCAGAATGGGCCAGAAGTGGAGTCAACTTGAACAAACACAGGTGAGAAAGAAGAGTTTAAATCTCCTGTGAACTCTTATACCTATGAGCACAAGTATTTTTTCCAAACACCATCAGGTGCTTCTTACAGGCGCAGGGGTGCAGGCAGAAATAAGCACTCAGTGGGGCTATCCTGTGACACAGGTCAGGGTCCTGGTGGTCTTAGATTATAAATTGGTCCAAGAAGTTACCAAGAGGGGGATTTCTCTGTGGGCTGCTGTACAGGAGGGCTGCACAGGCAAAGCCACCCAATGTTCTCCATCTTCCTGTGTCACCCCAGAGCTAATCCTGCACCAGGGCTGGATTCACACTGGCATTGGGGTCTTACAGGCAGCAGGACAAGAAAGGTTGGATCAAACACAAGGAAGAGGGATTCAGGGAGGAACCCACTCCCATTTAGGAGCCCAGTATCTAAAGGAGGGGAAGGAAAATCCCTGACCACAGAAACCTCCCAATGTGCAATTCCTAATCAGCTACAGGAATCACTTCCCAGTTTGCCAAGAACAGTCTCCTGTCCTTGTGAGCTGGCTGTGATTTCCTGCAGTGCTCATTAATACTGGTGTCATGCTGAACACATCTCTCCTGCACAGGCCAGGCTGGGCTCTGGGTACCGTCAATGTCCTCGTGTGGGAGCTGAGCATGGCTGTGCAGAATCACTGCTTCCACACACCCTGCCTGCAGCTAGAGAAGAAATGATCCTTCTGCTTTGTTTTCCTTCACAAATGCTGGACACAGCAGCAGGTTTGCCTGAGGAACCAGGCATGGAACCGCAGTGGCCAGGCCTGCACAGGCCTTACAGTGAGGCACAACAGAAGATGGAAGTAAACTTTTTTACACAACAGGGATTTATTCATACGCTCACCCAGCTGTGAAGGACTGGAGGGGGGAGCCATGTCTTCTGCCTGAGCATGAGAAGTGGCTTCTGCTCCCCGCACCACTTCTGCTGAGCCCCTGTCCCAGTCCATCCCTTCAGAGATGCTCAGGATGGAGCGGCTGTTGTGAGGCTGTGTTTGGGCCTCCCCGCAGCAGGGATGTTACAGCACTGCCACAGTAGAGTCTGTAGGATTTTGTACAATAACTCCTTCCTCAGTTTAACCTTGTACAATGCACAGTGCTCCTGATCTGCCAACCACAGCACCAGCACTGGTTACTGTGCCCTCACACTGCTGTAGGTATGTTATCTCCACCCTACAGAAGAGCTTATTAAAATACTCAGGAACACAAGAACAGCTCATCCTGTCCTGCTATCTCAAGCATCCATGAATAATCCCTTTCATAAATCACTTGTATCTCATCACAGAGGTAAGTGCAGTTCTTTTTACTGTACTCAGAGCTTAATCTTCTCAGTAGACCAAGGGTTTTAGAGATGCTGAAGTCTCCAGACCCTGATGTTTTAGTGGTCCTTTGAAGCTTAACCTTGGATCTCAGAGTCAGTTATCCCTGTTCCTCCTGCATGCCAGGGGACCTTTTACTCCCTGCCTGTCACCTGGAGCCTTATTTAGAGATGTGTCTCGTGGGAAGAAGAGAGCTTGTAGGAAATGTCTAAGCTGCTGTAAAGAAGGGTGTTGTGCCATGTAAACTGAGAATGGCTCTGAGCCTGGGGTGGCTCTGGGCTTCAGCTTGAAAACCACAACTTCTCCTGATCCTCTGAAAGTGATCAATTCCCTGTAGGTTCCCTTTCCCTTTGGTAGTCTACTCTTGTCTAGAAGCAGTCTCTGGCCTTCATTTTGCTTGTTAAATCCTGCTGGATGCATCAAGCACAGGTGCCTTAAGGTGGACCTTAAAAGGCTAAACTCTGCTTTCATGTCCTTTACTCCCACTTGGGCTTACAGCTCCATCTCAGCAGGTGTTTGTAACACCGTGGGGCAGCTCAGATTGTGAGGGTGCTGAGTACTGGCTCACTGGTGTGTGTCAACACACCTGAAATAGTGTGGGGTATCTAAAATCTGCTTCCAGGGACTGTCTGGGCAGCAGTCACTCTGCCAGGCTGGGGGTGTGTGCCATGCCTGCAGTCTGCAGCACAGTGCCTGTATCTTGGTATCAGTCTCTCCTTTTGGTAAATGCAGCAGAGATTGATGGGTTTGTTTTGCTTAGGTGGTAATGAAGCAGTTAATTGCACTCAGTAATGGCTGTCTCTGCCCAGCTGCTCAGGGAAATATCTTAGAGGTTTGCCCCACGGATCCTGGGCTGCGTAAGCACATCCAAGCCATCACCCAAATCCCTGGCAGCTCAGCTTTCCCAGCTCCCTTGTTGATTGTTTTGCTCTTTCCAAACACATATTTTATCTGCTTGTTTCGCCAGCCCTCTGTGCTCAATGTTGTGTGCAGCGGCTGGCAGCAGCAGCGGCGGTGCCGGCGTGGGCTCCTCTGGCGCGGCACCCGCGGGAGCAGAGCTTGCGCTGCTGCCCAGCCAGCGCATCCCGCCCGCGCTGGGGCATCCCCCGCGCTGTGCCCGGCTGTGCCGAGCTCTGCTCTGCCGGCACTGATCCGCACAAGCCCTTCCAAATCTGACACGCACTGAAACATTTCCCTTCCCTCCCGCCTTCCCCGATAGTCCCCTGTCCCCCTGATCTGAGGGAGCACGAACTGCTGCTCCTGCATTGCATCAAACAGCTACACGGTTGGGTTATTTTTCTTCGCTGGGACTTTTAAGTATTTTAAAGGCCCACCCCAGCATCCTAAAGTCACCTTCCACCAAAACAACCATCTCATATTTAAAATGCAGCAAAGCTGTTCTTTCCAGTTCTTCTTGCCAATTAACAGTTTTTCACTCGGCTGTCCCAGCCGGGCGGGACAGGGAGCGGGCAGCGCTTTCACAGCCAGGCTGCTCGACTGCGGTCCCAGCACCGGGCTCTGCCCGGGCCGAGCCATTAGCCTTTAGGTCAAGTGCTTGAGCTGAGTGGAAGCCGATTGTGTTTGGGGGGTGAGTACCGAGTGCTTCCATCCTCTGCTCTGCTGTCACGCAGGAGCGTTAAAGCCGACGCAGAGCACAATATTTGGGTCAAATGTAAGCGGTTCAAGTGCTGGCACAGCGGCAGGAGGGATCACGCTGTCCTCCGGGGCCCCTGTCCCCAGCAGGTGCTGGCAGCTGGCACCCGGTGTTGGGGTCTGGCATCGGCGCCTCGGAGCCCCCGATCCCTCGGGATGGCACCGAGGGAGGCCCCAGCGCTCCTGCCTCAAGTGAGGAACAAGATTTTCAGTGCTCCGTGAGCCCACAGGAGACCGCGATCTGCCGCCTGAAGCCGCCGAGGCTCGCGGGGAGCGAGCAGCTCTCCCGGCTGGGGCAAGAGCAGCAATTCGTGTTTTCATGCCCAAGCTCTCTGGGCAGAAGGCAGCGGCGCTTGTCCGCTGGGCCAGGCACGGCTCCCGGAGCGGATGGTTTGTTCCCGGCCTGTGGGCCGGGGCGGCGGGCGCGGCGCAGTCTCGGTGTGACCCCGTGCGGCCGCCGGGCGCAGTGCGGGCCGGGCAGCGCGGCCTGTGGGGCCTGGGGCGGCCAGGGGGCACGGGCCCGGAACGCTGCGGCCCCGCTAATCGCCAGCCCTACTTAAAAAAGACCCCAAACCAGTAGAAACAAACAAACAAAACCGCAGCTGGCTCGGCGCTGGGCTGCCAGCGCTGACAGAGCTCATCCCTCACCTGAGTCCCCTCAAAGCCCCTCAGCCTGGACACTTGCCACGGGCCCGCGCTCCAGTGCTGTTTGCCAATTAAGATGGAAATGCCAGCAAGCCTCTTAAGTAGCTAGGCCTCCAGATCCCCTTGGAATTGCAGCCAGATATGAGAAGCCGTTTTACTGTTTTTCTATTCTCAAGCTGTCTAGAAATGGAAATGGGCAGTTGGGGTTGTGCAGGCAAGACTCGGTGCCCAAAGCAGCTGCTTTTCAGTTTCCATGGCCTGGCCATGCCCAGTGTGTGTGGCTGCCTCATCCCTTTGCTGGCTCTGTAAGGGCAAGGGCAAGGACAAGGGCTTTGCAATTCACCATCTCAGAGGTGACAACTGGGCCCACCTCGGCTGGCCTGGGAGTCTGCTGGAGACTTTGGGCTGAAAAATCCACTCGGCCACTGGAAAGATGAGAGCGGTTTGTGAACATTTACAGCAGCACATCCAAGGCAAGTTTCAGAAGTGTGGGAGCAGAACAGCCTGGGCTGGTGTTGCTCCTGCAGTGCTGTGACAGCTGAGAACAGAAACCAGCTCTGAATGATTTGCAGTTTAGTCCTCTGATTTAGAGTCTGGAGAGTGCAAGAGTGTGTCTGCTGTGCTGTCCTTGCCAAGGCTCTGTTTAATGTCCTGTCCTGGGGTGGGAAGCAGGAAGGAGCTCTGCTTTTCTGCTGTTCTGTCACAAATCATTGGTCTAGGGTTGTTTTTCCTTACAGTTTTCCACTTGTTTCTCTTCCTGCACTTGTCAGGGGTCTGCCCTATGGTTTTTGGTTCCTAGATTCAGGGAGCAATAGGGCAAGAGATTCCTCTTGGAGGGCATCCCCAGCCTGGGGAGGAGCAGTAGCCCTGCAGAACTGGCCATCCCTGTGTGTGATACTTGTGACCATCTTTGTGTGGCTTCCACTGAAACTCAGCATGACATTTTACATCCACTCCATGAAAAGATCACTTCATGGCTGGGTGATACCAGGAGAAACAGGCAGGATGAAACTTCTCGGAAGAATGACATTTCAAGGCCTCCCAAGGCTTGTTTGTTAATTTATGCTGACAAGTATTTACAAAAATTTCCATGCATCCAGCCCAGAAGGTCCTGCTGTTTCTGAATGTGCCATACGGCGCAGTGCTCAGCTTCTGCTCCAGAAGCATCTGTGCCGCTGGGCACGGCACGTGGGACCAGGGCGCTGACCATGAAAACCTGGTGAGCAGCTGACACGGCAGAGTGGGGCCAGGCTGCCCTGCAGGGCTCCTGCACACCGCTGATTAAATGCCTCAGCTCTTCCTTCCCCTCCACTTGGAAATCTCACTGTTAACTTGACTTAAAGCCTCCCTGTGGGCTTGCAAACTTGGAGAAGATTTTTTTTTTTCTATGAGATGAGTTCTCCTTGCCAAGAAGGTTTTAATAACTCACCATGAAATTTATAGAGTTTAAATTTAAACCACACGTGGGAAAGTGGAGCTGTAACAGTTTAATCCAATTTAACCTTGAGCGATCCGTTCCACAGCGCCCAGGCAGACAGTACACACCACAAGTGAAATTCCTCTGCAGGGTGGCAGACAGCAGCTCTCCCATCATGTGAGTGTCCTTTCCAAAGCACAGAGGACCAGACTGGGCCATCTATGTCCCTGTTTCATTCTCCTGCAACTCTCCCCTTGGAAACAGCAGGAATCTGATGCAGCTTGGAGTTGGGCACCCCTAGGCAGAAGCTAAGTCTTGTCCTAGCTGGCATGTTTTCCTTCCTGTGCTGAAGAATATCCTTTTCATGCCACCTCCTTTTCCTGTCCCATCACAAGGAGAAGGCATGTTTCATGGGTGACCATATAAATGCATCTGGTTGGGGAAGCAATCTGCTGGGAGTCTTCTTGGTACTTTCCAAGGAGAGGAGGTGGGAAAGTTTCATTGCCAAGCAGCTAGATGGTGAAAAGTTTTATTTCCATTGACCAGCTTTGTTTTTTGTAGCAAAGTCAGTTTTATATCACTGCTGTTCCTGTGTGGAGATCTGAAAGACCAAACATACATTCCTAGCACAAGTCAGATATAGGATTGGCAAAAGCCTGTTGAGTGGGGATGTAAAATGCCCCAGCCTTGGCAGGATGCAGTGACTGCATTCAGAGGTGTGTTGGTGGCTTAAACCTGGAAGGGGTCTCCCATGGTGTCCAGCTAAGGTTAGGAAATTCAACAGGGAGCAGCTGAAGGTGCCTTTACATATCATATGCACCCACAGCAGTTGTGGCTGTTCTAATAACAAGAACTACACTGATTAACTCTGTTGTAGTCCATAGCAGGACTGTGCCTGTCAGAAATGGGCAGACATGATGAATTTCTGGGGTGGCCAGGTGGAGACCAGAAATCCAGGCTAGAGCTGTCATGGTTGACCTAAAGCTTCTAAGAACCATTGCATGAATGGCAATGCTGTTTCTGATCCAGCTGTGTTTGCAGTGTTTCTGAACAACTACCTTTGGTGCTGCCCTTCTTGGTGGTATCTCAGCCAAAAAAATGTAGCAACAAATTCTACTTTTCAGACTTTTATTTTTCCCCCTGGGCTTGTGCATTTAACAGAAGGTCATCTAATAATTTGCTTTGGTGAGATTTGCTTGTTTGCTCTATTTTCGGAGAGAGGGATACTCATCACATAAATATTTTTTATAGGCATTAGATATGATGTGGTGAGAGCAGAAATGAGTTTCATGCTGTGTTCCCAGCCAGGTAGTTTCTCAGGGAGGTTGGCTCCTGCCTGTGCAGCTCAGGTTGGAAACTTTGGGGTGGCAGAAAAAGGAAATATTTCCGAAACTGGTATACTGGAAACAAGTATGCCAGGCTGACTCACCAAGGCGGAGGTTTCCAGAATGACTAATGACTGAGCAGGCATTGATTTTTGCCTGTCTAATGGGACACATCTTACAAAGTCTCCAGTTTCCAGACTGGGTGGGGTGTTGCCCTTTGAAAATCAGATCCATGTATTGTGTATCGAGTTGACTGTACCAAAAAAGAAACCACAACCTTGAGACCAAGTAAGTGTGTCCATGGTAGGCTCCAGGTTGCCAACAGCAGGCGCCGAGGCAGCTACTAAAGTTGCCCTCATGTGCTCCCGTGCTTCACTGCTGGCATGAGCAGGGCCTCAATTAGAGACTAGACTCCTCAAAGCCTTTTGTCCTTATCTAAAGGGTTAATACACTCCCTAAAAAGGAGTTTCCTTCTTTTTTTCCCTCATCAGGGTAATATTTGTTCTGTTGACATCTTTCTGCTCTTGATGAGCGCATCAAGTTCTACATGTGTAGGTCTGGCTGCTTAGGGATGCTTGAAGTCACTCTTGACCAGTAGCTCCATGTCAGCTCCACAGGAGACAGGGCAGACCCTGAGGTGATTGTAAGAACTAAAGCTTTGTAACATGATATGTTATTTCTCATCATGGCTGTGACCGTTTACACCTGAATCCCCTTCACAGAAGAAATACAGAAGTTAATCAGGCTTACTCTGGCCCCAAACCCTCTGTTGAGCCCCCAGATGACAATGGCTGCACACCTGATCCAGGCTCAGGTATTCAACTGTGGGAGTGGGGAAGCCCAGCTCTGGCTTGTAAATATGCCAAGCAAATCTACTGCCCTGCACAGTTATATCCCCCAAAGAGCACCCACTTGGTGTGAGGAGACAAGGGTTTGAGTTCTTTTTGGCCTTTCTTGCACTCTGTTTCATTAGGCTCTGGAACTGTGTGTGTGTGTGTGTGTGCTCTCCCTGCTCTTTGGTGACAGCACCAGCACAGGTTCAGCACTTCATCCCTGCTCCCCGCTGCTTCCAAGGGCACAGCAGGGCTGGGCTGCCATGCACCTGCTCAATGCCCTCCTTGGAGATGTGCCAGAAGGTGGGTGGTTTTCCAGCCCTATCTGGGGACACATGTCCCACTTGTGAGGCCGGTCTGTGGGGCCAGGTGTTGCTCCTAGTTTAACCCTCTCTGGGATGAAACTGCTTCACTTCCCCCCCACCATCCCCAGGGGCAGCTTTGTGGCTCCAAAACACAGGACTGTCTCCCTGTGGAGAAGAAATGGGAGCTGCTGCTACAGCCTGAGGGAGGGTCTTTCCACTCCTCCTTTGGACTCACAGTCACCTCTGAAACTGAATGTGTGTTTATGGGTGTTTTAAAGCTGATTTTTCCTGAGTTGGGGCAGCAGGGAGAGTTGGGCACAGTCACAGTGGACTGGTGATATCAAAAGCATCCAAGTATCCTTAGCAAATATGCTCATGATCAAACCCAGCAGTGTTTTGTGGTCTGTGCACTGCGCCGGCAGCTCATCAAACTCACCTTTTCCTGGGAATAAAAGTCTAGTCTCAGGCAATGAAGGAGCAAGAGAGCATTAGGCTTTTAAGAAGCAGACTTCAGAGACTGCATCCTCAAATTTTCTGCCATTTAAAATGTTTCCCTAAGGTTTTACTGCATGTAAATGAAATGATAATTACAATATTTTAATCCAATTAGCTCCCTTCATGATCTGGCAGGTGCAAATTGGAGATGGATCAAACTTCTTCTTTCTGTGGATTATGCCTGGAGCCTCCTTAAAGCTGCCGTCTGGCCCTGTGTGTACACGCGGTACAACGCGTGTTACAAGGGACTGCAGAGAGGTCCTAAATTATGTATGGAGTATGAATTATTGCTGAAATGCATCACTAAGGCTTCACTCATCAAACATTTCCAGCTCCATGAGAGTAGCATGGGAAAAAGCAAGTATTTGCCTGTGGCATGGGCAAGGTTTTTGTTTTGCATGGATTTAAAAAGTGTGTGTCACTGATGGAGTCACAGGTCACCTGGAGTTAACTTAATGCATCCCCTACATCTTGAAGGAAATACATTTTGCAAGCTCTCATCTGATTAGCATGGAAATTACACTGGGATTTCTTGTGAAAATGGGGACAGAGATGAAAAAAAAAAAAAGTATCTTGATGTGTTATTTAAAAAGAGAGAAATTCTTTGAAGGCCAGTGCAGCTGCCCTTTCTCGGGCACATCTCCCAGTTCATGTCAGGGACAGCATCCCCTCTTCCTCCTGCTTATCAAAGCCAAGAGCAGGGAGCCCACCCTGTGCAAGGCAAAGGAGAGGGATGTCTGCAGTGAGGGCCCTGAGCATGGCCTAGGCTGGCAGCAACCTCTGGAGGACAGCTTCACAGAGTTTCCTAACACCTGTGGATATGACTAAGCTAAAAATGGTGGAAAACTTAAAAACTCCTTTCAGACAGTGTGTTTGAATAATAGTAGGGTTTTTGTCCCATGGCTCTGTCCTGATGTGGCCCTATCACCCCAGGGACCCCAACAGGCATTGAAAGGATAAGGAATTGCTTCTCAACAAAACCCTGTAAAGTTGTTCTGGCAGCATTACATCATTCCAGAAATAAAATGACAACTTTTCTTTGACTATTTTATTTTATTTTATTTTATTTTATTTTATTTTATTTTATTTTATTTTATTTTATTTTATTTTATTTTATTTTATTTTATTTTATTTTATTTATTTTATTCTATTTTATGTATTTTACTTTATTTATTTTATGTATTTTATGGAAGTGATTGCATTTGCTGAGAAGTGACTGAAACTCCAGATGGGCCAAATTAAATGACACAACTCTCCCTTGAACATACTGGGCTGCACAGGTTGGGCACCCATCTTTACTGCATGGATGAGATGAAAGATAACTTCTTTATCTTTGGCCTATTTTGGATGGAGAAATATTATTTATTTTGCCATTTATGTTCTGATTTCCCCTTGGAAATGTGCTGCCAGTCTGTGCTGAATGAAAGCTCTTACGGGACAGAAAAATCTTCATTCCTTTTAAAAGAAGGACTCAGTAAATATATTTCAGAATAAGGTTTCTTTTGATACTTGCTTTTCAAATCCCTGAGTGTTTCTATACTTCCATAATCTTCCATCTTCAGAGAGGTGGAAAGGGAATTTAAAACTGCCTTTCCTTTCCAAGACCCAACTGCAAAGACAGTGCTTGTCAGTGATGGGAGAGGATCCAGGCCTAGGGAGATGCTGGAGTTGAGCAGTGAGGAGCAAGGCACAAATTACATTAAATAATAATTAAAAAGAAAACAAAACAAAAGGCACTGAATGTTTTCAAACAAACTGGAGAAAGTGAGTTTTGTGCATTAACAGTTTGTGAACATAAGGGGTAAAATCCTGCTGGCAGCAGTTTGCTCTGCTGTTGGCTGTGCAGATGCTCTGTGGTGCAGTACAGTCCTACTTTTCCTTTCCAGGGGGTGGGGAATGCTGTCACCTTGAGCTGAGACTGAGGTGGGGGAGGCTGTTTGACCTTGGGGTTGGTTGTCCTCTGCTTCAGCTGAAGTTCCCTGGTGTCAGACTGACTCCTTCCCTGACCCTCCTCAGATGAGATACAAACTGGGGATGTCAAGAGGCAATTTTGCCTGAGAAGGTCTTTGGTTCTGTGGGAGGAGATGTGGGGGTGAATGTTCAAATAAGATTTGGGTTTGGAGTCCTTAACTGCCCCACAATTTTCATTGGTTTGAGTTCAGCTCTTGATCTCCACATTAATTTTTCAGCATGAAAGCACAGAGCACAACAAGCAGAAGAGAGACAAAATTTCACATGGTTTGAGAAACCAGAGCCAAAAGAAAATTAGGAGTAAGGCAAGGGGCAGGGGCAATAAAAGGTAAGATTTTCTCTGGGTAAGGCAAGTGAAAGAGATTTGAGACCCCAACCAGTTTTGTGAATTCACTTCAGGTCTGCCTATAAATTCATGTCCTTCATAATTTATATTGAAAAATGAAAATTAAACAGGTTTTGAAAAAGGTATTTTTTCTTTTGTTTTGGGTTGGGTTTTTTTGTTTGTTTGTTTTATTTTGGTTTTGTGTGGTTTTGGTTGGTTGGTTTGATTTTCCTTTGTTTTTGCTAACTTAATAGGGGTCCACCCCAGGCCTCCTGCTGGGAGGACTTTAGGAGGAGATGGGTTAAAACAGCCTTTCCCCGGGAATGGGTCTTGTGGCATCATGCTAACTGTGAGATTTGAGGAAAACCCTGTACTCATCAGTATTTTGGGGGTGGGGGAATAAATCTTCTCTTTGGGCAAAGTGGCCACTCATTTGCTTGCCAACCTCTGCTCATTTGAAGCATCTCCTGCTCATTTGAAGCATCTCCTTATAAACATGTGGGTAAGGCACAGCCCAAAATGTGTGATGGTGTCAGGCTCTGTCTTCCCCATATTGCACATGAAACAAAAATGGATGTCAAAATGGTGATGTTTGCATGGACCCTGGAACTCCCACAGTCACAGTGGTCTGTTCCCTACATCAGTTTATTAGGAAAAAGAAAACTCAGAGCCACATTTCTATGAGAACAGCCTTTGCTGGAGTCAGCTCTCAGGTGCATCTCCCAGTGATGCCTCTGAACAGCAGAGGCTGATGGTGACTTTCTAGTGGGACATGAATGTTTGAAGGTTTCTCATTCCTGTCACAGACCTCCTGTGTTCTCCTGGGAGCCTCCTTCCTTTCCTTCTCCCTTTCTTTACTGCTGTTGAACTGCACTTCCAGGGGTTGCCAAAGGACCAGGACACAGCTGTAGTCACAAAGGTGGAGAAAACATCCTGGCCAGCACACCAGGTGAGATGGCAGGAGCAGCAAGCACTACCTCAACTCCCTTCCACCTCCTTGCTCAGCTGCTTTGCTGCCCAGAATGTCATACAAAAACCAGCAAACCACCACCACCCCACCCCCCAAAACCCCCCCAAAAAAACAAACAACTAAAACAAAACAAACAAAACAAACAAACAAAAAACCCACCCCAAAAACTGCTCTGGGCAAGGCAAAACTACTCATCCCCCACCCTGGGCAGGAGAGGGGGAGTGGGCTGAAGATCACTATATACTGACAGGGCAAATTTCTGGGTACTTGGTTGCATTTTTGTTTTTTCCTTGCCCCAGACTTCTCAAGAGATCTGCAGAAGTTTGATTCTTTGAAGCGGTTTCCTCTTGCTCAAACCGCCTGACGTGCCAGCGTGGGCTCTGACGCAGCACTGTGGTGCCACAAACCCTGTCGCAACCCTGCTGAGCTCCTGCCCCTCCTCTGGGAACCCAGCACCGCCTTTGCAAGGCTCCTGTTGGAAGAGGAAAGAGTCTGGTACTGACCAGAGGGAATCAGAGGGGGCTGAGGGGGTTGTGAGCTGCCCTGAGGTAACTGGGGAAGATGGAAGCACTTTTGGTCCTTGTATATTTATGTTTTACATCAATAGGGAGGTGGGAGTTTGGGTCCTGCCTGAACATGGGCCTTGGAGAGAAAACCCCTGAGAATGCTCTGGCTGAGTTTAGGAGCAAATAACCACTGTGCTCCTTGATTAAATCCTTAACCCCAGAGAGGCCTCTAGCATAAAACCTCTGCTTAACTGTGGTGCCAAAATTGACGTCTCCCAGCTGCAAAATGTGGCTGCATAAATGTCCTGCGGGAGTGGTCAGAGATCTCTGGAGCTGCAGCCACCTCTCACAGACGCTTCCCTCTCTCCACTGACTATGTAGGAAAACTGGGGTGCCTCCAGGTGGCAGCCCTGTCCACTCTAAACAGGGGTTTGTTTTTCCCTTGAGATTATAAGGGAACATCGACAGTGGAATTAACTTGAGATTCAGTCCACGTTAGCAGCACGGTGGCAGGACAATGCTGGATGTGCTAGTGCTGATGCTTTTGCTTTTGTACAAGGATCCAGCACCTGCAGAAGTCATGCCAAACAAGAAGATGCGAGCTCTGGGCTCTGCCAGCCTATGAACAGAGTGAAGGATTGCAGGATTGATGCTGCAGCCTCCACAGCAGCCTTGTTCCTGCCCAGGACCAGGCTGGCAAGACATACAGGGGCAGAAGGATGAGCACAGGTCTTGGTGATTGCAGCTCTCAATTGGCTGGTTACAGGTCAGAGCCTGGAAATACAACACAAAAATTTAATTAGATAAACAACCCCTCCCACCAAGAAGTGTAGGTTTGATCCTGCAATGAAGTGACTGCTACTGGCAACAAAAAGCAGCCTTCTGGCACTGCTTTGGTAAAATCCCCATAAACCTGTTTTTGTACTTGAGAACACCCAACAGCTAGTGGGAAGAGAGAAGGAAAGCTCAGGCTGCAGACAGCTCTGCTCCATCAGCATTTATGTGATCAGGTACCCACAAGCACCTTCTCAGTAAAAACTCAGAAATCTGTGGGTAGTGACTGAGAGGCTCCTTGCAAAATTTGAGCTTGATCCCTTTGTGGATCAAATTAACAACACCTTGAAGGGCTTCTTAAAGGGGTTTTAAATAGCATTACAACATTTACAGGTTGACAGTGGTAATGAAACTTGGGTGTTCCCCAAATCTGCAGCTCAGTTTCTATTCCCAAAAGAAGGATCAAAATCTAAATGTTTTGAGGATTTAGCTAGCTTATTGCTCACAGGTGCCTTATGGTATTCAGGAAAATGCCCTCCTTTCTGACCAGAAGTTAGACTTGTATGTTAAGCATGCAGAATTTGAATTTTCCTTTAATGCAGTGAAAAAGCAGCACAAAGCTACTGTCTGAATTTGAGTTAGTCTAAGGATAGAAATTCCTTTTATTTATACTTTTAATTAAAGATGAGTTTTTGTTTCTGTCACAATGCACAGAATTATTTCTAAATCATATTTGAGACTTCCAGCAGAAGAGGTTAACTAATACTGTGAACTCATCCACCCAGGGGAGCTCTGCATTAATGTGGTATTTAAGTGGGGAGATCAAAGCTTTGATACCAAATGAAATGCTATTAACAGTTTCACACAAGTAAAAACCTTCAAGAAATTTCAGTGCAAGATGTTGGCACTGAGGAATGACTGTGGATGGGAAAAAAAGTGGCTCCATCCCAGTGCTGCATTTATTTGGCGGTCAAAGCAAGGGCTGACAGTAGCAAATTGTTCACTGATAGTTGTGGATGTTTTGGCCATGGTCAAGGGCTGTAATGACCACTGTGAGAAGCTGCAGGGCAGAGGCAGAGGCAGCACTCTGCTAACCTGCACTGTCTACTCCCAGCTTCACTGATGAAGACAAATGCTGAGGTGCCTTGCTGTAGTCTGATGTTTCAGCTTGCCAGCTTGCACGATGAGCCTCCTGATTCTTTGCTCACGTTGTATCCCACTAAGTAGTTCAGGAAGTTACCCAGTGGCTTTTTTCTCTCTTTTCAACCAGAAAGCAGCCCAATTCCTAATGTTCCTCTCCAGATGTGATTTCTGTTGTTGGTAGGGGAAGTCAAATTCTTTGACTAAACCAGGATTTGGTTGTCTTCCTTTCATGTCTTGTTTTGATAAAGAAACAAAACACGCCCCCCCCACAAAAAAAAACCCCACACCAATAAAAGAAACAACAAAAAATCCCCTAAAAAACCCCAACAGAAAAAAAAAACTATTAAAAAGTACTGAAGAGAGAGACTATAATTTTCAAAGTCTGCATATCTATCTTACAGTGATATTTTCCTAATTCCACAACTGCGAGCAAGTCAACAACTTATATGAATGGGGTTAGACCACTAATTAAGCAAGAACTGTAGAAAATATTTAAGTGGGATCTACAGCATTGACCTGTCCTTTTTCAAATGCCAAGTTTATATACGTGACTGTGCATTTCAAATGGGTCAAGAGAGCTTGGTTGTAAGTACTCAACACATTGCTGTGAATTAATATTTAATCAAATGTACAACATAGGGCTGAATGTTAAAGCTTACCTTTGATTTTGACTTCTGTGATTTTCTTGGGTTTCTAAACCCCTCTAAAAATACTTCAGTATTTCATAATAGTACTACTCATACGATATGTTTCTTAGCTGTGATTAAAGCTAGTGAGGATGTAAATCTACAAAGGGAAATCTAAGCAAGACCTCATCAGCATAAAATATGTGGGAGACTAATTTAGTTACATCCCTATTAGTAATGACAAATCAAATTGTTCCTCTTTTTAAATCACTAATATAGCAAGGTTTTGCAACTCCGCACATAGCACGCACGATAAATCAGTTCAATCTGTACACAAACACTGAAGGCTGCCTTAAATCTGGGTTGATTTCTTCTTCCAAACTCCTTCAGTGCAGTTCAGGTGAACCACCCTGGTTCCCTTAATACCTGGAAAGAAAAAAAAAAAAAAAAAGTTAATCTCTACCTCCATGTGCTGTATATCAAGCACTCAACATTTATAACACTGCAGCTGATTGCTTAGCAACTGTCTTTGGGAGGAACGACTCACCTGATGTGCCATCGGGAGCTCTTGTGTTGCAGGGAAGAGGCCGGATGAAATGAGGTCAGGCAGTGTAAGCTTACCCTGTGCTGAGTGGTGCTCGCTCCACTCTGTAATGAAATTAATCAAGGTCATTAATTTGATCCTTTTTATTGTTATAATTTGAAACTGTAATTTGAGGTGGCTCAAAGAGGTGCCAGCATATCTGTAATTATACCTTTATAATTACATTTATATTTTAAGGTAAACATTTTCATGTATTGCTGTAAATAGACTGTGTATGCTAGAGAATATCATCACGACAGCAAATGTGGACTGTTAATGGGATTGGAGGGGGATATTGAAACCCACCAGTTGTGTGCTGTATAATTTGGGTTTAGGTGTTTCATGTATCTTAACATCTTAAGGTTAAGACTGAGCTTAAACCCCTGTACAGGCCCAAAACCAAAGGCTAATTGAAAGAGATACAGAAGAATTGGTGTTTAGTCACACTGACCTTTAAAAATTGCAGAGCCAAGGCATGAAGATCATCCTCATCTGACAAAGCTCAAGGAGTTCATGGTGGCTGAGGAAGCACACGCCAGAGTCACCTCCAGACTGATGGCTGTGACAGTGACCAGCGAGGGACACACTGCCAATCCTGCAGGTGATGGTCAGGAAAAATTGCATTGCTTGTTGTATGTTTAACATCTACACTGGGTGAGACCATGGTGGGGGTATGAGAGCACCTTTTGTCTGCACAGCCAATTTGGCTGCCTCTGTTCCCCCCGGGCTCTGCTCACCGGCTGTCTCCGTGGCATGCATATGAGCTCCCTCCTGTCTCTGCTCCAGAGCAAACCAACTGGTTTCTCCCGAGGAGAAACCTTGACACAACTGACAGAGCTTTTTTCCAGGGTTGCACAAAGAAGCCTGGCATGAGCTGGACCAGATTCTACCCTGGAGGTCCTCCAGCCATCCCAGGAGACCTCATGCCCACTGTCCTCCATGCTGAGCTGTAAAACCCAAAATGCCTTCAGATCCTGCTGAAAACTATCATGCTGTCAGGCTGCCACCCAGTTCTTTCACCACTTAGAGAATTTCAAGTGTAAAAAAAGTGCCCAATGCGATAATTATTGACCTGGTGTCTGTGGGGCTCTGCAGGCAGCTCAGAGGAGACCCAGTCCAAGTGCTGCACAGCATGAAGGTAACCACTGCCCTTCAGAGAGGCTGGTCCTTAGTGGTGTGGACACAAGCCAGCCTGTAGCAAAGAGCAATGGTTAATGGTGCCTCCCAGGCATTTTCCACAACAGCAGCAGACACACAGCCTTTGCCAAGTAGCCAACACTCAGCATTTCCTTTCTTCTCCCTAAGACTATTTCTGGGCCTTACAAATCTCTTCTTCCCCATGGCTCAGTGCTCTGGCAGCAAAGCAGTGAGGACTCCCTGGGGTGGCAGAAGTGGGTGACACACAAATGTGTGATGTACCAGGTCTGTGAGATCTCCAGAAGCAGGATGAGGACACCAAGCGTGGGGAGCCCAGAATGAGGGAATTGCTGAGCTTGTGAAGGAACAAGAAAAATAGAGATATTTCTGGGAGAAAGCCCAGAAATTAATACCAACCCTACTCCACTTTGGAAGGAATCTCCTGAAGCATACAAAAAATCTGCCAATTTACATGAAATAGTTGAAAAGAAAAAGCTGACATTTTTTAGTGTAGTAAAAACTGAATTCACAGATTTAGTGAGAAAGGGGGAGTAAAAGGATCCTATTACTCAGTAATAACCTTGGTGCAGCTACCACCAATACCTTGTATATCTGTCCTCCTCAGCAAACCAGTGGCAAAACTGGGAGCTTAACTCTTAAGGACATTGCCCCTAGTTGTCTGGCTCTTCTTTCAGCAAATAAACATTTTCCATTTCTCATGTATATTTACCTCATAGTATATATATAATGTTTGTAACCAGACATCTGTCTATACTTGGCTTGTTCCTTCTCCATCTGAACACACACCTGAGAAGAATCATGAAGCCAATCACCTATCTCCAGCAGGAAAAGCATTTATAGAAAAACATTCCAGTATGCCTCTGCAGAATGAATAGTGAACATAGATTTGTAAAAGATGAATGACAAAGGGCCTGGCAGGCACTGCATGAATAAGCCATACAGAACCTCAAGACCCATCTGTCAGGTCACTGTGCTTTATTTTAGCTTGCCACAATTTTTAGAAATTATGTGGTATTTTTGCAACCTTCCATTTCCCAGTTTTTCTGGAATTTTTGAGATGGTTTTATACAAGACCACTGCTGTGACAATACTTGCTCACCTCCAGATAAAAAAACCCAAAACATTATCTTCCTAAGGTTTTTCAATTTCAGTACCCAAACCCAGTGGTCCTTCCTGAAAATTTTGGCTGTGGAAACTGTATCAGGGCTGGGAGATAAAACATATAAAGCATAAAACACTGTGCTCTTCATGCAAGTACTTGTTTCAGCAGGAGACCAATAAAGGGCTGGTTTCTCAAGTAGGGCAGCAGATTATTTTAAGCAATCCAGGAATGCTCTGTTAAATTCAGCAAGTGTGATTAAGATGGGTGCAATTTCAATTTGACCACTTTGGTCTCTTTCACTTGCTATGTTGTCCCAGGATCCTTTGGAGAAGGCAGTCCCCCTCCAAAGAATTTTGTAAATTTATAGAGCCAAGTGACAGGGAGCTGGACTAATCAGGTGAAGCTGGAAAGGCTGGACAAGATTTTTATGTCTTTTTTTCATACAAATTTTGGGTTGGCTGGGGTGATATCAGTGGCTTTGCTGGCATGATCTCTGAAACTAAACACCCTGCAGTTTCCTGGTCACTCTTATACTTCTTCAGCATCTGTAGCAGGAACTCATCAGTTGCAACCTTGGTTGTTTGAACAGAAGTCTCCCCTGTGCAGTCTGTTATTAAATTCTCTTATGTCTTTATTAGATATTAGATGTGATGAAAGAAGGTGACATCTCCAGGGAAATCTTGCTTGAGGTGTGGGGATGGGATTTTAATGGACTGGGGAAGACAGGAAGTCTACAGGTGTAATGATCCTGTAATGTCCCCATGTGAGTATGAACATCCAGATATATTTTTTTCTTTTTTATTCTACAAACAAAAAGCACTTGAGATGTATATAAACACGGTACTTAGCTGTTCCCTACTCAATATGTCTTGCTTCTGTTTTAAAGATGGCCTTGATGTCTTTTTGTTTTTCTTATTATTTTTTCCATCCTGCAATCTGCATCCCTTCTATCTCACACATTGGTACAACAGATGAGTTCTCCTTTCCATGTGACAGTTTCATTTCAGAGAAAAATGGAAAAATCCCTGCAGAATCAGCATTTTAAAAACTTGTTGATCAAATAGGAGAGGGAAGGATGGATGCAGATTGCAGGACTAAACCCTGAGAAGCCAGAGTGTGTGTGTGCCAGGAACACGTTGGAGGCCTGCCTGAGGTAGGATTGAAAAGAACATGGTTTGAATTATTTAAAAGCAGGTGCTTAAAAGTCCCTATGCCTCCTGGTGCGCCCTGCATGTGTGCACATGTCCTGCTCCTTCCTCCTTACCAACAGGCATCTTGTGAGGGTCTGCAGACATATTTATGATACCAGCAGTATTCATGAAGGTCAGTTTTGTTACCAAACCCCCTCCTTTGTTTCACTGTGGTTGCAAGCTCCCCCCATGCTGATGGAGATCCTGTGAAGCTCCCCAGGTAGCTCCTGCCCTTCCACCCCTCTGCTCTGGATTCCAGGAACACCATGGCCACACTGCTTGGGCAAAGCTGCTCTACAACAGAAGGGCTGTTGATGTAGTCTTCTCCTTAATGGATCCTTGCAGTATGGCCTGGAAAGTGCCTTTGGGATGAACATTAGTCAATAACCCTTAGTCTGGGCCTGAGAATTTGTGTTTGAGAACTAAAGTGAATTAGAACACCCTAGAAGTTTAACACAGGTTTTTCTTTTATTAAATTTCAAGGGCACCAGAGGAATTTTTAAAAAAGTAATATTAAAGACCTCTTTAAAGTCATTTTTAGCTGTTAATTAATTGGAAGATTGTGGCTATTTCTAATCAAGAATGCATTCTGCCATGCAAATGCTGCAGCCTGATGAAGGACATGCTCTGTCTTGGGACAGGAAAAAGGATCTTCCCTGCCAGTGGAACCCAAAGTTGCATGGGATGAGGACAACTGGTTCTGCAAGAGAAGGTCATGTGCTCCTGGATTGCAGCTTGCACCATCTTGACACAGTTTCAGGTCTGGCTCAGTTTGCTCTTTGTAACAGGTTTCTCATGTATCTCTCTGTCCGGGTGAACACAGTTGGGCATCACACACCCCCCCTTTTTTGGGAAAGCAAACTGAAGGGCAGTGTGCTCCCAGGATGTATCTGCATTGCAGCTGCATTATTAGCTGGCACTCGGGCTGCTCTGAGCTCAGGGGTCAGATGCAGCTGCACAAAAACCTGCGTCTTTACGAGGAAGGTGTGTTGTTGTTGGCCAGCTGGGCTGTGTTTCTTGGATTGCCTCAAAAATAGTTTTCTGCTTTAACAGCCCTGAGTGGCTGATGATCTTAACATTTGCTCTAATTGCTGTCTAACCTCAGAGCTGGTTTAATGCATGTAACCATAGGAGTCACAAAGAAAATACCAGAATCTAAATAATTAAAAAAAAAAAAATCCGAACCCTTTATGTGTACAAGGAGAGATTTCATTACATGCAGAGATTTTTAGGCTCTGGCTTTAAAACAGTGTAATCATAGAAACAACAAAACTGGCCATCAGAGTAAGAGAGGTGGTGTCCTGCAAACCAGAATCACAGAGTGGTTTGGGTTGGAAGGGACCTTAAAGATCATCTGCCATGGGAAGGGATGCCCCCTGCTACCCTGGGCTGATCAAAGCACCGTCCAACCTGGCCTTGAACACTTCCAAGCATGGGGCATCCAGAGCTTCTCTAGGCTAGAAAGCAAGCAGACTGGAAACTACTTTTTAATGGACTTCTTCATATATTGAAGGAGACTGTTTGTTAATCTCAGATAAATCTTAGTTCAATTTTTGTATTGTTATGGTTTATTATGATCATGATAAGGAACTGACGTAGGACTTCTACAAACAGATACTACTAGACCCTAAAATATTTTATCTGTTTTGTCCCAAAAAGGCAAGTGAGCAGCTCTGATGATGTGGCTGCTGTTATAACCCAGCAGAGAACCATATGAAGACAAGTTTTCATGGGCTGTCCAGGTTGCAGGTAAGATGATGACCAAAATCTAGGTAATACATAACTGGAAATTTAAGATTTTGCTTTAAGGAAACCTGTATGCCCAGAAGATTTTATGAGGAACCAAAGAAGCCCAACTACAAAAAAAAAAATCATAGATGCTCCATGGTGACATGATTGTGTGACTTAGCAACAGGGTTCCCACAGGCAATAAGGAATGCATCCAAGTGAACCCATTATTTATTGCTGCAAACCCTGTCATGGACAGAGAGAGACTTGTGCTTCTGCAAACAACGCTTTAGCACAGGCAGCTCAGCAAATCTTGTCTTCTAGGAAATCACTCTTGTGTTACATCAAATCCCTTTCCTTATTCCCCACACACAAGTCAAGGAGATCAAGGAGGATGACCAGGGCATTGCTCTCCATCAGAGCAGAGTCTGTGCCTGCTGGGGCTGAGCTGATCCTGCCCTTTGGGGAAGCAGAGGAGTTCAGGTTGATCTCAGCCTGGCTTACATGCTTATGCAATGCAACATATGTGTATTCAAATCCCTTGCCCTCACCCTCACAGTAAAGAATTTCTTCCTGATACCTAATCTAAACCTGCCCTCTGTCAGTCTGAAGATATACCCCTTGTCTTGTCACTACATACTCTAGTCAAAAGTCCCTTTCCAGCATTCCTGTAGGACCCCTTTGACAGACTTTTTAATATCTTGGGATATGTATCATTAATTGCAACTTATTTTCACTGAGAAATGACTGAGGACCTCTGAATACAGTTACTCTCAAAAATCAATGACACTTTTGATCCATCACCACCTCCATCCCAATTATAACTCAGCTGTCCTGCAATGCCTAAATACAAACAGGAATTAAAATACTGGGATTGGGGGTTTCTTCTGTGTATTTTGGCTTATTTTTGGTTGTTTGGGCTTTTTTTTAAATTCCCACTGTGAAGCTTTATGACTTTCTGTCTTTGAGTTTAAGCTAATGCTATGGGATTCATTTGGTGAATGTGCTAAATATTTGTTCAGGATGGGAACCTCTGGCCTTACTTCAGCTGAAAGATTTTCTTCTGTGCACTCCTGACTGGCAGAGTTTTTCTCTCCCTTTGTAAAAAGCAGATTTTCATGCTGTTGTTTCAATGAGGCTTGAAGATTTTACACCCCTGGGGCCATTGTGTAGCTGCTGGGGCTTTGCTCCTCTGACCAACTTTCTTTGCTTAGAGGCTATTAATACTTTCTTCATTAGTAATTTAACATTGCAAAGTGAAAACTGCTTGTATCAGCCATGGACTAACTGGAGATAAGTTAGTGAATGTAAAACATAATCATGTCATGATGATGAGCAGGTAGCAAGTGCCTGCTCTCTGCTCTCCCACAAGAAGTTGCAGGTTGTCCAGCTTTTTATCAGCCTGATTTATAAAGTGTAAGCCCCAAAAGTCCTTCACCACTGCATTTAAAATCCTTTTTCAGGTGTTTCTTCCCTTTTTCTTTGTCATCCAACAGCTTCCCCTGATCTGAGTTTGTGAAAGTGTTAATAAGGTGGCATGTATAAAGGTGCCCAAGACTTTAGAGAGAACTATTTTCCTACCCTTAAGATGCCAGCCTCATCCCTGGGGAAAACTGTCTTTTTTTCTGTTTCCTCTGATCTTTGTTTACCCTTCATGGGCTCACCAAAACCCATTAGCTGGAACCAGTGGGGATGGGCTCCTACCCACAGCCCATCATCTGGCAGAGCCTCTGCCAAATCTGGGGGTACAGCAGGCCAGTGTGAGCAGGGTTTGCAGTCCACCCCTTGTGCATCTGCTTTCTGGTAGATCTCAGTCAGTGCAATGTCTGCAACACCAGAGCAAGTACCCACAGCATTCAGCAGAGCTGCCTCATCAAGCCTAAGAACACTAATTGCTCAGGCTGAGCCGAGAGGATAAAGCACTCTTTTGCTTGGGAATCATAGAAATGTTGCACTCTAGGGCTGTGCAAGCTGAGAACTGTGTAAACAGAACAGATAAATTATCCCCCAAGTTACAAACGGGCTCAGAAGTAAAGTTACAGCCAACCTTTGCATTAGTTGGGAACAGCTGCATACAGCACAGCCTCCAAATTTCCATAGAAACTTGGATCAGCCATAGATTATCTTCATTTTGTAAATGTTTTAATTATTATACTATAACACTGTTGTATTGGGATTGCAATACTAAAAAAGCTACTGCTACATGGAAGCCACATTTTAAAAGCAGTTTCCCTAGACCATGTTTTAAGAAAAGCAAAGCTAGGTTAGGATTAAGACTTATGGTTTCTGATAGATTAGATTTTTTTTTCTGCGCTACTACATGCACTCTTTTAAATAAATAAACTCCCACCAAGCTTGCTACTCCAGTGGGACTGGATTGAACTTCCCAGGCATGCATGAGTTATAAAGTCAGCTATATGTTCCTGTGGAGAAGAATTACTTGCAGAAACCCTCTCCCGATGCACGTAGGCTGCGCTGGTCACTTGAAAAGTAAACCCCGGGTGCGTGCGGGTGTTCGGAGCCGGGGCCGCGCCCCGACGGGGACCGGCCCCGCATTCGCATTGCCCCACACGGACGTGTCGCTCCCTGCGTGTCGCAACCTCTGCGCTGTGGCCAAGGAGGAGCTGGCCCTGCAGATTGCACAAGGGGGTGACAGGATGTGGCTTCTGCGTGCGCCGGCGCCGCTGTTTACAAGAGCAGGTACCCGAGTGGGAGTCCGGCAGGCGGCCCTGGGAGCTGTGGTCACATCAAAGGCTTTCCCACGGTGATGGTCCCGGTGCGGCGGCAGCGTGCCTCGCATGGCAGCGTGCCTCGCTTGTCACCGTGTCTGTGCCATCCCTCCGTCCGTGCACAGCTCTCCTTGGCTCAGCTCTGGGAAAGCAGCCTGAGGATCCGTGCTGCGGGAGAGGCTGGTGCTGGATGCCACAGGTGTATGGAGGTTGTCCGAGCGTGTGGACAAGGGTGTGAAACCGCCCCGTGCAGCTCAGAGCCTGCCTACAGCCTGCGGAGGGGGGCCCAGCGCCGTGGGTCCAGCAGTGCCACCAACACTGCCTTGCCAATGCTCAGCCCCTGCCAGGCTCCTCTCCCTGCCCTTTCCCTGCCTGTCTCCCGGAGATGCAAGGCCTTAAGAACCAAACCTACCCGTGTGCTCAGTGAAATGAAACAAATCTCCCAGAACAGAGTTTGTCAATTCGCTCAGATGGGGTGAAGCTTTTTTCCTATGGCAGGGAAAGCTTTGCTTGCCTTTCCATGTGGGGCAGCTGGGCAGAGGAGGAGCTGAGCAACCAACCTGTTACTTCTTACAGGTTTTGGGCCAGACATGTGTTTTATGTATTTTTTTCTGTAAAAATGCTGTGTTTTGCTGTCCTGCACCAAAAGGAGCAGAGATGCCAGCGAGTGGAGGATGGTGCAGCCCAGTGCTCGCACAACATTCTCTCAAGGTTTAAGTCAATGGAAGGTATTTGCCCAAGCCCAACAAACTGTGAATCAGAAAACAGCTCCTAACAAAACAGAAATCCTCCTTGCTCATGCTTTGCTAGTCATCGATCAAGGCAGAGTGATGAAATACTCAGCCCTTCTCACCCTGATAAGTGCTTTATTTTTAGACTACCTTTAGCATTGCCTCAGCAGCTGGTCCTGCAGGCAGGGCTGTCGCCTCTGGCTCCTGATGCAGACCCTGCTGTTGGTGTATGCTGGACTGTCACCAAGCCCTTCCAGCTCTTAATTTACACTCCAGGACAAATGTCACTGCAAAACATTTGCTTTGTTGTTCCTTCATCTCCCTCTCACCTTCTGCTGCTGTGCTACATCATGCCCTGTTTGCAGGAAGAGTTTTCTGGTCAGCTCAGCAAAACACATCCTATGTCTTCACGTTTCTCCAATTCCTTCCAGCAAACTGAATATTTTAGGGCACTTCAGGGTAATTTGTTGAGACAAGAAAATGCCTGTCAGGGTGCTGTTGTGTGCAGAGGCAGCCGCGTGTGCGGTGCCCTCCGGCTCTGCCTGTGGTGACAGAAACCAGCTGGCCACGTGTGCCTGGCTGACAAGGCTCTGGGGGAATGCCTGGGTGTCTGCTCTGGGTATCCCAGGAGATCCCAGCATGTCCAGGGCTCTCATCAGCACATGTTGACTGTTCCCCAAAGCTGCTGCCAGCACAAGCCGCCTTCTCCGGCTTCAAAATTTTAGGGGTTTTTGAGCAGAGGTGCAAGAACAACACCAGGGATGGGAAACAGGACCAGTATTTTTTTCTGCTTGGAAATGCTGATGTGTTGGGAAAAGAATTCTCTTGAAGAAATGCTTTGAATTGGACAAAATTTAAATAAACTCAAATTGCTCCAGATTTTTCTATATTTTGGAATGTTTTGGTTCAATGTCTTTCAGTTTTATAGAAAAAAAAATTTATGATTTTTAAAGGCCTACATCAGATTTCATAGACACCAAACACTTTGATCTACCTCATGTGAAGCAATTTTGGAATTGCAGTCCATGACAAATTTATTACCTGCTTCGAAGTAGAACACAAATTCCAAAATTGCAGATTTTTTCCCATAAAACAAAAACCCCCACCCATATTCCTCACCAGCTCGCTCACTCACTCATTCTGAGTGAAATATGTAGCTCAGTTCCCTGCAGAAACACAGAGCAGTATTTATGACCCAAGTGGTCCCTTTTGCCCTGTCTCAGCCTGCTGGGTTTTCAGGTGGGATTTCTTAGAGGCGTCAGGTTGACTGACCATGTGCTGGGCAGATGGTTTGCACCAGGGCAATAAATCAGAGGGGTTTGGGACTCAGCAGATTTCCTGTGCCTGCTTTTGGTGCAACCTGTATCCACCTCCTGGCATTCCCTGATGGCAAGGCAATCCCTGTTAATTTGCTGCTTCTTGATTTCTGCTGATGTTTAAGGGTGTTTTGTGGTCTGTGCCAGCCTGTGGAATTCCCTAAGCAGCAGAAAACTACCTCAAATCCACCCAGACAAACTTTCCCAATAGAAACAAAGGGATTTCTCTGGAGTGATATGTTAAAAGTGTTTAGTCACAGCATCTTCATTAAGCACAGGTGAGCAGAGCAACTCCACCTTGTAAAGCACTCTGGTTTTCTCCCAGGAGCTTTTCCCTCTTCCTCTGCTATAGCTGGCCTTCCTCCACCCTCTCCTTTGCTGGTAATTAATGTCAGACTACAAAGCTGCTGGCAGTCGGGCTCTCAGCTGCCTGGCTGCACACTGTGCACACTGGGAATAGTAGTAGTTGTTGTTGTTATTGCATCTAGAGGGCTCAGACATTGTGGCAGGCATTTTGCAAATGTGTCAGAGAATGTAAATCTTTCCCCCATGGATGTGCAATCAAAACCAAGTTCCAACAAGTGAGAGGCAAAATTAGAAGGAAGGGACCAAGCTGACCACCACTGGTTACCCTTTGAAGCATGGGTTAAGGCTGATAAGTGCAAACATCTTCATTAAAAAGAAGTTAAGTATGTGAAAGTCCTAGGCCAGTTACAACCTTTATTTATGTTTTTCAGCTGTACTATTTTGAAAGGCTTTGAAGTCCTTGTTTGCTGAAGTCCCTTGGGCAACCAAAGTTCCAGTGACTTTCATGGAGATGGGAACTCCTGGATTCCCCTTCATCTAAAGATTCCTGAATACAGCATCTGGGGTCAAATGTTTTTGAGGTAAGATATTCAGAGGAGGAAGAGAGTGAGGGTGATGCATCTAAAAACACCCACAAAACTTCATCTCAAAATGTCCATTTATATAGCATTGTGACTTTTTTCAAAGATGATGCTACTAAGTACTTTTTACCACTAAAATGTGAGTTTATGTGACTCATTTAATGATTTTGATGCTTCAGATGTGTTAACATTTCAGCCTGGACAGGCATATTCTCAGTTTATGTCTTTAAAGGTATTTGGGGGAATTATAGCCAGGTTTAGCTGTTTGTGAATGTCTAACGACAATGTTCACTAACACAGCATCTTCAATCAGCCACTGTGTTGTGTCCCTGTGATTCTGCAATGCCAGTGTGCCAGAAATACCTGTCACTGTCCTGGGAGGATGACCAGGAAGGGGAACCCCACACAAGGTTGCAACTGAACAAGAACCAAGGTACTTCCTAAGCATGAGCTGCACTGTCTTACAGAGATCAATGTTAATGTGTGGACAGGCAAAAGAATAAAAACAAAACCCCAAAGAACAAAAAACCAAACAAGAACAAAAATATCTTTAGAAAAATTACCATTCAGGGTCTGCTTTGGATTTTCATTGTCCTTTTTTGATGAGGGGAATTCTTTGTGCATGTCCTCTTTAAGCCTTGGTGCCTGAGACCTGACAGTCAAAGATGCAATGCTGTAAAACCACAGAAAATGGAAAGAAGTTCATCTCAGTAGATGAATAAAAGTATGGCATGAGTGCATTGTAGAACTGTAATTCTGAAAAAACTTAAACAGCTTTCATACAGAGGCAGTAATAAGAATTTTTAACTTAGTTTTTTTTCACCAATAAAGGGCTGGTGTGCCCCAAGGACAGCGAGCCAAGGGACCAGGAGCAGAGGGAGGAGCACTTGAAAATTTGGTTTCAGTAAACTGTTCCTTAAATTCAATGAGTCATGATTTTTTTTTCGGTGCATGTGGCTCCCTGTGTATAAACTCCAGCCCAGCCAGAAAAATATCCCTTGGCCATTCGTGAGAGCTAGTAATGGTTTCCTCAGGATGAATTCCTCCTGAAAGATACTGTCTGCATTCCTCTGGAAGATGCCCTCCCACAGGCCCTCTTACAGTGCTGCACTAAAAATAGTGCTCAGAGCTTCGTTGCGACAGCTCCATGTTGCAATTTTTATGGTTAGGTAGGTGAAGTCTCTTTAATTCAGCCAGCTCAATTCACTTAAATTTGCATGATAATGTGGTTAATTATCCATGTATTTCAAATGAATAATGATTTCACAAAAAGATAAGAACAGGGTCCTGTTTTTTTTTTTCCCCATGTTTTAAAAATGCGCATAGAGTTTGCATAATTAAAATGTATTTTCTCTGGAGTAGAAATTCATATCTATTGTAGGTTGAAGTACAAGCTGCTCTGCATGCTGGGATGGCATCCTCCAGTGGGATCCATGTGCACGGATGGCACCTTCCAGCCAGCCATGTGCTAGGATGGAGTCATTCAGGCACTCACTCAGCAGACCTGACTCACCATGGCTTGCTGCTACGTCAGTGCTGACCAAAGGAAGCTGCTGCTGGGAATGTGACTCCAGCCTGGTTAATAATCACTATAAAAGGCAGTGCAGAACGAGCTGCCACCCAGCTCCTCAATGGCTTTGCTGTGGGGTGGCAGCAGTGCTTGGGAAGGGCAGCAGTCTGCCCAGAGAGGAGCCCCTTCCTCTTTATCTCTTAGATAAAGTGACTGGTGGCAAAGGGCACTTCCTCATGGGCTGCTGCTGTCAGGAAACTTGGTTGGTCTTGCTGGCACTTTTAGTATCTGACCTTTCCCTGTGATTTGTGCAGCTGCACATGTCAGGGAAGGCTGGAGTTCCTGGATGGAAGTGAGTGCCCGTGGCGGGGATGGGGCAGGCAGCACCAGGTCACTGTGGATGTTCAGCTCTTGCATAACAACACATGCCTGGAGCAGGGCACTGCCCTGGAGAGCCCCAAAATCCTTCCTGGCCCAAGGAGCAATAAGCACCAGGGATATTTTTCCATCTGCTTTAGCCTACATCTCCTTTTTCATGAATTAACTCAGTTTTTCAGAAAGGGCAAGCCACTCTGTCTCTTCTGGGTAAGAAAAAAAGCATCTTTGTTTCATTTCAAAATATCTCATATAAAGGGGTTCTGCCCCTGCTTTTCTGTTGTCTGGCTTGGTCTGAAGCCCTCTCCTTGTCTTTTCTCCAAAATACAGACAAGGTGGCCAAGGGCTGGGAAGAGCTCCCTGTGCCTGTGTGGGAGGAGGGGGGATGCTTAGTTCAGATGCCAGGTAGTTCCTTAATTAAATTAATGACACTGGGGAACTGAAACTACAGCCTTTGAAAGGGAAAGGATCATCTCTGCTGCTCCCTTTACACTGTTGACTTCATTTGCTCTTGCATGAATGGTTACTTGGCTGGAATGTGGTCAGGGAAAAAATATTTACTGTCCCTTTGAGAGGAGGAATCTCAACATGGCGATAGAAGGAGATTGTGAGGGGCGTCAAGATGCATCCCTTCCCCTGGCAGAGGGAAAGGATGCTCCCACTGGGACCTGAGCAGTGCACAGCACCCCCAATGTATCTGAAACATGTGAATCTCCAAGTCTGCTAGTGTTTGAACCAATGTTAATTAAAGCATTTTAATGAGGATGTTTTGAGAAATGTGCGTTAGTCTGTGCATGCCCTTCGTGAAATATTAAACATTTCTGCCCTTTCAGCAGCGTCCTCCTCCCCAGAAGGTCTTCCTGCAAATGGATTTTGACACTCCTGATAATTTTGGAGCCAAGACACTCAGAGAAGTAACCTTCTACAAAAATCTTAATATGATCTTTGATGTTGCAGTCAAAGGAGCACATGCCAGAAAATGTTTTGCTCGTTTCAGTTCATCCCCTGGTTGTTTGTTGTTATTTTACCAGTTCATCCTCTGCTTGTTTGTTATTTATATTTCAGGCGCGACAACAAGCAGCTGATTAACTCATTAGACACGAGCATCAAAGCACAGGGTGAGAGCACAGAATCTGCTCCTGTATCCTCCAGCCACTCCCCACAGCTTGGAGGGTTCTGCAGGGCCTGACTGAGGTACAAAAGCCATCTCAGTTACTTATGGACAGCAGTGTGCCCTGTATTTCTCAAGCTCTGTGTTTCTCAAACCATCCTCACACTGAGGGACTGTGGCTGTGCCAGAGCATTTCAGGCTCTGTCCAAGGGGACAGTCCAAGCTCCAGATTATGTGTTCATCATCCTGCAGGTAGAGGTAGCCCCACAGTGGGGAAAGTCCCCTGTGAACCACAGTCATGGGACAGTGAGAGAAAATGCTGCATGGTGCTGCTCCAGGCTGAAAGGCCACTTGGGGGACAGGTGATACAGAGACCACACATCCAGATTTTAAAGGCTGCTCCTAACTATCAAACTCACCAGAGTTGCAGGAGCAACTGAAAAGGATAATGCTGACTTTCTCTTGCAGGTTCAGCTCAGGTGGAATTATGCTCAAGGCAGTAGCTTGCACCTGGGCGCTGCTGCCTTGGGTTGAAGGCTTACCAAGGTGTTTTCTCCCCTAAGTGATGCCCTCCACAGCAGTGCAGCTGTCATCCAGCCTTGAAAAGACCATCAATGCCCCAGATCTCACTGGTGGGGGCTAAGGTGATCTGTCTATTATCTGTGTACACCTGCAGCCCATCAGAAGCAGAGGATTAGCAAATAGGTTGTTGCAGTCATACTTAAATCTTGCAGACCCAACTACCTGTGTATGCAAGCCCTACAGATATGGTACAGGAGCACAGCAAGGCCATGGCCTCCCAGGAACCTTCCTGTGCAGGAGACATCCAAGAGGTCATCAGTAGCTCCCTATCAGGTACCCAGTGTGTCTTTTTGTTCACACCTCTTTTCACTCCTACCCTGAGATCATGGCCTCCTGCCCACCCCCCACCTTCAACACACATCTTTTTGTTCACCCCACCAGTTTCTGCCTCCTCCTTGTTTGTAACCCTTGACCAAGTGCCTTGACCCCAGGTGTGTGAAGTAAATGGACCAAGCTGGCTTGCCCAGAATTCACCAATTCTTATTCTGGCTTTAAAGCCTCCTAAAACTTCTATCACCCTTTAGGTATTCAGTACCCCACCCACAACTGTGGTTCAGCTGACCACCTTGACCTCCTTCCTCTAAGGAAATCACCACAGTCCCATGAGGCTTGAATGCAGTCCAACACCATCTTGCAGCTCCACACACAGGAGGAGAACAGTCAGTATTTATTGGCAATACTGAGTTCAGGTCTGTTATGTATGGCACTGCCCCAAAGGGAAAAAAACAGACTTTGCACCTGCAGAGCTAAGAAAAGGGCTCATAGATTAGGTTCTTGTTCTCCTAGAGCATAATCTGTGCAAGGAGGCTGCTCACACTGGCAGCACTGTAGGATCAAAGCTGATCCTGGAAAACTATTCAGAAAGTTGATGGGTCTGTAACATAACCAATGGCAAAATAAAGGACAGGAGCCTGGCGGGATTAAAATATTTTTACATGGCTCAATCTCCAGAATCCCAGCCCTGGCAGTGGTGCCACTGCTGTTCTCCAGTGATCCCCTCTCTCCTGCAGCCCAACCAGACTGATTCATTTTGCACTGAGCAAAAAAATCAAAAGGTGAGCCCCTTTTTTGCCACACAAACAGTTTGCAAAGACCAGTGTGTGCTTGCACACCCACCATGGGCTCTGTTAGCACCTGAAACCATCTCCTGACAGGATGCTCCAGGGAAGGAGGAGTAAGGAGGCATAATCCCAAAATGAAGTCATGCAAGGAAATGGTTATGTTTTTTTCCTTTTACATAAGGAGCTGCCACACTACTGCTGAGAAGTAGATATCCAACAGCCAGCCGCAGGCAGTGTGAGATGACAGATACATGTTTAAATAATGTCTTTATTCTAGTTCAGCTGAAAAAATAATTATTGAATTTGGGTCTTAAGCCAAGAAGTACCTTTGCATCTGAGAGCTCATTGATTAAAACAACTTGCACTTTCAGCTGGGTTCTCAGAGAGACACTACATTTCTCCTCACACAGAGTATTAAAATAATATCTGTATTTGGGAGGACAGAGGAATTTAGAGAGTGACCTTAGTGTTTCTTTAGATTTGAAGAATTTCACCCAGCCTAGAGAAGCTTCTACTTTTAAACTCAGGGATTTCTGCTAGAACAGGAAGTGTCTCTTGCATTGTTACCCAGCAAAACGAGCTCTGGATTATATTTAGCTCCATTCATTCAGCACAATGAAAAGTAAGACTCCAGCCAATTTCCTTAAGCAAGTTTATTAATAAGCACTAGTTGTTTGGTGGCTGGTCATTTCTAGGTGGCTGGGGGACATGACATGCAGCAAAACTTCCCTCCCTCCTCTGAACAAGTTTCCTAGTGGAGTAGACAACTTGAAGCACTTTATAACCTGTGCTGGGTACCTGTGCAAACCTGGCAGCCTGAACTTTGTCCTAGGTACACCTTCCAGTCCTGCCCTGGTCACTTTTCCTTGGCTCATGCTTCACTGGAGCTACATCAAGGGCAGTTGAGCAGCTTTGAAGCTTGAGCTAAATAACCTTTCAGGGGCTCCTGACTACAGGCTGGAGGCAGCTGTGTGCGAGACGACCAACCACCATGGCTGCAGCTGCTGAGCTGGGGGAAGCCACCCTCGCTGCAGGTACAGCAATCACAGCAAAGACTCCCAGCACAGGGGAGCACGTGCTCCAGTCACACACAAGTCAGGATCTTGGGTCAGCCCATAAATCTGGGCTTCATCCATTGCTTTGTGTCTGTCCAGACACATATTGCTAGGGGTGTGTGCCTTCTGAGGGCTAGAAAACAACTTGAGGTGCTTTTAAACTTGACAAATTTCATGCCCCTAAACTTTTCATCTGTATTATTTGCTCTCACTTGGTCTCAAGGTATCCGTCGTGTGTTTAGGGTGGGCTGAGCTCAAATTATCTCCTGCCTGTGCTCATTTAGATGGTGTGACTTGAAGTTCAGGCTTGCCCTAAAGGAGTGAGGTCCTTACTACCCACCTCCATTTGCAGTCAGCAAGGGAGAGGTTTGGAGATGAGTGTCCCTGTGACACTTCCGGTTGTGGGATATACTTCCCTTGAGGTCTCAAGTGAGGTTCTGGCTATATGGGGCCTTGGCTTTGCTTGGTCAGGAAAAACTGGTTGCTTTCCTCCTGCTGTGGGTGCTGGTGGAGAAATGGGTAGAGGTGATATCTGCAAAAGCAAAATACAACAATCTGTGGCCATCTTCTCTCAGTCTAGAGTCATGGTAGGATGCCTTCCCAGGCCATGGGCACAAGGGATGAGAAGATCCAGGAAGCAGCATGTTTTAACCGCAAACCATCACTGTTGGGGGTCAAATATAGAGGAAGGAGCATTGCTGGTCTAACTTTTCCCTACAGACTGCAGATATCCATGTACAAGAAAACAATTTTTTGCTACTCTGGAACTCAAATACCAGCCCTGGGAGTGTGGTGGTCAGCATGGTCATGGGTCCTTTACTGGAACAGCTGAGCCAGTTGTTCCCTCAGTGCTCACCTTGCCTCTCTCAGTGCCCATCATGTCAGCAGTCATGGCACTGAGAATTCCCAAAGCTCAGTGGTTTGCACCTTTCTGCCTGCAAACTCTGGCATCATTGCAAATCATGTGTTCCAGCCCAATCTGGAAGATTTCAGCCAAAAGGACTTAATTTTTCCTAAGGACAGTTGAGACTTTGTCCCATACCCAGAGCATGGCATCTTCAAAACAGGTACAAAGGAGGTAGGTAAGGCCACCTGAGCCAGCTAAACCTATATTAGCAAGTTATAAAAGTAATAAAATGTTAAACCACAGAATTTCCTCAAATTCTAGCCATTTTTATGTGTATGGTTGGCAGTGCTCTGTTATTCCTGCCAAGCACTCAATTAGCACTTGAGTTAATAAGATGTTTTAATGGCTGTTAAATTAATCTCTGACATTAAACAGAAATCTCTGAAATTAAACTCTGACACTGCTTTCCAGTGTTTTCCAAAGGAAAGATATTCTTTCAAACCTGTTCCTATGTTATCGTTGCCACTAATTATTTGTGTTTATTCTCCTTACTGTGCTTATTTGATTTCATTTGAAATTAGATGCAGTGATAGGGGATGTGATTTGGTATTTTTCTCCAATGGGCTGAATAGATGAGGATTAGAGCTCCAGAGCTCTGAGAAAATGAGTCTTCATAAGCATTTGTTCAAATAGAAATCACAGAACCTTTTTTTGGACCATCACAGCCCCTTTGATTTGCTCTTCATCAGTGCTCTGGCAAGTTTGTTGACAGAAAGCTTTGCCAAAAATTTGATTATTGCTAAGAGAAATGAAAACATGTAGTAGCCCAGGAATACCTATAAAAATGTTCGGGTTGACCTGTGCCATGACTGGGGTTTTTTTGGTGGTCTGACAGTCATTCCGGCATGAAAACACCCAATATTTTGGGGTTAGCTTATCATCCACTAAAAACAGCTAATGTACTATAAATAGAAGGACAACATCAAGTAAAAGCAATAGGCAATATATCCCAAAACCCCAGAGGCTTAGAATTGTTTCATCCTGAAAAATTAAAAGAACAAAAGAAAACACAATCTCTAGGCAGTTGACAGCTCTGCCCTGGCTGGAGCACTGAGAATGATGTTCTTCCAACCCAGCTGGGAGTGGGATTGGTGCATGGCTGGGTTTTGTGGGTCTCAGTTTGTGATATCTCCCTGGCTTCATTCAAACTGATGCTTCTGCTGTGAGTGGAATAGCCTAGGGCTGGAGCTGTGCTGAGAGAAATGAAAAGCTTTCATAAAATTATGTCATGTGCTGAATGTGCCAGCCTGTCATGTAATAATAGCTAAAACTTTCTGTAATTAAAACAAGTAGCTAGTTATGGTGTCTGACTATGATCAAAGCTCTTTTGTCTGCTTTGGCAGTTGGCACATGTGAAAGATTTTGGCTTACATGGAAAATACTGTTGTGGTTTTTCTCTTAGTTTTAAATGGCAAGATGCAAACATCTTGGATTATCCCTAAACTGAAAGAAAACAGTAATGGGAAACACCAGAATGTGCATGACGTAAAATGTCTACAATTTCTGGCAGAAGCAGCTCCTGCACCCAGCCATGGTGCCTTCAGAATGCTTGACCCATTGCTGTGATGCAAAGGGCCAAAAAATGTAATTTTATGTTTCTGCAGAGATGGGAACAGAGCTCTTGAGAATATTCCCAAATATCCCGCACTGCCTTTTAAAATAGGAGTTGCTTTTGCATAACAAATATTTGTCTGAATTGTGACAAACCAGTTGTGTCCCATCTGAGGATTTTTTTCATTACTTAGTAGTTGTTTTGAGACATTTTATGGACAAAAGGTACCTTTCAGTTCATGACAGAAACCATCATTATTTTTCCACATTCATGTCTGCTATCTGTATTATAAAAAATGACCTTGATGAGTAAATCAAGTAAACTGGTTTTGCTCTCAAATTCTTCTTCATCTTGGGAAAAAAACCCCAAAAACCAACCAAACTAATTCAGAATTCCTTTTGCATCTCTGAAAATATCTTCTACTGCTTAGAAAATCTCTGGGAGGATAAATATGAAGTAGTTTTACAAAAAAACCCAAAAACCAGATGTGAACTGATTGGTTGAAGAACATTAGCCAACAATAGACTGTTTTAAACATTATATGAAGCAAAAAAACATCATCTGAGAGATGTGTCCAGCAGAGTATTTCTGAGCATCTGAATTTTTTCATCTCTTCTCCTGAAGTTCTGAGGTAGTTTTTGAAGATTTACTTCTCCCACATCATGTGTGTGATAGTGTCTTTTTTTTTTTCTGTAGTTTCAAACTATGTCCTGTGAACACAGTGGGCCAAAGATGAATATTTCCCTAAATTCAGCTGTGTGTGATGTGGCTTGTCTTCTTATCTTAGTCATGGCTGAAAGAATTGGTTCTACCTTCAAGTGTCACTCTGCAAGCAAGTGTGCCTAAACCCTGCTGCTTCCAACCTGAGATTTTTCCACCTTTGGATAAATTAATGCTTTTCAGAGGTGACAGGAAATCTTCATTACTTCTTATTTGGGTATTTGGCCAATAAACTGATTTTCAGTCATCTTGTGCCGCCTCTGCTTCAGAGGCGTAGGACTTCACAGTGAAGGCTCAGAGTCCACCTCTTCAGGTTGTGTGGTCCTTGGAGCAGCTCACACTCCATGGCTGGTGCTTTTGGACCAGACTGCAGAGCATGCAGGACCCACTAGTCCCTAGTGCCAAATCCTGCTGGCCTCTGTGAGGATCTCCAGCAGTTTGACCTTAGTGATGTCCCATGTCAAACTGTACCTTCTCTGCTTGTAATCTTAGTTCCATATAGTACTGTCTGCAGAATGACCCATTTTCATCTCCTCTTAGCTGTGTGACAATTGGTCTTCTGGTATATGAGGAGGAGATGCTTCACAAGCACAGAGAGCCACCCAGGATGCTCATGTGGGCATTTCAGTAGCACAAGAGCTGTGGTCAGCACAGAAACAAACATGCTGAACCACAGCACCATGCAGGCTGCAGGCAAAGGTGTCATTAACATATCCAGGGTTGTTGCCTCCAGGTGACTGCAGACAGTATTACCATCATGTGCAATCACGGGCAATGTGCTGTGACATTCCCTCATCCCTGACTGGAAGCTGTTGACCTATGGAGCTTTCCTATTAGATTAATTTATCCACAGCTCACCTTCAGTGAATGCTTTTAATTGACAACCTGACTGATATACCTCTCATGGAAGATGAACACTGACATCTTGTAGTCTGGTTTTGTTTTTCAACTGCAGACATTTAGAAAGTAACAATTTACTGCAGATGTCAACGCAGAAGACTGGAGCCTGTTGTCCTCAGAAAGGACATGTCAAAGGCCATGGCTGAACCTGTTTTTGCTCCTGTGCTTGGTCTGATTGCCTGAATGTGGCCACCTTGGTCCCATTACCAGGATTTCTGTGCCTGTTTCTAAGAGCTCTGTGCAATGCCACCTCCCTTTGCTGCTTTTCCTGTGAAGAGCTCTGGATCCAGGCTTGTCCCCAGCTCTCATGCTAGCCATCTCTCACTGTTAGGACTTGCTTATTCCTTTCTGCAGGAGCAGGGAGCACCAAGAAACATCTACCTGGCCCTGTGCACTTGACTTCACATGCTAAAGGTGAAAGACTTTGGTCTCTGCTGTAGCTCAGTCAGGGTCTATGTGCAGCCTCAAACAGATGGAGCACTGGTAGTTTTACATTCCTCCACCTGAGATCTCATAAATGGTGATGGATATTATCCCTTTGTCTCTATTACAGGCAAGAAGGAAGGCTCTCTCACGAAAATTCCCATCATACTGGGCGTTTGTCTACTCATTGTGTGAATGTGCATGTGTTGAATATTCACATATCTCTAACCTTGTTTACCATAACCAGCCTCTTTTTGCATACATCAGGCTTCTCTGGAGTTCTCTTGAGTCCTCAGGGATTCATTCCACTTAATGATAAAACAAAAGATCTGCATTGCTGCTATTGTAGCTTCAAGTGTTTCTCAATACTGTATTGTCTCACACCAGGACATGGTTAAGTAGGATGGGAACTGTATTTCAAAATGGGCATGAGAAAACTAGATGTAATTTGCATGGCTGCACAAGGTACAGGAATCCACTGTGTAGTCTGTCACTTTCTCAAGCTGAGAAACTCTAGAAAAGTTCCCAGAAAACCAAAAGCTAAAACAATGTTGCTATTTTACACAATTTAATTTTTTATATAGGGTCAGGGTTACTCAGTTCTAGAGGGCAGGACTAGGGAGATGGTCTCTTTTATGATGGTAACTGGATTTTTTCAGATACTACTTTCTACATTGATTCTTACTTTTCTTGCTGGAGTGCAGCATGTATACTTTTTTCACTGGTGTTTGTGTGTGCATAAATGTAGACATATGTGAGTACATACATATGTGCTTGTATGTACATACACACACAAGGCCTGGGGGACCTGCCTATCTCTGCACAAATTCTATTTGAATTCTAAAAACTCCTTCTATTAACTTTAACTTTCAGGGCTGATTAATGACTGTTTCACAGCAGACGAATTTTCTCAACTTTAACTCCATGCATCAAGGACCATCAACTGGTCCTTGGAGCTCTTGGGGTTTCATACAACATTTCTACTTCAGAAAACTCCAAAACTGAAAGACATAAAGAGACAAGATCCTACTGCAAGAAGGCACAGACAGCACTCCAAAACTGAAAAAAAAAACCTCTTTCCAGAACCAGAAGATTGTCTGGATATGGGTGGGCCAGAGCTATGTGCGGTTTCTTGAAGGATACTGACCCAAACATCAAAGGACTCAGGAAGCACTAAGGGCTCCCAGAAAGGGTAAGGCATTCAGGTATTTATTGTCTTTCAGAGGTGTTTTTATTGTTTTCTGGACTTTCAGAGTATAAAACAAAGGTGGCTTTAGGACATTGCTCTGCAAAACCTTTGCGTACATTGATCCACCCCATGAGTTCCCAGGAGGGTGAAACTGGAGGAATCCTGATCTTGGAAAGGACATTGGCTCAGCTAGAGCTGCTGGTAACATCCACAGCCTGAGTTTAGATGGATCAGCAGTAAAGGACCCAGAAAACAAAGGATTTCTGAAACAAGTTTAAACAAAACCAGATGTACAACATTAGAGGAATATATATTTAAATAAAAGCTTAATCTTTAAACCTCGAGAGCGTACTCCTCTGGCAGTCAGTGAACTGAATGCAATATAAAAACCCCAGGTAATACAAGAAACATGAACAATTCCTGCAGAGAGGGATCCTGAGGTGTTTTGCAAGTAAACGGATACAGAGAAGACTAATAATTATCAGTTTGCTGTGAACTGGGGTCTCATCCTCTGGAAATCCCTGCAGAGAAGAATGGAGTAGGTTTCCCAGATGAACATGAAGTACTGCTGGTTTGATATTCCCTTCCTCCTGGGCATTAATAGTTTGGGAGTCTTCTACCAGCATTTTCAGTAAATCCTTCCTCTACTCCTCATGCAATTCAATCTCTTCTGCTCCTTAGCTGAGCATGGTCCTACTTGCCTGCAAAATCACTGAATCCTCAGGATGGCTCAGCAGGCATTAGTTATACTTCAGGGATTTCTCTTTAAAAATTTTGATCAAAATACACATGCTTTGCCCAGAGAATGGACAAATGATGGGTCAGTGGCACAAGTACCTGTAATGAACGTGGTAGCACATGCTGGGCAGGTGCTGTGGTCTGTGTCAGCTCCTTGCAGAAAAAGCAGAGTAAGGAGGACTGGCTGTGTCCTTCCACCTCTGCCTTGTACAGCAGCTGCACTGTGGCATCTCTCCAGCTTCTGGCAAAACAACTCCCACCCGGACAATTGGGAATGTTTCATGTGGTCACAGAGCACTGGAGAGACAGGCCAGAAATCCAGCCTGTTAAGCTAAACCCAACAAATAGGAAATTATCTGAATATAAATATAGTTTATGCTTTTCCACTTGAAAGGAAATCTCCTTATCAGCTCAGTCTCAGTTGAAAACAACTATGGATACTGTGGGCTGAGCCAAGAGCCCTTGCTGAGAGGAATGGGTGGCCTGCCCTGGCAACTGAATCCATGGCTTTACAGCCCTTTGGGGAAGGAGTTCTCCATATTTTGTAAAATAAGTTGCCAGAGAAAGCTGTTGAAGGGCAAAGTGGAGCATGGAAATAGCACGTGGCTGTTCTGCTCAGCCTGATACTGGGAACTGATGCAAAAGCAGGGAAGGAGATGTGGAGCTGGAACAGCTTTTTTTGGTTAAATGCCATTTTTTCCCTCTTAAGTAGACTGCCATCCTGCTGCCACTGAAATCAATGAAAATGTTGCTATTGAATTTCAAGAAAGTAAGAATCATTACAAACTTCCTTGTTTGAATCTTCAAATCTTAGTCCTTCCTCTGTTCTTCCTTTCAATGTATTTTTGTCTTAAAATGCTCTTCAAGCTTATGAAGTCCTATACATCTGAAGACTATCTACAGGTGGGATGAAGCATTTTATTTATTTAAAACCCCAAACTGAACAAATCCAAACCGAGGTTCCCTGCTGCAATAGTACAAAGCTATCTTAAAAATGAAAACAAACTAGCAACAAAACCTCTGAAACCACCCCAAGGAGTAGAGGATGTCATGAATCAGAAATCTACCACAGCCACATACAGAAGTACTTCTCCGTGTACTCATCAGGAGCACAGCAACCCCTGAAAATTATCCTGTTTCTGCCAGGGAATAAACATTTCTCCAAGTTATCTGGTGTCCAGAAAAGTGGGGTTTTTAGCCCAGAAGTGCAATGATGTGGCTGATAACAGATAATTTATCAGGCAACACACACTAGTGGTCTCTATGTATGTCTCATACAGGGTGGGAAACGTAAATTTTCTCTGCCTCCAGCCTGATCCAAGGCATGGGAACAGCAAGTGGCACCTTTCACTGCTGGAGCTGCTCTGCACTGCTGAACCACCTCCTCCTCACCCAGGCAAAGGGCAGGACCTGCTGCTCACAGAGTGCCCAGCAGCCCTGTCAGGATGGTTTTTATGAGCAGCTGTGCTGAGTCCCTCTGTTTTTCTGGGGTGACTCTTACTCTTCATAGCGATCCCGAAGACCCCTCACTGAGCTGTGCAGGAGGGAAGGAGCAGTGACCAAATGGGACTGGAAGGAAAAATGAGCTGACAGCACGTTCAAAATTCCTTTCAGGAGATGGTGGAGTTATGAGCAGCACCAATGGAGCCTTTCTCAAGAACAGGAGCTGGTTCCCAGCTTCCCAGGGGACTCCTTTGGGAGCCACAACCCAACAGCACCACCCACCTCAGGCAAGGATCTGCCTCCTGGTAAGAACAAGGTTTGCATGGCATTCTCAGCATCCCTGGTCCCTTTCAAATCCTCTGGTCTGGGAAAAGCGTTGCTCTCCCATCCCTATCCTGCCCCAACATCCAGAATTTGTTTTTCCGTGTTGAAGCGAGGAGCATCCCACCGCAGGAGCCCAAAGAAACAATTTTTATATATCTGTTTTCCACTGCAACAGCATCATCTTCCTGATGGCGTGGGGTCAGTTAAAGTTCTCAAGCTGTGCTGTGGAGGTTTTCTCCACAAAAGCGGGGGTGTTAACCACGGTGGCATGGCACAGCTCCAGCTCCGCTCGCACCACTCGGCTCTCCCGCTGCTCTGGCAGCCGGGGCAGCGCACCCCGCACTGTTTAAACAGCTGCCTCGTTTCATCTGGGAGGTGGCTGCCCTTCAATCCTGGGAGAAGAGCTCATCTTCTGGATAGTTTGCATAACAATTAACATTTGTCAGCTGAGATCTGCTTGGTGAAAGATCGCTATTTACAAGTAGGCGGTGAGTCTTTGGAGGCTGCAATACTTCTCGAACCACAAAAAACTAAGCTGAGAGTGGGGAGCCTGAAGGTGGGCTGATTTCACACGACAGGTTTAAGGAAGAGTTCCTTTTGCATTCAGTTCAGAGGTAGAAAAGCAGAGCTGCCGTGAAAGGGGGGATTCTTTAGCTCTTACAGATTTCATTCAGTTGTTCCAATGAAATAAATACATCCGCCTTAAACAATTAAAAGAGGTATTTACTGCCTGTGGTTTAACAACTGTACTAAGTCAAAGGGACCAGTCAACTAGAGCCTTATAATTCTTTTCTAAAGAGAGGATGAGAGAAAAGAATGAGACGACAATGCAGTATTTATAATAAAGATGAAATGAGTGGAACTCAATGGCGCCAGCAACCCTGGAGCTCCTGCTGCTTGGGCTAATGCATTTTGCATTAGCACGTCTGGATATCTGGCACTGGAAGGTCCTGCACATGCTTTTACAAAATAGCAGCATTCTTACAGCAGCAGCATTTCTTCCAAGCACCACCACTGATGGCTGCAGCTGGGATGGGCAGCCCCTGCAGCTGGGTGAATCAGCAGGAAGTTTTCAGATGACTGAGACCTGTTTTCCACTTACCTTCCTGCAGCCAGGTTACTTTTTTACCTGCTCACTTCTGCACGTTGCCAAGTTGCTGTGCTGTGAGTCCCTGATGCAGCACTCGCTTGGGCAGTGGTGGATGTGAGGCAGCTGTCCCTGCCTGGGAGCGGGGGGCTCACTAAGGCAGGATTCCTGACTTCTCAAGTTATACTGGGGGGCTACTGGGCACATAGACACCGTGTTGAACATACAACATTACATCTGTAAGTAGGTTTGCTCTGCATAGGCTAAATAAATAACATCTGTGTTACAAGAACCCCCATGTGATCTCTATCCCATACTACTCCATTACTCCATCAGCTAATCTTGTATTTGCCTTGGAAGCAATACAAAATCCTCAAAGGAATTAATAGCCAGCAACTGCAGATCACCAGGGCAATTTATTTTTCATTCTTTCCCCCAACAGACTGGAGAGATATGTGTCTCTCTTATTCCTGAAACCTGGATTTGAAAAGCTCTGTGTTGCCTCATCTTCTCATAACCTTGCAGAACAACAGCATCAGGATTAATGAGCAAAGCACAGCAGAACCTCAGGACAAACTCTGGGACAAATGCAAAGACCACCTGGGTGTAATGTTGTAAGAAGCAGATAGCAAATAGTACCTTCTTTTTATAACTATTATGTTAGAAGGGATAAATTCAGCACTTCAGGGTTTTCTTTAGGTTTTTGACGTATACAAATAATTTCTTTTTCTAAGAAATAAGTGACACCAGAATGTATTCAATAATACTTAAAATATGGATCTTGGTTGTTTGTTTTTCTTTCTGTCTAAGCCTCTCTTACATGAGCTTACCTTTGCACAGAAGCTGCACAGAAGTCTGTGGGGAAAAGAAAAATAGTGCTAGAGGCTGCCCAAAAGTGTGGGAAAAAGTCAATGATGAGTGAGGAAGGCAGAAGGAAATGAATTTATAAAGCTCTTGTCCTGATTTCTCTATGCTTGAATCCATCTAAGAACAGGACTTCTTTCCAAAAATACAGCTACTCTCAGTCTTTGACCCCCAAATGCTGGAGCAGCAGATCTGGGGTAGCACCTTGATCCCCGCATCAAACTTTGTGTTCATGGACAAATTACTTTTTCCTTAAATTTTCAGCAACATTTTTGGTTTTCAGTAGCACATATTGGTATTAAACTCCACAAAATCTGCTCTTACTATCTTGACCTCCTATATTGAAAATACTTCTAAGACCCATGGGATGTTGTTCAGTTACCATAGCACAATGCCCAGAACTTCTTTGGCAGTGGTAAGTCCAAGCCAGGCTGCTTTTCACTGCCAACCTGCTCACACACCATGGTGACTTCACCCAAACTGGAGGATGAAAAGAAACCAACGCCTACCTTTGTTTTAAGACAGCCCTGGTTAGAGTGTCCTGCAATGAGTTACTGAAACCAAGGCAGGCAGAGACTTTTGGGGAGGAGGAAGAAGAAGAGAAGCTGGAGCTGTGGAAGGCAATTAGGAAAAAGGCCTTTAAATAGCACAGGTGGGCAATAGCTCAGCACCAGGAATACAGAGCCTGCTCTTGGTCTCCAAGCAGGCAGATGTCCCAGGTTGTAACTCCCCACTTTAGGTTGTTGGCTCTGGTCAGGTTATGGCTTGGATCTGGAGGTGAGGTCTGGACTGAGGTTTTGACTTGACTTGTTGCTACTTAGGAGAGTTCCCAGAAGCAAATGTCTTATGCTGAGTAATCTTCTCAGGTTTCCAGTCTGGATTGGTGTCCATGAGGAATGTGAAGTATTTAGCAGCTCACTCATTAGCTGCTTCCAGGAGGATGTGCTGCTGGCCTCCATCCACAAGTTCCCTGGGGAACTGAGCTTTAACTTTGCAAACTGTTTTAGAGAAAGCTGCAGAAAGCACACGTTTATATGAGTCCTGCCCTTCCTCATACAGAAAAGCCAAAATGTTAAATTGATGGTAAGGGAAAAGATCTTAGAGCCAGTTCTGGGTTCTCAGGAAGGAGGAAAGCCCTTCATGTTCCTGCCCTCACTCATCCTCAGCACTACTTTCTAAAGGGATGCATTTCAACATTTTTTTCAGGTATCAGTGCTTTTTTTACTACCTCCTGCATTGTTACATCTTTTCCCTCTTTCCAGTGTAACCATTGTCTCAGAGAGTTTGAGCTGCTGCTCAGCCAGGACTGGGGAAATGGCCACAGAGACATACAGTTTGTGACAGGTAATTCTGATTTATGCCACTTGGTGCTATCACACAGGGTTTTAAAACAACGTGTCCCAGTGCAGCCACATGTATTTTCCTGTCTGCTGCTCTGTGAAGCCTGGAACAGCTTAAGGCTTTGTATGTATCCTACTCTGCCTGGAGCAGAGTATCCTGCTAATGCTAAAAGGCATTTTGACAACCTGTATTTAGTATTCTACTTCCTGCAGGGGATCTCAGCAGTAAAATTGTCAGAGTTACTGGTCCAGGCTGAGTAGATATGGCTACAGAATGTGCTGAGGGAGTTGCATTTTCCCACCTCTGGTTTACTGGGGGAGCTGTTTTTCCTTTCAGGTGGTGCCTGAGGCAGAAGCAACTGACCTGGGAGTGAAAGGCCTAAGGTGTCACTTGCTCTTCCCTCAGCTTGACGAACAGTAACTCATTGCTTTAATAAAGAACCAGTCCCAGAAAATGCCCTGGCCTCATGAGGGGAGAGCAGGAATCCCAGCAGTGTGATGGACCTGGCACTGCCCCCAGAAATGGCCCATGTGGATCCCACCAGGAATGGACATTGTGCAGGAGGGAAAGTCTTAGAAATGCAGCTCCCTGGGAGATTAAAGAATCACCCAAGACAGCATTTTGAAGATAGCCTGGAAAAGCAAGAATGGTGGGAACTCTGCATGACCAAGATCCTGGGAATGGGACAAAGAGGGGAAAGGATGGGTGCAAGATGACTCCTGCAAGGAGACCCAGAGTGAGGCTTCTGCATCCCCCTGCTTGCTGCCCAACATGGCTGTGAGCAGCTGTACCTCAGGAGCAGGGGAGTGCCACGCTGGCTCCAGGCACGGCTGTGCTCTGCTCTTGGGGTGTTGCCCACTCCCTGAAGTGGCTTTGGCAAGGCAGCAGCTGTGTCCTCAATCCTGAGTGCAGAGGCAGGGACTCTGCCCTCCCGAGCACGCTGCACAGGATGGCATCCAACCATCAGGGCACACATTCAGCTGTGGATAGGTGCCAGCTGTGAGGGCAGCCCCAGGAGAGGGACTCCCTGCTTTAGGGTAGGTCACCATTTTGCCTGATCTGTCTCTTTCTGTGGTTTTGATAGTTTTGCACATATTTCCATTGTGCTGTGCTTTGCTTTTGTAGTCACGTGTCAAGAACACTCAGGATACATAAAAACAGGAAAGATATTTAATCTTAGGGTCATGAGAATGACACTTGACTTAGCAAAGCTACTCATCCAGTTGCTTTTCTTCTAATATACTTGTTTTCTTTTTTCAGTACTGACAGTGTTTCAAGCATCTGGATTTCAGCCACAGGTCCTGATATGAAGTTTTAGACAAGTGATAGGTCAAGGTACATCTTGAAGGGACTATGGTAAACTAACAAATTATACCATCTCAGAAAACATCAGGACTTGCTCTTGATATCTTTCAATCAATTTCTTCTTTTATCTTGAAAGACATCTTGAGTCTCTTAAGCAAATTGGTGTGTTTTTGTTCATTGCACAATTTTCTTCAGCTAGTGAATATTAATTTCCCTATCGGATCAAGTAATTAGAATAATGCAAATAGACCCAAATAACACTTGCAAATTAAATGATGCCTAAGTACTTTACAATAAACAGATCAAGAAAAATACATTCCTTTTAACACCTGAATTTTTTGTATAAGCAGAATCAAGAGGCAGAAGACCAGAAGGAATGTTAAAAGTTGCAATAACCCTAAATCCTGGGTCATTAAATTTGAGCTCTGCCATTTGAAAACTATCGCATGTTGCACACACTGTGCTTTAAAAATTGAAGTCCCCAAACCTGGGCTGAACTTTGGTGCCTGTCCTTTAGAGATACTTTCACTGTCATTTACAGGGGGAATCACCCACAGCTCAGCTCTCCCCACTTTGGCAGCAGACCAAGCCAGCTTTCATTTGTCATAAACAGGGAATGGCCCTGTCCCACCAAAATCTGAAAGTGCCACTTGGCACCATCAGACCACATGGAGCTTTCCCAAAGCTGCATTGCAGGCGTGGAGCAGAACCCCCCTTGTTTCAAACTCCTGCATTATCAGAAAACTTCTAGAGTTTCTCAGGCATTCATCACCCCCCACAACCTGTGCGGCTGGGTGAGAGTGCCTTGCAGCGGGATCGGGTTTTATCCGGCACCAGGTACACTGATAACCCTCCCTAATCAGTCGCTGATCTCTGCTCGGTGAAAGCACTGCCTGTGGTATTTCTGCTGAAGCTATTTTTAAATGACAGTGTGATATTTTGTTTTCTTTCTCTCATTTGTCAATGAAGAACTGGCTGTGCTGTGCGTCTGCTCTGACAAGAAACTTCCAGTTATTTTTCAGCCAGTTCCAGCTGGGATGGAGGCAGGGCTGGAGAAAGAGCTGTCTGCAGGCAGGGTGAGCCCTCCAGGGAGCAGTGACCCTCTGCCTGTCAGGGTCCTCTGGGTCCAGCTGTGGGAAAAGCCTTCTAGGTTTCTTCTGACTCTGGTCCTGATGCTGCTTTAGGCTGGCTTTCACAATTAGGGTTATTTTATGTTTAGCTGAGTTGCTACTTTCATTGATGTTGGAGTTTTGTTTGGTTTGGTTTTATTTTTTCTGTCACTTTAATTGCACTAGGTTTTCAAAGAATTACGTTTTTAGGTTTAGGTTCTGAATGGCCTTAGAGCATGAGAACCTTAAAGTTGAAAATTAAAATCTATCATGTCCAAATGGTGTCACTGCATAGACAATTCATATGTCATCTCATCAAATGGCTTTCCCAAATGGAGAGGTAACAAGTTCCACCTCTTCATCCAAGCACTGGACATCACTGCATGTTTCACAAAGAGCTGCATGTTTCGCACATAGTTTCTCTCAAAAATGCATTACAGATTGGCATTAGCAACTTTCCATCCCTGTTGGTTTCTTCTGGATGAGGGAAATATAAAATTCCTGCTGGAATTTTGCTGATTCGCAAGCCCTCCATCCTTAAGCACTGCTGGATGGCAGTTGTGCCACAGCTGTATACCAAGGTTTTCTAACCCATAAAATTCAGACACAAATGGCTCACAGAAGATAAAAACCCTACTGAGAAATACAGGTTGTCTATGAGTGTGTGGCTATCAGATAAAAACATGCCTAATTAAGTTCTAGAAAATGACATTCACTGCCTTTGATTCCTCTGTTTATACCTGAGCCCAAGATTTCTGTTTAATCCCAGAGATTCATGAGGATTCATTCCATCATCTTCCCTTATAACATGTTCAGTACTGGTTCCCTACAGAGCTAATCCCACAGACTTCATCAAGATTGCTGTTCAGGTAATTCATTGCAATCTAAGAAAAATGTTTTGGCCCAATTGAGACCAAGTTTTCAGAGGGCAGCCAGTCCCTAGGATCAGTCCTTGGAGCAGAACAACATCTTTACTGAAGTTTGCTGCCCTGATCCAGCAGATTCAGCAGTTGGGGCAAGAGGGAGAATTCCATCCCTTCTTAACCTGAGCCATGCCAATTCCCACCAGTTACCAAAACTGTTTTTTACATTGCAGAGTCCAGTAGAACCAGATTGAAACCAGCATGCTTTTTCTTCCCATTAAGAATCTAACTGATACTCTAAAATTTCCTGAATTTTCTAGTTTGTCATACAAAAGCCATTGGGAAGACCAGATACAGCCTGATTAGTTAGATTTTAAAGATGTGTTGGAGCCCAATAATTTCTGCTGCTTTTAGTTAAGATCCCTGAGGCAATAATAACGGAAGCTGTAAAAATATGTGCCTTATTCATCATGGCTTTACGTCAGAGGTTTACTGCTCTAATCATTAACCAGCCTGCTGCATTATCTATGAAAATTGCTTGGTAATATTTATGAAATGTGACCTTTGTTAATTCAATGTTACCAAGTGTTGGATTCATTCTGTTTGCAAGTGGAACAGATTTCCAAATCACTCTGCAATTAGTACAGTTTGATCTAACCAGCCTATCTCTGCATGGGGTAGGCTTCTCCTGAAACAGCAGGATCGCTGTCAGGAATGAAATGTGTTTTCCGTACGGCTGGGACACCTGCTTGCACTACATCATCTTTGGCAAAGGTAAGTGCTGAATGAATATTCAAAATAAGGGAAAACAGTAACCAGACTTTTTTGTTCTGAGAAATATCTCAGTTAACAAAAATAAAAATGTTCGTGGTCAAAAATGATGGCTATGTATAATAGTGTAAGGGGAAACAAAAGGAAAATGGGACAATGTTAGGCTGAAATGGGCATGATTACCCATTCCACAATGGATACAGACAAAGGAATTGCAAGAAACAACAGGAAGATTCAGGACCCTCATGGAGTCAAGATACTTTGCTGTATGATTCTCTAATCCACTCCCAAGGCCACCATTAGGCATGAACAGTAAGTCCTTCCCTACCTAAAAAGTCCCAAGTCCTGATCTGTGCAATGCTACCATGAATTTCTGATTCTCACAGTCATACAGGACATCCTGCAATGCCTCAGCCTATGGGGTGTTGTGAAGGAACCAAATTTCACTGGAGCAACAAATGTGCCGGACAAGCACCACGCAGTGAAGCCATGTGGCACCGTTCAGCAGCAGATCACTGGGAATGTGGAATATCTGCAGCATTAATGTCATATCCTTCCATTTGCTGAGCTCCACATGGTCAGTGTCCATTTTCAATACTTTCAGTGATTACTCCAGCTGGGACTGTCTCAGGTGACAACCCCACTGGGAACAAACTGAGCATCTCCCTGTCTGCATTAGTCCCCTGAGCTTGTCCACTAGTGATGTACAAAATTAGGGCTTGGTTTGATAAGCCAAGTTAAGCTCTGATGAAATCTCTATGCAGATGTGTAAAATATACCAGTCTGGCCCTTTGTTTTATTTTCCTCTAGCATGACAGCTGACTGTGCTTTCCTTCTCAGGAAACAAACATCCTCTTGGTTAAAGCAGGGAGCTGGAGAGCCACAGAGACACCACCCTCATGTTCTGCTCCCAGTGTGGAAACAGAAGGGGAGGTTGGGATGGATCTGGGACAGGACAGGCAGCGGGTCCTCATCCAGGATAAGGCAGCACAGCTGCCCTGCAGACAGCACAGCTCTACTAGGCCAAGGCTTCTTCTCAGGAGGAAGGTGCTCAGGTCCTCACAACAGTCGTGCCTTTCAAACTGGTGTTTTAACACATCTATATATGAACTGGTAACCAAATTAACCTACAGGACCTGAGTAATTTGATGTCAAAGCAGCAGCACAGGCTGCAGAAAACTCTGCCCATGTCCTGCTCCAGTCAGTCCTCCAAGCCTGCATGCTGCCTGCAAGCCTGGCCAGCAGTGCTTGATGAACCTGCCCTCTTCCTTTGCCCTTGACAATGTGCCAGAGAACAGAAGAGCTGCTAAGGAAACAAATGTTGCCTGTGAATGACATGGGTTTCTTGGCATCTGGCTGACAATTGTGGAACTCATGGCCAGAACTCACCAGAATCAGGAATTCCTCCTTCCTCCATGTCACTCTGCTGTTTCCCAAGGAAAAGAATACAGACATTTGAACATGGAAATACAAACTAGAGACCTGTACAGGCTGTTATGATGTAGGAACTGGGGGAAAAAGGGCTCTGTAAGTAGTGGTACCATGGGCTGCAGCAGTCCCTGCTAGCAGCAGTGGGCTCCAACAGGCTGCTCTCACCACCAGCCCACCTACCCTGCAGGTTCAGTTCTTTGGGTGCCCTTCCCATTTCCCAAAATTGTTACCAAATGTGGGAAAAATTGGAAAGGGTTAAATCATGTGGTCTGAAGCAACTGGCAAGAGAGAGAAGATTTGAGAGTGAACATGTGAAACCAGGGAGAAGGGGAACAAGCAGCTGCACTGATGGGATGAACTCAGCCTCTCCAGGTGTCCCAGGAACACAAACATGTGCCAGCCAATGGACAGGCAATGACTGTGGCACTCAGAAAGGAGGGAGCAACAGCACAGGCATAGCTGCTCTCTGGCTTCTTGCTGGGGCTCCACTGCATGCACTTAGTGCAGTTGCATGTCCCCACATTAGTGCAGAATGGATGAAGTCCTGGTTATCCCACAGCTCTGAGGCAGGCACAGATCCAAGGAAAGAGGGAGGCTGGGAGAGAAGAAGTGGTCTGGCCAAAAACATGTAGAAATCCCCAGGGTCCTGCTGGAGAGCAGTGCTAGAGCCAGGTTCCTCCCCACTGAGCTGAGCAAGTTCCTCTCTGCAACAATCAACGCAATGTTTTCTCTTCTCAGAATCATGCATTGCTCCATCAGACAAAAGATTTTCCCTCCTGCTGGGTCCTTCCTCAAAGATGGGGCTCTCTTTAGCATCCACTGCTCTTCTGTTTCAGCAAAGACATGTGAGTGTTCTGTGAGCACACCCCTCATCTTTGTCACGTTTATCACATCCCGGTGTAAAGTCCCCATTTGGTTTCAGGTCTCCTCTTTGCCTGTTTTTTTCCAACCATGTCAGCATTTTTGAGCTTCTGAAAGTTTAGGAGTTTCTACGTTTTTGCATAATTAGGAAATTGAAAGATGTGGTTCATCTACTTGTTTCCTGTGAAACACAAAGGGACTGAGAGATTGGGGGAGTGCGTGGGTTGGGGTGGGGTGTGTAGATAAGACTCCTAGAGAGTACAAGAGTGAGTGTGCAGTATGAAGAGAGATTTTCTGTTGGGCCCACTGGCATAAAGTGAGGACTGCAGCCACATTTGTCTGTGGAAATGGACTTCTTGTCTGTGAAAGTGACTTCTGGGAAGTACCCCTCACTTCCACAGTGATCTGCTGCAGTTTGTTGTCACTGCAGAGCAGTGGCCATGGCAGTCCTCCTTTCTTGCCAAGGGGCACTGCAGTGCTGGCCAAGTCCCCTCTTCTCCAACATGTCACCAACATCAGTGACATTTTCTGCTGTGAAAATTCTTTCCCACTTTGCAATGTTTGCCACAGAAGGGTTTTGTTGACTAGGAGTGCTTTGAACTCTTGACAAGGCAGGGGCACGGTGTGTGAGGCATGGTCTGTCCATGAAGGTGTGGGCAGCACTGGTGGAGAGTTTGGTGTTCCCCACCCAAGCTGCCCTTTCCCATCCAGTGTCAGCCCTGATGTGGGCTGGGACTGCTGGGCAGGGAGAGCAGGAGGAAGGCATGTTGTGATTCAGCAGGGCTCATTTTTACAACGAGCTTTCCATTTTCCAGAACAAGGTGAATTTCCTGTATGAAAATGTTTTCAGTTGAATATATCCTAAAAACTAATAATAGATATTTCAAGATGTAAACAGTAGCTCTTTTCCTCTAGAAAAAAAAAAGACAATTACAGCCCTTGCGTGTTGTGTAGCTGTTTACTAACATGTAACATAACTCTAGGGATCAAAAGTGGGGGAAATAAACTGGATTAAAGGAAATAAGGCTTTTTTTTTAACTGAAAGTGTTCTCCATAAAACTACTATGCTGAGAGGATGACTAATGTAACCAGTGTGTGTTTTGAAGCGTGTCATTAACACTTTTTATGCTTTCTGAACACACAAAGAGAAACCCCAGGAGAGAATTAATTTACAAATCTGATTAAGCATAGTGCCTCAGTGGCAAAAAGCATCATACAATAAATAGTAGACTCCACAGGTAAGCAAAGCTTTAAATAAATGAAACCAACATACTCCACAGAGAGCCCAGATGTGTGCATTTTGGATAGTTTAATGTGTATTTGATTAGATGTCAAAGGTACAGACAATGAAAACAGAGGTCACACTGAGGTAATAGCACTGCCCCCTTTTCTTTAAGCCATCATACTGCCTGTCTAGTGAAAAACATGTATCTGAATTTGGGATGCAAAGGCAAGGATGCAAACAGAAGAATGAGACCAAAGATAAAGATTTTTTACCTGCTGTCAAAAAGATTTATAGATACCTTTTGTGTGGTTGTGTCAGTCTTTGCTCATGCACAGCTATAGTGTGGTTTGTGTCAGTGTTTCAGAACTGAGCAGTACTATTGCTCAGTAATCAGAGGTTACCTCTCTTCAGGGACTTTCTGAGCTCACAGGAGTTGGGATGCTAATTCAAACACCTTGTAGCTGTAGATCAGGGGTGTCTGCAAACTCCAGACAGATGGTTATTAGAAGTTACCTTTAAGTCTCATCAGTGCACCTCTGAATATTGCACTTATCTTTTCAAATAGAAGAAAATACTACTAGTGATCTTCTCACCCCCTGGGTAACTGCTAATATACTTTATTATTTTTAAACAACCCTCCATATTTCATTCAAAGACAGAGAGATGACAGAATGACTTGGTGTAAGTTAGACTTTCCCACATGAGGGTGAAATGCCCTGTCCCAATACTGCTGTGCAGTGTTGGATACAGGTCCTAACTTCCACCATCCTTAGCACATCTGTAAGGGTGAAAAAAGTAAAAATCCATCCCTATGCTACCCTGGTCCCAGTGAACAGGAGGACTATTTTGTGGTGAAAGCCCTGAACTGGATGTGAGATATCCAAGTTAATACAGGTATTTCATTCCTCTAGTAATGAGATCCAGGGATCTTTCTGTGTTTCTACTTCCCTCTGCATAGGGAATGTTTATTCCTAACAACTTTCTTATACCTTTATGTGCTTTCTTTGTGTTGACTGTAGTGTCTTCCCATTAAGCAAAGCTCTCTTGCTGTGTGTAGATCATCTAGAGCAGCCTCCTGTAGATACCAAGTGACCAGCAATAATGAAGAAGAGGTGAAGAGCTGCCAGTGTCCTGAGAAGGTACAAAAAGGAGAATCCATTAAGTAATACCCTGAAACTTCTTTTCTGTGGGCAGATAAAACAAACATTCACTTACACAATGCAGACACTGTCAGAGAAGCAGGAACTCATGTCCCTGGTGTTGAGCCTGTGCTGTAACTGCAGGGAGCCCAACACCTTGGACGGGGCTCAGGCAGAGAATCTGTGTCACACCAAAGGAGGGGAATGGAAACAGCGGGAAACCATCGGCAACAAAGGAAGGAGAACAAAAACAGGACAGAAGGGATCAGAGACACAGAGCCAAGAACAAGGTAAAAAAACAGACCTGTGGAAAGCTGGAAGGAAAACAAATAAACCAAGTAAGTTAAATTCTCCATCCTGCCCCCATTTTCTTCCATCTCACTAGCACCTTGTTGCTGAAATTTTCTCTCATTGCTAAAATCAACACAAAGAACGTGGCACTCTACATGACACTTGAGGGGTAAACATCTGCCTGAGATTAAATCATAGAATCATAGAATATCCTGAGTTGAGAGGGGCCCACAAGGATCATCAAAGTCCAACTCCTGAGCTGCACAGGACACTCCAAGAATCACACCATGGGCCTGAGAGAGTTGTCCAAATGTTTTGAGCTCTGTCAGGCTTGGTGCTGTGACCACTTCCATAGGGAGCCTGTTCCAGTGCCCAGCCACCCGCTGGGTAAAGAACCTTTCCCTAATATGCAACCTAAATGTCCCCTGACACAACTTCAGGCCATTCTCTCAGGTCCTGTCACTGTCACCACAGAAAAGAGATCAGTGTCTGGCCCTCCTCTTCCCCTCATAAGGAATTTGTTACTGCCATGAGGTCTCCCCTCAGTATCCTCCACGCTGAACAGACCCAGTGCCCTCAGCCTCTCCTCATACCATTTCCCCTCGAGGCCCTTCACCATCTTTGTTGCCCTCCTTTGGATGCTCTGTAGCAGCTTTATGTCCTGCTTATATTGTGGCACCCAAAGCTGCCTCCAGCACTCGAGGTGAGGCCACCCTAGAGCAGAGCAGAGCAGGACAGGACAATCCCTCCCTGTCCCCAGTGGTGATGCTGGGCTTGATGCCCCCAGGACAGGGATGTCCCTCCTGGCTGCCAGGGCACTGCTGGCTCATATGAATGTTTGCATTTTGCATATATCATATTTTACAGACACAGTACTGTGTGGGTCCTGTAAGGCTGGGTCGTAACCACTCCATGCTACAGCATCTTAGATTCTGGTCCACAAACACACAGTGAAGTTTAAGTGGTGCTTTTTTGGCATGCAAGGTTGCTTTCAGCAAGTTGTACCTTTTGTGGAGGCCATTTCTTTTCCCCTCCATGACGTCAAAGAAGTTTTTTGGGATTGTTGAGCAAAGATCTTCCCTTTCCTGAGATTCAGTGCCTCATGCAATGCCTCAAACCCAACACTCAACTTGAAGGTTTAGGGGGGAAATATTACAGGGAAGCCGCACATAGGATCAGTTGGCCAGATCTATGCAGCCTTCCACCTATGAATCCTAAAGAAAGTGATCACCAGATCAGTCCTATCCACAAAGCTATAGTTGGAGTCTGACAACATTTAGATACTTATTAGCATAATTGATTTCCCATTATCTTAATAATTGCAGATTTCACATTTTCACGTTTCCTGCTTTGCCATGTGTCAAATAGAGCAAATGGCCCATCACCACAAAGTGATGGCACTGAATTTGTCTTTGTCCTGTACCTGGCATTTTTCCCCAAATTGTGGCAGAACTCCAACCAGGCACTGGCAACAGTGGCCCAGGAAGTCTCTGGGTGCTCCATCCCCTGCCTGGAGCCAAGCTGGAAGTGCCAAAGGCTCCCCAAGTATCCCAGCCCCATGCTCTGTCCTCACCAACAGAACATTTTGCTGATATCCAACCTCCTTGTTGAGGTTTAAAGGCATTGCTGCTTCCTCTGTTGGATGCTGAAAGCCAATGATTTCCTGCTTGCAGTAGCTTTTTTTTGTTGCATAAGGAAGGGAGCTTGTTACAGTCATTCCACTTGACTCTTCACTCAGTTTCTGTATTCATACTAAGAAAAGAGCTGGAAATTGTCTTTGTTTTAGGTGGAATAAGAGACTTTAAGACAGTGTGAAATCAAGCCCATAATTTTTTGTTCTAAACCATATGGTATAGATACAGTTCCTACAGAGTGCTCATCTAACATTGTTTCATTTCTCCATAGGAGTAATTAGCTGGCAATGAGAAAAATCATTTGATTAGGCCCACAACTGATTAGAGGCTAGTGCATAGCTTATTGAAATAAAGGAGAAGATACAAATTGATTTCAACATGTTTTGGGTCAGCCCCAAACTTCCAAAGCAAATAGAGAGATAAGACAGCATCTGCTGAGTATTCACCTGCCAAGTCTTTGTGCTGATCTCTAATTTTAGGTCCTGCAGGCAAGTGTCCAGGTTATTTACCACCTGGGCCGTTTTGATGTTCTCTCAGATGTGTGTATTGATGGACGAGCTCTCTTATCTCCACCACGGCAATACTGGCCCAACTATACCAGCAGCATGAGGCCCAGGATCAATACTGATTCCTCCCTCAATCAGCTGAACACCATTTTATTTGCCTAATTATTAATAGCTATTAAATGCCTGAACTGGAAAATCTTGACTAAGCAGTCTAAAATGAATGAGTTGGGCACGCTATAGAAATGCAGGGTATTACCATTACTGTACAATATGGGATGTGCCTGCAATCTTCCCATCACAGATTCACTTGGTTCCATCACAGCTGATACAAATGATAGGATCCTATGGCTGACAGCAGATTTGCATCAGCCACATTAGGTATTATTTTTTCCCTACTGGGAACAGAACTCAACTATTTCCATATATAATTGCTGCAGCCCTATTAATATGTTACAGATATCTGTCCTCTGATAAAACTTGTTCTCCCATATAGGTATGCATGCACTTGGTTCCTGGAGAATGGCTTTATGGAAAGACATCTCAGGTAGAGCTCTAATTGCCTTCTCATTTCATTATCTGATTCACCCAGATTAAAACTCAGATTTTGCATGTCCAAGCATCCATGTGAGAAATCTCCATGCTTAAATTTGTAAATATGACTTTTTTTATTCTTGGTTCCTCCTCTGTAACAAATACATTACAAACTGATGGCTGCTAACTACTTTGTTGGTCTCCATAGGATGCATGAACTCATTCTTCCATATCTGGATGGATTTTCACACCAAAAACCAATACAAATTCATTGGGCCTTCCTCCTATAACTCAGAAGTCACGACTGACAGATACACAGGACACAGGTACCTTGGGTAAGAAAATGCTATTTTTTTACATTCAGAGGATATATGTAATTGACACTGTTTTACCACTGCCTGATTTTATTCATAAAGCTCACAATTTCCTCCCTCCTTTAGTGAGCACTGTGTTTGCTAAAGGCAGGCTGGTTTCAGCTCCATTTGGTAGCACAAATGCACAGCCCTGCTCTGTTTCTCTGTCTGTCATGGACTGCAGCAGGGTGCTAAGCATCAAGGCAGCTTAGAAGATGATCATAGTGAGGTAAAATATTCTTTTACTTCTATATGATGTGCTTGTGTTAAAGTTACCCAGCAAGAAGGCCTGATTTTATCAGCTAAAGGAGAAATGTTTAATTTGCCAGCCCGTTCAAGCAGTGACCTCAGGCAGATGCCCATGCCCCCAAAAGCACTCGAACAAAGTGGGTCTGAGCCATGATTTCTTCAAAGCCTATTTGCACTGCACTAGCCTCTATATTTTGTGGAAGCTTAATGCAATACAAGTGTACACAAGGCCCCTTGTGGAAGATTAATGCAATACAAAGCCTTTTTCCTACACCAAGGGAATGTAATAAGGCCATGACATCTCTGAGATTTAGATCTGAAATAACATAACAAATCCCTACTCTGCAGTATATCATAACGCCATACAAGCCAGACTGGGCACTGGGATGCCCAGCCATCCTCCCAACCCTTGCCCTGCCTTTGCTGAGTGGTACTGGCCAGTTGTTTTGCCCAATCTAATTTCTTTTTTGTCTTTTGAAATGAAAGTAGCAATACCACTGCCTCCTGTGAAGCACTTTCAGTGTGGCAGTGTCAGAGGGAATTTTTGGGATGACACTATTTAAAATTGCCAGAGCAGGATGATGGAGTAAAGCAGTGTCTCTCAAGCTTTTCAATCTATGCTTCACTTCAATCAGTTAGGAATAATTTCATGCCTGCTCACAGGAATGGCTGCAGGGCCTGGCGTCAGGGCACAGCGCATCTCGCTGCTCAGGGAGCGCTGGCAGAGAGGGGCACACGAGCTCCCTGCAGCCAAACTCTCAAGGACACCAAGATACAAATGTTGTCTTTCATAATAACAGCAATTAACATGAAAGGAACGTTACAAGGGACTGGCATTCAGTTTGAAGTACTTTTGCTTTTTAGATTTGGCTTTCAAGCATGTGTGTACCACAGCAGTACATAAGCCTATGCTAAATTCCAAGCAAAATCAGGAAAAATTCAATTGTTTTGGGAAAGCTGGTGATTCAAACACTGTACCAAACAACTGGTCAAGACCAGGCAGTGAGCTGGACTAGTGAGTTTCACATAGAGAGCCAAATGCATGGAAGCCACTCAGGTCCCCAGGAATCCACAGTATCTGTACTATTTGTTGTTGTGATCCTTGAACCAAGCTCTCCTCCAAGCCAACGCCTGGGTGCAGCTGAAGGGGTGTGACAGGTCAGGGACCAGCCCAGAAAGCTCATGGGGTGAGGCTGCACAGACATGACTCCTCCACAGGACACAGCCCCTCATGACTGCAGCAGCAACTCACTAACCCTGACACCCCACATATCTTCATGTCATGTAACCTCAGCTTCAAGGTGTGAAAGCAGCTCTCTGATGGGCTGCTCCCATCTTCAGCCACTTTGAACTCAGAGAAACCACTCCAAACTTAAAGTAAACCACACAGAAAATAAATTGATGACTAAAAGCCACATGTGCACCAGTAGCAGTCTAGATACAGAGACAAGTAGATGCAGCGACACCTGCCATTTGAGATCAGGGGTGGAGAACTGCTTTACTTGGCAGAGTAAACAGAAGCAGTGTCTCAAACTGGTCTTGGGCACTGACAAAATTGTTACTTTTGAAACTTCCTCCAAAAGTTCCACCTTCAACTTTCAGGTGTTTTGGTTTCTGTATCTAGGAAACAGAGTTCATTATCTGAATCACAGGTAAGATGAGGAATAAATGGAATTTGAGATACTGAGTCAGGGAGATGAAACTTGTCAGTGCCAGCCCTGAGTGCAGATCCCCTCCTATGTGGGCAGATGAGTTAGTCTTTGCTAATTACTAAAAACTTGCAACACCCAAGAAAACAGAGGGATGGAGTCCAAGGCACAGTGAAAGGCTTATCTCTGGACACAGGGATATGGTGTAGTATGGAATTTTAAAAGATAAAAGAAAGAAACATGCAGCAGATACAGTGAGCCAGATCTGAAAAGTAGGGTAGGGCTAATTATTTCTTTAAGGCCATACGTGGGAAATAGTGAATGAAGTTTCTTAAATTATTGATCATCAGCTTCAGATCTCTGCCCTCACCACAGCTTGGGGCAGTCAACAGCTCTGATGTCACTGATCTTACATGCCAAGTCATGCCACGGGATAGATTTTGGAAAAGGAAGATGCTGTAACATTTAAAATTGTAAATATTACAATTCCAATCACCAAGTGCAGGCGGCAAAGAAACTGCAAAACAGCTCAGCTTTTAGGGTGTGGCTGCTGATGGCTCTCCCTTCTGCTTCTAAATACAAAGTTTTTCAAACTTCACCATGAAGTGACAGCCACCCCTTATCACTGAAGGCCAGCTGTTTCTTTCGCACTCAGCTGTTCCTGCTGCTGCTGGTAGAAATGGAAGAAAGCTATTTAGAGACCCAAATCTGCAAAGCCTTCCAGCACACATCTATCTCAGAGCCTGTCCTTCAGTTCTTAAAGTAATTTGGTTGATCTTCTTTCACACCCATTTTGCACCTCTGCACCCACGCTGACACCACCACAACTAGTCCTGGTTCCCTGGCACAAATAAAACCAGATCCAGAACGATTCCTTCTAGGTATTTTAAAAGCTTTTGTGGTGTCTCCTGAGAAGGGCTCAGTTTGAGTTCACCCCTAGGAGAAATAATCTTGATAAAACTTCTCAGCATTAACTAATGTTGTTGTTGTGCTGCTTCTTCAGTGTAACTGTGGGTAAATGTGTGTCAGTGGTTTTCAGGCAAAAGCCAGCCCTGTCCTTCCCAAATGTGTGTGGATTTACCCTGGATTTCACCAGCAGGGGCTCTGTGAGTGTGTGGGGCTACATTATTATGCTGTTCCACCAGACTAATGCAGTTTGTGACTCCTGAGGCTGAGAGCCACCATGATCAGAGACCAGCTGCCTTTTGTGATGGCACTGGCCCCTGCTTTGCACACTTTCTCCTGCACATAGTCCAGCTGGCTTCAGTGGTTCCTCACTTACCAAAGCAGCCCTTACATGCAGGGAAGTGTGGAGGCACAAGGCCCTGGAAAGTGCCAATATCAATGTGAAATTGTGCTCCAAGTACTTAAAACAATTGTCTTCCAAATACCTCTGTCCACATGTGAAAGCAGAGAGAGCAATGGTTTTTACCTCGGGGTGCTGAGTGTGGGTACTGGGGAGGGCAGGGGAGGCTGAGGGTGGCTCCAGCTCAGCAGCTGGATCAGCCCAAGCTCCAAGGAGTGTCTGGTGAGGGCAGTGCTCGGCAGGGTGCTCAGCTCTGGCTGTGTACCCTCCTAAAGCACAGTCTTGTGCAGTGTTTGTTATACCCCTGTGTTTCCAGAGTTTTTTTTCAGGTAAAATTGTGTGCTTACAGTGTGGTGGGGCGGACCTTTTGGCATTTAGAGCCTCAGTAAATCCATACCTGAATCCTGGGCTTTCCCACAAGCACCTACCTACCTAGCACATTCATCTGCATTTCTGGATGTATGACTGATTCCACAGCATGTGTGCAAAGCAGTTTAAGATCATTTAGACCTGTACACTAACATACAAATACAGGTGTTCTGAAGATCTGGGGTACTGCTGTGGATGAAGTAGACAACAAGGATGCTTTCTGTATCTGTTCTTCATCTTTGTATCTTCCTCATTAAGTGCCCTACGCATGTGTCAGGCAAAGGGAACTTTCCTGTGTGGACAAAGCAGACCTGTGCATATATGGTTTCATGCTGTTTCGTAACAGAAGGCAATGTCAAATTGTGTCTAAACCTACTTCCAGTTAACAGCAAAACTGCCACAAGGTTCAATGGCTTTACAGTAAAAACTGCACTGTCTCACCCACATGCAGCAGGATTTCAACAGTTCAAGAAGCAAGTGGAAAATGTTACAGCAATTTTTTTCTTTACCTTTGCAATCTATGCACCAAATTCCCTTCTGCCTTGTAATTCACAATCACTCAGACTTCTCCTAAACGTATACAAAATTCTCTTAAACTACAATCACAATGCTGCTTTATCACTGCCTTGTATTTTCTCTTATCCCTGGTGCCTGGACCAAATGGCAGTAAAATGTGATCTGTGTTTCAACAATGTTCAAGAGCCACATTACTCTTGTGCATCTGGGGCAACAAGACACAGACTAATACAAGATCAGGTGTCATGTATATGTGGCTTTACCACAATGCTGTAGAAACAGTAAACCATAATTCTTGTTTTAATCTGAATTCTTATCCTCTTAAAAGGAAACTCTGGCTGACATCTTTTGCCAAGGAATAAACACACAGGACAATACTCTGCATCCACCCTATATGCTGGGCAGCTCTTACCTAAACAGCTCAATTAAAACCCATGGGTTTTTGTGTGCCCAAGTGCAATCCTGCAGGAGGACTGATTACAGGCTCCAGCACTTCTGGCCTGAAGATGTACCAATGTGTGATCACAGCACAGCTTAAAATATGCCTATTTTAAAACTACACTCGCTCGTGTTAAAACCAACCAGTTTTAGGCAACAGCTGTGCAGCAGCCATCCGAGATAAGGATGCAGAGTTCGGATGGTGCGGACAGGAAAGGTGCTGAGCTCTTCCTGCTCAGCCCGAGCCGGGAGCCAGGCTATTCTGGTACTCGGCTTCTGTGCATCCAGATGACGAAAGACAGCTGAATGTGCTGGCAAGGGCTGGAGGGCTGGCAGGAGCTCTGGCTGCGTTTCTGAGAGCTTCCCACTGTTTCTCTTTTTCAGCAGGTTCGGCCATTGTGCAGAGTTTAGTAATTCTCCTACGTCCCTGCGCGTGTTTTTACAGCGCTGCCGTTTTCCTCTCCCGCCTGAGCACCGCAAGGGGTTAAGGATGCGTGTGCCAGGAGCATTTTCACAGCCCCTCCGGGGTCCCGTCAGTATGGTCTCCTTCGTTCCCGTTCATTTCCTGCCACCCTGTCCCTGGCCGGCCGCTCCGCCGCCGCACCGTCCCCTTTTCCCTTTTCCCTTTTTCCCGTTTTCCCTCACGCTGCCCCGAGCCCGCCCGGCGCGTCCCGCCCGGCGCGTGTGAGGGGGCGGAGCCTCCAGCGGCCCCGCCTTCCGCCTACATCTTCCTCACGGCAACGCCACGCCCCCTCTCGCCTATTGGCTATCCGCGCCTCTCTCCCCGCCTCCCGCCGCGCGGCACGCGCCTCCCGCCCCATTGGCCCCCTTCGCCGCCCTCATTTGCATGACGCCCCGCGCACCAATGAGCAGCTTCAGCCTTCTTAACATGCAAGGAAACAGCCAATGAGCGGGCGAGGGGGCCGGGCCACCACGTGCTGTTGCTAAGCTTCGGCTTCTAAATTGTTACTACAGGAGCAGCCAATGAGCGCGGTCGGCGGGGATCTGTCAACATCCCCTGCCCCGACGGGGGGGGGGCTCTGGCCGCCGATTGGCCCGGCCACCTCCTTACGTCCCGCCTCGCGCGCGTTCCCCGCTCACCATTGGCTGCGCGGGCCGCCCGTCCGCTGTGTGTCAAATGTAGGTTGAGCGAGGTGCTTAAAACCGGGGGCTCGGGAGTCCCCGCGCGTGAACTCGGCGCGGGGGGCTCGGGACGGGCAGCCATGGAATTGAACTCCCTGTTAATCCTCCTGGAAGCGGCCGAGTACTTGGAGCGAAGAGACCGAGGTACAGGGCGCAGGCGGGCAGTCGGTCAGGCACCCGCAGGCGCTCCCAGCCGCTCTCGGCCTTTGTTGTGCGGCGGCCGGGCCGGGGCAGCGGCCCCGAGCCCGCACCTGCCCGGGGGGGACCCGGGCTGCGCCAGCGGCACCGCGCTGGGGGAGCATCGCTGCCCGGATCTTGGCTTTTTTTAATATAAAACCCCCCAAGCAAAGCAGCAGGGGGTTGTTTGTGCCGCCCTGGATGGGGACGGTGCGTGTGGCAGCGCTCAGGATCCCTCTCGCCGCTCCGTGTGTGGCAGTCGGTGATTGTATGGCAGCTCCCCTCCCCCAGCGCAGCGTGACAAGGGTTTGCATGATCCGCCTCGTTTTTAATGTGCACTCCAATAATCCTCCTAATTTCGACACTTCGGTGTTATTTTTTTTTCCTTTGGTTTACCGAGTTATGGTTTTTTTTTTGTCTCTCTTCTTTAAGAGATGCCAGAATAAAATCCAAACAAATCAACCGGAAAAAATTCTGTTCTTTACCCTAGCGTTCCTGCAAAGGAGGAAAAAATTGCATGGAAAAAATATATTGCCACTAATGCTGACTTTGTCCCTAGAAGCAGAACATGGCTATGCATCAGTGTTACCCTTCGATAGTGACTATTCCAGAAAGAAAACAAAGGCAGGCACCATGGCCAGAAAATCCCAGAATAACAGGTAATAGACGCACCGCTTTTTCAGAATGAATCGTCAGCTTTTCCAATGTGTCTAGCTTATGTGCAGTGCATACATTTATGAAAAATAATAACTAATCCAGTGTCTCAGTTTTCCCCATCCCGGTAGTCGCCATTTTTCCCCTGGATGGGCTTGGCTCTGTTTTGATCTCTCATATAAACACTGCCACGCGTACACCATCTCCTTAGTACTCACTGCACTTCAGACCCATCCGCCCTCATCGCTCCCTCTGCTCCGCGCTCGCCGACAGCGGCTTTTGCTGCAGACCTAAGCACCATAATCGCCACCCAGATTTCTCTTTGCATGGCACCTAATTTCCCCCTCGGCATTCATTTATAAACCACAGGCAGCGAGCCGGCCGCCTCCCCCATGGCAGCCCGAGCAGATGCAGCCTCCGGTTGCGGCGGCGCTGGGCTCCGGGCCGGGAGCGTGTGCGGGGCGGCGGGTGGGACACTCCGCCCGCCCTCCGGCCTCTCCGGGAGGCGCGGGCTGGGAAGGTGCCGGAGCGAGCTTGACCTGCCCGCGGGCTGTGCTGCAGCGCCGGCTCGCCAGCCCTTCCGCCCGGCCGGCGCACGCAGACGGGCCGGGGTGCGCGGCTCGGCCGTTGTTTGTCCGGCTGTCGCCGCGGTTCTGGTGCTGCCCCGCAGCCGCTACCTGCGCTGCGAAGGCACGAGCCGAGCGCGGCTGCGCGCAGGCTCCGCAGCTTTGTTTGCTGCTCGGGCTGTGTACGTGCGGCAGGCTGGCTGTCTTACGGGGACGCTGCCGGCCCCTGCCCAGGAGCCAGCCCGGCCCTGGGCTCTGCCCTCTCTGCTCCGCTCTGCTCCTCCAGGGCTGCTCCGGAGAGGACCGAGGACCGTGCCCTGCTGGGCCTGCTTCGTCCCGGGGCAGCGATGCTCTGCTCTGCATGGTCATGCTGGATGGTGGCTCCTGTAGAATAGCCTAAAATGAACTTGCTTTGCACGTGACTTGTTTTCCAAAGGAGCAGTGAGTCTCGGCGGGCCCGCTCTCGCTGCTCCGCCGGGCATCCTGCGGCCGGCTCGGATGGTGCTGGGGAGGTGCCCGGCAGGCGGCCAGGAGCTGCTCGTGGGGCACCGGAGGTGCAAACCGAAATCAAAAGCTGACGAACTCCCTCCTTGAGCAAAAACACGAGCTGCTGAGCGCCCTGGTGGTGCCTGCTGCGGCCGAGCAGTGTCTCCAAGATTACTGAGGGGGAGCAAATTGTGCCCCCGTGCCCCTGCTCCGAGCAAGGCAACCATTTTGGGGGCTGTTAATTGCAGTACTCCTACTTAGGTTTTAGTTTTAGTTGAATTCTTTGTCTCATCATGGAGCATGGAAAGACAGTTGATTTTAAAAGAGAAAGTCATCAGGAGTGGGAGGAGTGTCTTGTGTCCTGAGACACTTTGCTCCTTAAGATTTTTTAATTATTTTCATATAAAGTATGCTCACTGCCTTTAAAAAAATTCAAAACACATTTCATAAGTTTTCCAGCTGTAAATTGCTCCTTGAATCGTACAGATTTTTTGTGTGTCTCTTGCATTCAAGAAATCTGTGTTACTTACAGAGCTATTATTCCATCGTTTCCGTTCTTAGGGCTCTTGTCATCCACTGCAAAATAGTTATTTGTCTGAATTGTAAGCTGCTTTCAGGAGTTTTTAGGAGAGGATTTGTAATCTATCAAATACAGCAGAATTAAAAGATTTCTGGTTACAAATTTGCTAGTGTTATTGAAGTTGAGGCACACACATCCACTTGCAGTTATCTTCCTGCTTTTTTTCCTGCCTGCAGATTTGTATTTATTGACCTGTTTAGCATGTTGTTCTGATTCTCACTCCGTAGCAGTGGCAACCTTCAAAAATGCCATCCTACAATGTGTACATTTACTCACACTTGGTTTTCTTCTAGCTGCAGTGATGAGATGAGGGATGGGTGATGTGTGTGACAGGACAGGACAGTGCTTGTCAGGGAATGGTTTCCAGTGGGGACACTGCCAGGACAGCGGCTGGTTTGGTTCAGCACGGGTACCAGGCTCGCTGGCTGGTGTGGGAAGCAGAGGGACATTGCTTTAATGCACATCCCTGCTCCTTCAGGGACAGAGGGGCAGCAGCAGGGCCCTGTGGGTACCTCTGCATTGTCCTTATGGGCTTTGTACCCATGACCAGCAATCGCTGCTCACATTTGCCTGCATGCTTAGATTTGCAGGGGAGAAATTACCCCTGCATTTAAATATGCAGGGCAAAAGACATGATGTACACCAGCATCACTGTTTTATTATTATTTGGAGCTTAGAGGCTATAGGGGTCGAGCCCCAGACTAGAGTGGATTTTTGGAAACACAGTTAATTCTTCCTAAGCAACTCAAAGATTAACAGAGGGAGACGACTGGCCAAAGTTCAGAGGATCTGGAGTGGTCGTGGGTGATGTGAACCACCGAGCAGTGTTTGTCCATGTTGTTCCACTTTAACCATTTTCCAGACTCATTGGGTTTGGAGCATTAGATGCAGGGAGGCATCTGATTGCATACAGGGGATTACATACATGTCTGAAATTCATGCCTTATTATTTCATTGTTTTTCTGGATTAAAAATACATACTTAAGGTTGGAGGAGTAGGAAAGGAGCAGCTAACTGCACATTTCAGATCTGCAGGGGCATTGTTGTTTCCATTATCTATTTTTATATCCTGCTGCTTGCAGCATCTGATCAGATTAAAAAGTGAGAGATGTATGTATGCACATACATTGTTGGGTTTTTTTCATGCCGTATGAGGTATACATATAGAAAAGCATGAAAAACATCTCCTTATTCTTGGAAAATCAGAAAAGAGGGGAGGAGGAGAAAAACTGTCAGATGTGAGGAAGCCTGGCATGCTGTACTCTTCTTTGTTCTGTGCTTTCCCCCCTGTGTGCCTGCCTGTGTGGGGAAGAGCATACCCCGTGTGGCCCAGGTGTGCTGGCCAGGCACTGCGGGCTGGGTGATGGGCAGGGATGGATTCCAGCTGCCCTGGGCTTCAGCAAGAGCGCTGATGGACCCCTCCTTGCCCTGCCGAGGTGCTGGTGATGTTCATGTCAGAAACTGTAGGATGAGACCTCCATCCCTTGTGGGTGGCTGGCGAGGCCCAGACCCGCAGGAGAAGGGGCAGGAGGCTGCCAGCCCTTCGGACAGGATGTCAGGTCTGGGCTAAAAGCTTGCTGGCCTCTTGACTGCAATTGAGTGAGAAGTGATTTTGGCAGGTTTCGATTTGTGCAGGGAAAAATACCAGCAGAATTACATTTAATTAGCCAAAATCTATAAGCTTTCTGTCCACTGTAGGAATTTAACAGTTTTGCTTTGTCCACTGTGAGCTTTGAATCAAAATTGAAAGTGGTTGTTAGCAGTTTGTTGATAAACAATATCCTCGGTGTCATTGGTAGCAATCAGACACAGTTTTTAGCCATTTCTGTTTCACTTGCACATTCAAATGTCTTGATCTTACATGTTTTCTTCTCAGTTTCCTGTGATGTGCCCTTTCCCATGTCACACAAACCAAACTGCTTTGTTTTCTTTCTGGTTTGCTGTTCGTACCATGTCCTCAGCTGAGATTCAGACTTGTTTCTCCCCAGTAATTTTGACCAAAATCCTCTGGCAAATGAAACTGGATTCTTGTTTTGCGAAGAGGACAGGAGATTAGAGAAAGCCACAATATTATCTTTTGCAGGGAGGTAAACCTAGGTCACATCTTGTTACAATAATACTTATCAGGTACTTGACTATAGTATAATAAATGTCTCCGCAGAGCAGTGGCTGTATGTAGTTCCTAAAGCAGTGCCATGCAGTCTAATAATTCTTTTTAAGGTGTACTTAGAATTTAAAAAAGGCATAAAACAAAGAGCTGAATTTATTGCTGTTGTACCTTGGAGATGTTAATAGCAAATATTCAAAAGTCAAGCTTGTTTTTTGCTCTTAAGAAACAGATAGGTGACACGTGTGCGATGTGCCGAGGAGGAATGCGACACAAATCTGAAATTTGGTGACGTTTGCTCACAGGGCAGAGCACTCTTACAGAGGAGCATGCAATCCTGCAGATCACTGGGCTTTCTTCTGTCCTGGCTGCAGTGACACTCACCAGGTGTTGGGTATCCTGAGCTGTGTGTGGGTTTGAGGTGTGTGTCTGCCCATGCACCAGGGAGCTCAGGCAGCTGCTTCGCCGTGAAGGGGTCAGAAATAAGGTAAAATGAAAAGCAAAATCGTAGTGTTAGATGCCAGTCTACTGAGGTCACAGTTAAATTTACTTTCAGAGAAAGGAATTGAATGTCGGTGATGCAGTGTGTTTGGCCTGTTAATTTAGGAGCTGGTTTATTGAAGGAGAGGGAGCAAAATAAATGCCAGGTTATAAATATATCTTCTGTGTCTATTAATTAATTAATATTTTTGCTCATATGTTATATAAATAGACATGTACTTCGTGCTGTGTTCTGGCAAAGGGTTATATGCAGAAAAAGATGAAAGCAGCATTTGGATTTTCAAATAAAAACAGAGCCTAATGTCCAGATTCCTCTGTTGATGTTGGCTCATGGTGAGGGTGAACCTGTGGCCTGCAGAGCGAGCCCCTTGCTCTCTGCAGATGTTTTTCTGTGCCCACATTAAGCAGCTTAGGGATTGGGGCCTGATTTTTGTTTTATTTTTCTTTTTTTTTTTTTTTTTTTTTTTTTGAGAGGCCAAGAATAAAACACTGAAAAGCAGACTGTGCAGACACAGCTGAATTTTCACCTGGATTTCTGAATTCGATAGATCTTTCTCAGTTTGCCTTCCTGAAGCTAGGACAGCAATTGATACTGCCACATTTGGTTTCAAAATAATGCATTTCAGTCCCAATATAACAGACTTTACCAATGGACCTGTCCCCCCTGAGGAACTGCAGTAGGTCTGCAATGTTTGGAAGCTGCACTGCTTGTGCAGTTGAGGAAAACAAATTGCCACCATATTAGAAGCACATTCAGACCTGGCCACTGCAAACATGTGGCAGCACCAACTTGAATGTGATCCCAGAGCCAAAACTCTGCATCAAGGCTGTGCCAGTGTGCCTGGTTCCCAGATCCCAGCTGAATCTGCAAAACCGGTTAAATTCTGCTATGAGGATAATGCAAAATTAATTTTTAGTGGATTAATTTGGTACAGGCTGTTTCTTTGACAGGCTGTAAGCAATGCATCCAGTTTGAAACAAATGGGAAAAAATCAACAACCCAGAAGCTATGAATAATAGGCAGAATGTATGTTTATGTTCAGGTTTATCTGCGCTTTGCAGAGTGAACGGTAGTATTTTCAGGTGCATTCCACAGCAGGTTAGGTATGTGGACAGGGAATTTCCTGGAAGTGAATCTGGATGCTTTCAATGAAAAGCTGCACAGCAGTCACATTCACACAAGACTGCAGGTGTAAGCTCTGTGCTTTTACACACCTGCACTTCTGGGAGTGGGAACTGGTTGCAGACACTTAAGGTGTAGCACCTTGTAAAGCTTCCTGTTCTGTTTGTTCTTGCTTTTTTGGCCTGGACAATCAAGGTGAAGTGCTTGCAGTGTAGCTCACACGGCTGCATGACCTGAGGTGGAGTTGTATCCTGCACATGGGCTGTATCACACCCCGGCAGTCCTGCCTGCACCAGAAAGCCCTGGCACTGGTACGGTGCTGCCACTGTTTCAAGCACTTGGTTCAGTACCCGGCTTTGCTCCCTACAGCGCTTTAAAGTGCGTTGGCAACTGGAAGTGTATTGGTGAGTCACGGTCTAGACCTGCTCCCATTAGCACAGGGCAATAAACAGCATTGCCATACATCCCTGCTTTTGTCAGGAGCCGCTGCCTTCCTGCTGAGCAGGTGCCCCTCTGGTGGGGTGGATGGATGGGTGGAGGAGTAGGGAAGCTGTCTGGATACTGGAACAGGCCATGAAATCTCAACCTAGCCTGCATGTGACCAGATCCTGCTGGCTCACCCATAAACTGGCAGCAGTGGATGTGGAGGGGCCTTTGCCTTTTCTGTGTTAGTCTTGCCATCTCAGTTAGCACCTGTCCAAATTTCTTAGGTGTGTCTGCTGAATGTTGAATCAACCAAAAGCTGAAATCCAATACCTAGAGTTAGGGAAAGGAAGGTGGTAGACAGGGATGGCTCCGGGGATATGCTGTGAGAAGTAGCACAGCATCTTGCAGAACAATGGCTGCATTTTCTTGGTTCCTCCTTGTTCCTTCAAGTCTTCTTTTGACAATTTCTTCACAAATAAAATTTATAGTCAGTGAACTGCTTGGCATTTGCTAAAGGGATATTAGAGCTGTCGCGGATCAACAGTGTAGTCTAAGCACCAGTGTTCATTATCCCTTTCTTGTAAATGTATGATTTTTTTGTTGTTGGCTTTTTCTCTTTATTTTTATCTGAACATTTTTACCTTTTTTGCCCCTCACTGCTACCCCCAATTTCCCCAAGCTTTTTGTGGTGATACAAACTCAGTGGAGTGAACCTACGTTAAACACCAGAAGTCTTCCTTCTCTTGAAGCCGTTTCTGAAAGGCTCCACAGACCGTTTGCCTGCAAACCACAGTCATATATCTGTCTCTCTCTTATAAATACATATATACATATATCTTATTAGTTGTGACCTACATCTTATCTTTACTAAAGCAGTAAAGGACTCCATTTTGAGACAGGGTGCTGGGTTATGTGGAGACCAGTTCTTACATTTTTTTCCCCTCACTTTAGGTTGCATAAACAGCAGGAGATGGATATTCTTGCAATATACTGTGCTGTAGACATTGAAGGAAATAGAACCCAGTATTTCAAGAGAGGTTCATCTCTTCTGAAAACAAACCCAGCCAAAGAAATCCCTGTCATGCTTTGTAATAGGGTATTCAACTTTCTCTGTAGATGGAGCAATTCTCAGGTAAATGGACTCTTAGGTTTGGTTCCTGCCTGGGGTCTGATAGTTAGGGTGTTAGTTGGCCCCTGACACCTCCCAAAATGTGTGGCTGGTGCCCACGTTTGCACACTGCAGGCATCGATGGGGCTTTTGTGTCCCCAAGAGCTCTGCCAAGAGGCTCATGGTCACTGCTGCTGGCTTTGGCAGCTGGCACACCCCAGCCGTGTGCTCCAGAGCTGCCCTGGCAGGATGTCCCTCAGGAGAACATCAGGCTCCCCTCCATGTGCCACAGGTGCCCTGTAGGTGTGCTGTGTGCAGGACTGCCAGCTGCTCACAGCATCTTCTCTCAGCCCAGCACAGTACTCCGTGCAGGCTGAATTCCTTAGCCTGTGGTTCCCGTGCTGTCCCTGTGTGTGCTCACCAGAGCTGCTGGGAGCTGGCAGCTCAGAATGGGCCACTTGAGTGATTGTGTTCACCTTTGTGTCTAATTGCCAGAAATGTCAAGGAGTTCATGTCATAGGGATGAATCCCGGCCGGCCTGTATTTCCTCTCTGGTTCCAAAGTTCCCTACAAACAGTGCCTTTGACAGGCCTGTTGAGGGTGTTTGGGGACAATGGTTCCCTACTGAACTTCTGTTCTCCATGTGTTTTCATGAACACTGGTGGATTTAGCATGGCCTTTGTCAATTTTTGTGAACATTGGTGTGGATAAATGATTGTGGAGAAAGTCTGATCTCTGTGTAGAGAGTAGGAGTAGAATATAAAAACAAAATCATCTTAAGATAGCCAAATGAACAAACCCACCTTGCCCTATTAGTGTAGCATAGAAAATGTGTTTAACATTTGTAGTGTTACTGCATTGGTCAGGAGCACTTAAATGGCATTGTAGAAATACACACATTACTTAATCATGGCTCACTTGATGCAACAAAAATACATAAAGAATTCATTCATAGGCTTTTGAGAAAAAGATGCCAGGTAATGGTTGACATCATTGATGTCCTGGTACCAGCAATGAGATGCTTTCTGGTGAGAGTGGATTGCATCAGTGCTGAACCTTGTATGCATTTCAGTTTTACCTGCAGAGGGGCAGTTCACTTGGTTCCTTGCAGGATCAGGAGCTGCACTGGCCTGAGATCAGCTGCTTGTGGGTTTGTTCACTGGATGTTTCTTGTGTGAGCTTTGCTTTCTATTTCCCTCTCTGTGCCTGGAGTGATGTTCTGCCATCGGTCACACCCAGGCACAGCATCCAGCAGCTCGGTGCATGCAGGGAGAGCAGGACAGCTCAGCACCAGGCAGAATTGTGCAGGAGAGCTCCCAAATCCCCCTGGGATGGCTCTGCTCCCCGGAGGGACCTTTGTGCACTTGCCCTGCACAAAGGCACCTCACTCTGCACCCCGTGCCCAGCTGCAGGCTGGGGTTGCAGCAGGCTCCAGCAGAGCTGCTCTGACACAATCTGCCAGCCCTAAAAGCTGCCACCGCCTCTGCATCTTTTGATCCTGACGTGCTGGGCATGTTTTCAGTGGGACAAAACTGAAAGTACGGAAAATTGCTGGTTCTGAGGCGGCGACAGTAACTTCATTTTAGGAATGTTTTTAATCTGAGCTGTGTAAATAAATAAAATGAATATTTTTAGCTGAATCAGTTTAAAAAAAATCCCCCAAGAATTTAGGGCTGCTTCCTAATGGCAAAGAAACCGAGGCATCAGTTGGAGAAGAAAAAAAAAATCTCTAATCCAAGTAGATTGAAAAAGGATAACATGCTGCTTTGGTCAGTACAGGGACTATGATTTTTTGGGGTTTTATTTTCTCTTTGTAGACTGAGAAGAATTAAGAGGATTCCTCTTTTGTTGCCATTAAGATGTCAACAACAACAGCAGTGATTAGCTGCTGATTTTTCTTTCTGCTTTTCCATGGGCTTGAAAGCTGGCTTTTTTGGGGTGCTTTTTGCTCTTGCCTGTTACCATTTAGATCTTTGAACACTTTCTGCCCCCTCATAATTTTTCTTCACTGATAAAAATCTCGTGGGCTGTTTTTATTACTAACCTGCTCAGTTTTAATGTTCATTTCTGTCTCTGAATGTATAGAACACTAATAAATGCAAATATATTATAATTCCCCCCAAACCTACAGTTTACTCATGGAAATTAAGTTGATACCCTGAAGAATCTAAAAGTGAACTAATTTAAAAGAAAAGCTGTTTCATAATCCATGTTAAATACGTATTTTAGAGAACTCTTTTGCAACTTATGCAGGTATTGGCTTTTAAATATTATAAATCTTGGTTTATTTATCCTTTCTCTAATATTTCTTTTCTCTTTTTAATAGGTCATCACACAACGAACTAGAAAAACATAGGTAAGTCTTGAAAAAAAGCTAATTAAAAGATGTATGGCTGACATTTGAATTATTGTGTTTATTGAAGAACAGTTTGTTGAAATTGTTTTGATTCTGCCCTGAATAATTTATTAAGTTGGTTTTGGTTTTTTGTATCAACTAAAATTTAATAGTTATGGTATTATTTGGCTTTTTTTTCCTGTTGGTCTGGTGTGCTCTTTTTGAAACATCCCTAATAGTTAGCTTTGGACTGATTAATGCTGTAACTGGTTAACCGAATTGTTACTAACAAAGAATCTGATTGCAGCAACTGTTTGCTAGAGGTGTTAAATGCTGTAAGTACAAAGTATTTTTGTGATTAAGGTGAATGATTTTCGGGAACAATGTGTCACACAGGGTTATTTTATGTTTCTTTTAAAGTATGCCTGAAGTACAGTTAATTTTCATCTTGCGTGTCAGTACCTAGAGATCCGTTTTTCCCCTCCGTCCGTTTCCCTGCTGGTGTGTGTCCTGTCCGGAGAGCTGAGTGTGAGCTGGGGCAGGAGCGGGCACGGCCCGAGCCGCTGCTCCGGCCAGTGCAGCGCCGGGAAAAGCCGGGCTTAGCCAGGCCAGAGCTTAGAGCAGCCCCGCGTGGAGCGGAGCTCTGCTTTGCCCCGTTCCGGAGGCAGTGTTCAGCCAGCGGGTGTTGTACCGTGCCCAGGGTGTGTGTGCAGCTGGGCCCTGGGCTGCGGGAGGGCTCCGGGAGCGTCGCTTCGAGGGGCACAGAGAGACACCGCGGCCGTGCCGGCTCTGCCTGTCTGAGGGGCACAGGGAGACACCGCGGCCGTGCCGGCTCTGCCTGTCTGAGGGGCACAGGGAGACACCGCGGCGGTGCTGGCTCTGCCTGTCTGAGGGGCACAGGGAGACACCGCGGCCGTGCCGGCTCGGCCTGTCCGAGGGGACACAGGGAGACACCGCGGCCGTGCTGGCTCTGCCTTTCTGAGGGGACACAGAGGCACCGCGGCCGTGCTGGCTCTGCCTGTCTGAGGGGCACAGGGAGACACCGCGGCCGTGCTGGCTCTGCCTGTCCGAGGGGACGGACACAGAGGGATAACGCGGCCGTGCTGGCTCTGCCTGTCCGAGGGGACACAGGGAGACACCGCGGCCGTGCCGGCTCTGCCTGTCCGAGGGGACACAGGGAGACACCGCGGCCGTGCTGGCTCTGCCTGTCCGAGGGGACACAGGGACACACCGCGGCCGTGCTGGCTCTGCCTGTCCGAGGGGCACAGGGAGACACCGCGGCCGTGCTGGCTCTGCCTGTCTGAGGGGCACAGGGAGACACCGCGGCCGTGCTGGCTCTGTCTTTCTGAGGGGACACAGGGGGACACTGCGGCCGTGCCAGCTCTGCCTGTCCGAGGGGACGGACACAGAGGGATAACGCGGCCGTGCCGGCTCTGCCTGTCCGAGGGGACGGACACAGAGGGATAACGCGGCCGCGCTGGCTCTGCCTCTTGCTCCCGCCGTGGCACCCTCACTGCGGGGCCGCTGCCTTTCACTCACCGTTCAGGCAGCAGGATAAACGCCCGTTCGGGTGGTTTTTGTTCTTTTTTTGTGTAGCTTGTGTTCTTTCGGTTTTCATGCATCCAGAGAAAGCGAGGGGGGTGTGTGTGGATATGATTTAAACCTGTTTGCATGCTCCTAAATAGGTGAAATGTGGTTGATGGCACAACAAGATTGAACTCGTGGGGTTTTTTGTGTGTTGTTTTGTGGCTGCAGTTGTGTAGCAGCTAGACCATCACTTCCCTTGCATGCCTACATGCTTTCCTGTAGTTTAATTGTAATATGAGTAAACTATAGCTGTGCCTAATAGCCACGTGGTCATCCTAGAGATGAGAGGAACTGGAGAAGGCTCAAGCTCACAAACACAGGCCTGGGCCGTAGAGTGCAGTGCACTGGCTAAGGCAGTGACATCGACAGGGCAGAAGTTCTGCTGACAGAGTCTTCAGGAAAATAACTGCATGTAAATTTCTGTCCTTCAGTCACATTTCTTTAAAAGAAAAAAAAATGGCCACACTATGATTCTTTCTTATTCTGTTCAATTTCTTCCTCTTCTGCTTCATCATTAAGGATTTACTTTCATCTGCATATTCCTTTTCTTTTTCCTTCAGTTATTTTCCTCTTCTTCCTTTTGCTCTGCTTTAACATGTTTAAGCAGCACAGTAAATGAGGCGCAGCAGCATTTGCAGCAGATGCAGGGCCAGAAGGAGAATCTATTAATTGTTCAATCGCTGATCTCACTTTCAGTTCTGTGTTGTATCTTTGTAGTAGGTGGACCATATAGTACTTGCCTTGCTACCTTTTCTTTCTTTGCCATCTCAAGGTCAAAATAGGTAAACTGCACAGGATGTCTTGTGATTATACAACTAATGTTTCTAACTGCTGCTGCTTGCTGTGCCTCCTGCAGTTAAACTATACTTGAAGCCAGATTTTTATTCTTCCTGGTGAGAACCTGCAAATTAGTGCAAGATCCTTGTATGTGCAAATGGGTGTTCACAAAAGCAGATGAGGTGTGTACAGTTCTAGCTGCCTGATGTATTGGTGTGAAGGACTCCTGCAATTTCTATTTTCTTCTTTTTAACAGCCCCCTCCTCCAGCACTGTGGGTGTATGAGCAGATAATACTGATCATAGTGTTTTTCACTGTGTTTAACTGAAATTACATTAAGATTTTTGAAGTGTCTTGCACGCTTTAATGGAAGATTCACAGCCGTGGTGTGTCCCTGCAGCAGAGCCTGACTTCCCCCTCCGGTGCAGCCCTGCCCTGCCAGCTGGGAAGCCCTGGATGTTGATTTTGGAAGTGTCTCCTTTCCAGGACCAGTGCCTTGACTCAGCACTGCCATGATGCTGCTCTGGCAAGGCACCCTGGGTTATCTCACAGCAGCCTCCCGAGGAGGAGGAGAGGAATGGCCGCGTGTCCTCCTCTGTGCCCAGTCCCTCACGTGGTGTCTGAGGCTTCCCTGCGTGCTGGAGGGCAGGAAAATGGCTTCCTCATGTACACAGCCCTCGTGTCCTGCGTCAGGGTGGCCAGAGATGCTGGTGACTGGAAAGCCACGGCAGCCATTCATGTACATGCTGCTGTTCTGGGTTTTGCGCTGCTGTTGCACTTCAGTGGTTTTATCTCTGGTTTCGATGTCAGTGGGAATGGCAGTGGTTGACCTCTGTGTGTGCTGGCTTGGCCATTTGGCACTACCACTTTATTTTGTGTTTTGTATTGCTGGGTCTCTTTTCTGTGTGCTCTTGAGGGGCTGCTCAGAGGAAGACGAAAGCAGAAATGTAATTGCAAGAAAAAAAAATTCATTATATGATAGAATTCAGATTGCATTTATTGTAAAGTGTTTCTCAGTGATTCATATATTAAATTCCTTTTTCTCTGCTTTATGTCTCTTTGGAATACCCTGCTCAGAACTTTAGTGTGGGTTTGTTACAGGGAAACTCTGTAAGGACTCATCCCTCTAAAGGCAGTCTTGTTTTGATCCTGTGCATTTAAGGTGTGCATCTTGGAGCCATGAAACAGGAAAACTCCTAAATAAAAAGCAGGAAGGCAAGAAATCTTCTATCCTAGGGACAGCCAAGGTCCTAGAAGATATTTTAATAATTACAGACAGGTTTGTCAGAGTGGCACTTGGATGTAACTAGTCCCTAATGACAAATGTGTATATTCATGTAGTTATCTTTTGTTGTTTCCAGCCAGGCCATTAGGTCTGTAGGCTTTCACAGAGCAATATAAATAGTAAGCAAATTAGTAATCATGACTTTTTGCAAGGAAATTTTTAAATCGACCTGACAGCTGTATAGAGGAATTCAGTTTTCATAGTGTAAAAAAGCACCCAAGAATTCATGAGAGACTTAAGCTTCTTTAGAAAACACAGCATAATCTCATTTATTTGCATCAATTTATACTAGTTCTATATTAGAAGATAAAAGCCAAGGTGTATGCCCCTGTAGACTGTGCTGAGATCTCCACGCTGCTCTGAAGGCAGGGAGAACCTGCCCTTGGCTGTTCACTGTGGTCTTCTCCCCAGCTTGTGCAGTGCTGTGCAAGGAAGAGACGCCTCCTGTCGAAGCACATGGAGCCCTGAGAGAGGATACTGGGATCAACCCATCAGAACTTCTTTGGTTTTATTCTGTCCTGCCTGGCCATGAGGAGCTCTGCTGCAGGATGGTTTCAAGGTCTTGCCCTTTCCCTGGCGAAGTCTTTGGAAACAGGTCATTAAACTTGATGATTTTAAAGAACAGCTTTTAAGAATTAGATAGGAAATGAATAGGTGTACCTCAAAATCAGCAGGCCACGTGCTGCTGTCCCCAGACTGGCACCATATGAGCTGAGGAACTGCTGTGTGACCCTGGTATGGCTGATCTAGGTCCCGGGTCCCCAGGCTTAGATTTGAAAAAGCTGGTGATCTGAGCCAGATGGAGGTAAAAACCAGGCATTGCTGTTCAAGCTGAGACTGCTGTGGACTTGGCCTGATCAACCGAGTGAGGCAACCCTGAACTTTTCGAAGTGTAAGAAGAGAATGGGGAATACATGAGACACAGTGCAAAACCTTAAAGATGGAAGAAGCCCCAAACCTTTCTTTCTTCCCAAAAGAGCTTAATGTATGTGTTGTTTAGAGTGCTGGCTGGGGGAGACTGAAAGTGTTCCCTTTTGCACTGAAGGTAATACTCATGCAAGTTTTGTGCAGTCCTTAAAGCTAAAATCTTGCCAGAACAAAGTTTCTACATTGCATCATCACGTGCATGAATGGGTATCTCTACAGAAATACAAACTTTGATAAGCAATATATATTTTAATGGGGGCATTATTATGTACAACAGTAAAAAACAGAAAACAGAGCGGGTGCCTCTGAAGTTAAGTCCTTATAGGTGGTTTTCTCATGGAGGAATTGCACATTCAAGAGCACAGTTACATTCATTGGTACATCAGTTTCACCCACCAGAGCTGCTTGGTGTTTGAAGTTTATATAAGAGAGAATGCCTAGATGATGTCCTGAAATCTTCTCTGTGGCTCTTCATGTTAGTAAACTGTAGGGTTAATGAAAAGCATGTAATTGCCACTTGGTGATACACTTGGAAGTTTTGAAACAGAACTGAAAGGTCATTGAAATAATAGCATACCAAAACAATGCTTAATGTTTATTTTTATTATGGGCTGCCTTTTCAAAATCACAAATTACCATTGTGGTTAGCAATGTTATGCAGCATAAAGCTGTAACTGCATTGATCCCTCATGCTCAGTGGCTGTGGTGCCACCACTGAGGAAACCTCTGAACTGGTGCTGGGGTAAAGTCCTTCCAGGGAAGGATCACCCAGTGTCTCACTGCTGTGCTGCCACCAGGAATTTCACCCAGCCCTGGCTGCACACTGGTGCTCCTGTCCTGCTTCCTGCCAGCACAGCAGGAGGGGAGAAGCTTCCTCCTTTGGCCAGGTCACCTTCCTGAGCCAGCTCACTGTCACAGGCACACCCTGATGTGTCATGGGGAGAGGGTGGGATGGCTTCTTTGAGTGACAGTGTTAATTTACAGTGTTAATTTACAGTACAGAGCAGTTACAGTTCACTTCTCTGTCAGTTTAATGTTTTTCCTAAGCATCCAGTTTTGGCTGCTGTTTCCTGGAAAGTGCTGTGCTGGATGGGTCTTACTGACCTGGGAAAGATCTCATTGTTGTAATGGGTCTATAAAAATTGCTGCCATTTCTAGGATCTGTCCAGATTGTACATAAACCATTCAGATAATGTGGCTGCTGTGTTAGTGGTGGGAACCACGTTTTCTTGCTAGCAGAATCTAACCTCTGTACTAGGTCTTTCTTCTGGTTTTCTTGTCAAGAAAAGAGCTTTTTTTTACACCTTCTGGTTGGTGTGAAGTGGTTTATTACAATCCCAGTGAATTGCAATAAACATACCTTTGCACTCCTTAAGCAAGGTAATGTCTTAGGAGTGTGATTTGACTTTTGTGAGCTGAAAGCCACCCTGGTTTGGGCATCTGCTCCTCCTCCCCAGCTCTGACTGCTTCTCTCAGGGTTCCAGCTGTAGTGAGCAGGTGACTGGCATTGCCTCAGCCAGGGCGAGGCTGAATGTCAGCTTAAAGCCCCTCTTACTAGGTGTTAAAAATCTCTGTAATAATTTTTTTTGCAGAGCTTGTTTAGCAAAGTCTATAAAGAACTGGACCTGCAGAACTGAGATTTAATCCTGTGCTTTTGCTGAAGCGACCCATGCTTCTGAGTCTGACAGATCTGTGGAATTAAAGAAATTGGAAGGTTCAAAGCTTTGTACTTAAATGCTGTTCTTTCCTCACTGTTGCCCCGTTTCTGGGCAGTCAGCAAGTGTCTGAACCTGTGACTTGTCCTGCAGTACCTGCTGCAGTAGCTGCTGTGGATACTTATGCACTGAACTGTTGTCTTTTTAGTGCACAGAGCAGCTCACCTGATGATGCACTCCCAACAAATGTGTCTTCCTACCTACACTGCTGGTTTGGAAAGGAGGAGTGTGTTAAGCAGACAAAGCTTGAAAATTAATCTGCTCAGGAAGTCATATTACAGGTATCAGAGATGTACACATACTCACGCTTTGGACAAAGCTGCTATTTTGCAATGAAAGATGGGACTAAAATACAGTTTGGACTCAATTATTATGTCCTTTTTCTTGCTGAAGTCAGCTTTGGACTGTGGAGCATGAGTGGAGTCCTAGGTCTGGGCTCCAGAAAGCTCTGTGCTTCCTGGCCAGCCAAGCAGCCAGCAGGGAGCAGATGGGTCAGAAACCAAGTGCATGCATTTTTTTCCACTTGAATTTGTTCATCCCTCTCTTCAAACATAAGTCCATTGTGTGTCAGCCTCTAACGGACTATGTAGAAGGTGGTTTATGTTTTCAGAATCTGCTAATTGACCTGGCTAGTTCTCATCCATGGTAGAGGGAGTGGGCTGGGCTTGTACAAAGTAGAGATGGATGGGCCAGACTTTCTGGTACTTTCAGGACAGTTAGGTGCTGATTCCCTGCATAGAGGGCAGGATGGTGACTGCTCTCCTGGTTGGAGGGGAAAAAAACCAAAGTTGAATTAGGTATTTTGAAAAAGAGGGTTTTTTAAGCTTGCTTAGCTACATCTGGACAAGTGAGCTGGAATTTGATTTTTGTTTTTTTTAAAGGTATTTAGGCAGCTAATGGACTTTAAGAAGCTGGCCTCTGAAATGAGTCTTACATAATGCAATGGGAATCCTTGGCTGAATCCCAGCCAGTCAGGTCTGTGGAAGCCCACAGACCAATATACAGAAGTGGTACCTGCTGTGGTTTGAAGAAGCAGCAAATGTGTCTGAAAGTCAGCTGTGCAGCTCCAGCTCTTTGAGGCAAGGTTGGCTCTGCACTCAGGATTCACACCAGATCTGCAGGAGCCTGGCTTTCTTTCTCCCAAGTATGTCACGAGCATTCATGTCCCAGTGCCCCTGCTTGGAGTAGACAAAAAGGAATCAACCTCAGCTGGAGGAGGTGGCTGTGTTCTGTGAGTTGCTTGTCCTCTCCCTGCCTCCATGCTGTATTGGCATCTGTAGGTCTATTTTTAGCACTCCTTTCCCTGGAGTGACTACCTCACTTGGGTATTGGATATACCATGGCCTGGTCCCAAATCCAAAATGTCTCTTTCTGAATGGAACGGTGTGTACTTCCCTGGTGTAGCTCATGCTCCTTTTCCCTCGTGGTCTCTGTCAGCAGACACTTGTGCTTAGATTTACTGCATAGAATTCCTTTGCAGGTCAAGTAGTTTTTAATCTGTGTTTTTTCCCCTTGGTACACTGGCAGACTGTGGGCCCAACTCTGCCTCATGCCCAGGGAATTTCAGTAGGAACTGTGCCTGCCTGCAGGCTGAAGCCTGCATCACATCCAGGCAGCTGCAGAGGATGCAGAAAAGGTTCCAGAAACTGTATTGAGCATGAGCATTTAGATAGCAGATCATAAATGTGAAAAAGCATAAGGCTATTTCTTCACAGAAGTTTAATTTGGGCCTTTTTTGGAAAAACAAAACCAAAACCAACTCTCCCCTCCCATCCCCTTCCTTGTGCATGGGATCCAATTAAAAACTGACTCCTCTTGTCCTAAAGACCTGTGCAATCCCCAAGAATGGATAAGATATTCCTTCTACCCACCCCTCCCTATGTTTGGAAGGAGAGAGGTGTTTTGGGACTTTGATAGAGTGCCGTCTTTTGAGATGGAAATACATAAGCTGAGCTATGTACACATCCTTCTAGGTTAGAGCAGAGCGACAGGACTTGTCAAAGGATGTCAATTGGCTAATATTATTGTTTAATGCTAGTTTATGTTACACAAGTTTTTTCTACACAAATTAGTGTGACTAATTTTGTCACACGTGGAGATTGGCGCAGCCGACACAGCAGAGGTGTGGGCTTGGATGTATGTACATGAGGTCATGTTGCAATGCTTCTGACTTGAAAAACTAATAACTCTGGTTGCAGGCTACATGCCCTACATGAAGAAAGCCTTTATTAGGTTCTACCTTATTGCAACAAAGCAGATTTGTGTAACAGTCAAAGACTACATCTGAAGGTGGCAAAGCGCCTGTAAAAGGCTGGAGTTGTAGTGGTGAGACCTCTTCTCCCAGCTGCCTCCTTAGGATTGATGCCTAACAGATTTATCTGCCTTTCTTTCCTCGATGGTTCAGTTTGGGTAACTAAATGAAGATACAAGGTGCTAAATAAGGGCCCTGCCTGGCATGTAATTGCTGCCAGGACTCAGCAGCTCCTATTGAAGTTAGGAATACCATCAGTGTTTGCAAATACCAGCTGCACAGACACTCTGTGTCTTACATAGCACATTAGCTGGTATTTACAAAACATAAAGGTAGCAAACCCTGTAATTCCCCAAGAAAGCTGACTTAATCCTGATTGGTAAGTGCTGTTGTGTTGACTGCTGCAATGAACAACATGGGTGGAGCAAATAATTTCTGCTAGGGAAATTTGGGAGCTTGTTGTGTGTGTTTGTGAGAAGCAGTTATTGGGTGTAGGTGCTAAGAGGTGTTTTAAATAGACTGTTGGGTGTCTTGGTTCCCACTGCCTGACTTTACATACTCACATGGCAAGTGAGTCCAAACTTCTGGTGCTTCCTTCCATTGCCAGATAACCTCAGGACACTGCACTTAAGAAATTTGAGCTGAGTTTTGCAGGAAAGAAAGAAGGAGGGAAAGTTTTAAAAGGTGTTCCATACCTTATCATCCCCAGATGGACCATTTTCAGATTCTGCTCAACTGCACCTTATCTGGCTCAGAGACAGTTTTGTACTGTTTAATGGAAAGGAAAATAGGTTTGAAATAAAATTATAAACAAGACAGTACTGGTGTTGTGGCAAGCTGTATCTAAACTTGGAGGCAGGACTGTTGGATATCTGCAAGTCTCCACCGTCGCTTGATGCCAGATTTTTTAGGTTTTTTTGTCTGAGGGGGGGGTGGTGGCAGAAATAGGTGTTATTCTGCTTTTAATTCACCTGAAAGTAAAAGTACCCATTGCAGCCTTGGAAGTGACCATCTTTAATTACAATCAGTGCATTTAATCCCTCCCCTAAATTTGTTTATACATACACCTCACTGTCTTCCATTCACCTCTAATTACAAGGTTTAAATGAGGGAGCTGGAGACATACAGCAAGACATTTGGGGACATGTATTCTTAATTACTTCAGTGTGATTTCTTTTCTTCTGTCCTTTGTTGTTCTCACTTGGGGTCTGAACCAGCCTTCAGCTGGCTGGAACAGGCACCGTTGCCGTTGTCCCAGGGCACCTCAGCTGTCTCACTGGAACACATCTCAAGTATCTGCACTTGTTGGTAAAAGCAACACCCACCACTTCCTTCCCCAATAAAGTCAATTCACTTGTGCGTGCTCAAGCTGCCATCATTAGCTGCTCCCTCTAAGATGGCCACGAGGCTTTGGTAGGTGCATGTGCCGAGGAAGTAATAGCAGAAGCAAAAATGAAAGTAACACATAGCACTAAATATCTCTTTCTGATAGTTTCCTGATCAGAGCTTAAAACTTCCTACCACTGTGAAGGAGCAAGTAATTGTTTAGGTGCTGAACTGGAGGCAGAGTTGCCTTAGCTCTGATGAGGATTTCAAACTGTGGTGTAAATGGCTGTTGTTTCTTTTGGTGCCTTGTGCATGTCAAATGTGGAGTCCGTACTGCATTTGTCAGGCTACTTAAACTGCATACTCGATATTTGGATATTGAGGTTCAATAGATAATAAAACCACAGTCACAGGTATCCAGTATTGCAAATATTAATGCTTCACACTCATTTAAGCTGATGCAGGAAAAGGCTGCTTAATTCTGGCTGTCTCCTATCCCTAGGCCTTGTGCTCAGTGTGTGACAGCAATGCATGTTTTTAATTTAGCTAAAATAATTCAACTTGACTTGCCTCTCCTTTAATTTGGCATCATACAGTGGTATTAAAAAAAAAACAAACTTGAACACATTTCTCCCCTCATCTGACACACGTACAAAATAACTAGGTCTATAGGGAGGTTTAAAATTAGGCAGAAAAAGCTCACTAGGCCCAGTGGTGTGCTCTCTTGGCTTAGTGCTGTGCTGCAGCTCAACTTCTCTAGGCTTATTTAAGCATTGTAGTCTCCCCCACACTTTTTTTTTTAGATCCTTCCTGTTGGCAGCTGTCCTGAGACACGATGTTCTTGCTTAGCATTTTGATGTGGGGAAACAGTCTGATAATTAAAGCCGGTTTCAAGCCATGAGCTGATTTGTAAGCAGTGACTTGCTCTGGGGTGTTGTCAGTCGATAAATGTGTAGCTCATGTGCACAGAGCTGAGCTGCACCTTGGTCCTGGAGCCCCACGTGAGAGGGACATGCAGCTCCCAGGAGCCACTTCTGGGGGAGGCAGACTGCATCCTCTCCAGCCACCTGGTGGTGAATGGTTAATTTGTGAAAAATCATCACTATCATCCTGTTCCTCTCTGTGTGTAAACCCAGTGCAAGCCTGTTGTTGTTACACAGCTTTTCCTTGTTTAAATGAATGTAATTCTCTTTAACCCACTCTGCAGTCCTTGACAAATTCCTTACAAGAGAACTGTGAAAGGTGGCAAAAGCCAAGGCACCTTTTGAAGGTCTGCAGACTCACACCATGGCTTTGGATGTGCTGTGCAAATTTGCTTTGTGGTGCTCCACTGCAAAGGAGGGCCAAAAGTTTTACTGCTGCATGTCCTGACCCACTGCTGGGGCTCCATGGGCAGCGTGTGAGAACGTGTGTGCCTCCATGTCACGTCAAGTGGGAATTACAACTGCTTGATCCTGTAATGGCATGATCTCGTGGCAGCACTTTCCTTATCTAATTGGGTCTGACACTATTCTGAGGTAGCAGACAAACTTGAGTCTCCCTGCAGTGTAATCTAAGAAACTTGAGTGCCAGTAAGACAGATGGGTTTGAGAGGTCTAATTTAGGAGGACTACTAAATTGCAATGTGCACATTTTAATGTGCAAAACAAATGGGTGGCTGGCTGAGCGAAGTATTAAATAAGTTTATTAAAAGCATGGCTGACTAGTTTTTTGTGGACTCTGTTTTCAGTATGTACAATGGCATTTCCATCATTTATGTATTTCTCTACAAGGCACTGTTGTTCATCTGCCTGGATTAGGTAGGTACTGTGTGATGCTGAGCTCGTGGTACCAGGTGACACCTCCCTCACTATTACTTAAAAGTGTTACAGAGGTAAATGTAAAAGACAATCAGTAGATAACAGGGCTAAAAATAGAAAACACTTGAAAAAGAAATTACTTTTCTATAGCTCTAAGAATTGTTCCTATTTGTCTGACGTTGACTTTGAACGTTTCAAATACAGAAAACTGTTCTTTATAAATGAACACAACCTAAAGGCTGAAATGCTAAAATATAGGTTGGAATCTCCTTTTTTCCCCCCTTTTTGCAGAAGAAAAGAAATCCATACAAGGGCAAAAACATACTGCAGTGGGTTTCAGCTGTTTGCATAATGTTTGATTTCTGTTGCTTCAGATTCTTGCAAGGTCAGAGATTTGTTACACAGCTTTTCCTTGTTTAAATGAATGTAATTCTCTTTAACCCACTCTGCAGTCCTTGACAAATTCCTTACAAGAGAACTGTGAACGGTGGCAAAAGCCAAGACACCTTTTGAAGGTCTGCAGACTCACACCATGGCTTTGGATGTGCTGTGCAAATTTGCTTTGTGGTGCTCCACTGCCAGTGAGGGCCAAAAGTTTTACTGCTGCACGTCCTGGCCCACTGCTGGGGCTCCATGGGCAGCGTGTGAGAACGTGTGTGCCTCCATGTCACGTCAAGTGGGAATTACAACTGCTTGATCCTGTAATGGCATGATCTCGTGGCAGCACTTTCCTTATCTAATTGGGTCTGACACTATTCTGAGGTAGCAGACAAACTTGAGTCTCCCTGCAGTGTAATCTAAGAAACTTGAGTGCCAGTAAGACAGATGGGTTTGAGAGGTCTAATTTAGGAGGACTACTAAATTGCAATGTGCACATTTTAATGTGCAAAACAAATGGGTGGCTGGCTGAGCGAAGTATTAAATAAGTTTATTAAAAGCATGGCTGACTAGTTTTTTGTGGACTCTGTTTTCAGTATGTACGATGGCATTTCCATCATTTATGTATTTCTCTACAAGGCACTGTTGTTCATCTGCCTGGATTAGGTAGGTACTGTGTGATGCTGAGCTCGTGGTACCAGGTAACACCTCCCTCACTATTACTTAAAAGTGTTATAGAGGTAAATGTAAAAGGCAATCAGTAGATAACAGGGCTAAAAATAGAAGACACTTGAAAAAGAAATTACTTTTCTATAGCTCTAAGAATTGTTCCTATTTGTCTGACGTTGACTTTGAACGTTTCAAATACAGAAAACTGTTCTTTATAAATGAACACAACCTAAAGGCTGAAATGCTAAAATATAGGTTGGAATCTCCTTTTTTCCCCCTTTTTGCAGAAGAAAAGAAATCCATACAAGGGCAAAAACATACTGCAATGGGTTTCAGCTGTTTGCATAATGTTTGATTTCTGTTGCTTCAGATTCTTGCAAGGTCAGAGATTTATTGCCTATGGTCAAAGGATGTAGAATCTCATACATGTAAATTTATGATGGATACCATCCAGGAAAGACAAATGATATCCAGCTGCCATTACTTTTGCTTGTGATGCTTTTGAGAATCCCTGTATAGCTTGTAAATTCCTGTTGACATTTCCTATGAAGTACATCTCAGATTTCTGTGTGTTGCTGTTAGTTATTGCCGAGACACAGGAACAATGAAGGGCTTTTAAACCTTTCATGGCTGCTCTTCAGATAAGAGCAGCTTAAGACAGTGGGATGGCTGAAGCATGGGGAAAGCTGTGAGGCAAAGCTTGCCTGCAGGGATGAGTCTAGAAAAAAACAAGGTGAGGAGATGAGAGTGGTCAGATGATGGTCCTGCAGCTCTTAGTGCTGCAGGGGCTAAGGCTCTGGTTCCCCAGTGGGTAAAACAGGTACCAGTGAGAGCTGCTGGTGTTGCCCCTGCACTGGAGTCCTTGCTGAGGTGGTCCTGCCTGTGCTTGCCTTGCCCAAGGGCTCCTCTGAGCCCCTCCTGGCTGCTGGCTGTGTCTGGGGGCGGTGCAGGGACGTGGGTGAGCGTGCACCATCGTGTGACACATCCCTGTCACACCTCGCACGCCTCAGACAGCTCCTGCTCACTTTGCAGGCAGGGGAGCTCCAGTGGGTGAAGGTTGAGGAGCAGTGCAGCAACAGGCACCAACTGTGTCACAGTTTTGTTTCTTCTAGTGGCCAAAGTCAGATTGTGACTCTGGGACATGCAGCAGTCTCTGTGCTTCTGCTGCTGGGTAGGTTCCTGAAGGGACAGCACATGGGCACTTGGCAAGCCACCAGCTGCTGAGGCTCTGGTCAGGTCTCTAGGGCTGGTGTTGTCCACGTTGCTTTGCAGGGTCATTCCAGCCCAAAGCAAGCCTCGGGAGCTGCTTGCCCTTCTTGGTCATTTGCCCTTCTTAGCTGATGTCCCTGGCTTATGGCAGCACATGGGTGACCACAGCTCACCTTTGGGTGGGAACCAGAGCATAAAGTGCATCAAAGTCCCCTTGTGGGAATTTTGTGAGATGAGATGTTGATGTAGCCCAATGCTTGTAACTTAGGACAGGAAACTGTCACTGCATTCAGCAAGGAGCTACTGGAGGGATGAGTAATGGGGGGAGAGACAGAGGAAGCAACATGGGCATCAAGGTCTGCCAGGTATTCCCTATTTTAGGAGTCAGCAGTTTCCCTCTCACAGACCAGCTACTATTCACCTGTTCCCAGCTTGCATTCCAGCTAGCTTTCTGTTAACTGGCCAAAAATGCATGCATTTGTGGCGCTGCAGATGCTTCCATTAACTTGGGTACTGAAAGACGTAGGAGTAAGTTCTGGTTCTGTGGGTATGTTCTAAAATGTGAACAAGTGGCATCTTTTGGAAGGTGAAAAGGTAAAGGTCAAGTGTGGAGTCTGGACTCAGCTAGTGGGCTGAAGTGGCACTAAGGGAAAGTAAATAAAATGCACTGTAACTGCTGTAGTGTGCATTTAGATATAGTGTAAAAGAACCAAAATACTTTTCAGAGTGATAAAATGTGCAAAACATGGAAATCATGGGCTATATTAACAGGCAGCAGAGGTTTTCTGTATTTCCTTAGCATTGGGAACAGCACCAGACACTGCTGAACAGTATTCATGTGAAAACTTGCAGATGAGTCCAGAGCAGCACTGACTTTCTGAAAGCTTGTGATGCTAAGAGGCACTTGCAGCAGTTGTTATCCCATGTTTGGACACTTCCAAGGTGGCTGCTTTCAGTTCAGCAGAGCAGATGCACACAAGTATTCAGCATGCTGGAAATGCATATTGAGGATGAATACAGTTAATACCACAGTAAATAAAGCAGGTGGTTGCAGGGTTGTTGCATTTAATTCATTAACAATCACTGCAATTAGGCACTCACTGCTCTTCCTCCCTGTTAGTTTCCATGTGGGCTTTACTGCAGAATTTAGTTGCAGGGGCTTTATGAGGTGTTAGACAAAAAATGCCTTGGATGAATCTTCACCAGTGGGCAAACTTCAGGCATTTGTTTTTACCATGAAAAAGACCCTCAGCTTCCTGGTGTTTGGTTTATCTTTCCCTGGATAATAAAAGCCAAGAGGTTTGCTGTAAGAGCAAGGCTGCATTTTCTGGGTTTGACTCCAAGGCACTCAGCTGTGAGCAAGCTTTTCACACATCTCGGAGCAATCTGCACACTGGGTGCCTTGCTATGGTACAGTGCTTTAATACTAAGAGGTTTTCTTTCCTTTTCACTAAAGCATATTTGTTGTGTAGTTGAAATAGATTGTGAAGCTCAAGTGTGAGCTAGAGCATCCTTAAGAAAAAAAAGTATTTGAGGTATCTTTTGTAGAGAATAAAGTATTAAAAGTGTTTCTGAGTGAAATAAATTTGAAAGAAACAGGATTTTTTATTGCAGTGGAGGGCCGTTATCTTCCATTATGTTTAATATTTTGCTGGAGATATGCTAAATACTGTCTGAATCATTAATAAATAGGTTTCTTTAGAACCATTTATCTGATTGAATTTCTGTGATTTCGTAAGCTGGAAGCTTATAAATAATCTCTTTAAATGCCTTTGTAAACAAATGTGTTTTAATTAGTACAGAGTCATCTTTGGTAGCTTACAAAAAGTCTTGTACAGCTGTAAATATGTAATTCCTGACACTTTAATAAAAGTGTTAGCTTAAAGAGGAGCGAGGCAAGTATGCTTGAGTACCAGCTTCCACTAAGCAGAGTTGGGTATATAATTACATGATTACCAACACTGCCTATGTGGCCATGATATCCAGGGCTACACGAAATAATATGAATATATTAAATTTTCAGTACCATTAAAACAATTTGCAGCAAAATTTTGTCACCACTTTAGCGTGTGACTGTGCACAGAATAAAAAGAGCTGCAGCCCTTAAAAGATGTTGCCTTGTTGTGTCAAGCTCCAGTAAGAAGGGATTGAAGCTGGTATCAGAAGGCAGGCAGAGTTTCTCACCCTCGTTTTACCTTGGTGGCAGGTGAACCCTGAATTCACACTAGGGAGGTTTTTACTGCTACATTTCAGCATTTTTTAAAAACTTTGAAATAATGATGTTTATGAGTAATGATGCTGTCAGTGTTCATCCTGACCCAGTGCATGTCACAAAGTATCCTGAGCTTCTCTTTGCTGATTCTGTCTAAAACTTGAGTGTTCCCTGTACGCAGGTATTTGCATTTCATAAATAAATCTGTGAAGAGGCTTCCTGTAAAAACATGACTGTCTTACAATTGCAGTTAGCTCACTTCTGTATTTTATGCTGAATTTCGTGTCTGGCAGGGAGATAAATTCACCTTGCTTTAAGGAGGGAACACAACCATTAGTTCACTGCTGGTGTCTCTGACCCAAAGTGGTGGGCTTGGGCCAGACTGTTTTGGTTCCTAATGTATCTGCATAACATTTGACTTCAGAAGTGACTTTTTGGTGCAGAGAAAAGTCTTCTCTGACTTTACCCTATGCACATTTTTAAGCCAGATTACAGAGTCCTTATGCAACAATGAAAAATTTAATAACTGCTCTATATTTAAACCTCTGTGTATTAACTTCATTGCACAGCACCAGGATAGGTTTGAAGGTGGAAAAAAATGAAACATTAGAGAAGGAATCAGAATGGCTTAGGTGACTCTGTCCAGTTTGTAATATTGTGTCTTCTAGATTAATTTCAAATACGTTTCTATTCTTTGAAGTTGGGGTTTACTTTTATTAAGGTTGTATAGGATTTGCTTTGTGATAGGATGTGATGCTGTCTGGTTTTTGGACCAAAATGTTTAATGTACAGAAATGACAAATTTTTAATTTTTACATTTATTTCAAATCTATTGCTTATTCTCACTGGTGTGGCTTGTAGTGATTTCGTTGCTTGAGTTTGATCTCTAGTGTCCTTTTCTTTTCAGAAGAGCACCAAACAAGCATATCTAGCAGTTGATTTGAGAGTATGTCAACCTCCTGTACACAGAGCCGGTTTAGTGGAGTAAAACTGGGACATCTGAAACAGACACATGTTCAGTCACACAAGTGTTTGTTGAGTCACACAAGTGTTTTTAGCACTAAGGTACCCTACAGAAAGCACAGTTAGGGCCTGCTTGTGAGGGCAGCATTGTTTCATGCCTGCTTCAGTGGTGCACTCTGGTGAGAGGTACGATGGGCTGTGCATGTGGAAGCAACATCATGTCTAACTCTGCCAACTGCTGGAGCCAGTATGAAGGGAAAATCAGGGCATGCAGTGTGGGAATTCAGACATTTAGTGGCTTTTTGGCCATTTCCTAACCTTCCAGGTCCTTCCTCCATCAGCTGGAGATGGTGCATGTCTGAGATGCCGGTATGGCCAGGACAGCTCCATTGCCAGACTGGGAGTCTGCTAGTAGCAGGGAGCAGGTGTGGACCAGACAGAACTGTACTGGGATTCCCCCATGGTGACAGACTGCTGATAGAGTCGCTCCCTCCTTTCTGCAGCCAGCTCTGGGTCAGCAGAGAATGGGTACATGGGAGAGTCATTCTTTTGTGCTCCATGGGGGCAGTGAAGTGAGACCTGGAGGATGTGCAAGGTGAACACTTGTCATGAATTTGACTTCTCTGTAGTGAGCTTTATGCTCTTGCTCACAATTGTTCAGAAACAGATGAGCATGGCCCTTCCGGCACTTTCAGCAAGTGACCTCTGGCAGTCAGGAACACGATGCCAGCACTGGGAACTGTTTATCTTTGGATGCAGCTTCCAGGAAATGCCCACCCCATGCTACCCACCATAAACATGTGGAGGGCTGTTGGAAGCTTGTCTGCAGTGAGTGCCCAGCTGGGGTGGCAGGATGGACAGGAACTCAGTAATGTCACCTGGATCATGAGTGTCTGTGGCCATTTAATGTCACTGGGGCCTGGCTGAGGCGTGCCATGCTGAGGACTGAGCAGCTCATTTGGGATATGCACCTTGCCTTTGCAGCTGGCTTTGTGCAGCTCAGTGGCCTCTAAATAAAGCCTGTAGATTTATACTTGAATGGTTTAGGAAACACACCTTTGCTGCTGTCAAAAAGCCGTGCAACTGCTGCTTGAACTGGTGTCTGATGGCTGCAGGCCATTTCTCTCTGCTGTGCTGGACCTGACAAAGCCCTGGAGAGCCCCTGTGGAAAGGCTGCAGTGGATCAGGTCACTCCACAAACCTACCAGCAGTCTGTCAGTCAGAGTGGCACAGGTTCAAGCCACACAGCTGGGGATGTTTTGCTGGTACGTGAATAGGAACAATCTTGTGAGTCAGATGCTGAAGGGTTACAGGCAATTTTGGATTTACATGTTCATAGACATGGATGTGTGTCTGTGAGTGTTTATGGCTGTCTGGGTAAATCTTCAAGAACCTCCCAAGGACTGACTGCCTTTTTGGGCAACCTATCCTGGTTGTTCACCACTGCCCCAATAAAAAATTTGTTTCCCAGTGTACATCCCGAACCTCTGAATCTACAGCCATTGCCTTTGTTGTATTATTTAGCCCTACAGAGAAGTATTTTGTTCCCATTGCAACCGTCTGTCAAGTAGTTGTAGGAATTTCTTGGAGTTGCTGCAGTTTCCTTGGAATGAAGATTATCCAGGGTGAATAATGGACTTTTTTGTTTCTTTTTTTTTTCCCCTGCATCTTAGTATTCCATTTCTTAGTGTGCTGCTTGGATTTCCATCTGGGATTTCATATATGCAGCAAAGCTTATTGACTATTATTTAATAGACTCATTTAACACAATTCTGAAATTGATTAGGGTCAAAGATCTCAATATGTCTTTGTATGGCAGCCCTTTCTGTGAGAAGTGGTGAACCTGCCTTTTCACAGCCAAACACTTGAGCAAACTGGAGTCTCCAAGGACTAGAGTCAGTGAGTGATCTTCCAGTGATGGTCTTCTGGTAGATGTCCTTGTTCTGTAGGAAAAGTCTTAAAACTCCTTTTTGCTGCTTTGACCCTCCATGCTGTGGGGCTCCAGGGTTCTGCCATGGGCTCTGAAAGCCCTGCCTCTACTGCCCATCGTGGCTTAAGCGGATTCAAAACCAGTTTAAGGCAGTTCCTGCTGGTAGCCTTTGGGTCAGATGTCAGCAGGTGGCTTTGTCCTTTATGTGAATGTGAGGAGCTACCAGACAGCTGCTGGACATGCCCCTGCCCTGGAATGCTGACCAGCCTGGGCTTATCAAGCACTAGAAGAGCTGTAAAGAAGACTCAGGACCCTGCTGTGAACCTGCTTATGGGGAAACACTGGAGTCTTGATCATCTGGCACAAAGGGCAATGTGATAAATCAGACTGGGCATCCATGTTCCTCTCCATGTGTGGGGCTACACCCAAAAGAGAGAGCTGCAGGCTTGATTTGGATTTTGGATGGCATTTTTTAGATCCCTGCCTTCCCAGATGAAATCAGTATCAGTGATAGGAGGGGATATTTCTGTGCATCCACCTGAGGCGAGGAAATTGCCCTTTTCTGTCAGCTCTGGTGTCCAGGCAGATACCACACTGGGGTTGGAAGCTGGAGCTGAGCATAATTACCCAACTTCAGCCATGTTTCATGCACAGAGACTGTTACCCTGTTGCTCTGACACCAGGCTGCTTTTTTTTCCCCCTTTCTTTTTGTTATTTTTTTAGGTGGAATTTAAGGCGTGAGCTGCAAAACACAAAGCAGCTCTGGCTGTGATTACCTCTGTGAGTGCCTTTCCCTCCTCCTGTGGTCACAGGCAGCCGAGGAAAAGCAAAAGCTGTCAGGTCCCTGCAGAAAAAGAGAGAAATTAGTGCTGGCAGAGTCTGTACGAGACAACTTATCTGCTGTGAAGTTTGAGTCCCTTGTTCCTGCTGGTGTGATCTGTTAATGTAACATGCCTGAAATGTTTTCTTACATTCTTACAGTTTTTTCTAAGATGTGCAAGATGAAAAACGTAGGGATATTTACTCCAGTACTAGAGAAGTTGTGGTGGGCTGGTTTTCTTTTTGTACTTTCACAATCTATGCTATTGATTATAATTCATGAATTAGTCACATAAACATGTCTGCATTTATGTAAAGATCTATGTAAAGCTTATGCTTTAAAATCTGTAATGGATTCATAGGTGTTGAGTAATTAGATGAAAGAAAAAGTCCTTTTAAGAAAAAAAAAAAGTGAAGTTAGAGGAGGTCTTTCAGCAAGTGTGTTTAGCATATTAACTGCTATCAGTATCAGCTGGTAGTACTGGAAAAGCCTTAAAGCAGTTTTGTTAATATTCAGCCCTTTTAATTCTTCTCACTGGTCATTTAGAAATACTCTTCTTAGATTCAGTCCCATGTTCTTCCTGGCACTTCTGTAAAGTCCTGCTCTACTGGGCTGGCAGGTAACATTAAAGAGTTTGTGCTTTAAAAAGGCACACGGCCATGCCCCTGAACCTTGGTGATATTTCTGTGAACTCCCCAGTTGATGGCAAGGAAGTGCGCTAAAGCCTTGCTTTCTTCTCCCTGTGGTAAGCAGACTTTCCTCAAATAGCAAGAGGCAGGTAAGTTCAGTATGTAGTCTGGTTTCATTAATGTTTTCCAGAATTAAGGCTAAGTAAATCTCACATCAACAGTTCTGTATATTCCTTATCAGACTTTTAATTGCTCCAAGTATATTGCTCATTCTATTTCTAGGTGTTTACCTCTCTATTTACAATTTGGTACCATTCTTCTCCTCTTCCTTCCCATATGCTCCTTCATCTTCAGTCCCCACTTTCTTGTCATCAGTCTAAGTACAGTTGCATCCAGCTTGGGCTGAGTGAAACAGGCTCATGTGGGTATGTTCAGAGGCCATTTAGAAAACAAGAAGATTATTTGAATTTAGTCCCTGGAACAAGTTTTTGTATTTAAAATGCAACTACCCCAGGTAGCTGTTAGAGATTACAGATGCAGAAATAAAAATTTGCCTCATTAAGATTTTCTGTATAAATATCAGTAGTCCCTAATTTGGGTATTTCACTATTTTAAAGATTGATATTCCAGTTTAAGGTAGCAGCCTCAGGGGATCTGATTGGGCTCTTTTTGTGAATACTTCAGCCAGTCTTTGATGGTGTTGTTTAAATAAAATCATTTAGATGCTTAAGTTTAGAACTTTGTATTTAAAAACAAACCCTACACCTAAACAAAAAGTCTGTCAGCAGTTTTCTCTTGTGAATCAGATTTTTACCAAAAATCCTTTTTCCCTAAGTGGCTTGAAGAAAAAATTTAAAATTTTATGGAAATGCTTTGTGGTTTCTTAGCTAGTACACTGCTGATTTATAGGCAGACAGAACTACATGTGTGAGTATGTAGTCATTGCTGTTCTCTATTAGTTGTGTTTTGCTTTGGGTTTTTTCAACGTTAATTCTCAGGTTGTTTTCACGTTGCACTAATAATTCCAATTACAAACATTTAATTTGTCATTTGGTGCATATTAAACCCTGCTGAAGAGCGTTTGTGCCCCAGAGCGTTGGTCCATTTCAAACACTGATGCTGGACTGTGGTTCTGAACTCATTGTTCAAAAGAAAGTTCGTTCTTGACCAGAAGTGTTGAATTCCCTGCAGTGTTTGTTTCCTTCATGCAGCATTGAGAAAATTTGAAAAAGATGATTATTCACCTCACTCTTGGGATCTGCTTCAGTTCCTCTTACGGCTGTGAGGGCAATGCCAGCTCCAGGTCATGGCTTTGCTCAGCCTGTAACAGGCTGGCAGAAAGGAGGATAGGAGTTACTCATGGAAGCACTTCCACAGCCATTTCTCATTGCAGAACCGTGTGGATTCCTGTTCAAGGGCTGTGAATTAAAACCAGGAGAGATTTTCTTTAGGATGGAACTGCAGAAACACACTGCCATGCAGTTCTTTGGTTAGCCACTGCCTTGTTTTGGAGAGGTCAAGCCACACTTCCATAGATTGTTGTATTGCCAGATGCTTTCTAGTTTGGAAAACGTTTGTAGAAATATACTTTGTTCATCCTCTTTTTACTGATAGATATGGCAGTAGTACAGGAGAGATTGTTGGGAGCAGCAGTAGTGATACTGTCAAGGGAGTAACAGAGAAAGCAGCACCCTGTTGTTGAGGAATATGGCTGGAAATGTTTCTTCTTGTTTGTTTATAATAAACCCAGTGCAGTGAGAGGAAGAATTGCCTCCTTCTGGGGGAACTGTGGGTCAGTAGGAGGGAGAAGAAGGGGCATCAGGCCCTCCCTGTTAAAATACATTGATAAACCATGGCTGGAAACAGTTCTGAGCTGTGAAGAGCTGCATGGATACCCTTGACTTGCATAGCTGGAGTGTGTCCTATTGCAGCAGGCAGGGATTGCAGTGGGGACAGGGGGATCAGGGTCTGCAGCTGCCCACAGCTCTGTCTGTGCCTGCAGAATTCCCTGCATTGGAGCAAAATGCAAGGTTTTTGGCCTTACCCAGCCACAGGTTGTGTGCAGCCTTGCCTGGATGTCTCAGATCTCTGAGCATACTCCCCTTTGGTTAAGATGGGACTGACCAGGCTGAGCAAAGTGCTCTGAAACACAGGTATGAGCCTCTGTGTGAGTGTGCCAAGCAGCATTACTGCATTTCAAGTGACCTTTCAGTCTGAAACTCTGCCAAAGGGAGGGGAAAGGAAGCCACGGTTGACTCGAGCTCTGCACAGAGATCCTGCAAACAGATGGTGTTTGCATATAGGAGATTCTGGTCGGGTGCAACTCCACTACAACTCTTGGTTTTTGATGATTGCAGGCGGGCTAAACTCCGGCTATATTTGGAACAGCTAAAACAGCTTGTGCCTCTCGGGCCGGACAGCACCAGACACACCACTCTAAGTCTGTTGAAAAGAGCTAAGATGCATATCAAGGTAAAAACATTCATCCATGTTTTTATTCCTTTCAAGGGAGAATCTTCCAGAATGTGTATCCATAGAGAGGAAACAAATTTTCACACAAAATCCATTTCCATATGTCCAATCTTCTGGATTTATTGGCCTTTATTACTTGCAGGGATTTCAGTCACAGTGTCAAAGTTTAGTGTTTTGCAATTTAGCATCTCAGATATATAAAACAGTGGTTTTGTGATTTCTTAGTCGCTAACTAGTGTATTTAATACACTATAATTTAATTTAAATTACACTATAATAAAAAAATCTATCAAAGCTATTCTTTAATTAATATATTTATTTTTAAGAACCAAGCAAAGTAGCATTGTACTGCATTTACTAAAATGTAAAAAAGCCACATCCATTAATGATGAAAAAAAAAATGGAATCAAAAATATCATATTTATGAGTGAGCCTTACCCCATCAGCATTTTGTTGACCAGGTTCTCATTTAAATTAAACAAAAAATTAAATGCAATCTCCTGATAGTTGCTGCTCCCCTTGTTACAAGTTTAAAAAAAAAAACAGCCTTAAATCTCACCTATGATCCAGCAGCAGTGCAGGTTCTACATTTGCACAAGTAATTCAAAGGAAATTATTCCTCAGGCCTTCTCTCTCCAAAGACACCTTCACTCCCATTTTCACTGTCATTGTTTTCAGGGAACAGGGTTATATGCAGAAATAAGACAAAGAGGTATTCAAATGTAAAAGTTAAAGAACAGGTTTCTGCTGCTGTGTCCAGGACTGTAATTACTCATCTGGCATTTTTTCAGTGTTAGAGAGAAACAGGTCAAGAAACGTGTCAGGCAAAATTGAACACTGCCAGTAATCTTGGAATATTTTGGAGAACATCCTGCTGATGCACAGCTTTAAGATTCACTGCTGTTACAGAAGTGGGTGTGATTCATATAAAGAAATAAAGATTAGTTTAAGCAAAACCATTCTTGTGAACAAGTTTACAGAGCTACCTTTTCAGCACTTCTAAGCACATTTACTCCAGCTGGGCAACCCCTGTTTTTACCATTTGAGATTTTGGCCTCTTGTTTATAATTCAGGCTAACATGCATGAAAGGCACTGCATGTGGTTTTTGTCTTGGGCTGCCCCCCTATGATGGGCTTATGCATACAAATTGAAGAAGTGTTTTTACAAGTGGCGAGTGTGCGAGATTAGCCCTGCAGTTACCATTTCAGCTGCTGATAAAAAAAGCTGGGAACAGATTCTTTCCAGATCTCTCTTGCACAGCACCAAGTACTCGTCTTCTGAAAACCCAGACTGAAGTTTAACTTTCTTTTTAAGATTTTAACTGAACCTGCCCAAACTGGGTTAGGATTTAATTGCTGCCCTTTGTCAGGTCAGCTCCCTCCCCTGCCCTGCCAGAGCTTGCCCGTGCCCAGCTGGCATTTTGAGCACAGTCATTTGTTCTCAACTTTTCACACACACACGCCCCCCATATATTGAGATCTGCTCTGAAAGACTGGATGGTTTTGAGTCTCCTGGATATGAATCACTGAGTTCTTTCCTAAAATAGTTGTTAGAGTTTAGGATTGCAGCCAGGAAAATACAGGAAAAGGAAGTCTGATCAATTGGGCACATTTGGTTTGTTGTGTACATGGATGTACCAACCCCTTTTCCTATTATAACATTGTGTATCCACCTATGATGATTATCTGCAGAGTGTATTGCCTGGGAGGGGGCTTAAAATGTGGTGGAAGAAGGTAGATTTCATTAAGCCAGGAAACTGCCCTATTCAAGGGTGTCAATTATTTTCAAACACTTTTATTTCAGGCTTGCATGGGAACAGCAAGATCTCTGAAAGGGTTTTGCTTGTGTTTTGCTGTGCACTGTCCCAGCCTGCTCTCCTGAGAAAACCAAGCCTAGGTTCATTCAGACGGCAGGGAGGAGACTTCAGCAGCTGGATTCACTCCCTGCACATCTCCTAAATCTCAGTGATCATGTAAACACAGCTCACAGAGAAATCTGCTCACTCTTACGAGTGCTTTTACTGCTACAACCTGTAATTTACTGCATCAGATAGATAATTTTTTTAATAATAAAAGGTGTTTTGATTTGTGTATCCTTCATGCATTTAATCCCATCATACTCTTAAAAATTTTTCCCTAATTATGCAGTCAATTTTTTTAAATGGCTAGCAGTGATTTGGAGAAGGGCTCAGTTCAAGTACAAAAAGGTACTTTATTCCTGTTACTGTATTTGGACCAACAGTGCAGCACATTTTATCGGGTGTGAAGCATTCTTTTTATTTGCAAAATTAATACCTGCTTTTATTCTGTCAGAGGGGAGATTTTAGGTAGATATGTGAAGGATCCTTTCACAGGCTGTTCGCCGAGAAATTCTGAATTAATACCACCGACTTTGTAGATGATATCACAGAATTATCATACTTGCTCTTGAGAAGTTCAAGAAAAAAAAAGCAAGAATAAAGAGAGCTGTTAGTAAATTCCTCCTTCTATATATAATTAATGCTGCTTATTGTTAATGAAGCATTTTAAATGCTAAAATTTTCCATGGCCTGTGGTAGGAGGGAGAACATTCAGAGGCTCACGATGGTTCCTTTATGGTGATAGGTGGAGTAAAAGACTCATCTAAAGATGCACTATGTTCTCACTGAAACCTGAGCTGTGCTGGAGTTATCAAAGATGATGCTGGTTTCGCCTGATAAAATGATTTAAATATTCCCCACAACCAAGGCAACAATAATTTGGTCTTAGTCAGGGAGCGTCTGTTAGTGGCAAGAGAGTCTCTGAGGGATTTTTTAAAAATTATTATTATTTTTCCCCTGTAACCATATATCTTACTGTGAAACAAATTCAGCCTGCTAAAATTGTACTGACCTCTACAGAATGCTAACTGAAAAATCGGAATTTTAGATTTAACTTTAACTTTATATTGATTAATTAAAATACTTAAATTGCTTTCAAATTACTGTTTAAGAGAAGACCTTAAGTTACTTATGCTTTGACATGGGTACAAACTGCCAGCTCACTGTGTTTCTCTCCCTTTAAGAAATTGGAAGAACAGGACCGAAAAGCTCTCAATATTAAAGAACAATTACAGCGGGAGCACCGCTACCTCAAGCGCAGGCTGGAGCAGCTCTCCGTGCAGGGCATGGAGCGAATCCGCACTGACAGCATGGGATCAACAATATCCACTGACTCTGAACAAGGTAACGCAGCCAGGCCTTCCCAAAGGGCCTGCAGCAGCAGGGGGAAAAGGGAAGTAGGGAAACAAGGAAATGTCATTTAGAACTAAAACCAAGCTTTCAACAAAACCCAGACAAAATTATTCCATAATGCAGTTTGAAAAGTAAAAACATAAGGCATCTTTTTCACATTCTTTGAAATTTTTTTTCCTAATCAGTTTTGAAGCTGTTAATATTGTGTGTATTTTAAAAGCTATTTGTCCTGCATGTGTTTTTACCAGTTTTTTAAACAATTACCATTTAATATTTTGAATTTTTAGTGTAATTATTGGTAAAGCTGGCATAATATTTTCTCATGGAAAAAAAAATCTTATTTAGCCTAATTCATTTGTGTGAATAAATTATTTCCACATCATTTATTGTAAAATTTTAAAACATTTTCTGTGCAACGATCACCAAGAGTTCTGTGCATTTGGTTCTTATTTAAGACAGCTTTTCAAGCTGGCAGCTGCCATTTCTTATTTTCCCATTTGGAAGTTTTTCTGGCAGAACAGTTGCCCAGGCTGGCTGTTTCTGGGCCCAAGGGGTTGAGTGGTTGATCTTGGAGCAGTTGCCTGGGGATAGGTGGTCACACCATGGGCAGCCAGCACCTGCATGGTTGGAATTACCATGGACAGTTCTGCAGTAGGACAGCCTCTGAGGGCCAGCTTTTTTCTAAATCAGTGTCTGTGTGCAGGTTGGAACAGTTCTGGGAAAGCATTTCGTATTTATCAAAGTTGCAGGGTGCCCCCATCACGGGAATGATTGGTATCTGATTCTGTTGATTTAGAAAGTTGAACAATTGCTTTATTAAAACTATACTGTATTACATTACAATTATATTAAAGAGAGATACTATACTATACTATACTATACTATACTATACTATACTATACTATACTATACTATACTATACTATACTATACTATACTATACTATTCTATGTAATACTGCTAATTGAAAAACTCATGTCTGTCTGCAGACTGACAGTCCACACAGCTTGGACCTGCTGGGCTCATTAACATAAACAATTTCTACCAGAATCTAATTACTAAATTTGTTTAGGTAAACAATCTTCTTAATACATTCTACATCTGCAAAACACTAGGAGCGGCAAGCAGAGATAAAAATTGTTATCCCTCTGTGCTTCTCCAGGAAAAATCCTGAGAGAGAGAATTATGTCTCTCTCTGTTCAGAGAATGTGAATGCCACAGGTATTGCTGTCATGCAGTATATTTATGTGGCTGAGGGCAGAAGGGATTTTAATTCTCAGGTGGACAAGATGATCCTTTCCTCAGGAATTACTGTGCCAGTTCTTGTTTTTTTTTAGTTTTTGCAACTGAAGTGTGATTCAGGTGTTGATTGACACTGGCCTATGACCAGTCGCTACAACTTTCTGAAAATGTGCCTTCTTATGTTTTCTTTAGAAGTAGACATTGAAGGAATGGAGTTTACTCCAGGTGAAATGGACAGTATTGGAAGTGCCAGTGATGCTGAAGACCACTACAGTTTGCAGAGCGGTTCGAGTGACGGAGGTTACACACATTCCCGCAGACTGAATGCCAGGCTCTCATAGTGCCTGAGTTACCCGCTCAACTCAGGACCATCTGACTGAAGCACTTATATATGAATATTCCAGAGGTGTCAACTGCCACTCTTCCGGGAAACCCCAACCACAATACTCTGACATGGAGGTTTCTTACCCACGGTTCCCTGCACTGTAACCACAATATTAGATATTGTAAATCATGGGTTTGCTGCAGAGAACTGTGGTTAGGTACAGTTGTGACTTAAAGCTAGCTTGATGTAGCCATCCTGCAAATTAAAGGAAATAAATTATGTCGTTCCATTCAAGAAGTATTAAATTCAAACTGTTGGAAGCATGGCGTAAGGGAGTTTGACAGTTTTATTTTGATTTTGCAGAAACCATTTTCAAACATGGAAGAATAAATGAAATCTACAATGTCTTAGTGATTCAGAGATACAAAAACCTAAAACTACTTTTTGTGGTATTTTTTCATGAAAAAAACCCCAAACCCAACACATTTTGAATGCTGTATAGCGGGCTCCATAGAGTAAATTCTTTCAGCAGTCGTTGTTTGGGTGAAGCAGGCAGATAAATCTTCAAATCTCAAATGATCTTTAGAAAAGGTTGTATTTACAAGTCACTACTGTACTTCAAAATGGGGGAAAAGCCAGCTCTAATAATGACTTCATGTGGGATGATCTCAACTTTCTTTTGCTTTTTGTATTCAATATCCAACCAGCAGCAAATCATTCTATCCATGTTAACGGGAGCAGTAGAAAGCAACATGGCAGTTTTAACCTGTTACCGTGGAATGGATGACATTTGAAGCATTTCAGTGGTTTTATGGGTTGTTGTTTTCATTTCTTTCTCTGAAGAATACAGAACTCAAGTGATCCAGTTTGTGATAGTTAATCTTTCCTTGCAAGGAAATGAAATCTCTGCTTGTATTTTTTTTCTTCTCTTCTATTTACACATGTCAATACATTCTTATGGAAGGCATGGCTTAAAATTACAGTATTCAGCTAGAAGATAATTAATTTTTTTTTCTTTTGCACACTATAATTGCATTTTCTATTCTTAAAAAAAGTGCAAAAAAATTAAAATGTATGCTGTAAAACAGCAAAGTTTATTTAGTACTCATCAAGCTGTTCAGAACATATTTACCCAAATTGTAGCAATACTATGAAGATGTATTTTAATACAACTTCTGCTTAGTGAAGTCATTAGAGCTTGGCTTGCCGGGTAAGAAAAAAATGGACCAGTCTTTGCATTATCTGTTTAAAGAAGGTCTTTTAAAAAAATTTAAAAAAAAGAAGAAAAAAAAAGAAAAAATTGAAAAAAAAAAAAAGAAAAAAGCTATAAACACTTTTAGGGAAGTGATTTTAGCAAGTGTAGTCTATATTTCCTGTAAGAGATTTTGTATTATATTTTCCTAAATGTTCTCATTTACTTGTATAAGGAGGGGAATGGTACAGACCCAGACCAGAGTCTCAGGGACTCTTCACCTTTGTCATATTGTGCCTTGGTGACCATTTATGTATGCCTCTCCTTCTCATTGTTTAAAGGACAACTAAGCTTTGTCTCAAGACTCTCTGTTCAAATGGTCAGTTGTCCACCTTCTTACGGATGAAGCAGAGAGGTGTATTTATATCTTCACCCTCTCACAACTGATTCAGTGTGGCTTTAAATAAAATCATGAAATTAGGTTTTGGTGCGAGGGTTAATTGTCTTTGTATGAGCCCTCCCTTGGATTCTTCAGCACCCAAATCTATTTTTTGTTAGCTTATAAAGTCAGGGTCTCTGTGAGACCAGCGCTCAGTGGCTTGGGAAACACAAACGTACTGTGTAAGGCTATGGGATGTCCAAGTGTGGTGCCATTTTTAGCATTCAGATACAAGACCTCATGACAGACTGACCATAATGATCAAAAGCAAAGGTTCAGTTGTTCTTTCAACATCTGACATATGTGTCCTCCCTTTGGCTCTTACAACACGGAGTAGAAATATGAATACATTTTGTGGCAGCTTACAGATCCTTGTTTGCACTCTCGCTTACTGCTTGGAACTTGCCAACAAGGAAACGTATACATTTAATTTACATAACCTAATGGATGGCCACCCCTACTTTGGCTCTGGGGAGGGGCCTAAGGTTATCAACTCTGGCAGCTGAATAAGAAAACAATTAACCTTTTCTGTGATGCAGGTTTTGGTATTACATTCTATACACCTTGCATATTACTAAAATCCTCATTGTTGGGGAAAGCACACAGCAATATACTCATTGTGTGTAGCTGACAAGCAGCAGAAATTACTAGCTCCTTTGGTGCATATGTAACTAATTTCCAAATCATGGAAAAAAAAAATAAGAGTTTACTTTAACACACGACTGTTAACAGGAAAAAAAAAGAGGCTAGTATATTGTTGCTGTTCATTTATTATATAATGAACACATTCATGGATTGTAAAGTGTTTCCTTTCATGACAAGCAGCTCTTGCACAGAACCTCCTAATGAAAAGAGATTTGAAACTTACAGAAGGAAAAACGAGACTTTAAATTGAACATTATTGTACCTTAGGTCAACCTGAAATTTTCCTTTTAAAGATGAATGTGCTAACTTAATGAGTTCTTCCACGCTGGGTATCCATGGCTTTGTAGATCTTATATTTTCAATAAAAATTACTCGAATAATCTTGAGTGGAAATAAAAAGGGTTTATTTGTTTTTACTTTTTCAGTTGTTACAGCTGGGAGCTATTAACGCTGGTAAAGAAAAATGACACCATACTGCCTGTGTCATTCTCCCTCGAGCACAGCCCAATTTAAGGTGGAATTTTCAGGCACAGCCCCTGGACAGCAGCAGCCCTGTTAGAGGCAGAGGCACAGCAGATCCTAGGGTCAGGTTTAGGGGCTGGCCTGTCCCCCCAGCAGAGCTGCAGTCAGTGGGGACAGCCGGGGCTCTGACATTCTTTAGGTTGAGCAGCCAGTGCAGCACTGCCTGTGGCCACAGCACCTTGGGATGCAAGCAGTGTTATTTTTATTATTTTTTCTCAGCTGGACACGTGTGTGTGTGCCCCGTGTGTGTGCACAAGTGTACCTGTGCCCACAGTGGGGCTGCAAAAAGCAAACTGTTTGCTGCAGGATTAAATCCTGCCCCCACCTTGGCAGCTCTGTCGTGTTGTCGTGACCGCGCTTTTAGCAGGCGAGGAGGTGCTGCTGCTCAGTTCATCCATTTCCTCTGCCCTTACCACACTGGAAAAGGAGTAGGGACACGATTACAGGGCTGCTAGGTCATTTTCTCTGTGGAAGGGGCTCTGGAGAGATGAAGTCATCGCAAAGTTTTTTTCTGGAGACGCAGAGGTTTGGCCTGTTTCCTGGGGGAGAAGAAAGGAAGGGCTTTCCCTTGCAGCACGCAGGTGTCGGAGGATGCACGCCTCTGCGCTGCTCCTGGATTAGTGCTTCCCCAGCTCCCTGCCTGCACTCTGGCATCACCTCAGGGAGGCACAAAAAAAAAAAACAGCCTAAAATTGTTAGTTCTTTCTGCATATTCTCTGCTGCAATTCAGAGGATGAATCCTCCTTCGCATCCATCCTCTCTCTGCCCAGCTTGTACCGTGCCAGGCCCATTGCAGCTCATCTATTTATCTTCTGAAAAAAGCAGCTTTGGCAGCAGAAGCTCTGCAACACATTATTAACCAGAGACTGGATGTCTTCTGCAAAAAAAAAACTTGCTTCAGAGTGAGTTTTAGCAGGTTAAAACAGAAATAAAAAAGCCTCCCAAAAATTCACGAGAATGACAGTTTTCATGTGCTGTTTATAGATGAGTTTCAATCCTAATTTATTAGTATAAGATTTGGAGTTGAAAAAAATGACGTCAAATCTAACACATCTAACTTGATCTAACTTACAGAATTAAGACTGACTTCAATGGTGTTATATTTTGACATGGATGAGTATGGGTTCAACTACACCACATGCACATAATTATAGAAGTAGAAAAAAAGTTACTTGTTGATCTGCAAATAAGTTACAGTGACAAATACCAGTATTCTCAGCACCTGACTGTGCACTTTGCATAACCCATTTCGGTGGGTGAGCTTAAAATGCCAAAAGAGGAGAACTGGGCAATAGAAAGAGGTGAAGTTAAAAGTGTGGGCTCTGCCTGCAAACCTGCTCCGGGTGGGTACTTCTGCTTTTCCGAGGTACTTACAGCAGTCTCTCCTCCTGGACAAGTGATTATTTCACCATTTTTATAACTTTTTGGCAGACTGGTAATTAGTGGTGAAATTTTTAATCCTTGTGGATCAGCCATGTGGAAAGAAACACATTTTTGAAAAGAACCACATCATCACAGCTTTTAATTAAGTAATATTAATTTTATATATTCAATTTTATGATGCTGCTGATAAAGGAATGTCTTCAAAACAAATTACTGTTTCATAAATCTGTTAAATTTGTTTTTAAATGGTAGAGGCCATCGGTTGTGTGTGGTATGAGCCAGTAACAGTGCTGATATTTAATCCATTAACTTACACTTTCCAAAATTGATGAAAGAATAATTGAGACCCTTTAGGAACCCTTTAAGGAAGAGCTGTACTCCCTACAAATACTAATGGGGCAAACACATCAGAAATTAATTTTGCCAGCAATGAAATGAGGCAATTTGCTTAAGTGACTGTCTAAATGCACTGTTGTTAATTGGTAGCTGTAAAGAAAACATCCAAGTGTGTTCTGTAGCTACCCAGAATTAAAATGCAGGGGGTACGTGAAACAGAAAAGACCATTTGGTCACCTTGGCTGTTCTCTCTGCTTCAAGCATTGTAAATAAGCCCAGGAAAGGATTCCTGGGGAGGCATGGCCAGCCAGAGGCTTGCCTTTGGCAAAGCAAAGTGAAGGTGCCCCAAGTTCACAATTCCTTTCTTTCATTTTGCACGAGAGGCATAAACTGTGGTTACACAGGATTTATGGCACTGGAAGGGTCTGTGCAGGAGGGATGTTTAAGATGAAATTTTGGTGCAGGTGAAGCACTGACTGAGAGCCTTCTGCTGCTTACTGGTACAATTGTTACCTAAAGGTGTTAGTGGGTGGGTTCTGTGCCAGAGCCTCTGGGTCCCAGAGCCAAAGGAATGGTTCATAGTCTGTGAGATGCATTTGACTGTACTATACAGATTCATTTGTACACACGTACATGGCGCTTGCTACATTCTGTAGCACACAGAGTATTGTGTTGTATCATTATCTCGTCATTATATAAATACAAATTTTTATACCTTTTTGTTGTGTTACTCAGGTTTTTTTTAAACTTTCATCACTTGTTTTTTGTGCATAGTGTTTCTTCTCTTTGCAGTTCTTTACATATTGCAAATCTTTACATGTCAGCTTATTTCATGTCAGCTATTTCATAAGGAGCTCACTGTGTTTTAGCAATTCAAATTAATAGCATGGTATGAAGATTGGGGTGCTACTTAGACTTCTTTTACACACACTGGCCCATTGAAACCCCAACAGTCATTAATCTTATTTGTCTCTAACCATGGGTGCTGTATAAATTTCCATTATTATATTTCTGAAGACAAACTAACCTGTTTGCAAAGTGCAAATTGAAATGCATTAGTGTCTGTTCTAAGTAATTATACTTGAAATAATTTCAGCTCAGTACAAGACAGGGAAAAAAGCATTAAAAGACAGCCTACAAGTTCTGCATGTTTATTTTGTCAAATATGAAAGTCACATCACAAGTGATGTGCAGCCAGACAAAAACAAGCATTTTAGCTGATGAGAGATGAGAGAAAGGACAGAGCTGAAATCCTTCTGTAAATTACATTGTTTTTTCTCAGCTGCAGTGTGTGACATCCCCTGGTTTGTGTTTCAGTTTGTCACACATGTTGGTACTAAATGCAGTGTAGTTTTACACTGAAATCATGGCCAGTAGCTAGTTGATACATTTGTATTTGATTTGAATAAGCGGAGCTGCTGAATCAGTAAGATGTTCATGTGCAAAGCATAGTAAACTAATTTTTCTATCACAGTTTTCTTTGCAATTAACATTATCACAAAACAAATATAAAATACAATCTAGCTCTTAATAACTTTTTATAAATTAATCTCCAACAGAACAAAATAGCTGTAATAAGATTTTAGCAGTGCTGTACTTTGTGACAGCATCAGTTTTCTCAGCACAAGAATTGCACTGGGTAAAAAAAAATATTATAAATATGGTGGCACTCTTTTTGTAAATCCTGTACAGTTTATGATCTGTACAGCTCTGTTTATGGTATTTGTCATATCATACCATTTTGTTTAAAAGAAAAATAAGTTTCCTCATTTTGCTAATAATGTATGTTTCAAATTTAATACTGAACATCCAGAGGCTTGCTTTACCTATCAGGATGAAAATTAGGGTTTTCATTCAAAACAGGGTCAGGAGAGTAAACAAACAATTTTCTAGGAGAAAGAACATATTCCTTTGTGCATTATATGTTTAAATACATTAGGAGTTGTAGCCTGAACGTGTAGGAGCTTCTTGTATATTTACAGTACTGAATCCAACAAAGCTGAAGGAAAGTAATCACTCTGACCTGCTTTTCTGGGAATACAAGGTCTCAGAATGAAATCTACCATTCCTCTGGAGAGAAGATCCATGCACTTGGCAAAGAAAGCAAGCTGGTGCCAAATTCTTGTCTTCTGACCTTGTTATAATATAAGTTCACATGGCACTTTAAAGTTGTTCTTAATCAAGAATACAATTTTGCTTAAAGCAATGAATTACATTTTAGGTGAGGGTGTTTCCAAAGAATAATTGTTCCAACAATCTGCAGCAGGGACCTTTGCAATCCTGCTGCAGTGAACAGACGTGCAGTGTGATGCAAAATCAAAATGCTGAACAGTTGCAGTTCACCAGCTAAACGCCTATTTCCTTGCCTCCTCTGTGTTGATTTTTTCCCCCCAAAACCAAACCATAACCTAAACAAACCCCTAAAGCAGTAACAAGCAAATGAGGTTGAGTTTTTCCTCTGACAGATGTATCCCAGTGGGATGGTTCAGTGCGATGCCTGTGGTGGCACTGCACTCCTTGGCTGCTGTGACAGCCTCAGACGATGGGGAACCGAGAGCTCCTCTCTGAGGTGTCAGGCACAATGATGTCATATTTTGCAGTGGAACAAACAGAACATGGTAAGGATGGAATACTGCAGAGCTTGCAGACATCCTTCCAGAAATGCTTATGCTTTAATCTGCTGGAATTCACCATAAAATGGCTTGTAAAGGCAATATGCTATCTAAGCAGCCTCTCCAGTTCTAGGAAACAGATGCAAAACAACTGCTCCTAGAATGGAAAAAAAGGGTAAGGTAAGCCTTAATTATGTTTTGACTGAACACAACCAAAAAAAAAAAAAAGATGAATCAGAGGAAAACAATCTTGACCCAAAAGGAGCTGCAAAAGCAAATGCTGAAGTACATGGGTCTGAGGTTGGGTGGGGAAAGGGGCTGTTAGAAATTCTGATGATATGTTTGTAGAAGGCTGTTGTTTAATCTCTGCCCTAAGAGCTGATGGATGGTCTAACAGATGAAAACTTGTTTCTCTTCAGAGGCTTGTTCTTTCAAAATGAGAATTTTAAGTGCACAGTGTTCTGACCTAAAATATTTCAATTCTAGCCTGAATTCCTATGCCAGCAGGGATTATGAGATCATGCTGTCTGTCAACTCCTCTTTCGTCCATCTGTTCCCCTCCTCCTTTTCTTGATAACTTTTGAACCTTCTGGCTAATTTTCACCAAATTTGACAAAGCAGAGATGGAATGGAGCCTGCAATTAATAATCCGTGATGAAAACTTTCATGGAAATTCCATGTCTGGGCAGAAAGAAAAATAAATTATTTCCTGCATTGAACATGGCCAAATTGAGCTCGTCCCTGTTTTCAAGAGGTGGCCACTGGCCAGCATGGACGTAGCTCCAACCCTGCCCCAGAATGAGATGTAGTGCTGCTTCCCCAGGTGAACAGATGGGGACATAGGTTTGGGAAAGGCCACAAAGGAGGTGGGACATCATAGCTGTGTCAGTCTGGAAGGAGGGAGAGGAAGCAGTCACACAGGGAACTGAAGGCATCAGTTGCAGCAATCCAGGCAGACAATTTGACAAACAAAAGACAGGCAAACTTTTATCAGATGTATTTGTGGACTTCATTGGCAGAGTTGCCTTTGGACAGCAAAATTTTAGGAATTTTTCTAGGTGATTAAAATTTGCTTTTGCACAGGCCTTTTTTTACATGAGTTACACTGATATTTATTTAAAAAAAAAAACAAACCAAACCCCCAAACCACAACACTGTGAAGCACAAGTCTGCAAAATACCACTGTAGGAGAAGTTCATTTTGGTGCAAGTAACTGACTGGACTGAAACAGCAGGGCATTATGAAATAAGCTGGTGAATGCTTTTGTTCCTTCCCCGTTGGACAGACACAATGCACTCTATCTGCAAGATGATTTGAAAATTCAGCCAGCCTAAACTGCAGCTGCAGATCAGACTGCAATCTGATGGGGAGGAATTCAACACTACAGCTTTTTTTGCCCAAGAGAACTCACTGCCAGGTCAGGGTTTAGTCTAAAAATGTCTTGCACAGACCACATTATACCAGAAACCAACATTCTGCACTTTGCAAGTGATACAGGTGCTGAATTTGATCAAAAAAAGCCTAACATGAGCTTGCCTTAGCTGTGCTAAGCTGCAAGGTTGCTCATTTCCCTGTGTTGGTTCATTTCAACAATTGCATTAAGTGAGATTAGAGAAGCTGGACATTTAGGACAAGTAGTGGGAGGGCTCAACCACCCACATATGGGCTGGGTCAATGCTTCATCAGGGTGAAATGTACAGATAACATTTCTGGATACAATAAATTATTTCTTTTTAGAATAACTGGCCCTATGAACCACAACAAAAGAAATACCATTCTGAATTTAGTCTTCAGCAGTGCAGAGGATCTAATTCAAGAGCTATTAGTGGGTGAGCTGCTCAATAGTAGCAACCACAATATAATTAAACTTAACACTAAGATGAATGCAAGACAAATAAAGCAAACAGATACTCAGTTTTAAGAAAATGACTTCAAAAATGGGGAAAAGTTCTTTCAAAATGAGAATTTTAAGTGCACAGTGTTCTGACCTAAAATATTTCAATTCTAGCCTGAATTCCTATGCCAGCAGGGATTATGAGATCATGCTGTCTGTCAACTCCTCTTTCGTCCATCTGTTCCCCTCCTCCTTTTCTTGATAACTTTTGAACCTTCTGGCTAATTTTCACCAAATTTGACAAAGCAGAGATGGAATGGAGCCTGCAATTAATAATCCGTGATGAAAACTTCCATGGAAATTCCATGTCTGGGCAGAAAGAAAAATAAATTATTTCCTGCACTGAACATTGCCAAATTGAGCTCGTCCCTGTTTTCAAGAGGTGGCCACTGGCCAGCACGGACGTAGCTCCAACCCTGCCCCAGAATGAGATGTAGTGCTGCTTCCCCAGGTGAACAGATGGGGACATAGGTTTGGGAAAGGCCACAAAGGAGGTGGGACATCATAGCTGTGTGAGTCTGGAAGGAGGGAGAGGAAGCAGTCACACAGGGAACTGAAGGCATCAGTTGCAGCAATCCAGGCAGACAATTTGATAAACAAAAGACAGGCAAACTTTTATCAGATGTATTTGTGGACTTCATTGGCAGAGGTGCCTTTGGACAGCAAAATGTTAGGAATTTTTCTAGGTGATTAAAATTTGCTTTTGCACAGGCCTTTTTTTACATGAGTTACACTGATATTTATTTAAAAAAAAACAAACCAAACCCCCAAACCACAACACTGTGAAGCACAAGTCTGCAAAATACCACTGTAGGAGAAGTTCATTTTGGTGCAAGTAACTGACTGGACTGAAACAGCAGGGCATTATGAAATAAGCTGGTGAATGCTTTTGTTCCTTCCCCATTGGACAGACACAATGCACTCTATCTGCAAGATGATTTGAAAATTCAGCCAGCCTAAACTGCAGCTGCAGATCAGACTGCAATCTGATGGGGAGGAATTCAACACTACAGCTCTTTTTGCCCAAGAGAACTCACTGCCAGGTCAGGGTTTAGTCTAAAAATGTCTTGCACAGACCACATTATACCAGAAACCAACATTCTGCACTTTGCAAGTGATACAGGTGCTGAATTTGATCAAAAAAAGCCTAACGTGAGCTTGCCTTAGCTGTGCTAAGCTGCAAGGTTGCTCATTTCCCTGTGTTGGTTCATTTCAACAATTGCATTAAGTGAGATTAGAGAAGCTGGACATTTAGGACAAGTAGTGGGAGGGCTCAACCACCCACATATGGGCTGGGTCAATGCTTCATCAGGGTGAAATGTACAGATAACATTTCTGGATACAATAAATTATTTCTTTTTAGAATAACTGGCCCTATGAACCACAACAAAAAGAAATACCATTCTGAATTTAGTCTTCAGCAGTGCAGAGGATCTAATTCAAGAGCTATTAGTGGGTGAGCTGCTCAATAGTAGCAACCACAATATAATTAAACTTAACACTAAGATGAATGCAAGACAAATAAAGCAAACAGATACTCAGTTTTAAGAAAATTACTTCAAAAATGGGGAAAAATGCCAAAAAAACCCCTAAATGAGCAGTTCCAAACCAAGGAGTCTGCAAACATCCATAAGGCTTAAAAATACAGTTCTAGAAGCCAAGGTAAAATGTCTGACATAAATAGAAAAACATGGCATAAACCTCCCCTCCTTGTATGACTCAATGAGAACTTTAAGGAGGCTATTGCAAGGCACATGGGGAAGCCCAGGAAAACGTGGCATGAGAAATGTAAAGAGGAAGTGAAGACAGCTAAACTCGAGGAGTGGCTGATAAAGGATGCTCAGAGTGTTAGTGACAAGTTTACATGACGCTCGTTTGAGAGCCAGCCTTTGCAATGCAGAGGTGCTGCAATCTGTGGCCAGAGCTTTCTGGTAACTTCATGGGCAGCAGCAGCCAAATAGGCAGGAAAACACGGAGCATTGTAAGGAAAGCACTGGAAATGAGGATTCCATAGAAAACCTTGGTACACCCATGCCCTGAGGACGCTGGTCACAGCATCCTGAGTGAGGCACAGCGATGCTGTAAAAGGTTCAGAGGAAGAACGTTGAGAACAATGTGGGGAATGGAGGACTGGAACAATGAGGGGAATGGAATAGTGGAACAATGCAGGGAATAGAGCACTGGCTCTACAGAGGCCAAATTTTGGGACTCTCCAAACTGGAGAGGACAAAGCTGAAGGAAAATGCTCTGGGGTTTTGTAAATTGCCATGAGCATCACGGGTAAAGTAAATGCAGAGGCGGCAGTGACCAAATCCTGAAATGCGTGTACCAGGAATCATTGGATGGGTTTTAGAGAGAGCTACAAAACAATGAGGAAAGTGCCTTTTCAAGCAGCACTTAATGATGCTCTGGGATGTTGCCTTGTGAAGTTATGCGTCAGCATGTTCAAAAAGGCACCAGGCAAATCCAGGGACATTGAGCCCATGAATTACCGAAAGGGCTAAGCAGGGATGAAAACCAGCAACACAGCAACGCTGGGTACGGATGTTGAAGTGCCCGCCGCTAGCCATGTCTGGGCTTCAAGGAAGCTGAAGGGCACAGCGGTCAAAGCCGGACGACATCAACTGCGCTCAGGTCTGCCCCATCCTCCCCTTCCCGTGTGCTGGGCAGCGAAAACAGCGACGAGGACCGCGGAGAGCGCAAGGGACGGGTCCGAGGGGGGCTGAGGGCCCGAGGGGGGCTGAGGGACCGGGCCGAGCGATCCCGCACCAGCCCAGCGCCCTGAGGGGAAGCGCGGCCCGGCCGTTGCAGCCCCGCCCACATGACGTCACCGGCGAGCGGGCCGCGCGCGAGGTGGAAAGCTGTGCGCGTGCGCGGGAGGCCCCGTGGGCGGAGCGGGCGCGCGCGCAAGCGCGGTGGGGCGAGCGGGGCGGGGACGCCGCGCGCGCGGCGGGCGGTTCGAGCTGCGGGCGCTTCCCTGAACCTCCCCTCAGCCTTCCCCGAACCTCCCCTCACCCCCGCCTCGGCCTTCCCGCCGCCGCCCCTCACCCTCCCGGAGCCTCCTTCCAGCCCTCTCTTAGCCTCCCCTCCGCCTTCCCGCTCCTTTCCCTCAGCCCTCCCTGAGGCTCCCTTCAGCCTTCCCGCCATTTCCCGCCTCGCTCCCCTCCCCTCGAGCCGCCGCTGCGGCGGAGCAGAGCTCTGGGGTGAGTATGGAGCGGTACTGCGGGCTCAGGACTCGCTGCCGGCGGGGCGGGATCAGCCGCCGCCACCGCGCCTCCACTTCCCTCCGACCTCTCGTCCCGGCCGGGGTCCCTGTGTGGCCGGAGGCTGCGGCTGCCCCGGGGCGGGACGTGGCCCCTGAGGGCTCCACTAGTGCGGCCCGCGGGGCCGGGCATCGCGGGGACTCCCTCAGGGCTCCCGGGTTGTTGTTTGTGGTGTTTGGTGGCAGTGGCAGTGGTGACAGTGCCGCGGTGGCCCGGCGTGCCGCGCACAGGGCTGTGTGGGGCCCATTATTTCACAGAATCATAGGATCAGTAAGGTTGGAAGGGACCTTTGGCGACCATCCAATCCAGCCCTGCTGCAGGGTCGCCTGGAGCAGGTTACCCAGGAACGCGTCCACGTTGTTTTGGAATGTCTCTAGGGAGGGAGATTTCACGACCTCTCCGGGCAGCCTGTTCCAGTGCCCTGCCACTCTCAACGTAAAGTTCGAACTCATGTTAAAGTCAAACTCCTTGTGTTTTAGTGTATAGCCATTACTCCTTGTCAGTGGGCTCCACTGAAGAGAGTGTGGCAGCGTCCTCTTGGCGCCCATATTTATGTATTTTGAGGGCAGCCCTTTTAAGCACGGAGGGCAGAGGACGCTTGGGGCGCTGCCCTGTGACAAGGAACTCGTGCAACATTCTGTGTCATCTGCAGTGTCTGAGCTAAGTCAGACACATGGGGAGCTTTAGTGGAATGGCTTTACTTGTTCAGCGCTCTAGGCTGGCAGGGTGGGCTTCTCAGGGCAATGTATGTTTTAGAAACAAAGTATTAGGTACTATCAAACTAAAAAAAGTCCCTTAGTGTTACTAGGGTATTGCAGACAGGGCCTCCTGACTGTTGATAACTTATCCTATATTCTTTGCTGTCTGTTACACACTTTAGGATCCCAAAGCTGATTATTTGTCTGCTAGGAAACAGAAAAGCAGCAAACTCCCTTTTCATGTAAGTTGTGACCGTTTTCACAAGGGTATTTTTACATTTATTTTAATTTAAATTTTTTATAATTTATTAAAAAATCTGCAGTTTTATGTTGAGGTATTATATGTTGAAGCATTTCTTGTTCCATTTTCAGAGGAAACTTTAAAACAAAGGTTTGGAAAACAACATCCTGCTTGCTGTTGAGGTAAAAAAGCCAAGATCTTGAAATGCTGTGTAACATCACTGTAGTTTTGTTTTTAGAACAAACTGAAAACCCTGATCATTTTGCAAGATTTAAAATAATTGTGGGTGGTTTTTTAAAATGAATATGCAGAAAACCATGTAAGTAAAATCACTTTTGCAGGCCAATGAATTGCTCAATATTAACACCTGTTGCTTTTAAATTAATGATACTATACTGTTTCTATAATAAGTTTATGTGAATTAAGGAAAAACATAGATGCTTGCAATGATCTGGGATGTAATTGATACAAAAAATGTCCTGATTTGATCAGCAAAATATATTAACATATCTGAAATTAAAATTGGTTTCAAGTCTTTGAATAGCTACTTTAATGCAAAACAGCCTTCAGGGTTTTTTTGGTTTGTTTTTTTTTTTGTGTGTGATCTGACACTTTGTTTTTCCTGTACAGACTCTTTATTAAAATACTGAATATTCATTTTAAATGGCAAAAAAATTAAAGCTGGAATAATACCCCAGATTTTTTCATGTGTTTGGATCTTTCCTGCTTACAAAAATATTTTTATCATGAGCTGTGGAAAGGATTTTGTGGAAACTCTTAAAAAAATTGGATATCCAAAGGCTGATGAGCTTAATGGAGAAGATTTTGACTGGATGTTTGAGTCTTCAGAAGACAAATCGTTTTTGGAGTGGTTTTGTGGAAACATAAATGGGCAGCACGTGGTATCTGAAGAAGAACTGCAAGATTTTGATAATCTTCTCCAGCATGGTAAGGCTGTTCTGGAAGGAAATGCCCTGGATGAAGTCCTTACAACCTTGGAGCCCACGGGTTCAACAAACAGTAGCCAAGAGGAGGACGAGGAAGAAGTGAAGAAATTAGAGGATGAACTTCAAACTCTTCAGAAGTTAAAAAACCTCCAAATTCATCGGCATAATAAGCTCCAACTGTTGGTTGCTACAAACAGCCACTTGTTACAAACATTCCAAGGCAGAGAGGAAGAAGCACGGAAGGAATGGAAAGAAGGACTGGAAGTGTTCACTGCAGCAAATAATAAGCTTGACAATGAACTGCAGTCTCTTATAGCTGCAGTGAAGGAATTTGCCTCTTTCTTCACTGCTTCAGATTCAGAACAAGGGTCAGATGAACATCCAGTGTTTTTTTCCCAAATTTCTTTGGATAGATATTTGTCTGTGGAAGAACAAAGCACTGCAGCACTTACATCACACTTAAAAAAGCTTTTTTATGAAGGTATGCCTAAAGGTGCTGAAAATTCACATGAAGACAGCTTTCAACTTGAAGATTTAATCAAGCAAGTCCCTTTTGATGAGGCTAATGAAATGTGCGAAGAGAGGCAAGAGATAGCCAGGCTCCAGGCAGCATATATTTGTGGTCAGAACCAGCTAATTCAGCTGCAGGCCGAAGAGGAGGGCATGAATTCAGCTGTCAAGTGTGCAGAGAGCCTGCTGCAGTCCTGGGACAAGGTAAGGTAAAAAGGTGGTAGGAGGTGCTGGAGTTTTAAACAGACAGGCCAGTTCCACTGGGTCTAGTGAAAGGATTTGCTGAGTTACTGTTATTTCAGTCATTTTTATGTAGTGAAATTGCACTTCTATGAAGTTTTAGTCTTGCTCACAAAACTGCTCTTGTGAAATATCTTCAGTTTCCATAGTTAGAAGTTCTTCAGTGTGGTAGAGTACCTTTAATTTACTTTCCAGCATTACTGCCTTTAAAATCGTAGAATTTATAGTACCTTTCTAGTTCAGTTTAACTTTGAATTTTCAAATTAGACCTGGCTCTTTGTACAGTAAACAGAATCTTAGCTTTAGTTGCAGTTTTGTGGTATCAGGGAGCCACTATGATAAATGTGTTCCTGATGATATTGCATAGCATAAGCTTAAAACGTTTTAGTTCATTCACTCTGGCAACTCAAGTATTTGTACCAAATAAATGAATCTGAGAGTTAAAGCCCCAGAAGTCTTTCAACAAGTGAGTGACAGGCAGATGTGGTTAGTGGAATTTGTGAGGAAATCATAATGAAAGGAAAGGTATTTGCTTATGCCAGACGTGGAATAACTTGAGGCATCATGTCAGTTTGTATGTTTTTATTTATGGATGGCTAGTATATAGGACTTGATTGATTAGGGTAATTTGGAAAAGATTGATTCTGCCAGCAGTGTTGATATCTGACTGAATATAAAAAATTATGTTTGCTTGTGAGATTTCAGTTAGGCATGCTTGAAATAGGTGCTAGGTAAAATGCAGCTCTTTTATTTTTAACACAATAAACTGTTTCCTGACTCTATGATACAATGAAATTACTTTTTACTGAAATATATTTATTATCTACTTTGTTCATCTGTATTTGCATTATTTTGTAAAATTCTGTAAAACTACTTGTGGAGTTTTCATTTAATTTTCTAGCTAAATGTAACATAAATACACGAATCTTATATGAACTGAAGAAATGTTTGGGATGTGGCTTGGCAGGAACCATGAAGAAATTCACAAATATTCTGTTTTATGCAGGACATTGGACAACAGGAAAACATTGATGCTAAAATATCTAGTTTAAGTGCTGAGATTTCAGCAATTAAACAAGATATAGCTCGGATAAATAATGAAGAGCTGCTTCCCCTTCTTAAGAAGAAAGCACAACTTTTGACTGCACCAGTGGTGAAAGAATACTTAGATCACCAAATTGCTCGGCAGGACTGTTATGCTGCAATTCAAGATAAAATAGGCAGGCATTTGATAAGACAGAAAACATCATTTGAACTTATTCAGCTGGCCTGTGAAATGGAGATGAAGAAACACCAGGAGTTCAGCTGCCAGCTTGAGAATTTGGTAGAATCTCTGGAACAAAGCACTGATGAGTTAGAGCAGAGACTACAGGTGATGGCTGAACGGACTGAGCAGGCAAAGCCAAGGAGCACTATTAGCCCAGAGGATGGTTTAGCTTGCAGGTAAGTGTTATAGTCACTGTTGGAGTTTCTTTAAAATAATACTGGGGAGATGAGATCAGACAAGGGAAGCCTTGCCTGCTGCCAAGTTCTTAGTTACTTGCTGTAGCTAATTAGAATTTTGAATTTTCAAGAACTGAAGCTTTCAACATGTGAAACTTGTTTCTTCCATGACCTTTAAAAGTCTTTGCAGCCTTGCCTGAGGAAAAACTGTTCAATTATCAGTCTTTTTAATATTGCTGAAGCATTCCTAATTAATATCCATAGCGTGAAGAATGTTTAAACCCAAGCCTGTCTTAGCTAGCACCTCCTGATACTCGAGAGGTGTAGATGTTAATAGCAGTGATTTCCCAGGCTCATCGGCTGAGCCCACAGAAACCCCCGTGTGGTGGGAGAGAGGAATGGTTCCTTCGGACTGTGACATGTGTTCAGCTCGTTTTTACTGCTTGTTTTGCTGTCTGGTTTGAGTGTCCTGGTACCCATGTAGGAATCTTGTTTTTCACCATCAAAATAATTAAGTCTCCTTAAAGTTCAGGGGATGCAGTTAAGGATATGTGCTGTGCTGCTCTTCCATCAAGACTAAACCTTTTGATGTGATATATTGTATAATTATGGGTGTGTTACTGTCAGACTGTTCCTCCTTCTTTAGAATGGTGCTTTAAGTTTTGTTTTTTTCAATAATTGATAAGTGATAGCTGAATATGGTTTGGCACAGTGAATAACTGGAAGAATTAGGCAGCAATAATTTTACTCCTGTTGTGTGTTTGTGTCAGCTTGCTACATTTTTGTTCAGGTTTATTATAAAGTCACCAAATCACTGAATATTTCTGGCTACTTTTTTTTTTTTTTAGATAAAGGGTAGGTAAGTTGAAAGAATTAAAAACCTTAATAGGCTTTGTAAACAGAAGACACTTGAAAGACATTCAGTTACTTCTGAAATATAGTTCCTTCTCTTAATAAAGCCAGTCTGATTGTATATTAGGGATCAGCTCCTGAAGATTGTGTTATGCAGAGGTGGTAGTAACACTTGGGCTATGTAAAGTTGTCTGTAATCTTGCTGGGCTCATTCCTGATGTGTAAGGGTGTGTTTGGTGTAGGGTACAGTTTGCTGTAGTGTGCAGTGCTGTCTTTTGCATGACTTGTAACTAATTGGAGAATTTCTTAGCAGTCTCTTCATAGAGAGATAGAAAACAGGAAATACTTCAGGTAGCTTGACAGTGTTACAAAGATTGTTCTTATTTCTCATTGGCTGTTGAAGTCTGCTTTCATTCAGCAGTTAAAAAAAAATCCATCTTATTTTGCGGCTCTTGAAGTGTCAGGAAATAGTTGGCAAAAGCACGCTGTCAACTTCTGTTTGCATTCATGATGTACTTACTAACTGTTACTTTAATATTTCATAGCTGCTAATTTGATATTGAGATATTTTGGATTCCTATTAATCACTACTATATATAGATGGAATCTTGAAATCATGGGAGATACAGCAGTGTTGTAAAAGTGCCCTTAGCAGAACTTAGCTTACTTGTCCTCTGACTTCTCAACACAGATATGTTCTCTTAACTAATGATGATAGAGTGCTTAGGAAAGTTAAAATATTTGTGTGTCTAAATTCACTTGTTACAGGCTGTATCAGCTCCTGGAAGGAGGAAGTAAAAAACAACAATTGTTTAAGACCTACAAAAGCCTAGAGCAGATGGCTCAGAAGTTAAAGCAGGACTGTGCCACAGTAGAAGATCAGCTGGCAGCATCTGCTCAGGAGCAGTCTCTCCTTTTGTCCAACCTAGAGGGGGATGTGGATGCCCTTCGTGGTGCTCTCTATTGTGGAACAAATCAGATACAGCTCCAGAGTCCAGTAAGCCCTTAATGATTGTTTTTAAATTACTGCATTGTTTGTCATGTTCTTTTACTGATAAAAGTATGCTGTGAAGGCTCTAGACATGCAAACTGTCCCCACTTGTTAGCAACAAATTTATTAACATAATGATGATGGATGGTGAACATTTACATTGTTCTTGGCTAATGCTGGATTTTTATAAATGCTGGTAGGTAATAATTTTTTGGTTTCTGAGCATACAGTTGGATCTAACTGAATTTCTTTCAAAGGCTTGTGCAGTCCTGTGTTCCTGTAAGTCTGTGGTGTAGGGGATCCTTTGTCTGGGTAGGGTGTCACTGGAAAACTCATTTAAGTTGCTCTTTATTTCATAATTTTATTTCTTTTATTTCATTTCTGCCCTGTTATCTCTATGACCCCAATAATATGGTTTGGCCCCTTAAAAGCCTGGTCATGGGTGGGTCATTTGGACAAAATAAAAATACCAGAATTTTGAAGGACAGCTGTAGTAGGGCAGTCCTGCTACACACCCCTCGGGTATTATGCTTAGAACATCTTTTGAATGGGAATACGGTTTGTTAAATGCACCTTGTTATGGTTTTTAAATCATTGTAGGTACCTCAAAAATGCATCAAGGGAAATCTTCTGTTACATAATACTTTCTTGGTTAATTACATAAAAATATATTTAACATTCATCTGTCAAATGAGTTTACAGCATATAGAACAGTTTTTATTTAAAAATTAGACTGTAATTGGAACAGTATGTATTTAGGGATTGCACATTATTAAATAAAATACCTTCCTATCGATTTAAGTTACTTCTTAAAATATGACATCTCGTTCTACTGCTACTTTCTCAAGGAAAGTAATTCCTTTAATAAGGGAATAATGTGCAAGTAGATGATTAGTCTGTTTATACTGAACTATCACAGGAATGCCAGCTGGGAAAGTTGTAGCTGGTATTTAATGATTTAATTGTAAAATTGATTTGGCTTTTTGTTGTGCTTTTTTTCTGTTTGCTTGTTCCCTTTTAAGTTTTAACTAGCAATGAAGACTTGTAATTGATAGAAAATGTAATTCACTCATGTCTCTAGGTCAGGTTCAGATTCTTATGGTGTTAACTCATCTGGTCAAGAAATAAATGAAATTACATTTGCATAATACAATATGAGTTCTGTTACATGGAGCTTAAAAATTATATACATTGAATGGAATCCCTTTATTTTCTTTGTTTTTGATTACAAACAAATGGCTTCCCAAAGCAAAAAAACCTTTCATATTTCTAGTTCAGCTGGTATATTAACAATAGAAAAGTAATAATATTTTGTCTTTTATTTTTTGTTAGGAACTTACCGAGCAGTTTCACCAACTGGAAGTGGATTTTGATGAACTAAATCATCTCCTTAAGGACCTGGCTGCTGATTTGAAGTCAAAGAGAAGCTTTTTAGAGTCCAATAGGCTGCTTCAGATGGAAAGAGACTTGTATGTGCATTTTTTCAAAGATGAAGAGCGGTTGAAAGAGATGGTGGAGAGGCTTGAGCAGCAGTCTCAGGCTAAAGCCAGTGGTCTGGAAGATGAGAATTTCACAACCAGTGCGGTTCTTAATGTCTAAACAGCAATGTCCTCTTAAGAAAGGAAAATGTTAATGTAAGCTGTCTACGAGTTTATGGAACAATAAGCATTAGCTTGTCAAGGCTGACACTTACCTGTCACTGCAGTGAATCTTACTGCCACTGTTACCCGCTGAGATTGTGTGCTGCTGCTCTATGGCTTCTTCTGTCCCCTGAATTCAATCTCAGTTTTGTCAGAACTCTTGGACATGAAGTCATTGTTGGTTATTTGAAAGAAGTATGTTCAGGCTGCTCTTCTGCTGGCCTGTGTGCTCATTTCTGCTGCACACAGCATAGCATCAATAGGAACGTGAACCCTTGAGTCTTTTTGCTTGCTAAGAACTTTTTGAACTGCAAAATGAATGTGGAGAAGGCATTCCAGATTTTGGAACAAGGATGTAATGTGCTCATAGTGAGGAGGAGAGTTCTCAAAGGCAACAAATATTCCATGATTGTTTCCCTTACAGTTCTTCTAAGAAGACTTGGTTTTGTTAGAAATGTGTTGGAATATGTACCAGAATCTATTTTAACTACCAAGCCCATCTGTTTTAAGACCATTCCAATATTTCTTAATTTAACTTATGGCCTATCTTCTCCATTGAAACCAGTCTATACTTATTGTGGCTTGTCAATGAACAAGAATTTAAAATTTATCTTTTGTACTTCTGAGTTTGCCTTATAATTTATAATGATAGGCATTTCAATTCAGAGTGCTATGCTTTCATACTTGTGCTTTCATGTGCATTGTTAGCTTGTTTATCAAATTTTTATATAGCTTCCTAATATTCCAATGGAACTAGCTTTTATAGTGTGATAACTTCCAGTCTTTTATATTTTGATGGGATCAGATGTGCTTGCTTTCAAGCACTGTACATATTGATGAAGGTTAGTATATTTGTTTAAATTCAGTAACAGTAGTCTTAAAACTATTTTGATGGCACTCTTTTAACTTATATGTGATTATAACTTATTTTTAAATGTGTAATTTTTTGAAAACTTACTGGTTGGGTGTCTTTATGTCTGGATTTCATGCTGCTTAACTCTATACTTTGTGTATATTATTAAATGCCAAACTATCAATTCAGTTCAGTGTGTTAATATTTATGGTGAATCTGTGTGAGTTTTTCTAGGCCTGTTTTCAGACATGGTGTCTTGTTTGTATTTAGTCTGATGGGTTCTCATTTTGATCTGCCCCTGGGGCTGGGATTGCTGCTTCCCAGCCTGGGAAGTCAGGAAGCACTTCAACTCTGTGTGGGAAAGAAGTGTTGCTCTTAGGCATAGAAGTTAGGAGGAGTTGAGTGCAGGGAAGGATTGTGCTTCTGACTCCTGGAATGTCAGGGAAAAGAAAGCCATTCCACCTCTCACCCTTTCCTTCACATGCTTCTAATTAGAACTGGATGGATATAGCCAGTGCTAATGCAGTGTGCTGTGTGTTCCTCTGAATTAGATGCAAATATTTGCACTTTTAAGTATTAAAAGTTGCAATGTACCTGTGGTCTTGAGCCAAGAAAAATATTTCCGTGTAGGCAGAGGAATTGTTTGCTGATGGTTAAGTTTGACAGTCTGCTCATGCACTGGGTCTAGTGGGAGAAGATCAGAGTAACAGCACTCCAGCTACCCACTTGTGTAGGAATAATTGAGTCAACAGCAGGTTTTGCTAGAGTGATTGATTTGTACAGCTTGGATCCTTGAAGTATTTTTTAAAATGCTGGATATTTCTCTTGTGTTTGTGACAAGTTTTACACGTTCTCGTCTGACTAAAACAACAAGTCATCAGTGTGGGCACTGTTACTTGCGATTCTCCAGAGTGTGTTGTACCTAGGGATTCTCCCAAGCATTTTGTAGGTATTACGGAATATGGACAGGTCAGCTGGAAAACCAGCTCCTTTTCAGAAAAGGATAACATTTACAGCAACAGTAGCTGGGGTCAAAACTTGTAGGGACTATAAATGCTACTGACATACATACAGTTCCTTAAATTAGCAAGCTATAGTAGCTATTTTAGAGCTACTAATATATGGCAGTATTTGAATGCATCAATTATACAAAATTTAAGAAAGTAGAGGTCTTTTATCATAAATATTTTCTGAAACAGCACATAACTAATGTCTGTATATTGTGATAGTATTGCTTGTTTCTTTATTCTTGTGTTAGCTAATTTTGTCAATTACTTGAAAGTTAACTGTGTCTCTCCTGATAAAATCCAAGCACTAGTGACAGTAAATGTATCCATGTGCTAGATACAGAGTAGTTTAAAGATGCTGGGAGGGGGAAAGTATCTCACACATACTACTTGTTTTATTTATCAGATTTTATTTTCTTTTAGTTCAAGTTAACTGTACTTAGGACTGCTGATTTTTTAATTGGGGTATTAAAACACTATTTCAAAGAAGTTTGTTTTTATAAATGATTACATTTTTATTTCCAATACAGTACTGATAGGTATGTATCATAAGCAATGTAATTTTCCATTGAGAATGAATGGCTAAACACATTCATTATATTTTGTCTTTAATTGCAACAGAATGTAAGTGAGGATTACTCATGGCCCTGATTAATTCATAATTTGTGTGTTCTGTGTTTAGGTTTAACCTTAGAAATGGAGCGGTACATAGGATGTGAGATTTCTAAAGTGCCTTTATCTAATATTGCTCAGAGGATTATGACAGCTTTGCAGTCTATTCCTGTAGAAGCTCAGACTAACAGAGAAAATAACCAGAGTGAGTAAAACTTAGCCTGTGTTTTTCTGTTGAAAAGTTGAAACACAACAGTATCAAACCCTTAGTCCCTGTTTTTAAATAGAGAAAAAAAAAGTGAGACTTATATTTACAGGTTTAGAAAAGGAATTAAGTTGTTACTGTGACATTTGCTGGGACTTTTCCAATTCAATAATGTTATGTGAATGCAAGGAATGGTACCACCAATTTTTTCTCTTTCTGTTCCTGCTATGTGGTACAGAATTATATGGGAATTTCAAACTGTTCCTTAAGTACTGCAATGTTGAAAATTAGATGCATACATTAACTTGACACTGGACTAGATATTTAAAGATCACTGGAGGTTCTAGGAACTTAACAGGAAACCTGTGAGCTCTCCAGACTCATGTCTGTCCTTAAAACACATATTCATTAGCAGTGTGCTCCTTGTGAAATTCTAGGGGGAAGAGTGAACAAAAGTCCCAGTGAAAGAATAAATTAGGTAATGTTACAAGTGCCTCAGCAGATCCAGAATATTACGAGCACTAGGGAGGTTTTGCAAGGTGTAGGTTTTATTCTCAGTTCTGTGCAAATTACAGTCAAATTGTGGCTCTGTAAAGAAGTAGAAAGTTAAGAGTTTTGCTTAATTTCAGTTGTCTGTTTTTTCCTGAGAACTAGATCCTGGAATATTATCTGATCAATGGGCTTTAAATCTAACATTTATTCTGTGTACATCGTGGTTTTTGCAGCCACTGTTGTATATTAATTTTGGTTCAGGCTCCTCTTTCAGTAAACTGTTGGATCAGTGGCGCCTGGTGATGCAGCAGTGACAAACGTAATAGTTCATCACTGTGTAAATCACTGATACACGTTTAAAGAAATGTGGGATGAGTTAATATAAAATGCTACATTGTATGTGGTACATCTGGGACCAAAACCCAGGTGATTTTAAAGAAAATTCTATCTCTTTTTAGCCTCAGTTTGATATTCTACTTTTCTTGCTACTTTGTCATTGCTTATACATATATATTTTTATATCTATATGTACATATAGCTTTAGTGTGGGTCTGTAAAAAGAAGTTTACCTCTCTTAAAAAACCAAAACCAACTGCGAACCTCTGATGTTAGTTGGTCTGTTTCAGACTGCATTGAACTGTATTTTATAGATAGATTTTTAAATTTTTAATTCTACTTAATGGAAAAAATGTTTGTCTTTAGAAGGTAAATATTGGGCTCAAATAGAACAAATATCTGCAATGTTGACCTAATTGGTGAAATTCTGTGGTTATCCTGGCAGTGGAGCTCCAATCTTTCCATCAAGCCTTGAGGAGTTGGAAGGCAGGGATGGGTTTCTGCTGCCATCTGGTGATACTTTGCCACAGTTCAGAAATTGGAAGTTGCAGATCTCAGTCATACTGATTGTTGTGTGCTGGAGGAGAGAAATGTAATCCTTATTATCTTCTCTGGGGGTTGGATTTGTCAAGGAAAAGTGTCTAACTGTAAAACAATTAAAAGCACTGAATGTAAACTCAGATACTATCATTCTTTATTTATTACCTCATTGTAGAAAGTGTTGAGAAAACAAAGGTAAAATGTTTGAAGCTACAAACACAGCTGTGCCATTTTGGCTGTTCTAACAGCTTAGGTTAGAAGTTTGAGCTGGAGTTCGATGTCTGATTATACACTTACACCAATATGCATAAATAAGCTTATTTTCTTCAGTAGACAAAGATCTTGATTGCCCAGACAAGTGTTTTTAAGAACAGTTCTAATAAAGTGAAATAGGTTACCTTATGCTTTTTTTGACATTGGTCAACACCATTGTTGTTTCAGAGAGTATCTTGCTGCTGATAATGCCAATTCATAGCTGACAGCAGCAGTTTGGTGTTGTACCCAGTATGGGGAGACAAAACACATGCTCTGCCTGTGACGTGTCTTTTGGCTGGGCAATAAGATAATTGAGACATAAAGAAATCCTAACTGCAAACTCTGGGGAGACCTGCACGTCAGGGGAGTTCTCTTTTCCCTGTTCCTCTTTTTGTGCCCACTGAGATAATTACTGCTAGCTTGTTACCCCTGGCTCCTTCCTTCCAGGCTTCACTTGCTTCTCCTCTTCTTGGGACTTGTGGCCGGTGTGAAGGCAGAAAAGAAATGCATGTCCTAATGGTTTCACTTGCCATGCTGTGAATCTGAGGTGCATTTGCAAAGCCTTCTTGGAACTGCAGCATCTGTGCTTTCAGAGCCATGGGCTGGAGGTCTCTGGTGGTTCAGAGGGGGCCCAGACTCCCAGCTGTGCTGTGCTCTGTGTCAGACCCAGCACTGGTGGCTGGCCTGCTGCTCGTGGGACTGTCACCCTATCTTCCTGTCAGTTTGTCAGGTCTGGAACCTGCTTGCTCTCTCTTACCTGGTCTTAAAATCCCTGTTCTGTTGCAAGATGAGTAATGTGAAAAAATTATCCCTTGCAGGTGAAACATGGTCAGTTTGTAAAACATGATATGCTAAACTCAATTAATGCTTTATAGAACAAAGATTTTGTGGAATACTGCTGCTGAATTCCAGGAAAACAGTTAAGCTGTGTAAAGTTTCTAGAGTTTGGATTTTTCTTTTTTTTTCCTTCGTGCTCATACCCCCAGCTTTACTATGACCAAAATGAGTTGTGTTTTCTTGAAAGATGGAAATTCACATAATTAAAGAATTATAGTAATGCTTCCTCTGAATACCGTGGAAAGGGTTTTTCTGCTTTGTAGTGAATTTTAAGTAATTTTTTTCCTAATAGTGACAGAGCAGTCTTTTAAATATGCACATTTTGGAACCTGCAGGGCCCTTTTAACCATGAATACAAACTTGAAACTAACTTGATAAACGGTTGTCGAGGGAAATTTTTTTACACTTCTTTCAGGTTTGGTAAAAGTGTCAGTAGTATAACCCTGTATTAAACCTAAGTTATATGGGCTGCTTGCAGATTCATTTGTATTGTAAATGTTTCTTCTTTTTTAAAGGTATAGAGAAGACAAAGGAAAATAAACTAGGCGATAAGGATGCGCATCTGAGAAATGAAAAGGCAAGCCTTTTATAAGATTGCAAACCACTAAAAGCAGTCTTTTTGTAGGAGGTTTGAAGTTATAGATTGGTTCTTTCATAACAAGCTTTATCATGATATATTTTATAGAGTCATAGTTCAGGTAACTTCCTCTGTCTTATTTTACACTTGGCCTATATTTACCTGTGAGAGTCTAGACCCACTTTCTGTCCCCTTTTCACAGGAAGTTGGTCTTTTATGACAGGTTGATCAGAAATGAGGTTGCCACATTCAGAGAGCCACCAGTTTAGAAATGTTCTCAGACTCCTGTTACTGAACAATCATAAAGTGAGCTGATTTGTATGAAAAATTACTTTGTATTAGGAAGCCTAATTTTGGGTTTAATAATTTCTCTTAATTTGGTTTGGTGTGCATGTGAGTGAGTGCCAGTGCGGGAGTGGGAACAGGTAACTGTGGCAGCCCCATCTCAGGCTTTGCTTGTAAAATCCATTGAGTTGATTGATGAGTTGCAGGTGCTGCAACTAATCCCAGCTGTAAATTTCACAACCTTCCTTACTCTGACTCTGGTGCATGTTGCACACTTCAATTCCATTCAGGTTGCTCAGGATGCGGAAAACTGATGCCTTATGTGGAATGAGATAGTTTCCTACAAATTACACTCTCTCACAGGCACTTAGGCAGCTGTGGGTGCACATGGATAGGAGTGGAACCCCTTTTTGTAGTGATGGCACTCTAATTTTGACTTGCTGCATCTAATGAGATCTTCCTACATTGACATAAATTATGAAACTACATCCTGGGAGTCATTTTCTCTACTTCCAGCCATGTCATTATTTCTAATAGAAGGTCAGTTCTTCACGGAAGCTGCTGTTTCTCTCCGTGGTTATTTGTAGTTCCAGCTGTATTATTCTGACTTGATAATTAAATTCCTTTGTTTATACTTTTGAATCTTTAAAAGAGAATTGCTTATTCCTGGTTCTATAATTACTAGAGTGTCCTAATTTAAATTCTGGTGTGTTAAATGATAAAACTATTTGCAGTTTGTCTGGAGAATACACTTGAGTGAATTAGTTGTCTTTCTATGGCTCTTAAACATTTGGCCCTTCTGTGATAGGATTTTTCCCCTTCTGGTAACTTTATAGTGCCCACCTTTTGATTAGCATTGCAAAAGTCCAATTAATTTTTCTTCATTTAGAACAGCCACTATTCATTTTGGTAGTAGCAGAAGCTGAATTAGCTTCCTTTTCCTGTTTACGTAGAACCTTGTAATTGTACTTTTGCTGTAGAGTTGATCCTGTAAAGTATGATCTAAAGCAGTCTTAAGCCTTTTTCATCACTTGACTCTATAGTTCTAAGGTTTGGGAATATGGGAACTGGTTTGAAGAATATTGTGAAACCATAAAAGAGCCCCAAACTTACTGGGTTTGTCATTGTGGCTTGCTCAATAATACAGATGGGATGGAGGTGGACAGTTGCCTTTGATCAGTGGAAAATGTCATCTTGGGGACTGGAGGGAGCCCAGCAGGACCTGGTGGTTCCCTTGAAGGGAGGAAGTCTCAGTTTTTGCAGTGATAATGACAGCAGATGAACTGAATGAGACTGGGCCAGTAGAGACCAAAATACAGCAATCATGAGAGATTTCAGTCACTTTCCAGTGGAGTAGATGAATATTAAACTTTTGCATGATGCTCCAACTGAAAATTAGGAGACAGCTGCTCTGTGGAACAGTTAGAGAACTCATGGGAAAAATTTGTTTGATTCTGTGTGAGATCAGGTCCAAAACCTTCCCTGCTGACAGGTGCTCTTACAGACACTATAGTCTTTTGGAAGCATTGAAAGATAGGTAAGACAGTAATGCCTAATTTTCAAAAAGAAAACTATATAAAATCAAAGAAGCTTTAAAAAAAAAATTTATGGAATTGCCCTCCAAACCCAGAAGATTTGTAGGTAGTATAGGGATTTATTCAAAGCAGAATATTGATGATTTGAAATGAATACTAAATTGTATCTGGAAAAAGTAGTATGGCTAAGAGTTAGGAGATTACTAAATGTCATCATGCAAAAATGTGAGCTTAGCAGAATTTTTGTTATTCTATCCTTGCCTCAATTGACTAAGTTAAATGAAATATACAATGGTATATTTCAAAATAACTTTGAGGAAAAGCTTGCAAATGCATCACTAATACATAATTTTTTCAAATGCCTCAGGAGTAGAAACTTGCCAGCTCCTCTAAGGCCTATTTGTGATTGAGGCATAAAAAGGATTGAGGGAAATGCAAATATGTCTATCTATAAATAGTTAAACACACATTTACCTTGGGGAATCTTGGAAGGGTCACTGATTGCCATTCCAGAGAAATAAAATCAAGGCAGAGGATCTATTTCAGCTGAGGAGTTTGTAGAAGAAACTAGCAAAATAAATAGTAAGAAAGCACTAGGGCCAGTAGCATAGCAAGGACGTTTCTGAGGGAAATAAGGATGGAGGAGTAGAATTCAAGCACTACCATGCAGCATCTTGCTAAATGCTGTATAGTAGCATGCTGCTTTAGAGGGATCCAGGGACTATCTGGAGCAGGAAAAACTAATGGATTAAACAGAATAGAATGTAATACTAGTATTTCAATGTAATATAATAATGTAATAATAATACTTCAATGCAACTTTTTACGTCTTGCAATCCTGTAAGTTGCTTGAAGTGATCCAGTTGATTCACATACTTGAGATTCCAAAGCAGTCGTTAAAGTGCCTTGCCAAAAGTTCTGTAACAAATGAAGCTGTCATGAAAAGAGCTCTGAATGCTGAAGCTAAAGATGAGGGGTCTGTTCCCTCTTCAGACAATAACAACCTTGTCAGTATGGAAGACAGGCTAACTGGACTATATACCTCTTATGGTTGTTAATTTGCCATTTTTATTGTTGGAGTTATATTAGGCTAAAAAAGAAGTGGTTGTGGATGCAAATGGTGTATGTTAACAAAATCTCTACTGATACATATTTGACTTTTGGTTTATGTAACGTGGTTCCCTTAAACTGACTCTGTTTTGTTAGTATCAACAGTTTTTCATAGAATTTTGCTTTCTTGAAAGCTTATCTAAACTAACTTAGTGCAATTTTTAGTTTCTCCTTATAAGTCAAATAGTTGGTTTGCTAAAAATTTCTGATTTTCCCAGGAGGATTATGATTCCAGAATTGCCACGTTAAAAACAACTGTCAGCCCTGAAAAAAGAACTGCTGGTCAGATAATCAGGAGAGTGCATATGAATAAAATTCTTGGCTGTCAAGATAGCAATATATTGAGCTGTTACCAGGATTCAGGCTTCCCAAAATGGGACTATCAAGAAAGGAGTCTTTCAGTAGAAGAAACCCTGAAGGATGGGGAAAACAAAATAGTTATTCCTCTTAAAAGAAAGCAAAATGTGACTACATCTTGTTCAGAGAAAACAAGAAGATTGCATGTAAATACCTCCATGTTACATGAAAGACAATACAGCCGTACTCCTGGACAAATAAAGTCTTCTGGAAAGTATCCTTGTGATATCTGCAGTTTAGGATGTGAAGAAAAAAGCAAACTCCTTGCAACTTTAGAACAGGCAGAAGCTTTTATCACTACTATGATATTTCAAGATGGTTCTTCACAGCTCAACTCAGAGCAGGTTAGTGAAGGGTGGGTTTTTAGAGTCACTTCTGTAGAACCAATTGAATGTGCATGTCAGTGATAATCACAAACCCATGTGCATTGGCAACACTTTTGTGTATGACGTACCAAAATGTGCACTAGATTACATTTCATTTTCAACTACCAAGTAAGACTTAGAGAAAATGAAACCACTAGGATTTTTGTTTCAAGGCTGAAACACTTGCATGCTCCTCTACTGTGTCAGTGGTGAATGCAGTAACTGTAGTGTACATAATAGGTTTTGTAAAATATTGTAAAATACTTGGGAATTTTTCTTTATAGGATTGCAAAAAATCTGTTGGAAGAAACACTATTGTAATTGTGCTTAACAGGCCTCTACCTCATCAGTAAAAGGAGTTGTTGTGCTGATGAAGAATCAGACTGATCAGCCTTGCCCTCCAGGTCACACTTCAACTGGCTGTACTTGGAATGCTGCAAATGAAAATGATAAATTAATTTATTTAAAAACTGAACAGTCATCTCTCTGGGAACGGGAACGAGAACCAGCTCACAAGAAATTTTCTTGGTGAGAGCATGTAGGAAAAAATACTGTTTTGCTTCACATATGCTTTCAGCAGTAATGGCGTTGGTTACTTAGCACAGGCCTGATCTTTACGTGTCAGGCTCGTGGAATTTCATTTTGGCTGTGTTAGTTCTGTATCAAGTCTGGGCTAATGGAAACCCAATAACAATAGACTATTCCTTTGGGCTCAGCATATCACTGACTGCAGCCCTTTTCAGAATTAGGTTGGGATTCTGGTAGGAGCTGTTTACATTCACCTGCAAATCCTTTATGAGCTGTTAAAACTAAACAGCACCAAAAAATATGTTTTGTCCAGGTTTATCTTTCTTGTATTTTATCTTCCATTTCCTGAACTGCATTTCTTAACTAGTACAGTTTTGATGGACATTATTGTGATAAACACCCTTTCTGTGCTTTGTTTAAACTTTAAATCTTCTTAGCACAGACTTTTTTTAGATGGCTTTTGACATTCCAGATGAAATTTTACTAATATTCAGTAATAATATAATATAATTTTGAAAGTAAAGGCTTAATGTATCTGCTTAATACTTATACTGAATTTTAATAAAATTTGGACTATGTTTTAAACTTCCAGTTATTATAACCAAAGTCCATTTTTATTCCTATTAACTTGAAAATCATATCCCAAAAAGGGAAAAATGAGAACTGAATCTGATTCCTAGATGTAATACTCTAGCATGTTAAAACTTTATCAGAATGTTTTATGACTTTCAGTAATTGCTGTCTTATTGTAAACTGCTGAATTTGGATTATTAAATTACAAACCATTAATTTCAAGATGCAGGACTTGGTTCTTAGCTGTATCTCTTCCACTGCTTGAAATCATGGCTTGAAACAAGTCATGGCTTTGCTTCTCCAGCTGTAATATTGGGGTTACATGACAAGTACTTTAATAACATGTTGTCAGCTTGAATATAGGTTGTTGTGAACTGAGAATAATATATGAACAGTAAAAGTTTGATAAGTTGATTAAGAGTATCAGCATTTAGATGAAACCTATGGGTAATTACTTATTGTAAGAATAGTGAAGTTGTTTAAAAATGGATCTGTATTGCATACAGCAATACCTTGTGATCTGTGTGATTTCTAATATGTCCAAACTCTGGAGCTGTGGTCTCATACCATTAAAAATGTTTTATAAAAACTATTATTTTTCTATATTGCCCAAAACATACCTTACTAAAAAAAAATTACACGCATAGTTGGTAAATCTGTATACTAATATATGTGTAGTTGTTTATATCTATTTAAAATATCATGAATGAGGGAATTATAGATATTTTCAAGAGGTATGCAAATACATGACAAAGATGGAACATTTTGGATTTAAACAGCATATTAACATGGGGCAGTTATGGCAATTTAGATTGTCTAGTAACTTTGAAATCAGTGTTTTATAATGATACATCAATTTATCCTCTGTGATCTTATTTGGGTATATTGGGGTATTACAGGGATACCAGTTGGTGTTTTGGATTTAGGTTGCACTTCAAGAGTTAAACGAGGATTTGTTTTCCTTATGTATATGTGATAAAGCATATCTTCTAGGATGTTTTAATTTCTTCTAGAGCATAGCTTTGAGGATTACTGAATTGAGAATTTAATATTCAAATGCAGTATTCTGTTCTTATAGGAATAAGGAAATGTCTTGGGTTAACTGTTTAGTATGAGGTGCTAATTAAAAGAACAAAGTAAATAGATTGACTAAATCTAGGAGCAGTACACTGTGTGTTAATGAACTACTTCTGTGCAGGCAAGTGTTGTTCCAGATGCTGCAGTGCAAAGTTCCAATAATTTGCTTCAATGCAAAAGATTTCCTGAGGACTCTACTTCAAATTTATTGTAATGAAATCAGCTGGAAACAAGGCAAGTATTGAATCTATGATCTCATCCTGTAATCTCTGTGCCATTGGTGTTTCTGTTAAAATCACTGAGTGTAGAAATAACTAAATTTAGTAAATATATTTACTTACTAAATTAAGTAATATATTGAAAAACAGAGTTTAGTACCATACAAAAACACCTTTCTTGGAGGAGGTCGTGACCAGAGGTTTGGCATGTCAAGCCTCATGTATTCTTCTCAGAGTAGGAATTAAATTATTGACTTAAGGATAGCTTCCAGTGGAAACAAAAGCTCTCAACACAGTCCTGACTATAGCTGAAAAGGTCAAACTACTTCATGTTTCATATTCCCTAGGAAAAAACTTCCTAAGAAAAATGCTAAAAGGAAGGGCTAAAATTAATCCCAGAGATGCTTGTAGTTGTCAGAATTAGCAATCACTTGAATGGGCCCATGTTCTTTTCATAGAAACAAGTAAGACTCTTCTCTTTGGATTTAAAAGCAATTGCTAGCAACAAGCATAAGATGTAAATATAATGTCTTTTTTGTTTTGTTTCTTTGGGGATTTTTTTGGGGGTTGTTTTTTTTTTGTTCCATATATCAAATTGTTGAGGTGTTAGGGCATAGGTTGGACTCAATGATATTTAAGGTCTCTTCCAACCTAGTCATTCTGTGAATTCTGTGAAATTACTGCTGAGTGAGCCACAAAAGCACATGTGACCTTCCAGGAAGGGCTATCTCTATGGGGAATCATGAGCTTGTGTTCAGCATCTGAAAAGTTTCAGTAAATCACAGTGAGGATCTGTACAAAAAACAGCACTGGGAATGGGAAAGGTGGGATAAGAAATGCTGCAATGGGACTGGCAATAGTGACAGTTTATAACTTCTACATACAGGAGGTATTTGATGTTGTGATTCAACTAATGAATCTCACTTTTCTAGTAACCAAAACAATTCTTGTTTTGGCTTTTAAACTTTGAAACTTGATGCTTCCTCACACATTATTTCTGCTATGAAAAAAACAAGCACACAAAGCTCCAACAAAACAAACAAAATCCCTAAAATTCTCTTTAGAGTAGTCCTGTAGCTGTAACTTGCATTATGGACATTAAAATTTGCTTCCAGGTGACTGAGCCTGCAAGGCTGTATAGCATGGAATTTTCTAGAAATATGCCTGTAGGTCATGGCTTGAACTTACTTAGGGATTACTGAAGAGGATGCTTAGGTTTATCTTTGAATATATCACAAAGCAGTCCAGTTATTAGTTTCTCCTGTTCTTTGTAGAAGTGCAGGAGACATGTTGAGATTGTAGTTCAAAGGAAAGTGAATCAGCACTGGGCTTGGCCCATCCTATCCATCTATGGGAACATGAGGCTGCAGTGTAAGCACAAATGATGCTAAAGGACAAAGGGTTCTGAATTTTGGCAACAGTGCATTGTGCACCCATCTGCGAATTCATATATACATTAACAGTCTTGGTCTGATTGCTAGGAAATAAATCTCTCCCTGATCCCCAATAGCAATTTTATGGGTATCAAGCTAACAACAACAATAACAATAAAACTCTACCAGAGGGAGACTCTCATAAAAAACCTTCAGTTTGACGTTTTTCAGTTCTAAGAAATGAAGGGTTTTACAGTAAATCTGAGGAGCCAAAAGTTTACTTATATTTGAAAACTTGAAAAAATCAACCAACCAAAAAAATCCACCCCAACCTCACAAAACAACATTCTTCAAAAATGTGCAATACTGCACTTCCTCCTGCGTAGTCATGATATTGACCATGTGTTACAGCTGTGAATTCAATCTTTGATATTTTTGTAGAGTAAATAATTGTCCTTTAATGATGCGTGTGTGCAGGAAAGATGGGCAAAACTTTAGAGCTGTTTTTCAGTATGGGAGGTATTTTAAATATTTTGAATAACTTGTTTTTGTAGTTGCCAATAGTGTCGTGTTAGATCCAAGGATTGCAGCATGGCTGATAAACCCCAGTGACACAGTTCCTTCCTTTGAGTGTTTAATACAGAAGTATTTTGAAAAGCCTTTTTCAAAGGGAGCAGAAAACACAGATACAGGCACTTTGAGAAATGTATCTGTAAGTAGTTTGTTTTCAATTGTTTGGGTTAAAAAGGGAAGGAAATGATAATAGAATTATCTTTTTCTTAGAAGATATTGCAAAAGAAGATAGATAATAGATGGATTTTCTAATGGAAGATTTTCTAATGGAAAAATATTCTATTAATGTGACATGTTGGAAATTGAAAGAAAGGGGAGAAGAGGAGGTTTTACTGCATCTACCAAGATGGGAGCTCATTCTCTAGGAACAGCTGTAAAATTTTCCTTTACAACTGTAAAGTTCAGTAACAACATTAATTAATATAGAGTTTTATATTTTTTCTCTTCACCAAAATGATTTTCTCTTCACTGCAAAATTATTTCCAACTCTCCTTTCCAAAATATCTAATGCTGTGTTTGTTCTCCAGTTTCTGTGCACTTGTAGCCTGTATTTAGTTGATTGTTATTAACAATTTTGCTAAATTTCTCAGCTGGGACACACCACATCATAGGCTGAGAAACAGCAGGGAGTCAAATGTGAATCTTCAAGCACTTGTATGAAAAAATCTGTGAATTTTAATTCTGTGAGAGAATGCATGATGAACTTTTTGAGATGTTATCCCCTGCACTATGGAAAGTTCTTCCTTTATCATAGCAAATGTCCTCTGTATTTCTATTGAAATGTACTTCCTGAATGTTATAAAATATTTGTATCTGTTTTGGGCTGAGGGGATCTACTGTGGACACATTAGCTGTCAGAGGTTGTTTGAAGGATAAATGATGTAGAACAACCTAAATAATGGGGTTCTTTTCTGCCATTCTCTTTTCAGAGGCCTTGCTCATTCAGACCAAGTATTGTACCATGATTGTAGGACTTGTAGGATACAAATCCACAGATGTCAAGTGGGCTTAGAGCATAGACAGAGGTTGGTTGTACTGGCACTTACCCATCAGTGTAGACATTTCTGAGAAAAGCAGAGGCAGTTTACTTGAAAGCATTGGCTGTAAACTGCAGTTGTTCACAAGCTACTTCATAAATTAAATTATTAGTGTAGGAATAGACAAACAGACCGAAGTTACCTATGGTTCTTTTATGTGAGATGGCCTTGCTGTGAGTCAGCATCCTTAATCTTGTCTCTTCCCTTAGCTTGACTCAGTCTTTTGTTCTTCAGATGTCACATCTGTTGTTAGTTTTTTTTCAACTTTTTTATCCTGATTTCCAGCTCTGCGTTAAATATTGAAATTTTATTTCCTTCCTGTCCTACTTCAAGTCCAGTTTGTTTCCTTGCCACAGCCATCTCCAGTGACTGGTTCATTCAATTCCCAGTTAATGTCTCCTTGTGACATCCTGTGACTATTCCCCCCCCATTCCTTATTCCTTAATTTGTCACCTGCACTCTCACACTTCCTTTTTGGCTTTTCTCTTTGCTCATTGAGTTCCAGTTCTTCCTGTGTCTCCTGGTTCTTTGCCAGGTTTATCTCTTCAATCTTCTTGTTCTGTTTTTACTGGTAGATTCCCAACAGTTGTCTATACTGCCAGAGGGATCTGTGCTAAGTGATAAATCATCTTGTGCCTCACTGCTTCAGAGGAGCTCCCTGTCTTGTGCTAGTCTTGTCCACCCACCACAGTTCTTGGAATGACTGCTGGTTTATTCTGTAGCCCACAGCTCACCCACACACCTCTAGCACAAGGATGTGCTGCTTGTCTGTGTATTTGGTGCTGTGCCAAAATGGTCATGGTCCACACTCCCTAACACATTTGCTGGAACAGGTGCTAAAAATCATGCTGGTCTTGTCATTGCTGCAATTACTGCTGAGGAATTTTGGTGTCAGTTGAAGCCTGTCACTGGCCTGTCACTGGGCTCTCTTCCACCTCCAGGAGGCTTCAACAAGCTGTCTGTATTTCACAGACAGCTCATTTGTTCCAGAACAAGTTGGTATGGACAAGGTTTCTTGGAGACAGGTTGGTGACTTTTCACTGCAGTATGGACTAGACTGTTTTAGAATAAGGATCATCACCAGTGGATCTGCACAGCTTTGAAGAGAGCCCTCTGCATCTTACCTTCCAGGCCTGCTGTTTCTCTGTCTTTATTAAGTTTATTTTTAATGGTCATGTTACTGCAGCTAACAATCTTTCTCAGTATTTGTATGTATTTCAAATGGTATTCTAGCCAACTGAAGGAGGCGACCTGGTGTTGTGTGGAACACCTTTGGAACAGAAGGAAAAGAAATGAACAGTTCTGGCACAAAGGTGGCAGTACTTATATGAGAAAAAGAATTCAAGGAATTTTTCCTCATTTCACAAGTAGTAAGCAAACTCTGACTTCAGTGTCAAAGACAGTTTATCAATACTATATTTCTCTGTACATGATGCAAAATATAAATGCAAGAACGGGCAAAATCTGGAATGTTCATAATCTAGTGCTGTGTTCATAGTCTAATGCTGTGATTTGGGTTTAACAGAGATCTAACAACGTTTCTGAAATGTTAACAGAAGGTAGACAGAAAAGCACTATTTTCAATTTATACCTTTTAAAAAGATATATTGCTAAAAATATTTAGAGTATTGTTAGCAATAAAGCTACTGATTTATTTTTTGGTTTATTTATGTCAGTATCAAAACTTAGGTGTGAACTTGGAGAAGCTTTATAATGTAATGATGGACCTTACTCATGGCTTAAAGGTAAGACAAAAATAATTTTCTCAGGAATAACTATGTAAGTATTGAATTAAAGAGAGTTAATGATGTATTTCTCATTCAAATTGGAATAATAGAATGCTTCAGTCCTTAGTGATTTACATTGGCAGTCAACATTTAAAGTAAATTGCCCATCAGATTTGCCATTTTTTCTACAAGAAGATGGTGTCAAGATTAATCTTCAAGAAAAACTTTTCCTCTGCTACATTTAACTAAATGAAGATTCTGAGAACAGGAAAGATTCAGAATATTGACTTTTCTTTTAGTAATTTATATCTATATATTACTGTCTAAAACGTGTTAAAAGAGGTAGAACATACAGCTATTTTTTTACTATGTATTCCATGCTTATGAAAACTCTCAGCATATTTTTTTTCTAGGTTGTGTTAACCAAGCACCGGTCACATGCTGGGACAGGCTGCCCAGAGAGGTGGTTGATGGCCCAGCCTGTCAGTGTTTGAGGCAATTGGACAGTGCCCTTATAAAATACTTTAAATTTTAGTCAGCCCTGAATTGACCAGGCAATGTGACTAGATAGTCGTTGTAGATCCCTTCCAAGTGAACTATTTCATTCTATTTTACCCCTTATTGCAGTTCAGAATGCTTCTCAAGAAATCTGTTGGGATGTGTATGTTTTCTGCCTGTGATCATATACCTGGAAAAGTGCCAGAATTTAGGGATACACCCAGGTTCTGCTAGAAGGGGCATTACTATTTCCCAGGGATTGTCTTTGAAGTTGCTGGTGTAGGGGCTTGGACCACGGGGTGATGGAGCCATGTTAATGTGGATATCAGCAGTGTGGTGAGCAAACCATGAAGGGAGGCAGCAGGGAAACACCAAAGGCACAGAAACAACTGAGATTGAACCCACAAAAGTTTTTAGACAAGTCAGGTTGTTTCAGTGGTTAGAAAAATACCAGACTTTCTGTTCTCAGTAAGTAATTTGGGGACATGACCCTTTCAACTCTTATTTTCTCCCTAATGAAAACAAAGTTATGAATTATGAATGGTTGCCTAGTAGTGAACAGATTAAAAAGGTTAACTGTGTGTCCTATTATAATGAAGCTTGCTTTAAAAATAAACTGTTTAGGAAAAAGGAGATTTATATATATTTCTTTATTATCATTCTTGTACAAAATAGTTACTATTGCAAAATTCCTATTCCCCACAAAGAGAAGTGACAGCATTTAGAAACTATAATTTACACTAAGTAGTATTTCATGCCACAGACACGTGTTGTCATGTAAAAAGGGAATATACAGAAAGTGAAATACTGCTCACTGGAAAATACTGAAGAATGTATTTATAACTTACTTTACAGGCTCAAGGTTTGTGGAACTTATTTTGCACATTAGAGCTTCCACTTATCAAAATTCTGGCAGGTATGAAAAGTTCAGTTCAAAATATGAATCTTCACTATTTTCACACAGCTGCTGACTATGCTCAAGTGGAATGTAATTCCTCTGAATATGAAATGTTATCTTAGCCTCATAACAGCTGTGTGAGATTGAGTTTCCATTTTATTATCTAAGAAAAATGTAAGATTGAAATTGTGAATGGTAAATGTTCTTAACCTAAAATTGTATTTACAGTGATGGAAACACACAAAATATATGTGAACAAACAAGAACTGAAAAAAACATCAGAGATTCTAGGGGTAAATTTTGTATTAATTTTTTTTCTTGAAAATTATATTGCATCATCTTTGTGCTTTTACTGAGGATAACTGATTAAAAAGAGAAGGAACTTTTGTCACATTTTATGTAATAGTGTGATGTTTTTAGTATATCATTATAAAGGATTATATTTACATTTTAGGATACTTCCCTATTTATTTGCACAAGCAAAAGACACATTTGAGTCATCAGCCTTGCCCCAGAACTGAAATTGCATTGCAAAATGCACAGGTCCTTTTGGGTTATGTGTTGTAGAGTAAAAATGGCAATGACTCTTTCTGAACCTACAGTTTTCAGTACCTGTTTTCCTGAGAAGTGATAGACTTCTCTCTCTCTTTTTGTGAACAATGCACTCTTTAAATGAGTGTTCTTTGATAAAAATAGCTGCAAGAGGATCCTATTTTGTAACATAAAATTTGACTAGATAATCATACTGGTCTGACAGATTACTAATTTATCAGAATAATTTGCATAGCTGTGTTTCTCACAGATCTCTGTAGGCTTCAGTAACCTGAATTTTTTAACCACAAATGTTGGTACTTCTTACTACAATAAATCCCCTTCCCAGATCATAAAGCAATATAAATTAAGTAGTGTATAAACAATCTACACAACCAAATGTTGATAGCCAGCAATGATTACACAATATCAAGTACTCCATTTTAAAATAAAGGTCCCAATATTCTCATTAACCTTGGAAGCAGCAGATATTGAAGAAAATAATTGCAAGCAGAATAATTTTGATGTTGTAATTTATAGCTGCGGCTCAAAGAGCTTGAACAGGAGGCTCATGAGGCTGCTGGAGAACGATTCCTTCTGACCAGCAGTTGTCAGCTCCGAGAGGTATCATTTGTTCTGCTATTTCTGCTAAAGGTGTATGTTCTATAGATTTGTTGATACAGGAGAACTGTAAAGCATATATATCCTTACCACTTCTGACTTATTCTATATTAATTATTTTCTGGTTTTAATGAAGGACATATCAGTTTTTTCATAATTATGACAGTGTTGAATTATCTGTATTTGAATGTGTATACATAAATTATTCTCTTTTTTTTAGTAAATATGTCACTGCTTCAATAGCTCAAAAATAAAGATTTTCAATTCTGTATTAGCTCTCTTTGCTACAGTATGCTCTATTTACTTTGTAACCTATTTTCTGTTTAACTTCAAGCACGCAATAATTTTCCTTTCTATTTCAGCACTTGAAACACTGAAAGATTTATTGTCTTTTTCTTACCCTAGGTACTATTTGATAAGTTAAAGCTGCATACGCTGTGTGAGAAACTTCAGAAAACTGAAATACAACAGCTTGTATCCACCTCAGAAGTTGTGGTGAGATGGGGAGGGTTTTGAAACCTGCTGCATGATTTAGCAAAAGTTCTATTTCAGCCTGTTCAGCCTGTCCAGATCCCTCTGCAGAGCCTTCCTGCCCTCCAGCAGGTCAACTCTTCCATCCAGTTTTGTGTCATCTGCAAACTGGCTGAGGGTGCTCTTGATCCCCTTGTCAGATCATTAAAAAATCATTTTGTGAAGATAAAAATAGCAATGGAGATTCTTGTTAGAAGAGAAAAAGCCTCTGTGCAGCTGTACCTGTTTCTGATTTGGTGCCACAATTGAATTGCTCTAGTTTACATAGGAGTTAAAGTGCACAACTCATTGCTGAACATGAACATCTTTGGGGAAGGTAGAAGGGTTATATTTATTTCTTCAGAAAGAAATTCCACTTTTCAGTCAAGTGTCTGAACTATCACATATGATCTCCAGTAACCTCAACAGTATAACCATAAAACCCACACAGTACTCAAAGAGAAGGAGGTTTCATAGATCAGGCATGTAATCTTGGAGAGTGACAGAGAGCCTTGGGAAGTGGGAGGCATCAGTGAAATAGAATTCATGTCACCTTTTTGTGGGAACATAGGATTTGTAGCTATAATCAAAGTAATGCTTTTTTGCAGTCCAGTATTCTCTTTCCAGCAACTGCTGAGACTTGGTTATTTGGAGAAATGTAGGATGAAACCTTGCAGGAGATAAATAGTAGACAATAAATCTAAAGATGTTAGTTTCTCCCTCAGAGCAAGAAAAAACCCTTATATTTTAAATATAAATTTTAGTACAGTTGCATCTCTTTTTCATCCTGGACTATTGCAGTTCCAGGAATTTTTTTGTTTTACTTATAAATATCCAATCTCTATTTTATTAATTTAATTGTTTTTCTCAACAGAATTTTTGGCAGTTTCCAATCAAAGTAATCAGAAATATGCTTTATTTTATTGTTTTTTAAATTTGAATTTGTCTTGAAGTTTTCCTGGAACTTTTATTAAGGCATGAAGAGGAGAAATTCTCCTCTTGGATTGTGTGTATATTAATCTGTGCATGTGTATATATGTATTATCTTGTCTACTTCCATCATGTTCTTTCTTTCATTGGTGCTGTATAGCACACAAAACAAACAAAGGGCCATAAATAATACACACACATCACACCCCAGTGTTTTCAAAGTTGCTGTGGAAAAGTTTTTATGTCTATGTGTCTTTTTGTCTCTGTGTGGGACAGGAGTGAAAATGAAATGGGAAGGAGTAATCTCCATCCTTCCTAATGAAGGCTTCCTTGGGGCTGGGATTGCTTGAATGACATCATCCTTCAGCCAGTATTTTGTCCATTCAGCTTGTAAAGAATATTTTTTCCTCCAAAATGTACTCTGTTAAAGCTTGTTTAATAATAGAACTTCAAGAAAAGTATGTCAGTAATTCACATTCTTGATTTTCCAGCTAAATAAATTGCAAGATCTTCATCCTTTGCCTAAGATAGTTTTAGAATACCGCCAGGTGAGCTGATATTTTTTCAAAGAATGTAGTTGCATTGAAGCAGAATTTAGCAAGACAGAAAAATATTTATAGTTAAATAGATAAATAAGTTGGCTCTAGCGACATTTCATTCAAATACTAATTTGAAGTCAATATTCTTAAGAATTTTAAAATTTTAATGCTTATAATTGTTTGCTCTATGTTAGATTATAGGTAGCAAAAAACTTGTACAACGTTGCAAAGACAATTGGAAAACTTCACTGTTAAATTTGTGTAGTGCTATGAAGCATACTTAGGGCAAAATGTCTGTTTTTTGAGTTATGAAGAAACGCTTTGCAGAAAGTGAAAGAGATAACTGTTTATGGGGAATTTTGGGATGACAAGCCTCCTGAAAATCCTAAACTATCTAGTTAGTCTGCTCCCACATTTAATCATTGGTTTTCAGTGAATGAGCTTCCAGGAATTGAAAAAAAAAATTAACAGTTTAAAAGTTTGTGGGTTTGTGTTTGGTTTTGATTTTTTAAAATTTGTTTGTTGTTTTTTGTGTGTGTGGTTTTCATGTAATTTATTGACCTGGGGACATAAGATATAAAATAATAAATTCCAATAATTCATTTAATTATATCTACAAAGCTCTGTCTTTGGGTTATAACCAAGTACTTACCTAACTTACAGGAGTAGGTTAAGCTGTCAGTGAGTATAAATCCATTATTTACTTGGATAAAACTGTCTTTGAAAAAGAAAAGTCTACAAGCAGGATGCATTTGGAAATTCACATCTTTCATTTTTGTAAAATCTCTTATTTTTGTATGTAAATATTTATCTTAAGTTTTATGTATTTTAGGTTCACAAGATGAAATCAACTTATGTGGATGGACTACGAATGTGCATGAGAAAGGTAAAAGTATATAAAGTAGCTTGTAAAACCCTAAAAAGATGTGAAATGATTGCAGTGTTTACAGATTAAGAACTTTTATACATGGAAAGTTTAATAGTATTTCTTTTGTATTTTCTTGTTTTGATTGCAGTGAATTTTTATTACTGATACTTATATTAAATAAAATATAGTTCTTTGTCTTCATTCTTTATTTTTTTCTGTTTTTTACTTTACCTGATTACAGGGATTCATTTCCTCCACTTGGAATCAAACAGGAACTGTGACTGGCAGACTTTCAGCCAAACATCCTGTAAGTGAGCTTATTGAAAGATTTGCATTTTAATTGAAATGAAAAATTAATATCACTTGTACAAAATATGTAGTATTTTTTAACACAGGAAATGTTTCTTTTCATGCAAGTCTAGCAGATGCTGTATTGTATCTAAATGGTGGACAGAAAAAGCTTATTAATTATTTTATTGTAGGACATCTGTTCTTGGGCATATTTTGTGGTATCTGTGATTAGAATTAACATTGTTACCTGAAGGGGAGGAGTACAATTGTGAGCCATGTATGTACCTTGGATATTTCCTTGTCATGAATTCTGATGTTCACAAAGCACTCCTTGTAAAGGATCAGTGAGCCCTGGAAAGTGGGAATTACAGAAAGAAAAGGAAGCTCTCTTCTTCTGAAATTTGGCTTCAGGCCTCATAGCAATAAAGGGCTCAGCTGGCAGTGCTGGGGCTCTGGAAGTCTTGCTTATATGGCTGTGACACCTGGGCTCTCTGTGCTTCCTCTCTTGTCTATGAGGATCTCCATGTACATGCCTGGAACATGTTTTGTTTGACTTTCTGGACTGCTACAGTCTTGGGTTAACATTTTTTTCTTTTTTTTTTTTTCTCCTTTCACAAGGTGGCCAGGGCTTACTTGAATGTATTCTATGATCCCAATTCTCTTGGTGTTTATGACACCCACTAACCTTTGGCTGTAGGTCGAAGGCCTTTGTGTTCCCCTCTTGTCACAGCCCGTGGCTGCATGGATGAGATGCAGGAGCTGGAGTGGGACAAGATGGGGCTGCAGAGCTCCAGGGGCTCGAGGAGTAGGTGAGAGAACAGCAGAAGAAAAGTAGTGACTTTCTGTCTGGGGAAAGTTTCTGTTTGGTTCAACCATGGCTTTTTCTGCCAAAGACCTGCCCTCTGGCCCTGTGGGTGACTGGGGACAGATGCAGAGATGGGACCTGTCTCATAAAGGCTAGAGGGAATCTGTGAGGCTGTTATTCTTTTAACTTGTGCCCCAAAGTGTTGTCAGTTCCTTTCCATGCAGATTTGGGTACTGCTTATTTCTGTGCAGGACCCAACTTTAAGCTTCATGAGCACAAATGGGATTAGGAGATTTCTGCAGGCTTGGAGAAAGGACATGGTGTTCCACAGCTCTTTGTGGGAGCAGAGATTTAACCTTAACAGTTGTGAGTACTCTGCATGGATGGGCTCATGTGGTTCCTGGCAAGTCCTGCCTGGAATGGTGACTTTGGAGTTCTGACAGAAACCTGTTCTGGGGGATTCTCACCCTCACCACACTGATGACTTCATAGCTTTCCTTTCACCTGTCTTCACACTTCATGTTTCATTTGCATCTTCCTAACCTCATGCTACATATTTCCATACAATTTGTCATCAAACAATTTATAGGAAGTGCTTATGCTTTTTGCTGAGTAAAAATCAGTGTTTAGGATTCTGAATCAACAACCGAATGGGGAAGTGTTACTGCTGCTCTCATTTCTCATGCACCCAGATGGGAAAAAGTGAGAGGAAAAGATGATCATGAAGGTCACAGTTTGCTGAATTCTCTGGTGTGATGCACAGGCATTTCCAAGTCAGAGCTGAACAGACAGCTGTCTTGAAAAACCACATAAAACACAAGGTGACCTTTGGCCCGTCATAGTAAAAAGGACATGAAATCTATTTTTTGTAAAAGTTGTTTTTGTTCAAAATAATGCCGCTAAAGTTAGCATCCAGGGTTGCCTAAGGCTGACTTTTCCTTCTAAGGAAAAGCATTGGCATGGCTTTTTTTGTTTGAAATGTTTATGGAACTTATACCATCTGTTTCTGAATCATTTATTGATATGGAAGATATACTGCAGTGCCCAGTCACTTTGCTAAGTGTTAAAGGACTGGGAAGATTCTTGCCAGAAATCATAAATATTGGAGATATTTTTGCGGTTACTATGATATTATGTCAAATTTTAGCTGAATTTTTTTCTGAGGCAATTTATTTTTAACTGTTTTAAAATGCTTTAACAAGTGATTAAAGCAAAAGATAAGTGTGAATCACATTCTTTGAAAATTCAAATGGAAAAACATCCCATATTATGCAGTGCTTCTGAGAGATGGGATCCTAAAAAAGATTTCTTTCTCTTTCTTTTGTTTTGTAAAGGTGATGGATCTCTCTGTCCTTTAAGGCATTTAGTGGCGTCCAGGAGGGATTTATTGTAGGTTTGAGGGGAAATGACTAGACGTTGGATACAGAGCAGAATTTCTTTTTCAGATAAACTCTGTCATCTTCTTTCAGACAGTTCCACATTTGATATATGGATGATGTATATTTTTGGCTTTATGTGGGTTTTTCTCAATAGATAAGTTTATTCACATGAATTTTTATGACTTTTGTGTTGTAACAACTTAGAGGGGGTTTCTTAGCAGCACTTTACTTCAGTGGCTCTCCATGTGTTCATCTATTTTAGTTTAACTTTACACTTCATTTATTCTCATTTGGTTTCTTCCTGTACAAAATGTGTGCTGTATAAATCATGTGTTTTCACAAATAATTGTTCATGTATTTTTGCTAAACAATAACATGTATTATTGCATTTGATCTTGCAGTCTCCTGTTATTGCATCGTAGATGTCTATTTGCTACTTTTGGAAAACTTGAGTATCTGAAACCTAAAAGTAATTGTAAACCCTACAAATTATTTTATAATGTATCCATGTGCTAGTTTGTTGGGGTTTTTTTTCTCTATGATGGATTGCTTATGACTGTTAGGAGAATTTAATTAGGTTTATTATTTGAATGTGTTATTTTCAAATTGTTTTTTAAAAATGTGTTAGTCTTGTCTACATTAGGGTGCTTTTTGATTATATTATTCATAGATAACTTTTCTATTATATATATTTATGACATTCATAAGAGCTTGTTTATGTTCTCCAAACCCACCTGGAAATATCCCTTTTCAGTCTCTCATGTTTTAAAGCAGAAATAAGTTAAGACACAAGTGGAAAAGCATAAACCCAGTTAAGATCAGGCCCCTTTCAGAATGAAAAGAGAGAAATACTAACTTGAGATATAAAGATTGCATAAAATTAGATGTTATAATTTGGTTTAAGATGTAAATTTCAGTGCTAGATCAGATATTCTGTATTAAGGTTTCTTTCCTCCAGGCTTCTGCAGCAGAGAGAACTGAAATGCTACTAATGAGTTTATGCTTCTCTACTTCAGAAGATGTTTGTATCATTAAATTGAAAAGAATAAAGTGGTGGGCTTCAGGGAGCATTTCCTTCCTTTTAGTAACAAAAAATTATGTTAAAGATAAATAAAAAATTTCACCTTCTTGGAGAAAGTGGAAAAAAAAAGTATTCCTGCTTTTCTTCAGGAAGAATGCATTTATAGATTGTCCAAGAAGGCAAACAAATAAAATAATGTAACCTATCAGTCAAAGAAACATGTTAGCCTATAATTTGGAAATCAGGAATGTAATTTGAAAGGGAAACTAATTAGGGCATATTAAATGTTAACATGCTTAAGGAAGGATCATAAAGAACCTAAAATATTGCATATATCTCAATCTCTTTAACAGATACAAGATTTTCTGGTGGTGAATGCACAATAGAGAATTGCATGCTTGTTTATTAGAAAATGAGTGTTGCAAGTAGTGTTTGGAGTATGAATAATGAATTTAGCATCTGGTTTTCATTCTAAGGGGAGAAACTCCCTTGAAGTAGAGGCCCCTCTGAGCAATTGCCATCTAAAATGAGTCTGTTCTCTCAATTAACTTAGCAAACCAGTATTTCTGATTAGCCATAATGTATCCGTATTATTTCCCCTCTGGGCTGTTTTTTTGGAGTGAAAAATTTTCTAATTTTCTCTGAGATAAAATGGAAATGTGGTTTTGGCATAGTTTTGGGATTCTGGACAGTGTGGATGGGATGCTGCTTGTTTGTCTCCCTTCTGCAGCAGAATCCCAATAGGTTTTCCATTTTGGCATCCCCACCTGTGCACTCCCAGCAGGGTGGTCTGACAGAATTGTGCTACCAAAGCTGTTGTGACAGCTCCAAATTTCAGGCATTTTGTCCAAGGCCTTATTAAGGCTGCAGGCTGATGTGTGCTACTATAAATATTCTTTCTGGAAGTTTGAAGTCTGTGGTCACAATTGGATTCCAGCAGAAACGGGATGTTCTGCAAGGTGTTCCAATAGTGATGTGATTCTGCACTGTCTTGTTTTATCCCTGCCCCTTTCTTTCACGGCTTTTAGAAGGTTTGGCAGAGGCTGGTGCAATGTGAGGAACGAGACACCAAGTCTAGGAGCAGGAATATGCTTGCATTTGCTTTTTTTTATTAACTCCCTCCCCAGAAATGAGCCAAGGCCTTGGCTGCTTTTGAAACTGCACTGATAGGAATAAGATTTTGGTAAACTTGCTTTCCAAAATATTTGCTTTCCAAATGCACTGTCCAACTGAGAAGATTATTTATTTAAAATGAACAAATGGTATGGGCCTTACCTTTTCATTGATCTTGGAGTGTGTTTTCTATTTTTGTTGAAAATATGTTTATTGGAAAGCATTGGAGATAGAGACATGTCAGACACATTACAGGTTCATATAGAACATCTTGTCTAAAGCTTCTATAATGTCATCTAGGCTAACAGAATCAGTTTTTGTTAGGTATTGCCTAATGTGGATTTGCTTATAACAAGGGTGAGTTGTCTTAACAGATACAAGAATGTGTCTGTGCTTTCTTGGGCCCTTGAATTAAAGCAATTTAATGTTGTATTTTCTATCAGTACAAACCCCTGTCTCGCAGATGAGCTGATGTGCTGTTAGAGAAAGCCAGAGTGTGCTTGCTGATTGTTGTGGTTGATTGGTGTTCTCTGAGCATCTTTTGCATTCAGAACATATTTTTGTACCATATTTCTTTTCAGTATGTTTATTCCAGTACTCTTGAGTCATATGGTGGTTATTACTGCACTAATAGCGCTAAAATAGTATCTCATTTTATGAGTAGAGTTATGATGTTTTTATAGCTGCTTTTGTTGTTGCTCAGTTTTTTTTTAAGTTATCTTAATGAAGGCCTGAAGAAACTGCATTTACAGTGTTAGAGACAGAAGTTCTCTATTTCCTCTTCTTCACTCATTACAGTTGAAGTTCTGTGACAGGAGAATTGTACTTAAAAATGAGTGAATGGGCATGTTGACAAGCCTTTGGTCCAATGACATTTTCAGGATGAAATTTTACACTACCTTAACATGGCAATAGAAAGTTCTTAGGTATTAGTGTGACAACTGTAGTGTGGAAATTCACTGTCAGTCACATTGTAACACTCATATCTGATGCTCCAGAACATCATTGTGTTGGTTTATTACCCAAATGCAGAAACAAGGTTTGCTCTTTGATCTCTCAGCATCTGGACTACAGTGTCCTTTTCTATGATATATGCACATCTTTGGCATTCTCAGTTGTAATGATCCTGATTTGTATGGATTCATTTACCTCATGGTGAGTGGGTGTATCCAGTACATGGACAACATTTTATAGCACAATTTGGCTCACTAAAGCTTGTAGCATCATCTGGGCTGTCATTTTTTAAAACAAGCAGTTCAATTCTGTCCTCTTCTCTTCTGTTTGGGATCATCTTTGCATGTATAATTGTTCTGTGTGTTATTTAAGGAAAGGTAATGTGCAGCTGGTATGAATCTGCTTCCTTGCAGTAATGGCATAAAAGATTTTGTTTATGCAGGATAAGGTAGTCTGTCATTATTTCTTCTACAAGCTAAACATAAGCACAGAAATAAACAGAGCAATTGAAATTGGCTGCTCAAAAATGAAAGATTCTATACACCTTGGAAAAGGATCAGCCAGAGTATTTTTAGCACATTATGAAATATTCTACTATGGAGGCTGAAATCTTCCTTCACCATCCTTTAGTTTCTGGCAAAAGAAATTCTCAGAGAAACTTAGATTTGTAGAAATGGGGAAAAAATGTTCCTCTAAAATCTTTCTGTGCTTGATAGATGACAGCACTGCATGCTTCCGCTTGTTTCTTTGAAATTAGAAGATAATATATTTCAATCCAGTATTTATAAATTAAATTGTCAGCATTGAGCATTTACTACTATTGAGTGGGCATTGCTAAGGTTGTTGATTATATGCTGATTCATTTAATCCTTTAAATGGCCTTTGCCAGTGATCTTTTGGGAATGCTCCAGGTAAAAGCTAAAGCTGTGATCATGTTCTAGAAATTCATCTTGGAATAGAGCTACTGCTACTGCCAGGTTATTTGTCTCTATAATACAATTGGATCACAGAGCTACCAAGAATCAAAATTAAAATCATCCTTGCTAAAAAGCTTGTTTTGATTAATGTAGCTTTCACTACCTTACAGATTCAAAGGTGTTTTAATGTAAAATAATTATAGTAATACCCTTTACTGGAAGTATTCTGTTACATGAGTTAATCTATGCACTTTGGGGTGTTTCTTGGAATTTTATTAAGTCTGATTCCATGTAATCTGAGAATAGTTTAAGAGCAATATTAGCATGGAGTTTAGCTTGCAAGAAACAATTAGTGTCATTCACTGATACTCTGTCATAGTCATTGTTCTGCTGCTGTTTATCCATTCATATTTCAACTCCTGTCTGGGCACTTCTCTTGTGCCTCAGGTTGGCATGTGCAGCACCCCCTGATGTCCCCACTGGTCACAGTGGCTGGGCCTCTGTAAGCTCTCAGGAGTTTCATGGAGCCCATGTCCTGCTGAGGTAATTTTTCCTGTCCTCATCCATAAGACAGTTGCTCAGACTGAATATTCTGCAATGTGCACAAATACATATGTGATCCTTATATTAAATATCTCTGTGTCTATTAGTTATTAAGTTTTCTGTTGGAAATTCTTGTGAATTGATTAAGATTTTAGAAATTCTGCCTGATGGTTATTTTTTTGGTTTTCATATGAAGCACTCCATTAGAGGGAGTTTTAGACATACACTGTAGGAACTACTTAGAGCTTGGAGACTTATGTTCTGACAGGACTTTTAAAATAAAAGTCTCAGAGACACAAATTATGTCTTGTCTTACAAGCTCTCAAAAGGGGGAAGTGTTACTCTATTTCTCTGATGGCTGAATTCCTGTTTGCAAGGACAAAATACAGTCTTAAGTCAATCTCAGCATAGATTTCATTGTGTTTTAACAGAGTGTAAGTACTTAAAAAGTTTATTTTGCTATGTAGTGTTCTTCTACTGTACAATCATCTTCCAATTTGTATCTAAGAAAAATTAAAATATCTGGGAGGTCTGACAAGAGCAGAAATTAAGAATTATAAAAACATGATTTATAGGGGAAGATCTAAAGTTAGGTAGATTGAAAAAGACTTCTTGTCTTGGAGGGACCAGTTTTCACACAGTAATGATTTTCCAAAGCTTTGTCATTGGCATTCCAAAGAAATTCAGGAAAATGATCTCAGTAGCTCTACATTCCTATTATATTCATCTTTCTCTGCTGGCAATTATTTTTATTTCTGTGTCAATAAGTGGAAAATTTGCCAATTCTTTATTTCCTGAGCAACATTTCATAAAGCCTCAGGAAACTTTGTGCAGAGTTTTGGATATGGATGTGCTCTCCCAAGCTGGGAACAACAGTGGGAAAAAACCAGTGGTTTGGATAACAGTTGCTGAAGATGGACAGAATAGGACAAGGGTCGTCTTGCTGTCACCCTCGTGGCCTTGCTGTCCATAGTTCTCCTGTCCCAGCTTGATCATCCACTGGCTCTGACTCCTGGGAATTTACAGTTAAGGACCACTTCTGTAAAGTCAGTAACTGTCCTTTCCTCATTGGGAGCAAACAGACATTGCTTAGGTTTGCTTAACTCCTTCAACCAGCCTCCTGTTCACAGCCTTTTAAGAGGAATTCCCTGCTAACATATGCTCAGTGAATTCCTCAGTATGTGGAACAATCTTGTTTGAGATGCTAAATTTTACCCTTTTCATAAAACAACTGTTCCATCTTTGCTTTTAACAGTAAATACTCCAGCCTGGAAATCTTGTAATTTTTTGTGTGGTTAGAGGTCTGGTGTTTGTACCTTTGGACAATATTCCCCTGACACTGTTTGCTTTAAAGCTGTAATATGCAGCTCATCTAAAACTATACAATATTTACTATCTCCAGCTGCCACTCAAGGAGTTATCTCTATGCCTTAGCATTGGCTTTTTTACCAAAACCAAGTTGTGTCTCCTTGGGGTTCATCCTGGAGTTTAAGCTTCCCATGAATGGGAATACAGTAATATTAATGAATATTACTGTAACAGAGCTAGTATTCTGTGTATAATTTTCTTTCAGGAAAACAAAAATTAAATAAGTAATAAAATATAGTCAGTTTATATATGGGAAACAAAAGCAGTCTTTTTCTCTTGAAAGATACAAAGAGCTGTGTATATACAAACTTCCTTGCTTGCTGTGCAAAGGTGAAAATTTGTTACAGAACACAGATTTAATCAAATCAGTGAGTAATTTTTTTTTCATTTTAAAAATAACTCATCAAAACCTTTTTCATGTGCTGCTAAATCTTTATTATCTGAGATCATTGTCAGGTCTAAATTTCAAGGAATATGGCAAAAGATAATTAGTTGTAGGAAATCAAACACACTCTTCTTAGAGCCTACTCTCTGAAGTAAGAAGTCACGAATTTTGGTTGCCCTTTTTTCCTTCCTTGTGTTCACGTCTTTCAAAGATAATTAAGCTTGTGGGAATGGGATGAATAACTTCTACGTTTCCCACTTATCTGATGTCTAAAAATCCTTGATAATTCTTTGCTGCTGGTAAGGCGAGAGGGTAGTGCCTTATCTTCGATTGATTGTTCTCTGTAAAGTGCAAACTAGTACCAAAAATGATGCAATCCTTCTCCAGAAGTGTTTATGGTTCTGTGGTTTTTGACAAGGAAAATAGATGTCCATAATTTTTTCCAAGCCACTAGATGGCGATTGCAGACAAGTCAAGGTTTGCTAAGGAATACATGTACCCATCCATACCAGGCTGGCATTGCTATGGTGACTTTGTTCATTTTTCTGTTTTCTGTGTTTATTGAGATGCATGCCATATTTTAAAAATTTGACCTTCAGACTGTCTTGAAATTTTGTTTCATATAGAAGTCACAAAAATAGCTGCTTATTCCTTTAGAACAATTAATTAAAAGTTAGTGTGGGCAATAATTAAATGTGGCAATTTTCCAAAAGGTTTTTAAAAATTATTTTTCCAGTGTTATTTCTTATGAGGGAGTTGCCTCCAGCTTTGGAGGTGCCAGATAAATTGAGTGAGTTTGGTGTTGTGAGTGCCCTCAGGACTCAGTCTTTTCATTCTGGATTGCAAAGATGCTCTTCTAGGCAGGGTGCAGTTTTCCTTACTAATTCTCCAATACCTTTGGCCTTTAAGAATGGAGCAAGTGAAATGTTGATGGTCAAGGAAGCCGTTCACTGAACCTGTGCTTAAATTTTTTCTCAAACTGATTAAATGAGAATTTATCACCAGGTGTGGTCCTGTGCAGAACAACAAAAGACAAAGAAAAAGAAGTGAGAAAATTTTTGAAGAAGCAAATAAACTGGAGAGAACAGTAAAGAATAGCAAGAATTAAAAAAAATAGCAATTAGAAATGTTTTTTAAATGCAATTAGAAATTTGGAATGTAAAGCTCAAAGGAGTTGTCATCCACCATCTATTAGCATTGTAATGAAGTCTGGTCTTATAGACCAAAGTCTTGCTTCTGCTCTAAAAGTATTACAGTGCTAGTCATCAAACAGATGCTGTGGATTTAAAAGCTTACTTTGTGTTTCATTGTGTAGAGCTGAGTTGGTGTTCAAAGAGAATAGTTTTGGCCTAATTATTCTAATAAACTTTCTGGAGAAGAAGTTGCTAAGAGAAATCACAGGAACTTTTGACTTGTAATGCTTCAGTTTTTGCTGGAGTGCTGCATTTCATGAGAGAAACTAGAATTTTGCTGCTCTGAACTTTTTTCAAATGGAAAAAAAAATCTGTGTATTTCTTAAGTATGAGGAAATAATTGGTTTCCTGAAGCAACATCTATTAGAGCTATTAAATCTTACAAGATTTAATAGTCCCAGTAAATGTTTTTGTTTACAAGAAATGCAACTAGCTTTTGCTATTTGTTGGCACTGGTAGCCACTGTAAAACAATAATTAATTCCTTTATTTTGCTCTAGTGTTTGGCACTGTGCCTCACTAACAGCAGGTGGATTGGTCACCACACCAAAGGATATGTACTTGATAACTTTACCTGTCTAACTCCTTCCTTCTATCTGTTTGGTCTAACTCCTTGGCTATTTTTAAACTTCCCTTGTGACACATCCATCCTGTATACATTTATAAATAGATATTCTTATCTTACTACTAAGTTTTGTCTCTGTTCTTATTTTTAAGTAAGCTCTTAGAACAGTGAGGGAATTAGTCAGAATTAAATGCCCACAGAATAGTCAACAGCCACCTCTGTGCATTCCCATTTATTTCAGTAGCTACCTGTTAGATTGCTTTGTTCCCCTCCCTGCAGTTTGTAGGGCTTCAGAATGACATATTCCATAAAGCTTTAGAAATGCACATCTGGGTAATTATAGATTAGTGAGCCATTTTCCAGTAAAAAAAAAAAAAAGCTTATAACTATTGATGCCTCTGTATACAGACATGGATGTGTATTCTGAGAGTCACCGGGGTTGACTGAGGTTACTTGTTCAAAATAACAATTTATGCTATTAATAATGTAAATGGGGAGGAGGAGAGATGTAGGGGTTAGCTGAATCCATATAAAAAACTGAAAGGAGAATCAGAGTATAGGAAATACAAACAACAACCCTACTTGATGTAGAGGAAGACAGAATTAAAATGCACCACCAGCCTCTGTGATTAGGTGAAATCTAACTTCATTGACTTCAGAGGTAATTTATCCAATATATGTCTGTATACTGTAGCCCTTGGAAGGAACTGAAATAATATACTGGTTTTAATCTAGGAAGGAATGAAAATATCAGTGGCAAATGAAGATGCAGAATTTTGGATACCAGAAATAGAAAGCTCAATAGAGTTGAACTGACTGAGAAGAAACTCATAAAACTGGGAAACTGCTTGTTTGATTTTGATTAGGGATTGTTTCATGGATGATTCTACTCTCCTTGCATATAGTGACTTTCCTTATGGATTAGAGCATCGTTTATCAAGGCTTGAAGCTGTGTTTGTGAGGCTTTAAGAGAGACACCCAAAATCCATCAGTTCTGAGCCTCCTTGCCAGGATTGCTGGAGATTGTCTATTGAGGATTTGAGTATCTCCAAGGGTAGAGGTTTTGGAACTTCTCTGGGCAGCCTGTTCCAGTGTTTGACCACTGACACAGCAGAAAAATTTTTCTTACATTCAAATGGAATTTCCTGTAATGGTTTCTGATTGTCACCTCTTGTCCTGTCGTTGGGCATCAGTGAGAAGAACCTGGCTTCATCCTCTTTACATGCTCCCATCAGGCACCCTGAGCAGAGACAAGGATCAGTCTCTTGGCCTGCTGGTGATGCTCCTCCTGATGCAGCCCAGGGTGCTGTTGGCCTTCCTGAGTACAAAGCTTATTGCTGGCTCTTGTTCAGCTTGTTCTTCACCATGATCCACAGGTCATGTTCTGCAGAGCTTCTTTCCAGACTGTGAGCCCTGTGGGACCCTGACAGCCTGTGTCTCCAGCTGCCTGAGGTCCCTCTGAATCACTCATCTGCCATGTCAAGCACTGCTCAGGCGTTTGGGTTGCCTGCCATCTTGCTGAGGTTGCATCAGTCCTGTTATCCAGGTCATAGATGGGGCTGCTGGGCCGTATTTGCCCCTGGGCTGCTCTAGCTGTGTGACTGACCTCCAGCTGTGTGACTGCACCTTTGTGCCACTCACCAAAGCCCTTTGGAGCTGCAGTTCAGCTGGGTTTCAGTCCACCTCACTGTCCATTTATCTAACTTGTACTTCAGCAGCTTCTCTGAGGCTTTTATGAGTGAGTGTTTTGAAAGCCTTGCTGGAGTCAAGGTAAACAACATCTGCTGCTCTCCCTGCATCCACAGAGCTGCTTACTGCATTGCACAAGGTGTCACTGGTTAAACATGATTTCCTCATTCTAAATCCATGGTGACTACCCCAGATCATCTACTTGACTTTAATATGTTTGCAGATGTTTTCTAGGTTTATTTGTGCCATCATCTTCCTGGGAACTGAGGAGAAGCTCATTGGCCTGTAGCTTTCTGCATCTTCCTTCTTGTCCTTGTGGAAGATAAGAGTCACAGCTGTTTTCTTCAGAAATCTCCCCTGGTCATCGCAGCCTTTCAGACATATTGAATCTGGGATTTTGGCTTCATCTATCCTCCTATCAGTTGGAAGATAATTTTGGATTACAGTGTTGTTTTTATATGTTTTTAATTTTTTAAAAAATAATGCTAGAATTTCCTTGTTAATTATCTACTAGAATAGCTTAATCTTTTTTTTTTACCCTCCCTCAGAAACAATGAAGAAAGGTATTATAATAGTTAATTTCCCCAACCAGCTTTTCCACCATACCTTTTCAAGCATTCCTTCTTGTCTGTTGAAACATGATTTTTCAGAGGGCAATTTTGTTTCTCTGTAAATTCTAACAAGTTGTGGATACCCTTTTCTAACAATAAGGGATAACATTCACATCTCAGATTGGATGATCTGTGAAGTTTTTGAAGAAAGACCTGAAATGTACACATAAAAACAAAACTACAGGTTATATTATGTAGCCCAAAGTGGTGGTGATCATGTGCCCAAGCCACATTAATTTTTCACTTTTGATACAGTAAAACAGTCACCTGACTCAAGCAGAGGAAACCTTGATATTTAGAAGACTCTTGTGAGATTGTGTCCTTATTTCCTATTCCTTTAAATACCTAGAGTAAATTAATTTAATAAAATTTGATCTAAGTATTAGAATACCTCACCTCCAGGAGAACCTTAGGACAACTTGTCAGTATATGTCTTATACAGATAGGTTGAACTATCCACTGGAGATTCCTGTCCTGGCTGTAGATTCTACCCTCTGCAGCCAGTAGAGGTAGAATCCCTGGCTGTAGAGGGATTCTACACAGCCTGTTTAAACCAGGAACTTGCCTAAAATTAATTAATCTAAAATTAGATGAGAGGGATGTGCTAAACTATTCCAATAGCTTAAAGATGAACATTACAACTCTCATGTTTCTTGAGTTACCTCTTTTCTGAAGTTTTAGTCAAATTATGAGGTGTTAACTAATTTACAAGTGAAAAGACATTTTGCACTTGTAATTACTTTCTGGTGTTTTCCAGAATTATTAATAACACTTTTAAAATTGAGTTTAAGGTAGACTTTGTTCATATGTCCTCAGTGTAAACAAGATAGCAATGTAATGATTGATTTTTACAATGTTCAGGATTTTGAAGCTAATGAGACAAGGAAAATATCAGTGAGAGTAACAATAAACAATTTTAATCTGTGCTGGAAATTACCTAAGTGTATGTCACAATAACAGTGTAGAGTCAAATGAAAAGCCCCTCTCCATAATCTGTTGGAATGGTTCTATAAGTCAGAGTTAAAATATATTTTAATGTGTTTAAAATTAGGCTCCCACATTCAGCCATGTTCAGGTACATAATAAAGGACTAAATTTTCTGAGTTTCTGAGGATCTACTAGATTCCATGGCCACTTGGACTGCATATTATTCATAGGAATGAGCACCAGTTCTCCCCAGCTTCTCATTAGTGGAAATCAATAGTTGCCAATGGGAGCGTTAGTTTTGTGTACAGATGAAACAACCACTTTCTTCAAAAATGACTTTAAAATATGCATTACCATAAGCATTGCCACAACTGCGTTTTTAAATGTTTCTAGAAACTAAAAAATAAAAAATTCCAGTTGGCAAGTGTTTCTTCTGGGTATTGATGGACTGAGAGCAGTGTTGCTAGTTTTTACCCATGCTGTGAAAATATTCTGTATTTTGTGTGGTATTTTCCTATCTCTCTCTGTAGGGTGCTGTGGCAGGTGTTCAACTTGAATACATTTAATTGTACATCTTTAAGGGTGCTACTAATGCTAGGAATTGTACTGTTGTGGTTTGGGGGTTTTGTTCTTTTGCTTCTGCTTTAGATTTCAATAGCTTTTGCTGTCTGATTACATCCCTCTTAAGTTTAAAATAGCAATTTTGAGTTGAAAATTGCATAGAAAATGATCATTCTGATTTGGAAATTATATAGCACTATTCCCACTCTCTGAACTTTCAGTATTGCATAATATTAGTATGTTCCTCTAATTCCTGGACCACTTGCAAATTAATTACATGGAATGACAAAATCAGAGCTTGATACACATTCTCTTGTCATGTGTTGCTTTTCTAGATAGAGGCATAATGACACAAAATAACAGGAGTTTTCTTGTGCATCTTTGATGTTTTAATGGAGGTGTATGAACCCAGATCACAAAAAAAATCTGCTGCTGATCCTAGACCTGCATGTTGGTTGATAAAACTAGCTCTAGTTTTAACCTGGACTGATGTGCTGTAGACACTAAATGGTTCCTTATTTATTTTATTATGCATTTCAAAAAGGTAGGAATAGATACTAGAAAAAATCCAAGAGTCTGAAGAATATTCAGTTCCTTTAGCCTGCAGGCAAGATTCACGTGTTCTTTTCTCAGAAGTAATGCAATATAACTAAAAGGCACAGGTTAAAACAGGAAGAAAATTCTTTTTTATTGGATTACTAATTATCTTCTATGGTGCATCCAGATATTAGGCTTTGAAATGGCCACAAGTGAGTAATTGTTCTTAGAATTATCCAATTTTTATGAAAGAACAAATATTCAGAAGTATATACAGATGCAGACTGTGAAGATTCCTTTGGAAGGCAAAGTGGTTAATCTTTCTTATTATATGGGAAAAACTTGTTGGCACTAGAATCGCTAATGCTGGTAATAAACTGTTCCTAAAGATATTTTAATAAATTTGCACTTACTAAGCATTTTTATTCTTCCTGTTTGTAGAACATCCAAGGTATCTCTAAACATCCAGTTACAATTGCAAAGAAACAGTACATAAAAGGTAAACTGTTTTTATTAAGATGAAAAGACAATTTTATCTAATTATTTTACTGTGTGGTATTATATTTTGAAGCAAGCTGATAGGTCCAGCATTCAATATCAGATGATCAATGCTTTGTTATACATTAGCATTTAAACCAATTACTTTTTCTGATGTTCCTGAAAAAATACTTGGTGTTTCAGCACTGATTTAAATAGTTACAAGTTTTTAGATTTTTTTTGTTTCCCTCACTTTTTCCAAATGAAATGATACATCTTAAATACCTTAAATATCCTAGGGATGATTTTGTGTGTTTAGATCATAAGGCTTTGCCTGAGTCAATGTTTAAGCTGGGCCATTTTAATCATACTCACAACTAAACACCAGTAGTTAGTCAGATGTGTTGTTTTTGATAACAGATGTGTTAAGGCAGATTATTTAAGGCAGATGGTTCAGAGAGAATCAAAGTGAAGTCTAGAAAACCATGCGCCAAATGATAAAGAGAGAAACCCACAGTAGCAGACTCAGATATGAGAGAGATTTTGGAACACACATTCTCCTCCTGGAATGCCTGCAGCCACAGCTGGGCAGTGCTGCTCAATGTTTCTCTGCTAAGGGCAAGCTTTGCCTTTTCACAGCTATTCACTCCTGTGTTGGAAATAATACAGGTCATTAAGCAGGAGGCTAGGGAAGATAACGTAAAATTTTGACAGCAGTTTTATTTTATCTACATGAGTCATTTTTATAAGTATTTCTTAAAAGTTGCTATTAAAAACTGTGTCAGCAGGGGCAGCATAAACCTGAGGTGCTGGGCATAACTGTAGGACATGAAACTTTCTGGAGACTTTGTTAATCATCTTACATGCTTCTCAAAAATGTATTTCTGAGTTTTTCCTGTATCAAGACACATTTTTTTTTCTATTTTCTTCACTTTTATGCTGACCAGATTCTGTTACATTTCAAACCACCATCCCTCCCTACACTATGTCAAGTGATATTCCCTGGACGCATTCAGTTTGTAGTACCTTGTGTTAGTGTTTCATCCTATTATTGGGGATTTCTGTCATTACCATTTTGATGCCTTTGACAGCTGTATGTTCTCAATATTATATTCCCCTACCATCTGTAACTCAGAATTTGGTTATTAACACATTACTGCAGCATGTTCAAAGATACAAAAATACATATTTTTACTTATTTTTGTAGACCCTTCTTTATGAATGTATCTTTTATTAAGTGATCTGTGAATAATGCTAGTTATTGTACATATTTGATAGCTTGTGTTTAGGAAAGGGTTTGGATTTGAGAAAGGAAGCGAGCAGTACTGCAAGGATGGTGGAGGTAAAGTTGTACACGACTGATATAGTGAAATAATTGTGATGCTGGCAGTTGGTGCTCTGCTAGTTTGCTTACACTGCCATTTCTGTGGTGTTGGCTGTGTATTTGGTATAAAACCTTCTATGGTTTGCAGCACAGTATTTTTGAACTGGTGTTTGGGATTTAAGTGTGTATCTCCTCTCTAGGAAAAGAAGAGGACATAATAACTATTTCTCCAAGAACACTGTTTGTTTCAAAAAAAGGATGTACATTTTTAGCAGCAGGTAAGAGAGAGAGAGTGAATTATTATTCTCATACATATTAATAGTCACAGTTCTCTCATGTCTTTTCCCCCTCTCCTTTGGATGACATATTTTACAAGGCTGTCAAATCCCTCAGTAACAATTAATTTTGTTATGTGATGTGTGTTCCTTATTATGCTTTGGAAGTGGATGATGTTTTAGCCTTGTGAGTAGAAACAGTTAATAATATTAAATGACACATGAAGATAATGAAGGATTGAGACACTTTTGTGATCCATAGCTGTAATATAGCATCTTCAGGATGAGCTTCTTACAGGCCTTCTTTGAGAATGCAGAAATGATTGAATACTCCAGGCTTACATTTTAATTTGTGATACTCTGGTTAAAATGCAGGTATGTTTTTATTTTAGAGCAATAGATGCATTTTAACACTGTTTTCTAGACTTTTCCCATATTGAGTTAAGGATCCTTGCTGACTTATCATCTGAGCCAGAACTTCTGAAACTGTTCCAAGAACCTGAAATCACTGATATCTTTACTACACTGGCTTCTCAGTGGTAAGATTAAACGTTGCATATTTTAATAGTAATTAGACAAAATATTAAGAATAACCTAAGCTATAGTATTACTGAATAATGATAACAAGAGACAGTATCTTGTTACAATATCTATTGGTCATACTATTTTAACACTGTGAATTCCTTTCTGTCTTTCTGAGCCTTCTCTTCTCCACATATCAAAATGCTGTAATCCAACTGGCCAGTTTGAGCCTTGTGGGTAAAGCTGATGCAATGATATGTTGTGAACAGTGGTTGCTGATAACTTCCTCCTTCTATTATTTTTAACCAATTCTTTTACAAAATCCAAAGCAGCACTTAGAGAGGTTATCCATCTGAAAAAACAGAACAGCTTTTTTCAGTAGAAGTACAAGCATTTTTGAAATTTACTTAGATATCCAATAGAAGTATTGGAATCAAATTACTTGAGAAACAATATAGTTGAGAAACAGAGACTAGAGCTTATGGGATTTCTTTTGAACTAATAGGGTTTAGTGCTTCCATATTCTGGAATGATTTGGAAAAATTGCTACCCCAATCATTTAAAAAAGGTAGATATTTTAATCTCCATATCTATATAATTATTAACTAATCTCTTCAGTATGCCAATTAAAATATTAACTATCAAAAAATTGAATATTAGTCACTTAGCTGTTGAAGGTATTTTTTATTGTTATTTATATAATGGTGATGCCTAAAAGCCTCACTTGAGACTACTACTACTACTCCATTGCACTCAAAAGTGCATGAGCATTCAATAAGTGCCAGGATAGATGTCAAGAAACTTGTGGTTTCAACAGATAGGTCAGAAAAAGATTGACTAGAATGCTGTAGCATAAAGCTGTTTGAACAGAATGAAGTTCATATAAATATGCAATTTGCTTATTTTCTCTTTTTCTCCCCCTCTCATTTATCTTTTCATCTCCATTTTAGTTGGAAGCTTGTTAGCTGAAAATGAAAGCAAAAATACCTATGATTGAGCTCAATTTTCATCCTACAGTTTCTAAATTTTTGCAGGCTTAGTCTTCCAAACATGCTATTTCCTGCACACTTCCGTAGTTCACAGAATCTTAGAATCCTAGAATGCTTTGGGTTGGAAGGGACCTTAAAGACCACCAGGTTCCAGTTCCCCTTCCACAGGCAGGGACACCTTCCTCTATCCCAGGTTGCTCCAAGCCCCATTCAAAGTGGCCTTGAACACATCCATGGCTGGGGCATATTTGTTAATATGCTCTGAATTTGTACAAAGAAACAAAATGGAGCTCACATTATATTTATTTTGCTACCAACAACTGCTTCTATTGAGACATGTGCATTCTGGGAGAACAAAACTCCAGACCACAAACATTCCATTGAACATATCTATGGAAATATCACCTTTCTTTTAGAGTTTCTTAGAAGCTTCTCTTGATACTGTAATCAATTCTTAATTCTAACACAATATCGCTGGAACCTCCTGATGGAGTTAAATCCTTATTTTAGTTTGATGATTTATTGGAAATGTATGCATGAAGATGAGTCAATTTTTGTCTCAGCTCTGGGCACAGATCCAGAAATACCATTCTATTCAGCCATCTCACGGCTCTTGGCAGCCGTCAACCTCTTGCAGTTGCTACACGGTAACTTTAAATTTAATGAAGAATTACAGGCAAATATTTTTATCAGACAGAATTGTCATGGTGTGTCTACAAAATCATTATTACATAATGATTCTGCTGACTCTACTCTCAAGCTTCTGTAAAGCTAATGCTTGGAAGAAACTTTCTATTGAATCTGTTAGATGACTTATGAATCACAGAAACACGAAGGGCGTGTTTAATCTCATCTAACCTTGGACATCTGTCACATACTTGGAGAGATTCATTTGGCTGACTGCTGATATGCCCTGTGTAATAAGATCAGTTGCACAATAAAAGTGTTGAGTTCTCAGTTCTCACCACTGAGAACAAAGTAGGTCTGGGGTGGCCAGCTTAAATGTGGACATCTGTGTTTGTTCTGACAAATTGAATTCCTCCTGTTGGGTCAGTTCCTACTGAACTCAGCGTGGATTTTTGAATGTTGTCCTTAATTTCTTTGGCACCAAAGAGAAGATATAAAATTACAAATGCTTTCTCATTCCAGATATTTATTCATCTTTCATAGTCTGCTATTAATAAATAAAATCTTTAGGGCCAAAAATTAATCAATTGACTTTATTGTAGTTGATTCTACTGACTGGTATTAGAATCAGTTATGAGAAGAACAAAATAAACAACAAATCTTTTATCTCTTCTTGGTCATCTGGTTTTCTCTAGGTCTTAATCCTTTAAAATCTGTGCAACTGATACACCAATGGCCATGGCAAAAGTTTTGTTCTGTTTGAAGGAATTGCATGTTGTTACTATTTGTAAGTCTTTCCTGACATATTTTGTACACTTGGAAAAACCTTTACAAAAAAAGGTTTTTTCTCTACAAGATCTATAAAGAATGGATTAGTTTCTAAAGTTCCCTCTCCAAGGACAAAAAATTAGGTTAGTGTTAGTATCTAGTAGCATATCAGCTTCTGAATGCATGTCAGGTGGTATCTTTTAGCAAGATTTCTGTATCTAAAAATCCTTAGACTGATAAATATTAAATCATAAATAGAGAAGAATACATTATTGGATAGAAATCTGAGCCACACTCCAGAGTCCAGCCAAGTTTTCTATCAGGTTATTCAATTAATTTTTTCTAAAATTCATGGCTTCTTCACTGAAACATAACTCCATTCCTTAGCTGCCCTTCAGACTAAAGCCTTCAATCTGAAATCCAACCTTTTTAAAAAGTTTCACTGGCTTTTTATAGCATTTGGCAGGAAATACACATGGGTGGGCAGTTTCTGCAAAGAGGTGAACTTTATGAATTCCTGATTAAATTAAGATCTCTTATGTATAAAAGCTTTCCTTTCACAATTTGGTTTGGTATTCTGTGCTGTGACTCAGCCTATCTCTGGTGCCTTAAAGATGCAATTTCTCCTGGAGCCCTGTGGGATCCATGTTTCTGCTAAACATCATTCATATGGAATCTTTACCCTGGTCAGCAGAGCAGGTAGAGGGGTGTGTGTGTCAGCCCAGGCTGTGTCTGTACATGGTAGTAAAGGGCTGAGTGGAGGTATTAGCTGCCAAGCTAAAATTCATTCATGTGCAACATACTACCCAAACCAGCCCCAGTGAGAGGCAAGGCTCCTGCCAAGCTGGGCTGGGATCTTGTGCTGCTCTGGTGAGCTTGCACAGACAGCTCATTTCAGGAATAACTCAGCTCCAGCACTCTGTGCCTCCCTGCTCTGAGCTTAGCTGTTTGCTGGAGACACTGCTTGCTGTAGAGCGTTTTTGAAATATTGTGTATTCCTTTTGGCAGAACTGTCTTGAAGTGGTTATTCAGCTAAAACTATCAGAAGCTGCAGTTAACTTCCACAGAATGGTTTGTGTTGGATGAGGCCTTTAAAGATTATCTAGTCCATCCCCTTGCTATGGCAGGGTCATCTTCCACTAGATCAGCTTGCTCATCTCTGCCTTGTCCAGCCAATATATTTTCTGGTCATCTAACATAGTTACCCCAGCTAAAACTAAGGTGATAGAGATTTTGATGCTCACTTGTATATGCTTAGCGCTGTTCCTCCTGTGAATAAGTGATGATGATTGTAAGGTATTACTAAACTTATTTTACAGTGAGTCCTCTGTTATATCCTACAAAGAAAAAGCCCTAAAGGCAGGTCAACACCTGCTATTACAACAGCACCAAGAGTGCATTACATTAATGACACAACTGAACACATGGCAAAGTTTCAAGGCTTGCCTAAACTTTAAAAAATTCATGATATAATGGATTCTAGCTACCTGCAAGTTCACCTTGTGTTATGTTGCCTTGATGCCTTATGACAGTCATAATCCTTTTACATCCAAATCATCATCCCAGTGCTGAAGGTGACGAGAGCTGTCCTGGCAGCTGTCTGACCAGCCAAGAGACCCAACCGCCGTTAGACATCCTGATGTCAACAAACCTCAGTGTGAACTTTCTCTCACTTCTTTAGCTTTTACGGAATAAATGAAAAATAAGTAATTGTGTGTAATTTAAAATGCTGTTGATGTGCATATCTTAAAATCACTTTCAAAAATAGATGCTGAAAAATAGGTTCAGTCTTTTAGGTAATCTGCACTTTGCAAAATTTACTAATTCAGAGTGTAATGATTACCTGTCTCTTTCAAACTGTTCTTTTGTCACCCTTCTCAGCAGGTTGTTGTTCCTCCATCATAGTATATACTCATATTGGCAACATTGAGTCAAAAACCAGGAAAAATATCTTGATTTAGCTAAGCAAACACATCATAGTATGATGTGTTTCATATAGGGGTTTCATCCTGTCTGACTTCTGTCTACTTTACTGCTTGAGTGCTTTTTAAATTAGGATAGTACCGCTTCAGAGTTCCTATGATTGGAGCATTAATCCATACTTAAAATATTTGGGTAAATCCTTTCCTTTGTTTCTTTAGAATCTGTCTCAGACAACTGGAGTTGTCTATCAGTTTATTCAATTATTTTATAATTATTGACAAGTTCATCTGCATCCAGCAGAGCACAGTGCCGCCCTCTATTAGGGGTCCTGAGGGCAGCCTAGCCATACAAATGCAACTCTGTTATTTATGGCTCTGAACAAGCTTAGTCAATTTAAGATTGAAGATGTTGTCACTGTGATCCATTATTTGCTACAGATATTCCTAATATCTGCAAAGTATATTTATGTTCTATGTTTTATGTTCTCAAGCCTGAAATAGAACACTGATATGTCTGTCATAAATGGCCTAGCAGATTTATTAGACCATTTTGCCCTTTCTAAATTATAACTATGAACTAAGATGGTAAAACATGTAGACTCTCCATCCTCGTAAACCAAGAAGTTCAGAGGAAAAGACCCTATAAGTAGATTTGTTGCAAATGGATTGAAGTGAAAGTCCAATACTCCTATATCCAGAAATTTAGGAAAGGAAATACCTAGGTGATTGATAGTCTCTAGGGATAATACTAGCATATGAAACAAAGAACATTCTCTTGACCACATTACTTATCTGAGATTTAACAATATTTTTAGATTGTTTGTATTGATTTACTGTTATCTTCTCATGGTAAATATTCCTTTTCTTTAGATGATATTTGCTATTTGAGAAGGGGAGAAATTAGCAAAGATATTTAGTAAGTTGCTTACAGTATGATCTACTTGCGAGCATGAATTTACTACTGCTATAAATGGTGAGTGTTTAATTGTGTGAGAGTTGAAAGATAATTGTCCCTGTGCACAAACTTTCCCATGCAGTAATAAATTACCTGGGTATTTTCTGTCATAAATTCTGTGCTATAGATTGTCTGTAGATCCAGTGTAATGATACCCAAGTTGGTCTATGCCTCAGAAAAATGCCTTTAATAGTTAAAGTTGTTAAACAGTTGTACTCTAATTCTTTTCCAGTATGGAAATCAGAAACCACACAACAAGTTTGCCTGTCTGCAGTGAGTTTTTCTTAAATTCTAAAAATAAAAGGAGAGTAGAGAAATTTAAATAATCTCTAGATAGTAATAGTTACATGTTACTGTATAGTAGAGGAATAGGTCTAATACTGTTCAGTATACAGATGTGCTGTGTATTAAAAGGTATAATGATCTGATAACTGCTGCCATTCCAGTATGAAAATGGGCATCCTCTTTACAGTATCAATGTCTAGCTCTGAACTGTAATTTAACCTATACACATTAACTACTGATGGTGAATTAAAGTAACAAGGAGTTAGAGCATACTCTTTAAGGGTGATATTTGCTCAGATGATACCAATGAAAGGATGGTTTGTGGCAGTTGTGTGCAGTGCTTACACTCATGGCAGTGTTTGAAAGAAGGCTGGAGAATTTGATAGTGGTCTAGTTGCTCCTGTTTCACACTGAGATCTGAGTTTTATAAGATCCAAACCACAAAATACTCTTTTCTCTCTCATCTGTCATCTGCTCCCTCATATTTATGCTATTAGTGCTTTCTTTTGTGTGGTGATGAAGAGCAGCATGAATACCTGAGCTTCTTCCAGATACTGAATTTACCTTCTAGTAAGTACTGGACATAATAATTGTTCACCTGAGTCTGTGTGGCTTTCAGAGAGTTTTAAAAAATGGCTTCAGAGAAGAGGACATATCTCATTGTGTCTTTGTAGCCATGGCAGTTTATATCTAAAATAAAGAAGTGTGTAATTATCCTGGAATTCCAAGGGATTTAAAAATTCTTTACCACCAATCATTTTGAAAAACATTTTTTCCATTTTTATAGTGTAGGCTTGGTTGGCTGATGCTTTTAAGACGTGGAAGGGTCTTTAGCTTATACTATCCATACCACAATCAGAGGAACTTGAACACTTCATTTCAAATAACCTTGGGAACTGTTTATAAAATGTTCTGAACATGAAAGTCCATCTGTCCTCAGCTGGTATTTCTGTGGTATCATGGTGATATTTGTTCTGAACTGTTTTGTTGGAGACTGACATGCTGGTTTTGGAAATTACTTAAGAAAAAACCTAGAGAGAAGCAAAACACAGAATTACTTGAAATTAGGATGTTGAAAGGAGAAAAGGCTTTTTGTTATGTTTTTGGGTGTTTTGTTTTTTTTTTTAAGAAGTTCAGCCATACTTGAATAAAAAGACAACAGTGCAGGAAGATTTGGTTTGTTCTTCACAGAATGTCTTCCTGCAGGAAGTGTGGAATTTTACTTTTTTACCACCTGAAAAGCAGGGGGCTCACAGAGCTGATTATATCCAGTGGTGGACAGGTGAGCCAAACTGTTGCATACTGGCAGTTGGTCTGGTAGGAACTGTGACAAAATAGGGACTCTTGTTTTTCCAGGCTCTTGGCAATTCAGGATACTTCCTGACAATAGCTCTATCTGCCGATACCCTGCTGAGTTCTGAAGAACACAGGAAATAAGCAGAGGTATTTTGGATATTCCTGAAATTAATCAAAATAAGTCCTCATGGGCTGAATCATACAAAAAGATAACTGGGTCTGTTTGGAAAAGATAAGGTCAAGTATGCACAAATGCTTGGTGGTAGGCTGACTAAATATATACACACCTGCCCATATCCATTTCATATGACTTTGTTCCAAATACCTTCTTTGTATTAAATAGATTAAAGATTAATCCTCCACAAAATAGTATTTTTTCAGGTTAATTCATATAACTGTATGGTATAGCAGATACAGAATTCAGTTGGGCTGCCTACTCAAATAGCAAGAGGAAAGGCCAGTTAATCAAGGATAAGTTAAATAGATTTCTGGGAATGAACGCCACATCTGCAGCTGAATGGCTTTTAAACAGATATGAATATTTGTCCTTCTATATTATTTTTATGAAAATATTATCAACAAGCTTGAACAGAGTCATTATTAATCAGGAGATGTCACCTGTGTGTTTGTTAGGTGATTAAGAAATAATTAAATAATCATGCTTATCCAGGTGGATTTTTACTAAGGAAACAGGAAGAGCATTAGCTCTCCTCCTGTCCCCATTAACAGGCATAGAGTTACAAGGTGCAGTCACAGGGTTACACAGCTCCCTTTACCCCAAGCAGAGCTCTTTTGCTTTTGTTCTTTGTCTAAATAATGAGCTATACCAGTTTAAGGTTCTTAGAGCCCCATATTTGTCTAAAGATTTTTTAGATAATCCAGGCTATTTCATACATTTGTTATTTCATATACTTCTAATCTTCTAGGACATGAGGTCTCTTGGGTTCATTAATTTCTCCCCTTTTTATGAACTTAATGTCAAGTGTGAAAGGAATTTGAGTTAATTCATTTCACTTCATCCATTGCAAAATGGCAAAATCTTTGCTTTTGGAGTTGCAATGAAGAAGAGACATTCCATGCCACTGAGCACATATAAAATGGTGAGACTTTTGCAGTATTAAGACAAATTACAATCATATCTACTCTTTACTGGGGAGTATTTAGTGTTACTTCTAGAATCCTTTGAAGAGAGTGGAGAAAAGTTTTCCTGTGTGTTACATGGCAGCCCCCTTAAATAAATGTATGTGAGCATCTCTGCTGAAGTTTCCCTTTAGAAGTGTGTGACTGTTGTAATCCTTCAGCTGTGAAGTTTGGTTCTGTACCCCAACCTGTATTGATTCACTGTAAATCAGGAGGTCCTGAGCTCAGTGCTGCCTGCTAGGACACTCACTAAGGTTTAATATAACATTTCTTTCATTAACATTTACTTGGCTGGCTTTCTAATCCTTTTACAATTTTTAGTTCGTTTCAAGGCTTCTACTTACTTTCCTTTGGTGAAGCAGATTCTGAAGAAGCATTTTTTGCTATATATATATAATTTCTATTCTGATCAATAGCTAAAATATCTCTCACCTTGTACCTTTATTTAGAGTAATGCTGATAAAAAGTGTGGGATCAGTCATTTGTTTCTTATATGCTGTTAAGAGAGACACAATTTCAGTTTGAATGGGAAGGCATGCTCTTTCAAATCAAGTCACATATTCAAGGACAGGTACTATGTACAGGTGCTTCTCATTATGAATCTGGCATTTAATAACTTGTTTGGTAAAGAAGTTGTGAGTGAGACTGTACCACTTGCAGCTCCTGCAGCTGCTGTACATGGTAAAAGGGGAAGATATTCAGTTTGCCTCCTCAGAATCAGAGTTTTAAAACGTTTAAGCTCCAAGTTCAACACCTCATAGGTGTTGGTGTGGAATATTTTAACAGTGTTACTTTTGCAGCAAACAGATTTCTACATGCTTTGAAAGCTCATTTGCAATGGATGATATTAATGAAATTTAACACTTGTCTTACTTTGCACTCTGACAGTCTGTATGACAACCTGTGGAAATTTCACCTTGTACTTTACACTGCCTTGTAAAAGTGCAGCTGTGGCTTTAGTTTAGACTGGCAGATAAAGCAGAGGGAATAAAGTCTTCAGGAAGCATAATGGCTTTTGTTTTAGAAGCTTTAAATAATCAGGCAGTTAACTAGAAGTTTAGGCAGACAGCTTAATTTTAGGTCACATTGGGAGCTTATTATTATTGCACATTAAATGCTTTCTTAGCCTTCTAGAGTAAATTAAAGTTTTACAATTGCCACCACCACAACTAACACAGAAACTAGAGAGAAAGCAACCTCTGAGGAGACTGGGTAGTCCTCAGTTGTTTTGTGGTGTCTGATAACTTTTGGCTTTGCTAATTTCATAGAAAGGTTTTGTTGTGTATGAAACTCTTATCTCCAAACAGTCATGTCCTTCTAGAGTGACTTTGATAAAATGCTCTGTTTTATGAGCACACTCCAGAGCTCAGTAAAATAATTCCATTTATTTCATTTAACTCAAGTTCAACTCTAGTGCCAAACTAAATTTTGATGAAATCAAGAATGTCACGGCAATTCATTCTTCACTTTTACTTTTGCCTTTAGTTCAGTGTTGGCCCAAGGCATAGCAGAAATTTAAGCTGAAAGAGGTGTTTATAGAGAAGATTAAAAAAGATGGGATAGGAAGTTTCTTATCCCTCTCTGCAGAATTTGTTCAAGACCCTTATATATAGCATGACTGATTTCTTCCTTTTTTGATTGCCTGGCCAAGATATTTCAAAGTCTGTCTCTTATTTTTTTTCTGTATTGTGTGGATGCAGTTTGATGTAATGTGACATCTCCTCCTTCCCCTGCCTATTTTTCATGAGCAAACTATACATTGTTGGAACAATATGATAGCTCGATGCTTTGTTCTGTGTAATGTCTGAGATGGCATTACATTATCTTTTGGTTATATGTTAAGAACTCTGTTCTTTCTGTTTCACTTTTCTAGTATTTATCTAAAGGCTGCTCTGAAGGTCCCTCTATTTCTTTATGAGACTTTTGACAGGTCCAAGATGTGTAATTATTTGATGCTCTGCTGCAGCTGCCTGTGTCATCTCCCAGAATGGCTGCTGCTCTGTCTTAACTATTTGAAGCTGCTTGAAGAAAAGCTTGAAAAGTGATTTGTGTTAAGTACAGAAAGAACTCCAAAGGGCATTAATTTGCATTTGATCCCTGTTGTTTTATACAAATGTCCTCTGAGAAATTTTATGCCATCCCAGTTTGCATAGACCTCTTAATCCATTAACGTTTATTTGTTCTTTCAGTGATGGTGCCCATCACTGTTGATGCTCACACCAGCACCTGGTATGGGGAGTTAGTTACCCTGACTTCCTTCTCCTCTGTGCTCATAGACCCAGAGACCCTAAAATAAGACTGCCCTCATGGCTCAGAAATAAAAAAAAAGACTATGGATATGTGAGGTGAAAGCCCTTTTTCTTTTTTTCCTATAGGGCTGAAGGAGAGGCAAGGTGAAAGTTCCAGGGTAAGGTGTGTTCTTTCAAGTCCCTATGTCAGTGTCAGGGACTTCCTGCTCCAGGTGACATATGTCCAGAATTGGGCATTTTTACAGAAAAATCTTCTAAGTGGGCTTTTTCTAATGAAGAACACTGAAAATAAGTGCTATCTAATTTATCTCTTCAGTATCTGATACCTGAGACAGCAACATGCCAGTAAATATCTTAATAAAGATAATGGATCACTTCAGTCTCAAATTAATCTCTCAGCAAGTTGATACTGATGATAGCTATAATTTATAACATAACCTTGTTGCAATTGCTTTATCTGGTTCCCTGCTGCTTTAAAATGTAACAACAGAAGACTTCTGACCCTCATAGCAAACTGCAAAGTCATGTCTTTATCTTCTTTAAAATACATGAAATTTAGATACCATGCTCTTTAAAAGGAGCTTGAGGACTAATGAAATAAATCTTCATGCAGTGGATTATAGAGGCTACTACTCAGACAAAATAAATTATTTTATGATTAGCTGTTGGAAGAAGTTTTAAAGTGCTTCTGTATTCTTGCAAAAGTGTTTTAGAGGGGTTATTAAAATTTTCCTGGTGCTAAATGCATATAAAATAAATTAAACCACAGTTTGGTAGGGTGGCATACCCAAAGGGAAAAGAGACAAAATGACAAAAATGTTTTAGAGTTGGCTGTACTCTGGGAAGGATGACATCAAGCTGACAGCTGTGGTCTTTAATTAAAAGGAGCTGAACACAAATAAAAACTTTTTAAAAAACTTCTTCACTAAATAAAACACAATGTTAAACTCCTGAATTGTGTGTTGTGACTCTCTCCCCTCTGACCCATGACTACATGACCCCAATATTTACATGGAAGATCCTCCAGCATGTGCAGTGGCTACTGCAAGACAGCTCTGTCTCTCCAGATGCCAGGGTGGGGTTAAATATACACGGATATAAATGTAATACTATGTATTACTATGTAATACTATGTATTGCCCTTCAGGTAAGGAGCAAGAGATGCCAGGGATCTGCTGTCCTATGCTGTTTCTTGGAGGAGTTTCTGGGTGTTATTCTGTAACCTTTTATCTCACTTATGCAAACCAGGTAATGATAAAATTTCAAATACAGGCATTTGACATAACCTTTGAATCAGACATGAGAAGTGTTTAGAAGTGACATAGATAAAAAAATACAACAAAAAACTAATATATACTTAGGTTACAACAGAAAGGTTTATCTTTCTGTTGCTCTTGACCTGCTGTTTCCCTTCTGGCAAGATGTTAAGTCTGCATTTTAGTCTTTGTAGATGCGTTTTTCATAGAATCCTAGAATCCTACAGGGGTTTGTGTCAGGAGGGACCTGGAAGACTACATAGATCCAGCCCCCTACCATGGACAGAGGACACCTCACTAGGCCCGGATGCTTAGAGCCCATCCAGCCTGGCTGTGAACACCTGCAGAAACAGGGAGTCCACAGCTTCACTGTGGAGAGCTTTCCTGTTTTTAGAAAAGTATCTTAGCTGTATTTCCACTCTTCTGGGCAGTCTAGAAAAATTTTCTTCTGTCTCTTGTGTGAAAGATAATCTCATTACTTTTTGTTTTGAACATAGTTGTGTAAATGCCTCATAGTTATAGAAAGCATAGAAACCATACATTTTACATTTCTCTATGAAAAAAGATAGGCTAATTTTACATATCTTATGTCTAGCTCTTCATTGATACAACACAAAAGTAGTGATATAGTTGATATGACAGTGTCTTCAGGGAAACTGTTCCCCAGCCTCTTCCTTTTCTGTATTTTGTAGCAGAGATTAGCCAGCCAAAACTAATTCCAAGTTAGCTTGTGCATATTACCTTACAAATGTCTGAGACAAAGTATGCCTGAGCCTTGTCAGCATTTTCCATGAGTCATGGAATAGCAGCTTTCAAAAAAATTGTTTATTCTTGCTCATTGCATTAGCAGTGGGTGAACTGGGTTACAGGTAGCCAATTTTTTTCTGTATGTCTTGGATACACATATGCATTTTTTTTATATATATATATATATATATATATATATGTATATATATATATATATATTTCTGACTGCCTCAGATATAAGGCCTGCTAAACTGAAAAGGTGAACTTTCAGAATTTACATGATTTACCCAATGGTGATGCTGCTGTAAAACTGGGCTTTTCTAATTTTACTGATTGCATAAAATGTCCATACCTGTTTCATATCCCAACACAAAGTTCCAGGCACAAACTTACAGAATATAAAACTCTCATCTGCTATTAAACAGCAGCAGGTGATGGAAAATGAGATTTATATAGTTCACTGATGAAAACATAAAAAGCTGTAAGAGCCATCAGATGAACAAATGTGTATTCACTCATACATTGACTCATTCATTGGACATTAATGACCACATAGAAAATGAATTTAATGCCACTCCATCTCATTTCCCACATCAACAATTCACAGCTTGGACTTGGATGAATTGGCAGATGCAAGAGAGCAGCCAAGGGTTTGTGGCTATTATGAGTGAGCATAGCTTGGCTGGAGTGTAATGCAGATCAAGGCAGCACATGCCTGCCAGATATTGTGTTTGAGGAGTTTGTTCTTCCTTTTCCTGTGCATAAACAGTTGGCTTCCCTCACCACACAACGTTTCTCAGAAATTCTGGAATGTCTTATCGCATTCTTTTAAGACTGATTTCCTCCTATTTCTACCTGTTCTCAAGGTTTTATTTTGCCATTGCTCATACATCATGCCCTGTGGCCTCTTTAATCTTAATGGATTTTTTATGTGTTTCTGTTGTGTGAGCTCATTTCTGTATACTAAAATCCATGTTAGTTTTTTTTAGTATTCTGTACAGGTAAAAATTATTCCATTGAGATGTCTACTCTGTATTAAATATGCTATTCCTGTTTACAGTTAAACTTTGTTAAAATTACAGATATGATTGCTGTATTTCTTTTGGGTATAAAGAAACTTGGTGTTCATATGTATTAGAGACTTAAGACTGAATTCAGTAGAAACTCTTTGAGATGTCCATTAGACCCAATTAATAAATGAAAATGCATAGTGAATTTTGGAGAAATTATGATAATATTCAAAGTATTTTCTCTGAAAAAGTAATAAATTATATATTCCTCCTTTTGTTTCATATCTTCACTTTGTTTCATAATAATAATTTCATGTTATCCTTCTTCACTGTTTGCTGGAAAATTTTTTTCCCATGTTTTTACTCTCAGAATTAGGCAGCTATTCCCTTTTAGACACACAGTCCAGTTCTTACTAGAGCCCCCTTTTTAAAGACTTTTTGTATCTCTACTCTCACTGTGTTTGTTAGATATTCTACAATTTTTGTCTACAAGTTGTTTGCTGCTCTTACAGACCTTCCCAGATTGTTTAGCTCTGCTAACTCCTTCCCAGGATACTGAGATTTGCCAACCTGAGCATGTGTTCCACCACTGAGGGCTGTTCTTTATTCTGCCTAAGAGATGGCTATCAAATAAAGTACTATAAGGCAAAGTACTTGCAAATCAGTGCTAAACAAAGTAAAGGACAAACAAATCAGAGATGTGGAAATAGCCTGAGACAAGTATGCAGGCAAGGACAGGAGTGTAGAAGGTGAAATACTGCACATTTGGAGATTTGAAGATGGTGAAAATACTGATTATGAACTTGAACTTTTCCCAGCATAGTTGAGAGAGAGTAATGAGAAGGATGTAATAAAATGGGAAAATGTTTCATGCTAGAACTAGTAACTACATATTTATTTCCTGCAGGCCCTCAGGAATTTTGCTGTTTCCACAACAAAATCTGCAGCAAATTCTTTTTCTCTTAAACTTTTTTCTGTATCAATTTCTATAACATTGCATTAACAGTCGTCTTCTTACTCCATCTGTACAGACAGTGCTGGCTGGGCTGGAGTCACAGCCTCAGTGTCACTGCCCAGCAGCTAAGACTACTTTATGCCCATTCACCTTCCTTTTTTAGATTCAAATCTATTTAAAAAAATGCATTTCCACTAAAGATCTATGTTACATATACCACACTTCAGCACTGAATATTTTCATGCCCTGGATGGCTTGCTAAAAACTTCTTATGCAAGTATGCAGATCACAATGTCTTTTTATCAATATTATGGGTGTTCCATGATGAGTCCAAAGGCAAAATAAAGATTTTATCATGAAATAGGTTCTCACAGTACCCATTAAAACAAATCAATTATCACAAACCTAAATTAGTTTGTAAAGGAAACAGGATAAAGCTGAAAGCCCACTGGGGATTTCTAACATGGCTGCTGCAGTTCTGAGAAACTGCACACCTCCCCTTTAATTTTATTGTTCAAAGGAATAAACAGCCTTCACCTCAAACTGCAGGAATGCCTCTCTGAATTACAGAAGGAATCAAATACTCTAGTAGAAGCCAATAATTGTCAATACAAAGAGAAAAAACATTTATTAGAAAAAAATAAGACTAGTTATGATTAATGACTTCTGGTTGTTCAAGCAGTTTTGATTTATATGGCAATTTCATACCTTATAATTATGTATTCTTTCATGAGGTACATAAATTTGCAAATACTCAGAGTGGTAGATGTAATGCCTCTCTGTCCAGTGCTCACATTGCCCACTGACATGCTTGGAGGTATTGACTGACCATTTTGGTTGTAACATTATATTGAAGGAAATATTTAAGATAAGGCTCTGAAATTTTTATTTTTTCCATGTGTTTCATGACTAATCACAGACCAGGAATTGCTAAGTGACTGTTGGATTGCCACGATTACATGATGCATGATAACTGTGCTAGGCAAGGTTTTATTGTGATTGCTGACACTGCCAGTCATCATTACAGCAGTGAGACTATTTCTGGCTTTTCCAAGCTGAAGCTTGGATAATGCAAAATCATAATCAAAGTTCTAGCAGCAGTTCTAATTGTGCACAAATCCAGTTCTGGTGTCTTCTTTCACTCTAGAACCACCAGTCCGTCCCAGCAAGTATCACCTTGTGTCTCCCTCAGTACCATGGTCGGATGAGGATCTATGTTCCCCTACAGGTTTCTGCAGTTCTTACCCACTGTGTCCTTTCTGTTGTAGCCCCTTTTTTCCAGAGAAGTGAGCAGCTGATGTAGCCACTGCCTCTCAGTTGTCTCTAGCCTCTGACTTTGGTAAATCTGCAAGTAAATTCTGCTGCTGTCCTCCCATTCCTTGCTTTGTCCAATCCATCTAGTTCAAATTATGCAGTTTTAGGAAAGCAGTATTACCTTTTTAGAGTTTCCCCAGTATCAGCATTCCCCAGTCTTAGTGTTGCATGTCAGGTGATATTTGCTCTTACCAGATTCTATTTTCCCTTGGGATCAATGCTTTCTCAAGTGTCTATGTAGCTCTGTGCCAAGTTCTTCAGGAAATTCCTGGAGTCTTTCTGCTGGAGATTGTTTCAGGAAATCCTTAATAATGTCTAGTTTCCTAATTCTGCACTTATTAGCTCTTATTGCCACTTTGTCCTTGTATTCAGGTACAACTGGGAATCTCAACCTATTGTATTCAAAAAGATCCATGGACTTTTGACCTGCCACAGCTAAGAAAGCCAATTGTAAGAGTCTCAAACTAGTAGAATGATTAAGTGGGAACAGTCTTCATTACAGGTGGAAACACTATTAAATTACTCTTGTTTCTCAACTAAACTGAGCAGTGAAAAAATTTGTTTCATATTTAAGCAATTAGTAGTAGTCAAAGGAACAATATGAGCTTCTGCAAAACCAAAGACTTTTTGTCCAATGGAGTCTGGAAATTATATTCGGGTTTTTTTTCTCTTCAAAAATCTGTACTACTGTAAAGACTTGCTTAAATCTGATTTCATCCAGTGTCTGCCTGTTTGTCATTCAGAGTGCCTAATTTTACCAGCACTGAGCATAGGCTTGGCTAAAATCAGTGTATGAGGTAAGCAAGCAAAAATTTGTGGCTCTGTTGGTTTTCTAGAAATTTGAATATCTTAATAGTGGTGAAAGACTTTCCTTGAAGAAGATTCAGAGAAAAATACCACTTTCTCAAAGCTCCTCAGCTAAAACTTTCACAACAAAGCATCTTTCATGACAAAAAAGCTTTCATAGCAAACCATAGAAAACTTTGGTTTTAAAAATGCAACTAGACTCATGAAAAAAATTGACAGTCTCATGGGGAGACTTTTTCCCAAATGGTGCAGATATCATCAAGTATCTCTGATAGCAATTAATCTCCATGTTTCAAATACAATTTTTGTAGGTATTTGTTTTCAGAGAGTGACTATATGATATCCCCCAACACCCTTCCATTTAAACCAAATGATAATATTCTTCAATGCTTCCCGTTGTTAATAATTTCAGTATTCTTTCTGAAGCTGCATTTTGATAAGGAAAACTATAGATGGCACATACTTGATTGCAGAGTCATAGCTTTTCATTTTTCACATTGCTAAATCCATTAGCATATTTGTAGGACTGTTTTATATCAGTTGGGATAGAATGGGAACTGGGAAGGAGGACACCTGGCCGGGAGTAATCTGGATGCACTCTTGAGTTCAGAATCAGCCACTGCTGCTGTTTTATGGAGCCTTGCTATTGTGGAGCTCTGTAAGGCATGTGGAGCAAGCAGTGCCTGCTTCAATCAGTTATTTCTTGAAAAAAGGTTGGATATTTCTGTTAGTGAAGCCCTGATAATAATCTTCTTTAAACAAGCTCTAGGTCAAACTTCTGCTTTGAGTCTCTAGACCCTCACATCTTGAAGAAATGCTGCTGCTGGAAATAATTAATTTTTCTCATGAGCCACTGTTAAATTCTCCTCAATCTGAAAAACTAGTAATATAATAGTAGGATTTTTCCTAACCAAGAATTTAATTGAAAAGGAAAGGGGAAGATTAAAATTAAAATAAATAATTTAATTTCCTATGGACTATCACTATGAAAATTTGTAAAGAAGTTGTGCATTCCTGGCTGACAACAGAAGCCCTTAAGCCCATATCTTACAATTTTGTAGTTATTAAATGATTATTGACTTTAAATAAGTTTTCTGTGGGGATAAGTACTTAATTTTAACTGAAAATGTATTCTTTTTGTTTGTTTGTTTAGGAAAGGGATTCCAATTGAACAAGTGAAACATGCTGATAGAGAGCAAGCAAAGCGTATCGTTTACTCTGTGGTTTATGGAGCAGGTAGGCATTTATAGAAAAACCCAGCCACTGTAAATTTATACTTTATTAATCATTTATATAAGTAGAATTAAATTATAAAGGTAAAAGTTTGTAAGAGTATTGCATTTATAATTTTATCCAGTATTATTAAATTATCTACTCAGTATAAAAATTATGAAATTAATGTAGTTGCATTGCCATATACAAAGATTGTCTGATTTTGTGTTTATTTACTGCTGATATAACTGAAGCATATATCTAATTTTGAGTGGACTTTTTAATTAACTAATTAACTAGACTTAACTAATTCTCTTAGTATATAGACAGAGATGAGAATAACTGCCATGAAATTTTAAAAACTCCAATATTGTTTTAAATCACATTAATAGAATCAGAGAATGGCAGAGATTGGAAGTGACCTCTGGAGGTCATCAGATCCAGCCCCCTGTTCAAGCAGGGCTGGTTGCCCGGGTCTGTGTCCAGATTTTCAATGTCTTCAGGGCTGGAGAAAGGGCTCTTCAAGGCTCCACAGCCTCCCTGGGCAACCTGTGCCAGTGCTTGCTCACCCTCACAGTGTAAAAGTGTTCCTTTCCTTTGAGTTTTAATGTTTGCTGCCATTTCTTCACAACTGCAGAAAACTTGCAAAAACCCACTGTTACCCATTCTGCCTAAGTCCTGACCAGGTCCTAGATAAGTCAAGATGCTCTTCATACTTTCCAAAACTGCCTGCTATTTCTAAATGATGCCCAACTCTCCTTATGCTTCATACATGCCTAGAGTTACCTTTTCTAGGGAGATAGATGCATGTATGTCATCAGCCTAGAAGCTCTTGTGAATTGGTTTCAGTGAGCACCTGACTAACTGTCTCTACAGAGGATGAGTTCTTGAAAAAGTCATTGAGGAAATGAGAACCCTGGGCTACAAACTTTATGTAACTTGGAAACACTTAGTGTTACAGCTTAAGTTCCTGGTTCTGAATCCTTTCTAAGCCGTCTTTTGCACTGAGTTCTTGAACCAAAGGCAGAATCAGCCAGGGTATTCCATTTATCATTTATGGTATTCACTTGGGAAGAAATGCATCAAATTCAACTCTCCTGAATATCTATTTTATGTTTAGGGGTGTGTGTGTATATGCATACACACCTGCATTTTTACATTAAGCTGTATTGCATTTTAAACCTCTGAGTTTAAAATCTGTATTAAAAAAGCCCAGCACTAGTACCCGACACTAAATTTAGACCTGTCTGTGCTGAGACTGCAATCAAATCTTCCATTTCCCACCTGAATAGTTTTATCACTGGGTTATTTTACAAAATGCCAGCCCTGTGACCCCTGCCCCTTGGTCTATGCAAATGCTACACATTTCCTATCTCTTCCCTTCACTGTGGGTGGAACAAGCAGACACCAGATGTAATCAGAAGAATCACCACCAGTTGAATGCCGTGTAGTTCTGCATAGAATCAGAAATGCCTCAGTTCCTGGGGCTCAATGGAGCCTATGTCTGTCTACTAATCTATAGAGAACTTGAATGTTTACATTTAAGCACAGTATTGATACTCCCTCACTTGCTCTGAACCAAGCACTAAAGATTTCAGTGCAGCAGTGCTTGATATAAGTGTCTCCATTTACTCGTTTTCTTTGTGTCCCTCTCTCTCAAACATGGGCAGTTGAAGCACCTCAAAGATAATAAGAAGTTTCCAGTTCATTAGAAGTGTGATCAGATCCTAATTAAGACATAAAATGATATCATTAAACCACTTAGATGGAAACTGGGCTGACAAAAAGTAATTGTTGGATACCTGAAATTGATGGACTGAATTCCACCCACAGTTTGTCTCCCTTCAAAAGACAGCTCACTTTTCATAAATGAGACATTTTTAATACAACTGAAGAGTGTGAATAATATTTCTTTTAGGGTTGAAAACTACAAAAACACTCCCTGAGGTGCTTGCCTGTATTATGCTTACAGGAGCTAATAAAAACCTTTCATGTAGTAAATAGTAATCTTTTTATTTTCTTTTTGTTTTCTTAGGTTGTATGTTCTGTTTTCTTAGGTTGCAGTTGGTTCATGCTTTCAAGGTCTTTTCTTTAATTCTGAAGGATAATAAAGGAAAAAGAAGATTGGTTATTAAGAAAAGGCTTCCACCCAGAGGGGTGGTTGGGCCCTGGAACAGGCTCCCCAGAGCAGTGGTCACAGCCCCAAGCCTGACTAGAATTCAAGAAGCATTTGGACAACACTTCCAGGCGCATGGTGTGACTCTTGGGGTGTCTTGTGCAGGCCCAGGAATTGATCCTTGTGGGTCCCTTCCAGCTCAGGACATTCTATAAATATTTTTGGTTGGTTTGCAGCAGTTCAATTCACCTGCTTCTGCCTTAGTCATCTTGTAGAACTAAAACACAGGCAACTTAAAGTTCTGTAAAATAAGGAATTCTTTCTATTCAATGGCAGTATGTTCAAGCCCTGGACTGACACAGAGGGCTGTCACAGTGTTTAAATGAAAACTAATGTTATTTTCATTTTTTGAAAGATGATATTGCAGAATGGAGAACACTGAAGCTCACAGGTTGCTGCTGATAATTACCCTGGCACAGATAACTCCAGAAGAGTGCTCAGAGAAGGTCTATTGCATCCTGGACTTTGCCTTGCATGGCCTGTGCTCCTGCACTGTGGAGCATGATCTGACACAATTACGTGGCTGTTCATTCCCCTCTTTTTGCTTCCTGGGAACTGCATTTCCCTGAGACCTTTCAGATGTCCTTGCTAATGTTGTGCTTTAATTTTCCTAGTACTTTATGCAATTGTTCTGTATATTAATAGTTCTTTAAATGGATAACATGGACAAACTTAGATGTTACAGTTCTCTAAGGAAGCTACAGTAGTCTCCTAGCTGTTAGCAACGTGTGCTTTATCAAATAGATTTGTCATTTGCTGACCCAGGAAGAAAATCCAAATTAATTAGATGTCAAAAAAAAGAGAGTGCAGATCTATTATAGCTCAGCAAATGTCATCCTGGATGTCTGTGTGAATTTCTTCCTCTAGCACCTTGTCCAGACTGGTGTTCTTGCAGCTGAGTGCAGATCCTGGCGTGACTGAGAACAAAATGCTACAAGAATTGTTCTGAAATGCACATCAGCCTGACAGTGATGGCATTTAGATGGCTGCAATCCTCTCTCTTTTTTAAGTGCTAGACAATTTTTCTTGACAGTCTTACTGTGACAATGACTATTCCATGCCTTTGGTGCTTTGAGATGTCTCCTCTCAGCTTATGTTCTTTGCAGACAGTGCTGGTTCTGTGTTGCTGTACAGCTGACACAAATATATCTGTCTTTCAAACTTCATATGACTAATGTTGATGTATGTTTTATTTTTACTGGAACTGCTTGATTTATAAGTGGGTTTAAACAGTAGCTCTTAGTTTATATATTAACACTCTGGAATATCTTCATGTTTTTTCCCACATTTTCTTAGAAATGCTCTTAGATCCAGCAGAACAGATATTGTGCACCTATATCCTGTCTAAAAGCTATTATTCCTTCTTTCTCTGTTGGAAGGAAAACTTTTTCTGTTTTTCCTTTTTCCAACCCTTTTATCTCAAAACTTAGGCCCCAATTTCTACTGAGATTGAGGAGCCTAAGACTGAAATCTGTGGGACGCAGACTCCAAACATCCTTTCTTAATTCAGGCTGAATTCTAAAGGTTCTAGCCAAATTCAAACATCTCCATCCTTTTTTAGATCTTCATTATATTTGTGTTTGTTAAAAGTTAATTTCAAATCTTTTTTCTGCTCTTCAAACTTTGGAGATTGCAACACTGAACTAGTAAAATGATAGTTAAAGCAACAGCATTGCTCTGTGAACAAAAGAGATTGCAACCATGTTATAGGTTTAAATTATAACTAGGAATTTCTTAATTGCATACTTCTTATATACTTCTTACTAATTATGTGCTTAATCCAGTAACTTCAGTAAAACATTCAAGCTCAGGGTTAAACATATATTTTGTTGCAATATGATTTTAGTGCATCAGATCCTTCCTCTTTCATAGAGGTAAGTAAAGTTAACTAATTTCATTAATTGTGCATGAAAACAGTGCTATGGTATATAGTGCTTTTCTGTTCTTCTTTATTGCATTTAGAGATAATTTCTGTACCACCAGGTAAAGAACGTCTTGCTGACTGCTTGGGAATTACTCCTGTTCAAGCCAGTCAATTTATAGAGAGTTTTATGCAAAAATACAAGAAAGTGCATGAATTTACAAAGAAAACCATTGAGCAGTGCCGGAATAAAGGTAATCCAAAGTCTGTGACCATATTTTGTTTATTGATCTGCACTGTGTGACAGTGGTGAAGACAAAGATTCAACTTGGCCCAAATTCAGATCGTTACAGGACAACAGAAAAAGATGGAATATCCTTTCTTGGTGAATCAGGTTTGGGTTTTTTTTTTTTTTTTTTTTTAGCCCTAAAAGGAGCTGGTTAAGTCTGCCTTTTCTCAGAAAGACACTAACAGAATAAGACATCTGTTCTCAGAATGAACCCCACTTAATGTCAAGTTACACTACATCATTTTGACATATAATGTACTCCAACAGAAAAAAAGCCCAAGGAATCTTCTCCCTAATAAATTTGGTACATGGCTGCTGGACCATGGAAGTTCAGTCAATTTACACAGCCAATTTTTTTAAACTTATTTTTTCTTTGCATCCATCAGAATTTATGTTCTTGAAGTTCAGGTGGTAGCTGCAGTGACAGATGTGCACAGAATGCTTCTGGAGCCAGCAGCTGCAAACTCTTCTTGCACCAAATTTCTTTTTAGTCTACATATTCATTTATATTTAGTGAATCCTAGGAGTGCAGTAATTTGAGAAAACATAGCTGCTTGAAATATTGTCTTTTAACAGCTAATTAGCAGAACTGTCAAAATTGAGTTCTTTTGTTTCTTAATAGGGCACGCAGTACTAAGACATTTTTTAGAAGTAAATAGTAAATTTGCAATATAATATTACCCATCACTGTATGGGTGAGAGTCATGACAGAAGCATATAATTCACTTCTAGTCATGAAAATTGGTAGTATTAATTTTTTGTACTTTGTAGGCTCCCAAAGTCTACTGGAAGTATGAATTGTCATTGTGTCACACATTTGCATTCCTTTGTTTATTAATATTGCTCAAGAAAAGTGAAGTTACTGAACATCCATTTTTAGCTGTGATTAAGCCAAACATAACATACCTAGTAAAATATTACACATTTATTATATATTTATGATATATTTAAAATAATTCAGTATTCTTTTCTTTAAAGTGAATGAATTTCAATGAACAGACTTCTGTGCAAGAGAATCTGCTTTATGAGTTCAGTAGACAGGAATGTCATAACTAATACTCTAAAGTCATCAAAGCATCCTTGTCTAATTACTTCTTAGTCCTTCTTACATTCCTGCCTATCAACCATTTTAACCATTAATGGTAGAAGAGCAATCTGTTTAGGTTTTACAAGCTTTAGAAATCTGCAGCAGATCAATATTATTTAATATTTTTCTTGTTAATCCACCTTGGATTCTAACTTTTCAACAAAAACATTCCAGCCTATTGAGCTCATTAGAAGGTAATTTTTCTTAACTTATCTGCAGTTCAAAGGTGAGCAGCACTCCCCTGACTAATATTTTTTAAGTGTTATGAATGTCTGATACTCATGTAGACATGAAAACCATATAAATAATTCTGTTATGAGGAAGATATTTGTTAGTGTATATATTACTGTCCTGCTGTTGTTTTTTATGAAATTATTGCCATATTGAAGACCACATTAAGGCCTCATCCAGGCATTTTGCAGATTAATCATTGACACCAGGCACCTTCTCTGCCACTGTTACACAAATGATGGTGTCTGTCTGGGGATGCTGCTCAGTTATGAATGGTCACACCTCACAGGAATCAGAATATTACAACAAATCTGATTTTACCTAAGAATACAATCTAATTTTACCTAAGAATACAATGTTCAAGAATTCCATCTTTAAATACTATTCATCATGGAAAATGATGAAAATTTTAGTTAAATTGGGAAGACTGGTTTGCCAAAGAATACCCTAACTTCCAGATAATTCAGTTTCTTGTTTCAAAACTGGTAATTCTGGTATCAGTACTCCTGGAAATGCACTAATTCACAGAAAGCTGAATTAATTCATCCTCTGCACACAAGCCTGGGTATGTGTTGTCCATGGTGATGTGGTAACTTTTTGTTTGAAGAGGTCTCCTCACCACTTGTTCTTGCACAGCAGAGATGAAACTATGTCAGTCTGAATTTCCATGGTATCTAATGACAATTCATGGGTAGTCAGGGTGATCAGAAATAGAAAGAAAAATTTTTTCAAGATGTATTTTTAACATGGATGATTTTTCATTTTTCTTAAAATAAGAATAGAAGTTTATTTTTGAAGATAAGCTAAGTTTGTGTGTATTATTTTGGCAAGAGGAACCTCATATCTCTTTTCCTATCTCAACTCCTCTCACTTGCCCTCCAAATAGGGTTTTTTTAGGAAAATACATCATAGGGGCTAACATAAAGCTTTAACTCTGTTTTTATGTTTCTTTTAAACTAAAATTCCCACCACACTAGAGCTAAGGAAGTTTGGCTGTGAAAGGAATACAGAAATACTACATAAAGAAAATGGAAAAAAAATATAACTTTTTTTCCCCCAAAAACCTATTTTATATTTTTGGGAAATATTCATTACTGATTTAATTACTCTACAAATTGATTTTTCTTTACTATTCCCAAGTAAACTATTCATTGTGTGGAAAGCTCTAATTATGGCTGCTAATAGATAGCTAATTCTTCTAGGTATTTATAGTTTCATCCCCCACAGAGAGGGTTTGCTGCTTTATCAGTAGACATTCCTAATAAAAAATTAACAGCCTTAAAGCACTAAAGTTTTCCTTGTACAACATGTATCAATTCTCTGAATTAAATAATACTTAAACCAAAAATACGATAAGTGTTGAAGGTTTAAATAAACTCTGACTATTTTCAGTGGACAAAATATTAAATTGACTCAGGCAGCACATAATTACAAATATATGTTTTATTTTCAAAAGGGATTTTTGAAATATGATTTTAATCACTCTATATCACATAAAAGTAATTTTTGTTTAAATCCTGAAAGGTTACGTGGTTTCCATAATGGGACGCAAGAGGCCCCTGGCCAACATCAATGCACAGGATTACAAGCTACGCACTCAAGCAGAGAGGCAGGCTGTAAATTTTGTTGTTCAAGGTAAAGATCTGCCTCCCTACCTTCCTCTCTACCCACCTGTCTTTATCCCTGCTTGGCTTTAGTGGGCAATAACTCTGATAATCTCAGAAGAATGAATATTACAGTAGTCTACTAGAGTAGGCGGAGTTTTCCTGTGAAAAAGAAGTTAAAATTATATATTCCATCTACCTTGGAAATTGCCAGTAAACAGAATAATATCATAATAATGATAATATTAATAATAACAACAGTATAAATGTTCTAAAACACTAAACTGCTCTGTAATAGTTAAATGTAGGTATTGATGCAAACTATGTATAGAGAGAATATCTAGAATTCTGTTCTTCAGATGCATTGTTTCTTTAAACACTTTCCTTTCTGGTCCTTATAATCTGTTAGTCCGGAAGGGTTTCTGTGATTCTTTCTGTGATTTCTTACAGATTCTAGGTTTTATTTTGCCAGGTAGCTTTAGTTTCAGAAATACAGAATGTTACAATAATTATGCATTGTCATTGTTTCTTTTGAAATCCAGCTCATTCTTTGCAGAAACTTCAAACTTAATTCTGTGGAGGGCAAGAAAAAAGGTGTTTTTTCCCCAGAAAAATATTTTAACATATAGATTGGAAATGTAAAAGTCAGCATTCTGTGCTCATGTGTTAGTTAATCTGATGAAATAGCATACTCTGGTTAGGTCACTTGGGGCTCAGGTGTGTACAGAATTTAGCCACACAGAGAAAAAAAACCTGAGCTGTCAGCCCAAGGCTGAGATCCCTCCTATCCTGATGTCCCTTAGAAGAATTATTTTTTTTTAATTGGATGATGCTGACAGGGTTTTCTTTAAGTTACCCTGGAAGTGTACAATTTATAGGCAAGGAAAAAGTGCTTTCTAGACATGGTGATGGCATGCTCCTTCCAAAGTTATTTGAATTTTCTTTTTGAAATATCACTTTCTTTCCAAATATTATTCATTTTAATGTTTCATTTTAAAAATTACTTAAGTATTTATGTCATGTTTGACAGTCTTAAAGTACTGTCTCTGCAAAGATACCTACAGGTCTAGAATTCTAATTGTGATTCTCATTCTGTGAGTCCTGCAGAGCCACACAGTGTAGCACTGATAAAGAGATCCAGCCCTCTGAGCAGTATTTGCTGTGTCCATCTGTCCCAAGAGCTGGAGCAAGGCTGTCACAGGACTGTCTATGGAACACTCACTTCTATGTACCTACAACAATAAGATTGTCAGATTTCATTGTCAGTTCAAGTGATACTGGAGGACAAATCTGATGAAAAATAATGTAATTGTTACTCAAAATGTAATATTAGAAGGTGTGGTGAAGCAAAGATTAAAAACTAAAATATTCAGTATTCCTGAATTTTATTTAAAAATTCATTCTAGGCTACCATGATGTTTTAATTTTAAGATTTCAGCTATAAGATAATATTTGAAGCATATAAAAACTTTCAAAATTATAAAACTTTTTATCACATTTAGTGTACTAAACTGCATTTAATATGTGTTTTATAGTTATGCCTAATAGTCTAATTAATTTAAGTAATTTACATTTTGATTATGGTGGCAGCAACTGATAGCAGAACACTACAGATGCATGACAATATTGAAAGGAATGTAGAATTGCAGCTTTGAATTATTACAATTGGGTTTCTCACACTTCTTTCATAGTGTTTTCTCTTTTTGAATATTTCCCAGTTCAATAGTTTTCATCAATGCATAATATTCTTCAGTTATTATTCAGTTGTACCTATTCCTATAGAGCAATCCATTTGTTTTATCTTTAACTATTTATTTATAATTATTTTCTTTTTTAAAAGGAAAATTATTTTCTTTTAAAAGTAGGATACCTCTTAAAATCATATTTCAGTAAAAATATTTTGAGAAGCCTTTCAAATTTTATTTCTCTACAATGTTTCATAAGAAATGTATGTAGAACATATCTTTTGTGATGGACTAAATGCTCAGTATAGTTTTATTTTCACAATCACTAAGAAGATACTTACCTTACCTTTGCTGAAACAGCCTTTCTTAATTTCTATATCAGTTGTCCCTTTTTGTAATGTGTTGAGTAATTTGCCACATCATTTGAACAGGAAAACAAGGCGGGTATTTGAGGCTAAAGCTGCAGTCAGGCATTGCTATCCTAGTCATCAGCTGAGATCTGCATGGGTGCGGTTAATGAGCAAAACAGAGTCTCTGCATGGGATCCAGAGCAGGCAGCTTGTCATAGATGACTGTGGAGAAAGAAGAGATGTTGTCCTTGTTCTCTTGGATATTCTTCCCTAGCCAAAAAGGGTGCACTGTATCCCGGGGGACATCAGGCACAGCCTCCCTGGCCAGTCACTGTCCCACTCTGCCCTGGTGTGGCCCCACCTCACATCCTGAGTGGAGTTTGGATGCCTCCATAGAAGAAGGACATCAAATTGTCAGACTGTCCAGAGGAGAGTCACCAAGACAGTGAAAGTTGAGGACAAGACTTACAAGGAGCAGCTGAGGTCCCTCGTGTTGCTCAGCCTGGAGAAGAGAAGGCTGTGGGGTGACCTCATCACTGCCCACAGGTTCCTCGAGGGAGGCAGTGGAGGGGGAGTTGCTGAGCTCCTTTCTCCAGTGACAGCTGTAGGACCTGTCACTACAGGGAATGGCATGAGGCTGTGTCAGGGAGGGTTAGGTTGGATATTGGGAAAAGGTTCTTCACCCAGAGGGTGGCTGGGCACTGACCAGGCTCCCCAGGGCAGTGGTCACAGCCCCAGGCCTGACAGAGTTCAAGGAGTGTTTGGACAATGCTCTCAGTCATATGGTTCAGATTTAGAGTCCTGCAAGGAGCAGGGAGTTGGAGATTTGGACTTGATGATTGCCACTCTTGCACCGGGGTCAGGGGAGAGGCAGGATCGTAGAAAAGGCAAAGAAGGCTTTATTCAAAAGAACCGTGAGTTTTTATAGAGTGGTACCATAGATTCTGTTCTATTGGCTAACAGAAACATCTTTCTCACGCACTGTCCTTGAGAGGAACAGAAAAATAAAGTAGAAAAACACCACCTGAAAATTGTTTATAGTCAACAAGTTATCACATCTTTTCAGCTCCCTAAAACTTCTCACAAGCCGCTGTGAGACATGCTTGCCGTTTCTCTCTCTCTGTCCCATGGCATCCACAGATGATCTCTATGTGTCCCTTCAGATTGGAGATTTCTGTGGTTCTCTGATTACCTCCAGCAGAGTACCCTTGTCACTTGGCTACCTGGCTGTTCTCTGCTCCTATTCTGAAAGTTGAATCATTTGGAAGAAAAAATTCAGAATTCATTGAGTTACAGGGTTGTAAATATGACCATGATCTAGGACATTTAGGATATTTAATATTTAAGGAGGATTATGGTTTCCACTCTTTACTCAAAGGATTGTTTTTATATTTTATCAGATAAATCTTTTGTGTAAAATGTTTGGATCAGAACAAAGCCCTTCACCAAACTGCAGGCCTGGAGAATCATTCTGCCTCTTGATGACCAGAAATGTGTCATTTATTCCATGCCATGATGCTGTTTTATGCACCACTGCTCTTAACACTGTAATGTAATGAATATACTTTGCATATACATGGAAATATGAAAAAGTGTAAAATTAAGGCTCCAAATTGAAATGCAGCACTGAAACAATGTTCTGACCTTTTGTGACATTAAACTTTAATTTATTATTAGATAAATTTTAATTAAAGCTTAGAGATAGATAATTTCATACCTTTTTTATAGAAAGCAATTTTTCAACATATAGTCATGAATGATAAATTCACCTTTAATTAACACATGATTTCATATTGTTATTTTCTAGTTTTAATTAACATATAATTACTTCCTCTGTTATTTATTAATCTTAAAATGTTTCACATATTACATTAATTGGATCTGCTAGTTTACAAAATTCTTATCATTCAGAATCTCCTGATATTTTTTGTTCCTATGCCATAGTTCCAAGAAGAACATTTTCTTTTTGCATGCTTTAAAATAAAACCAGATCACTTTCTTTCCTAGGCTCTGCAGCTGATCTTTGTAAAATGGCTATGGTGAAGATTTTTGCCTCTGTTGTCATTTCTCCAACTTTAACAGCCAGGTTAGTAATGAATAACTGCAAAACTGCTTGGTTTCAAAACAAAATTAGTTGAAATGAATGTTTCTGGCATTTTAAGCAGCTCTAGAACTACCATGTGTACCTCTGAGTCTTTTAACAAGCAAGGACATGCAGAATGGTTTTATATATTTAAAGTTATATCTTTGTGCTTAAATGGTTGGATCTGTAAATGCATCCCAAGGCGCTGAAGTGCCCCAGGGTCATTTAAGCTCAGTCAGATCTAATTCAGTGGTAGTTCTGCACCTTTGAAATCAAACCCACTGATCATATCCTTCCTGTATTTGAGTGTATTGTACAGTGGGAATTGAACTTTCAATGGGCTGGGAAAAAAAACAGGAATCAGGAAACCAGTGCTCAAGCAAAATAAATGAACATTTTTTCATTCTTGTATAGATGGCTTTTCTTTAAAGAAAAGCTTGGTCATCATGATTCTCTTCTGTTGTGACTGCTCAGAGTTGGGTGGGAGATCACAGAATGTCCTCAAAGAATTTTATGTCAGTAGCAGAAATAATGAAGTCTGCTTTTCCTATGGAGAAGGTGGTTCAGACAGCCACTAAACATTATTATTTGCTGCAATAAAAAGATACTTTGAACTCAAATATGTAGGAAAAAAAACCCAAATAAGTGGTTTCTCATCTTTGGTAATGCAAAGATTTTGTAGCAAACAATCCAGTGGAAGATGAATTGGTGCAGTAGAAGTTCAGACAAAAGCAGAGTAGTGCAAGTAGGGCAGAACATCAATGTTTCTGCTGTCATCTAGAAAGGATGATTAACAATTTAGCTGTAGCAATCATGCTTTGAGGACTTCTGTGAGTGTGTAGCTCAGTACAAAAAAATAGGGTTTATCCTTCTCAATATACTTGGCAATTATGGGTATTATCTAATCCTATAAGTAATTTGTCTGTGTTAGTGTGTGTATCATTTACACACAAAAGTGTTGTCTTATTTGATCGATGTTTGAAAATACAATTTCTAGTTACAAATAAAAGTTCAATTTGTTTAATTCAAAGTAGTTGGGCTCATTCCTATGCTAAAAATAAAACAACATCTGAGTGGCTCTTAAATGTTCTTGCAAGCTTTAAAGCAAAACACCATTGAACTATTAAAATAAAAATAAAGTAAATGACCCACTAGTACAAATCTGAAAAGGGAAATTTTTCTTTGGTGGAGATCCTGCCTGCACTCAGACAATGATACATTTATGTGTTAAATGTTGGATGATGCACTATCACATATTGCATTGTACACTGCCAGGAACTGATTATAATTCATTTTGCTACCTGAGTTGAATGAAGAGCCCAGAATCTGTCAGCTGTGGCGTGGATGAAAATTTCTGTAGCAGTAGCAGGCATAACTGAGTTAGATGAGTGATAGAGGAGCAGCCAACAGCTTTTAGTGGAGGAGGCAAGTGGAGGTGGTGCAAGGACAAAGAACATACTACATTCTGTAGTTCCTGCCTGGCACACAGGTCCTTAGGTTCAGCAGCTCCCTGTTTGTTGTAATTCTGAGAAAGCCAAAATTTTTTGCTACTAATGTCATGTCCGATTAAGCTTGTGAACATTTTTTTCTCACAACAGAAATTTTTACTTGGGTTTTTCTTTTTTAAAATTATTTATTTTAAAGAAGTAATGTCACCAAATGGCTAAGGAGGCAACAGACATGGGGAAGTACTGGAGCTGTACATATTGAAATTCCTGGTGTTGTGAAAGCATAGGGGAATGGCTACACCAGATAACAGAAAAATATCACTGCCTATCCTGCTTGTTCCTATCATAAATGTCACAGCTGGGAAAGACCAACACTGCAAGGGCATTTAAAAAGGATAGACTCTATTAAACAGGGGTTTTGAACCTCTGCCAACCATTAACAACTGGATGGCTTTGCTAGAGGAGAGCATTTTAGTAGTCAATAATGGCTCCTTGCTGTAATATTTAGTAGGTACTTACAGATCAGGCTTGTCAGAAAAGCACAATCAATGCCTTTGTAATTCTGTAAACACTTCCCTGCTTGGACAGTGGCATTTGAAAATATCAGAAGGATCTTGCCAAAAGAACATGGGACTGAAACTTGAAATGCTGTGTTTCTGCTTGTCTGCCAGGTGACATTCAGTTAGGTTTTTTTTTTTTCCCAGTAGTCTGTTTCTTGATTTTCTTATCAGTCAGGTCAGGATAATGATTCTAACATCCTTTATAAAGCCTTTTGAAAAATATTGTTGAAAGGAAGTGTGGACAAAATTGGTGCTGTTGTAACAGTGGGAATGTACAGTAGCTCTTCCAAAATGAGAAATATAATCAATCTCCTATTATCACTCCATCAGATCATATTCATTCCAAAGACAGCATACAACTATCTTTTCTTCTATCTTCATACCCCTCTAAGTATCTTTATTTCCCTGTTAGAATTTCTAATTTTGGAAACAGGATTTTCACTTTGAACAGCATATCAAAGGGAAATATCATTTTTACATGCTTTAGAAGTGATTATGAACAATTAGCCTGGGAGACAGTACTCTATTAAGCATAGCTAAGTTTTGGCTAACACTCAACATTTTGTCTTCCTTACCTTAGAAATAGAGAAAAAAAAATTGTAAATAAGGTTTTACAGTTTTTAGTGTTAGTTTGCAGGTATGTTTGCAGTCTTCACTCTCAACACTGCATTCATTGTTCCTGTGCTGGAGGCTGTTCAGCAGTGAGCGAGCTCTGACCCAATAGTGTGAAGCTTCATTTTTGTGTGTCTAGCAGTCAGTAGATTTTTAGTTCTTGTTTGCACATATGATACTGTATTTGGAAGGCAGGAAAGGTGACTAAGTTACATTTTCATGATGCTTCATCAGAGAGGTGTTCTTGATGAAACAATGTGACTGATCAATTCTGTCAACTAACAACCTCATTTTTCTCTTTAAGTTTCTTTATCTTATAACTCAAATACTAGCCTAGCAGCTTATGCAGTTGACAATAGCAAGTCAATCAATTACTTGGAAGCAATTTTACAGAAATCAGGAAAAGTAGTATTAAATGTAATATATATGATACAGATCTAATATTAGTATGGGTTGACTACTGGCATCAGTGTTAATATCTCTGCATTTTGTGTGGTGCTGACAAGTAATCAAAAGTTTTCAGACTTCTCCTGTATTACCTAGATCTTTCTTAGGATGTTCTGCTGCTGCTGGCCAAGTTGCTCTCTGAAAATGTGCTGCTAGCATAAATTATTGAAGTGCCAGCTTTTACCCATCTGATGCAATCCACAGAACCTCCTCACAATGTTTCCTGCAGGCAGATGATAACAAAGAAACTTCTGAAATGAGATCAAGGCATTCAGTAGCAGCTGAAAGAAAGATTTACAGAATTGATGAGAGTGCAAAGGTGAACTTGGGGAACTCAGAGGGACAGTTGTAGCTCTTTTCTGTGTTTAAAACATCACTGCAGTGAGTCACATGGAAACTTGGTGAGAAAGAAGGGTGCTGGCAAATTGTGGAAGAATTGTTGCCTATAGCATTGCTTGTACATATTATCATTTTGTAAGCTGAAGGAATACTGATGTTACCCAAAGTCTACCTGGTATTTCATGGACTTCTCAGTATCTCAACAACATGCACATGAATTTTAACAAGTCTACAGAACTATTGAGTAATTTGGTGTGAATCCACCAAATCTGCTTTTACACAAAATCATTGTTCCCCAGAACTGGACCTGTGCCACAAACACACAGCTTTACTTCTCAGCAAGTCTGGAGCCCAGTTAAAGAGACAGGTTCAACCACAGGCCAAATATAAATGAGTAATCTGAAAAGGAGAAACCACCAGCAAATAAAACAAAAATGTTTATTTTCTTGGTTGGTCCCAGCTACTTTTCAATAGATGTGGATGTTGGAGTTTTGTGTGTCTTCCTTAAGGAACACCTTATGATTTTCTGTGCTTGTAAGCTGTAAATACAACTCACTTCTACAGATATCTAAATTGGTTAGAAACAGCTCTTACTGTCCCAGCAACAAGCACTGTTTTATGTGACCTGAATTTTTTTCAGATACAAGTCATGTGATCAATCAAAAATGATTAATTTCTTGAAAGTGTCTTTCAGTTTTAGTACAACACAAGAATCTAGCAGCATTTTTATAAGGTGTGTAGGGATTCAATAATTACTACTTCATGAACTGCTTATAATCTCTCAGATTCATACAAAAGGGCATATTAATAAACCCAACTTCCTGATTGCATCATAGTTTCAAACAAATAAATAAGGTAAAATTCATAGTGCCACTGCTATGTGTGTTGATCTTCTTTAATTTGGGGCATAAAACTTACATCCATCTATCTGTTTCTTCAGAAGTTAAAGAACTGGTTTTACTCATGTTTCTTCTCTAGCAGTTAACCAGGATTTTCAAACAAATGCTTTTTGCTCTGTTATTCTGCCCACAATTCCCACTCAGTATGTGCCCAAACTTCCTTAATGTATTAACTGTAGCAAGATGATTAACTTTTTTCCTTAGTGTGATACTGGAGAAATTCAACCACAAGGAAAAGATAAATTTTGGATTCTGCTTGAGAGGAGAATAAGATTGTTGTTTCACAGACAAATGCTTTTCTTTCTGTAGCAGAAGGAAATTTCTGAGGTCATATTTCACTCTCCATAGCTGTTGTCTAATGTTTAGCTCTTTGCCTCCCAAAGTAGCCAAATAACATTGAATTTCTATGCAAGCTGTAACTTAGAAAAATCATCACTTTCCTCAAGCAACCAAAGCAGTATTTTGCATGTATCCACAAGATGGTGAGCTGTTACCTGAACACTTCATGCTCAGTGAGCCAGAGCAAATCAGACTAATTTATTCTTTATAGAAAGAGCCAAGAACATTTAAAATGCTGAAATATCACAGCCAAAAGGGACATGCATGATTTAGCAGGTTTTTCACTATTCCTTTATGTAAGATTCAATACAAATAAATAGATTTCATTTATTTTTGTAGGTCACCTTTTAGATTTGTGTGTTTTCAAACATTTTGGATACATGCAAAAATTCTATTATCTTTAATTAGCCATCTGTTCAGTTTCCTACTCTTCATGATGTAGCTGCTGAGAAAACCCATTTCACAGGCTAGCTGAATTTTATGGTTAAAATAATTTGGTCTTTATCATGAAAACACTGAAAGAGGTAGCTTAAAGTTAATGCAAGTAACATCTATTCAGGCATGATCTATCCTGAGCTATAACTTTTATGTTGCAACATTAGGAATACATATAGGTGCAGCTTCAAAAAAATTTTTTTAAAAGGAAAATTCTACAAAATATTACAATATGCTAATAATCTTGTTCCTTACTTACATGACAATAGGCATTCTGTCCACTGGAATCTGTGGGCTTCTGTGGGGAAACTGTGGCACAATTACCCAACAGGTAGTGTTAGACGTATCAGAAAATAAATGAATCATGTTTCTGTATAGGGAATGTGGATATTTCTGAGAGGAACCAGTTCCAGCTTCCATCTGGTCCATTATCACTGAGTGTGGCCAGTAGCAGATGCTCCAGGAGGGAGGTGTAAGATCTGTAGAGAGTACAAATGTCTGTCTGTCTGTCTGTCTGCAGATTTTCATCTTCCACTGCTTGTGGGGATGAGTCTGAGTTCTGAAACGTAAGATTTAAAAGTCTTCCCACAAAATCATTGTATGTCATAATTTCTAAATGTTCTTGACATCCATGAAAGTGTTTGTTACATGAGCAGCCATTCTGGCTTTTTCTGGGAAAGTATTTCATTACGTGCCTTTTAAGTCAATATTTTATTTTATTAAATATTAATTTATTAAGTGTGAATGTGTCAATTTTTCAAGTGATTAAATTCTTTTCTTTTAAGAAAACATGAAACATATTTCAATTTGTTTTTTTGTTTTAATGGATTGGGTTTTGGTTTTTTTCCATATTTCCCCATTTGTCTGATTTAAAAATACCTTATTTTTTTTTTTTTTTTTTCCTAACCACTTAACAGTTTCTATGCTTTTTGGGTTTCTTTTTAAACTTTTTACACATAGCTTTTAACTGTGTACTCCCATATCTGAAATTTTGAAGTCTCCCAGTAGGCATTTATAGGTTTCAAATTCAAAACAAAAATGTGGTGTTACTGGTTGGATTACTATTTTATTGATTGATTTGCTTATATCAAAACAGAGGAAGAACATAGGATGACAGACAAGGATATTAATATTTGGGATAAAATATTATCCCAAATATTAGAAAATCTGAAATTAGAAAATCTGATGCTATTGTATGAACTTCATTTCACTGGTCAGAGACATAGTGCTCTTTAAATAAGATGAAAAACCTTGTGAGAAATAGAAAATTAGAAATATTTTTTAAATATTTTAAAAATATTTTTAAAATATTTTAGACAATATTTTAAACAAGTATTTCAAAGTTTATTGTACCAAGTGATCATTAGTGCCCTATTTAAAGTGGTGTACTTTTAGTAACTCTTCAATGTTTATATTTTTATTGTTCTTATAGAAATACTTAACTGCTAACATTGTTTTAAATTCTCAAGATTTATTATAGTTGGTTTTTTTCACTCGAATTTTTTACTCCAACCATTAAGTTATAATGGATTTCAAATAATTAATCTTCTTCACTCCTTCTCCAAAGACCATCCTTTTGTTTTAGGAAATCTCTTGTTCAAATATGATTTAATTTTCAGTATCTCTTCAAGTCAAAATATGTAATTTGTTGTGGAAATTTTACAGTGTAGTGCTCTAGTTCAGAATCAGACCTGTGACCTTGTCCTGCACCACTTTTTTCCTGAAGATGGAATAGTTTTTCTGAAGATGGAAAGATCAGGAACCATCTTAAACTTTAGTCTGGGCTCTCAGCTTGGCTCTTGGTCAGAATGAGGTGTCCTCGATTCCTTACAGAATGATGGTATCAGTTAGGCTGAAAAAGACCTTTAAGATCATTGAGTCCTGCCATGTTATGCATGATGATCAAACCCTCTTTTTTAAAGCTTTTCCAGTTACCCAGTTTTAAACCCAATTTTAATTTATTTTCTATTCAAATTCTTAAAACAGACAGCTCAATGTAATAGAGAATCATAGAATCAGTTAGGTTGGAAAACACCTCTAAGGTCATTGAGTCCAACTGGCACTGCCAACTCTACCACTAAACTGTTGGTGGTTTTATTTTATATTATCTTTCTGCAGACCAATCTGGAAAGCTAAACCATGTCATGCTTTGGGTTTGTTGTTAACGGCAGTAAAAATTTCCCAGGTGATGCAAAAAATATATCACAGAAATGTACAGAGGGTTAATCTCTGTCTAACTTCAGGTAGCTGTTTTGGGAGGTGGCACTGCCACAAAGCCACCACAGAGAGCTGGCGTTTTCCAAGTGTGAGTTCAGAACATCTAGGTCAGCACCAGCCTTAGTCCCTTGTCTGTAGAGGAAGCATGAATTTAATTAGTTTGAGCATCTCTTGGCACATTCTAACATCCTGAAGTGCTGCATGTTGCTGTTAAAAACCTCCTTCTGATGAAGGCTATGATGACAATCTTGTCTTTCTTTTTTCCTCTCTCCTGCACTGGCCTCTTCTAGTGAACAACCTACACTGGAGCCTGCAGCATATCATGCCACAGTGCTCTTCTTTTGAGTTTAGACAGAAAGCTGTTTCCTTTCATGATAAAGAAAAATGCAGTTGCTCACTAATAAGGTAACAGCTGTTTTGTTGAAGTCAGTTCAATAGTGTAATTTTTTCTAGGTGTTTGAAGTAGTCATGGAAAACCTTGCAATTCTGTACTTTAGAACAGTCCAGACCTGGAATATCTTGATTTCCAGTAACAAACAAAATCTTCATTAGTTCTTTTATTAGACAACTGGCCTGGTACTACAGAAAGATATGCTCTAACAATATAGCTTCATAAATAGAATACTATGAAAAAATCTATTGAGAACAATTTCATTAGTTTTGGCATATATAATTCATTCATGTGATTATGATACAGTAGTAATAGCTGGGCTGATCCATTGGAGGCCTGAGAATTTAGTCTCTGAGTTGCTTTATAGGAAATTGGAAGAATGATCAATGTGGTGTTAAGAAAATGACAAATCCCTTCTTTTTAAAATCCTACAGTGCAGCATAATAGTTTAAGATGGCTGTTGTATGCTGTGGCACACTAAAGTGGTGTCAAAAACCATGTTCAGACTGGCAGTCACACAAATATTTCTGCATTTGAAGGGTCAGGCTGTAGCACTATTTCTAGTTCCACACCACTGGCATGCTCAGATACAAATCATGTTTCTCAGTAAAGGAAATCATATGTGTACTCATCAAAAATTATGTTTAATTTTTTTTCAGGCAAGAAAATAGTTCATAAAGTACTAGTTTCTAAATCAAAAGCATTCTTAAGATGTGTAGAATTAAAAATATACCAGTGTCTGCCTGGTTTGCAGTTTCTAATCCAGCTGGCCATAGCTTTTAGCACAAGATAATGAGAGGAACTTGCTATTGCAATATTCCTTCAAAGTGAAGAGGATTCAATTAGCTATTAAGCAAAAGTATAGGGGCTTTTTCAAACTTCTTTCACTCAGACTCTGCAATGGCTAGGTGGGTGCATGCAGGGGAATGGTGAAAACTGTAAATTTTGAATGTACAAATTGCTTTGATTTTTTTCTTTCATCTTTATTGATGTCAAATTGAATGCTTCCTTCTGTGGAACAGCATATTGCATGAAAGTGTTATTACTTAAGCAAACTTGAAAAAATGCTGGTGGCCTTGTACTGTAAGACCAGAACTCATTATTTGCTGTGAATCATGTAAGAAAAAGAGATAAAACATCATCAAAAAGTATCTATCTTGTTTGATGAAGATTAAGGAGGAAATAGTGTTTACTATTTCATTATTGGCATCAGCCTAGGAAATAATGTTTAGTGTTAATTAAATCTTCTGTAATATCTTTCATTTGAAACTAGAAGTGTATTAGAAATGCTCATTTCTTACATCTCAGAAACATTATTCCCATTTTCTAACTGAAGGCATTGGTTAGGAGAGCAGAGAGCTAGACAGAGAACCAGCAATGCCAACTTTTAGTTCTGTATTTAGCAGACAGAACATGGTCCTGAACTTCAAATTAATCGCTAGATGTGTAAGATGGGGCAGATGTAACTCTGCAGCTCCATGCAGCTCCTGAGTTAGCTGGCAGTGCAGCTGAGCTGAAGGCTGTGATGTTCAGGATGATGTGGATGAGAAACAGAAATGTCCTTTAGCCATGACGGAGAGCTAAGCTAAAGGAGCTGGGCTGCATTCAGTAGGTGAACTGGAGCATATAGAGTTGTTTCAAGTCTATTTTGCTGTCCAGAGAGAAAATTTCAGTTAGTTTACATTGCTTCCACAGGTTTTTGGACATACATAAGATAGCACTTAACTCTGGTCCAAACCTGCTCCTCCTGTTTTACTTTTAGCATGGAGGTGAGGTGATCAGTTGTTACAATGCTGAGAGGTTTTGAAAATCCTATTCTTTCATTCCTAAATCCTGATAAATTTATGATAAAGGTTTTATGTATATTGTAAGTTCTTCTAAGAAAGGACTTTTCCTTACCAAATATTCAGAATATATGATACTTTAATCCTGACTGAAGGCATGAGACACTACTCTGGAACAAACAATAATCAGTCTATTGTGGTTTTATTGCACTGGTTTAATAAATGCAATTATTTTCACTTATTCAATTGATTGACTGTTTATTCATCTTTAATATTCACTGTTCTGATTTGTAACTTTTGCATGTCATTTCAATGGTTATCAGGATACTCTTGCTTTAATTTACTTGAATTAGAAATTACAACTTTTCATGTAATTGTGTTCTCTTGCTATAGATGATCCTGGTCTTTTCATCTATTTCTTTTTTTGTGTCCTGTGTCCTAATTTCCTATTAAAAATATGTTAATCTGTTTCATTTTGCTTCTGACTGTGTTGTAAGAGACTAATAATTTAAGATCTATTATTAGAGCTCACCACACTGTTAGTCAATGTCACACTGTAATTTAAGGCAGTGTGAAACTATCTTAAGAAGCTGTGAAAAGTTGTAAGTCATAACCATATTGATGTTTCAGGCATTTGTAAAGAATTATTTACTTGAATAACTGCTATTATTAAGAAAAGGTATTAAGAAAAGTCTACAAGTGACATTTAATTTAAATCATGGAATCCCAGCATGGTTTGGGTTGGAAGGGACCATAAAGACCACCTTGTTCAACCCCCTGCCATGGGCAGGGACACCTTCCACTAGACCAGATTGCTCCAAGCCCATCCAATCTGGCTTTGAGCAATTCCAGGGATGGGCCATCCCCAACTTCCCTGAGCAACCAGCTCTAGTGCCTCACCACCATCATAAGGAAGAACTTCTTTATATCCAATTCAAAAGGAAAAAAAGCTATATTAACAAAACATAATCTGTCTCCATAATTTCTTGTATTTTTCTGCAAATTATTTTGGTTTTAAGTGATACCTTGTCATGTCATCAAATCCCTGAATGACATTTATAAGCTGGCAAGCACAATTTGGGTTTACAACTATCGCCTTCATTTTTCCAGAATAGAGGGAGAGGCAATTCTTAAACCCATTAATGATTTTTAAATTTTCCTTGGATATTTATTTTCACTTTAACTTATCCATGAATGGAAAACACTGTTAACAATTTTTTGCATATATTATCTGATGTCTCTGAAATTTTTCAGGTTAATTGCCCAGATCCATGACGAATTGTTGTTTGAAGTAGAAGATTCTCAAATCCAGGAATTCTCAGGTAAATACAATCTCTGTTGCTCTTTCCTTCCCACCCATTTTTATTCTCTGTATCCTGTGATTTCTCAGAGAATAAAGAACTAATATAATGAGAAGAAGCATGTTGATTCTCACAATTAAGAAAATGTATACCAAACAGATTTTTCTGAATCTTTTCCATCACTGGCTCTTATGCAGGTAAAATGTGATATACTCATTTGGAATTCATTACCATGGTTATTTGTATTTAGTTTTTTAATCAAGATTTCATCATCCACTGTGTGAATCCTGTAAAAGTAAATAATATTTCCTCCAAGGTTTTTGAAGGAAATAAACCAGTTTGAAGTACTTTAGATTAGGGGCTGTTACATAAAGAAGTATTCCATTCTTCATGTAAGATTAAGCCACACTGTAATTTCTAAGTTAGTTTACTGCTTTTTTGTATTAAGAAACCTTTATGATGGCACTCTCAAGATTAAGGTTAGTAAAAGTTTGTGCCTATGTTTCTATCCTCTCATCTGGCTTACTTCCAGACATTATTCCCTAACCCAGAGTTTGTGTCAGCATCTGGTACAAATTTAGCAAGTGAGGGCACATAGCAGACTGCTGGGTCTCTTCTCCAGTAAATTGTGGGTTTATTCCTGTAGGCACCAAGTGTTTATTCAAATGTTGGCCTAGTTTGAAGCTCAACAATATGTTTGGCTAAACCCATTAGCCAATACCAAAAATGTTTTAAATGAACCAATACAAGAAATTCCTTCCATTATAGCAGAAGCATTTAATAAAAAATTAATTTCACCTTCCCGTGCTGCATTCATTTGAACAGTGCAATTTGCTATATTAGTCTCATTTCATCATTGATCCCTCTTGTGAATATTAGTTCACAATGAGAGCATTAAAACTATCTAATCTAAACAAACTACCTGGGAAATATTTTAGCTCAATATATTCAGGGCATTGTAATGAATTAATATATTAGCATTTGACCTCTAAATACAGGAGTTAAAATCTGATTTAAAGTTAAAAAAACATTATACCATTTATAGGAAATTGCAATATCTGTTCAGAAAAGGTAATGTCTAAAAGTGACATAGTTTCAAAGTTAGGAAGTGTAGTGTATTAAAAGACATCTGTAGGACAGCATAGAAGGATTTTTATTATCTTATTTTGCATCAATTTGCATAAAGTATAGAGCTAATATTATACCCAAAAGATAAAAATGATTCATGGTTGATTATACATAGAGAAAATCATAGATTCTGCCCCCATTGGGTAAAATTTAGATCTCCATTACTTGTCTGAATTTGTAGCAAATTCAGAAAAATCAATACTTTTCAAGTATAACAGAGAAAACCTCTAGCTATCATATGAATAATAGTAATACATTATCCCACTATGAAAACATAGTGACTGGAGGCTTTTTTCTGAAAATGCAGAAAGAGTGCAATTCAAATACTCAAGTTTAGACTGTGTAGTAATTAGTTTGCTGATCTCCAGGTCTAGCTGCAGGGTGCAGAACAAACATACCTGTAAATTCTTTCTTGTGCCTCAAAGTTATATTTCTATAATTGAAGTTGCTAAGATGACCTTTAGAAAATGGACCTGGGCAGTCTAGAGGTGTGAGATACCTTGGAAATTGTCATTGCACTTAGCATAGGCTGCCAAATTTGAGTGTTCAAGATGGAAGTTTGTTTCATTCTGCTGATTGAAGATTGACTTTTCAATTTGTCTCTACTTTGCCCTAAGAGCCAAAGAAAAAAAGAAAATTCTGCATTACAGGAACTTTCAGATATACTCCTGTCAGAACAGAAGAATGATAACTTGTCTTATTCTTTACACAAAAGACCAACCTGAGATATTGATTTCCTTCCTTTTTATTCATCACTGGGAGAGCCTTACTTAGAGTACTGCATCTGGTTCTGGGCTCCCCAGACTGAAGCAAGTGCCACAAAGGATGGCAAAGATGATGAAGGGTCTTGGGGGAGAAGGCAGGCTGAGACCTGGGACTGTTCAGCCTGGAGAAGAGAAGGCTCAGGAGATCCTACTAATGTATATATCCTAAGGGAGTGGGTGTAGAGGAAGTGGTGGTGCCCAGTGATAGGACCAGAGGCAATGGGCGCAAACACAAAAGATTCCCTCTGTAGATCAGGGAACACTGTTTTACTCTCAGGGTGACTGAGCACTGGCACAAGTTGCCCTGAGAGGTTGTGGAGTCTCATCCTTGGAGATGCAAAAAAGCCATCTGGGCAAGGTCCTGGGCAACCAGCTCGAGGTGGCCCCTCTGAGCAGCAGGGCTGGACCAGGTAACCTCCAAAGGCTCCTTTCAAGCTCTCTGACTGTGGTTTGCAAGTAGTTCTGCTACTGTTAGAAGAACTAATCCAAGGCGTCTTAAAAGGGCCCAAAGCTGGCAATTCTTCAGTCATTAATGAGGATTTTGTTTGATCTGAATAGCAGAGAAAGTGTGGATCTGCACTGGCATCTCAGTTCCAGCCAGCAGGAGTGCTGAAGCACATCTCCCTATTGTCCCAGTCCTTGGTGGGAATGGTTTCAGTTCACATCACAGAACAGCCTGAGAACAGTTGACCTAGATTCCTTTCAGATGAAACTAAATAGGAACACTCTTTTCTCCTAATATTTTCCAATTATTTCAGGAGCTGCTAAGTAAGGTAACAGATTAGATATCTGAGTGTTAAACCAAAGAGGAGTCAGTAGGATGTGTGCTCCTAATTCACTTAAGTGCTTTGAAAGTCCAAACACAGTTTTCATCTCTTTACCTAAAGTTCTCTCACCCCTTTTAAAATCCTTACTCTTTTTGCTTTTATTTGCCAATATTCTTTAGCTGTCAGCTTTGTCTTTACATATCTAATGAGCTTTTGTCCATTCAGAAACTTTAAATTACAGAATCTGCTGACTTGCAGTTTCCAGCCTGCAGTTTAATGATCCAGAGAGAAATCTCAGTTGTACAGTCACAAAGCTCAGTAAAGGGAAGGACGTGGACTTGAAGCTAAAGAGCAGTGTTGGAGGGTTTTAATGGATTACACTTCAGTGCTGTGTTATTCTCCTGCATTTAATGTGATCCAAGAAGTACTGGTCTGCTATTCAGCATGTTTGTATTCTGATTCCAGTCATGCTTCTGATCTACTTTTTCAGGAAAGAAACAACAAATATATGTCTCCTTTTTCTTGTTTGTAGAATGAACATGAAACTTAAAATATTTTTAAGATTTATAAATTAAGAACATAAAGGTAAATAGTATTCTTTCATTAGATCACAATGCAGAATACAAGCCTTCTCAGCAGCATTTCCCTGATGGAAGAGTCTCTTCTGAATTGTTTCACAACATTAAAATGTCCTTTTGCTTCTTAGACTCTCTTGAATGGCAGTTGAAAATTGCCACAAGGAATTTTAGTATTGGCACTTTCTTTAGGCTTGCATAGGACTTCATATGCTCCAATAAGAATTTTCAGGACTTTACAATATACAGAAATTCCATTTATAGTGCATCTAATAATGCAGAAATTATTTGGAATCTTTTGAATCTAATAATCAGGAGGACAAGTAAACAAGCAAAGAAGTGTTCTTTTTTTTCTGATCTACTTCTGCACAAAGTACTGCATGAGGTGGGTCATCTCAAGGTCTCATCTTGTTTTGGAAGAATACCTTCTTCAAAGAGAATCCATTGCCCAAAGTTTTATAGTACATATATGGCTCACTCTGAATGGGCAAGGCAGAACATCATTTATTTATAATAAGGTTTTGACTGCCCAAGCTTTGACATACTTTGAAATACAATGAAGCACATAGTACTCTGAATGGTGCAATTTTCATCAATGATATGGAATATTGTTTCCTTCAATTCTCTGTTTAGGGCAAGAACATGACAGCAAAAGAGCTTTTTAAAATCCTAATTTCCTATTAGAGGGTGCTTGGGAAGTTCAAATCAAAACATTTGGCAGAAATTTGTTTTGCTTGGGCAGAAGACACTCAGCTTTACCATCAATAATCTGCCTGGTTTCTGGCCTGCTTGCCTGTCTGGCTTCCTCACATCTTGAGCTCTCCAGCAGCCCAGGAAGCAGAAAGGCAGATGATATTATGGGAATGCCAAAAACTGGGTTCTTGGATCTGAGAAGGCTCAGTGTCTCTGAGTCCTGAAGTCTGTGTAATCAGGTAGTCAGTCTGTCCCCAAATCAGACTGTGAGTCTGTGTAGAGACTCTGGAAGAGTATTTAGGAATGGCAGAACTCCATTTTTCATTTTGTGAGACTGTTTCTGACACTGGTGCTCCATGCTGTGCTTGAACTGCCTCTTTGGCCTTGGATTATGCTGAATGCATTCTGAATGCATTAGAGCTAAAAGGGGGAACACACTTTGTGAGGAAGAAAAGCCAATTCTTTTTTTTTTTTTGGTCCAGGGATACCTGTAGTTACAACTGTAGAATCTGGCTTCTAATGTGTGTTCCATAAATAGCTGGTGAGTTTGAAAGGTGAACTTTGTCAGTGGCAATTACTGTGGACTCTTCTATGCCTTTCTCTCTGCTTGATTGCATCCATTAGTGATAATTAAATGAAAGATACTTGGTACTTGAAATAACATCTTTTTGTGGAAATAGATGTGTTCCAGTGCTTTGTGTTCAATATCAAAGTGCATTAGAGTAATTTTTAAAGGTGGTTTTTTCAGAATTAATTTAAAATTATACAGGATTGATAGAATTAAAGAATTTCTGCATCTGTTTGTATTTTTGATACATGTACAATGTAGAGCTTGAAACAATTTTTCTGATACTTTACCAGGTATAAAATATTTCAACTGAACTCCTTACCTTAAATTTGAGAACACTGAAATGGCCAGTCAAAAAAGAAAAACCAAATGAAAAAACAAAAAAATCCCAATCAAACAAACAAACAAAAACAAAAAACAACAACAAACTCCCCCCCCAAAAACCCAAAACACCTAAACAAAAAAAAAAACCCAAATAACAAAACACAACCAAAAAGAAAAACCAAACCAACAGTCAATATAAATTAAACCTATTTATGTTGGTATTAAGATCACTTGCTACCCAAAGAATAGTATCTTAGACTTTTTTTAACATCTGCCAGCACACATTTTTGGCTTGCATACAGGTTACATGAAATTTCACTTTATTCTGCTACAATTTTATGCTTACTTGGTACTGAGGCAACTGCATTAAAACGTGCATATGTTCAAAAGGGGACTGCAGGAACAGAAGAACAAAAGAATGAACTGGACATCACAAGTTAGTGACATTTTCTGTCCTCCGAGCTGCCATTTTCTAGCTTGGAAAACACTGGTGCGTAAACTAAAGATGCCTCTAGATAGCTTTCAATTTGCAAAAATCCCTGTTCCATAGATCATATGTCTGGCCAGCTTTGACATGTTTCTAGAGTCATAATTTCATAGGTGAGTGCACTTGAAAAATGTCTTCAGTTTGATAGGGACAAATAAGCTTTTGTTCCACAGCAGGCATGCGTGTCTTATCTTTGTTCCTAATCACAGCACTTTTAATAAGCATATTTATTCTGGTCAGTATCAAGAAAATCTAATATATAGTAAAACATATGTTAAAATTTCAGTTCCTCTATAATCTTTTAACTTTGCTGTCACCGTTTTTTCATGCACAATATTTTAGCATGTATACTTAGCTTACAAAGCATTTCAAGATGAGTATAATCAACAGCTTTCCTAATTGCTGACTATGGGTTTTGAGAGATAACTTGCAAAGATTGGGAGAACAGCATTTTACAGATGCCTTTGCAGTACATGGCTGGCTGTAAAGGAACATTTTAAAATTAATAATTTATGTGCCCTAGATATACTAGATTCTTGACTGAACAGAAATAATCATTATCCCCAAAGTCTCCAGTCTAAATCTTAGAAAAGAAACAAAAAATTAAGAGTGGTAGAGACAGATTTATTTAGACACTGTGGTTCTGTTTTTTAGTGACTACACTCTAAAATGTATACAAGATAAGGAAGATATAGTTGTTAATGTTTGATTATTTATTGTGAGCCTTGAGAAAGAGGGAAATTTTCAAGGAAACTTGAGAAAATAGTGGAAGAATTAGATATTATGTACATGGGACTAAAGGGAACCTTTCCTGTGATTACATACCCCCATGCCATATGGTCTCTTTTATAAATTATCATCTTCCTATGAAAAATTACTCCCACTAAGGACTATTCCAGAATTTTGTCTCTCCAAAATCTAGAACTTTAAATTTCCAGCCTAAATGTATTCAGCCACTATACCTATTTATTTTTGTGCAAAGACTGTAATGTATTTAAATTCTTCCTTCTTCACTGTTTACAGTCTTAGCAGACCACTGAACAGGAATGGCAATCCAGCTGCTTTTTCCTGATATTTGCAAAGGAGTGGTTTCAAAAGGCTGAAATGCAGACACAACAACTTCAGGTTGCTTGAAATGAATGGCTTTACTAAACTCTGGGTAGAGAAAAGTCAGTGTGACATGAGAAAGAGAACAGGGAGCTGAACTGACAGAAAAAAAGGAAAGAAGAAAATGGAGCAAACCCATGGAGAGGTTTTTAAATGGTTGTCAAATTGACTGAGGAACCATTGGGTTTGTTCACTGATGTGGCCACTTTAATCTGTGCATTTTAAAATTAAGACTATTTAAGAATGCAGCAGAACTCTGATTGTGCCAGATGCCTTAGAGCAAAAAGTGTGTGAACAAACAGAGAAAGCAGTTGCAGTCATTGCTGCCATCATGAATCCCCTTTTGGGGACAACAGCTAAATGGGACAGAACTAGTCCAATTCAGAGGTCTAGAGAACTAGGGGGAAACAGGTCTAACTCAGTGTGCAGGAGGCAGCAGCCTTTGTCATATCCCTCAGTTATTTCAGCCCAGGAGGTGATGCTGCTGATTCATACTCCATCTTTTATTGTCTGTTGGAACTCATTTTGTCAAGAAGACCTATTCCTCTCCTTGCCCAAAGGCTCTTTTGCTGTTTATTTGTCTAACAACACAAGAAATGTTAAGCTACTCAGAGCTGAGTGTGCCCTTCATAAGTGTCTGGTGGAACACACAGAGCTGAGTGATTCTGGGTGAGAAGTGCAGACTTCAGGTGTTATCCTCTCCAAAGTTTTGTGTAGTCATAGCTTGGGAAAAATGTTTATCCAGGACTGACTGGAAACACACTGAGCCTTCTGAAGGCATCCCACCTGGCTGGGGTGCCCCAGCATCTGCTGCATTGCTGACCTCCTGGAGCTGACAGCTTGTTGAAATTCAGAGTGGGCTTCTCAAGACAGGGGCAGTCCAACACTCCTCTATTAATAGCCATGTTGACTTGGACTGGATTACAAATGAGTAATTATTTAGGCCACTTCTCCTTTCACAATCTGTGGATTGCAGTGTTTGTTTCTGCTCTTGAAAAATGTTGTTCTGTCCCACAGTGGACCATGAACTACCTTAAATCTAACATGAAGCAAGTTTACAGGTGTAGCTGTATGTAGATGTGTCAACAAATGTCTTGGTTTCCTCAGCTCTGGCACTTGATCTGCTGATACTTTGAGTTACTGCATAGTTTGAACTTCATGAAAAGCTTATGACAGCTCATTAGCACACAAATCTGAGTGAGCCAGCATGGTCTGATCACTGTTCAAGCAGAAGCTGGTTATCCTCATCATTATTATCAGGCCAGCCTCGGTGTCAGTGACACGACATGAAACATTACAGACATTCATTGCTGGCATCATTAGAAAGGGTTTTGGCAGCAGCCAGAGCAACAACATCCACAGCTTCTTAGAGTTCTTGTCACTCCTTTGCCTCTAACCTCAGCTGCCAAAGATCTGTGATGTGCAGTGAGGGATAACTTCAAAGGAAGATGCTCAGTAATCATGTGGGTTTGCTCTGGCAGCTCATATCACAGCCCCTGCTCCTTCTCAGGCCTCTGAGGCACATGACCACATTTATTATTTAGTCCCCCATCCTGTCAGAGCAGTGCAGGTTCTGGGGCCACCTGGTATTCCTGCTTCACTTTCACTAGCCAAAAATATCTTCCATTTTAAAAGCTGTTGATCCTCTCCTTGATTTTTATTAGAACAGTATGTGTTGAAGCAGCAATCTTTGTCAAGCAAAACACTAATTAGCAGGACCAGTGATGGTAAATCTGATCCCAGATGATTGTTTTGAAATAATTATAGATGCATTTGCACAGTAATAGTGAGCACAGTGTTATGGCATGATGAGTTGTTAAGTTACATGAATAATACTGAAGTTTAATTGTTTAGAGTCCTGGTAGCTCCCACTAAATCGGTCCTGATAGCTACCCCACAGAGATGATTTTTAAAAAAATTTGGCTCTGATCTTTTTCCTTTGAAGAGTAAAATATTTTTTAAAGTTCAGATTCTGGTGGGCTTTTTTTCTGGCTTAATTTTTAAAGTGAGTTTCATGGTTGCACAAGAAAATTAAAATACATAAAATGTCATCAAACAGGTAGTTATGAGTAGTGAAGTTGAGTACTGGGCACTCACACATGCTCTACATATCTTTATATGAAATGTAGTAGTGCTATGCTTCTTTATATATGGGCTGCAGAAATTAAATAATTCTGCAAATTTTTTACAAAAAACCCAATTTTTAAAAAGAAATTAAACTGTTCACAAGAGATAAAATATCACTTTAAAATAATCTGAAAAAATTTTAAGTGATATTTTTTAATGCAGAAATGCAGGTATTATGTAACAGAATATAAAAAACTATTTTTTAATAAATAAATAACAATTCTAATGGGGAAAATAATACTGTAGGTTTTCAAATTTACCTTACAGCACTGGTAAAAAGAACAATGGAGTCTCTTCAGCAAACCACAGCCTTGGAAGTGCCACTGAAGGTAGGGACAATTTTGAATTTCCATTTCTTTCTCAGGCATGCTTAGCTTTGTACATCATCATCATCATCATATTAGGAATCTAGAAACAACTATTTTGCTTTTTACTTCAATTGTTTAATTTTCATATTTGCAGTAATTGCTTTTTCAAATTACTATAGAAGTTCCAAAGGAAAATAACTGAAAGAAAGGATACTCCCTTTTGGAAAGTGAGATTGTTGTAGCAATGCATGTGGTAATTTTAAAATCTGTTTCATTCATTGCCATGAAACTTCTGTTGGGTGTGGTAGAGTGAGAAATATGTCCCTTTAATATGTCCCTGGCTTTCTAGATGTGCCAGGCATTCATTACTGCTGAAAAAATATTGCAAAAGATCTTTCTCCAGTAATTTTCACTTAGAAAATGGGTCTATTTAACATTTCTGTGTGGATGCCTAGCACACAAAGCAAACAAAATCACTGGGCATTGCTAAAGGTAGAGAACATCATCTACCAGGCCAGCATCTGTAGAAAGTGAGTAGGTAACTACACAGCTATCTATGTATAGGACCTAATTGTAATTACATTATACAATAATTATGTTTTTCTCTCTACAAAACTGGTACCTGTCACTGTAGCCTACTGTTCAGCTTTTGTTGCTTGGTAAAAGGCTAAAGCTCCTGGGAATCCCTAAAGTTCAGTGAGCAACAGCCCAAGGGTTTCCAGTGTGCTGACAAATGGAGTACCTGGTGTTGCCAGGTCACTCCCTCAGCAGTAATGCTCAACAAGATTCAGGGACAGAAACAGCTTTATTCTAATTAGTTCAGAAATGGTTGCAACATACAGACTTGCACGCATGGAAACAGTTGAAAAACAAAAATACTGGATAATTTGTCATGTATTTCTTCCTGCAGATCTTCCAAATCTATTGCAGAATTCCAGCCACTCTGTGAGGCTTTCTCTGGAGGTCTTGCAGTTACAAGACCCTTTATGGGTCCTTAGGGAGCCCATCCTTCCCACAAAAATTGAGAAAGGATAATGAAGGGTATCCAAAAGCTAAATTACTCTTTCTGGTTCCCATACTGATTTCCCCCCTCACTGTTCACTTAACCTCTGTAAGATTTTACATTCCTGTTAACTAAATGTTAAAAGTCCAGTGAGACTTTTTGGTCACACTGGGATTATAAATTTCTTACACTGATATCCCAAGCTTTGCAAAATGCATTTCTGCAGGTTGCTTACATTGTACACCTGTGTTTGCCTTTCTTCTTTTGTAACAAATTCCTTGGGGGGGAGAAGAGCCAGAGTGTTTTCCAAGGTATATTACATTTAAATATTTTTAATTACTGTATTACATACCTAGCATTCATGCTGCTAAAAGGTTCTTAAAAATAATAAAATCTGGTATTATTGGTGGCATATAAAGTGATTAGCAACACTAGAGTTCTTTCTGAATAGGAAAAATTTAAGGAGACTTTTTGGTGCCTTTTTCAGAGGTAACAATGTTCATACTTTGTCTGAGGAAGTCATGGCCATGAAATAAATATAAGCACTGTAATAGGTTTCTAGGAAAGACAAATGTTTACATGGTTACTGAGAGCGTTCCTGGTTGCAGAGGTAGAATATCATTTTAGTGTTACATTTTTCAGACTAACCTTTAAGTGGCAGAAGGTTTCAGTGTCCTGTGGACAAATGAGACATACCTTGTTATTCACCTCTGTCTAAGGTGTTTTACTGTCACACACTGGCAAATCCTTCTCAATGCATTAAACAGATGGATTCAAGATGTCATTCCCATGAGAACAGTAATTATCCTTTAAATACCAGCTATACTTTAACAGGTGAAAAGAAACACATTCTTAGACAATAAATAGTTATCTGGGGCTTTCAAAGATTAGGACTTTTTAGTAGGCAGTAGAAGGATTTGGAGATACACATTGCATTACCCTTGTTTGGTCTCCTTTTCCTAAGCAAATTACTGTGGCAGTCCTGACATACTTCTGCTCATGCATGTTAGACTACATCCATCATGGAGTTATTCAGCTTCCTCTGAAGCCTCAAAAAGAGATCAATGACAGAGGCCACATAGAAAACATAAAGTTTGATCTCAGAGAAGAAATTGAGAGTGATCTTTAAAAAAAAGTCTGTTTTTTTTTTCATGTTGTTTACCCTTCTATACAGTAGGAAAATATCTTTTAGGATTAGAGATGTTGAAGATGAAAATATTTTTGTGAAATGCTCCTGCTCTCCTGCAGCAGACTTACTTCAGCTAAATATGTATTATGTGCTCCCTTAAATATGAATATTATTTCTTAATATGGAGACAAAATGTCACTAAAGTAGAGCACACATATAGTCTTAATCGGGAGAGATCTCTTTTTCTTCTTTGAGGTAAAGGATGCTTTATCTTTGAAGTAGCTTTTTTTTTTTCCAAAATATAGTCCATGCTAATGAGGCAGCTTTCATGTCAACAAATCTACTGTGTACAGCAGCAGCAGGCACTGCAAAACAAACTGAAATTAAGCCAAAGCAACAATAAAAATACCCCAGAATTTGAAAAGTGGGGGGTAAAAACCCTAGTATCTTTATGCATTGCTGACAAAGTTGCTGATGATAAACATCAAAATCATCATTTGTAGCTCTTTTAAAAGCATGAGATGAATTTTGCTTTAGTATATTTCTTGCAATTCAGTAACATGTATTTGCAATTTGAAAACTAAAGGTTAGTTTAAATTGTGAAGGTATTTTTATCAGAACTGTAGCAATAATTGAGTATTAATACAAATGAAGAACATTTCACACTGGATAGGCATGGAATCTGGAGCAGTATCACATCCAAAGGGAAAAGCAAAAAGAGTAATCTTGCTATATGTGATGTGTTTATTTGTTTAATTTTTTTTTTTTTTTTCCCTGACAGGTTCCCTTGAAAGTGATTCTCACCACTGGGAAATCATGGGGGTGTATGACAGAATTGCAGGAGATGTAAAGCAGTCATTGGGGATGTTATTCAGTACCCAAACACCTCATTGGCCTGTGCTGATTCCTGGCTGAATCACTAGGCAACAGCGCTGCTGGATCTTTCATAAGCACCTAATACTCTGCATGTGAATTTTTTTACTTCATTTTGTCTGTAGCCCTAGGCAACAGCAGTGAGATAAAACTGGTTTTTACCAGTTCATTGTGTTTCCTTTAGCCAAGGTATCCAGCAGGGAGCTGCTTTTGTTCACAGCTAAATTACTACATGTAAGAAATGAAACAAGACAGTATTAACCCTTTGGGAGCATCACAAATATATTTGAGTTACACAGATGTTTAGACTTTAATGTTAAATATTTTGTGAAGTGCTTGTGTAGAAATACTTATAAGCTGGCAGTATTTGAACTGTGTCAGATGCTTGACTGTTGTGTTCAGCTTATTTTGTATTTTGTGAGTAGAATGTACTGCTTGGTGTTCATCACATATTAACTGTCCCATTCCTCAGACTCAGAAAAAGAGTTAATGAACTTAATTTTTGTCTAGGATATTGGAGCAAAATACATACACTGCACATAAACTCATAAACTGGAGCATAACTAGAAGCTTAAATGTATTAAAAATATGGAGATTGTTGTCCATTCAATTAATTTCAAACTGAGCTTGCACCATAGCCTTAGCATACTTTAGACAGTGTATGACAGTTTTGCCTAATCTATTATTTTGATTACTGATATAATGACAAACATTGTTTAGATAAATTTTAGGATTCAGCCTTATCCTTTTTTAGGATTCAGGCTTTTACTTCAACATTTGGATTTTTTATTAATAATTTTTTTTCTGTAGAGTTTATTCTTCAAATGAGATTTGTTTCATAACATTACTGTTTTACAAATTGTGTTTCTGTGCTTGTAGAATATGAAATTGTCCTTGAAGTCTACTAATTATTCAGAAGTTAAAGTCAAGCACAAAACTTTTAAGAGTTGTTCAGTATGTTTCAGCATTAGACTTCAAATTATCACAGTAATGCAATTTAAATTCTAGAACTGTATGATTGTAAAGACTTTGCAGCATTTTTAATTTGTATAATTAATTAATTTTACTTTGCACTTAAAGCCATTAAACTATTAAACATTGTTTTCTTATGTTGCTTATTAATCATACATAACCTGTCAGCTGATGTGAGTCAGTAGTTTCTAAAAATTGATTCTTATAAAACTGGCATTGATCAGGTAAGCAAAGTTAGAATCTGCTGCACATTATTTGGGGTCAGCTTTGGCAGGGGGATCCAGCCTGCATGGCTGTGACACAGTGCCAGGTGCTGGGAGCAGGGGCCCTGATCCCACCTCTCCAGCAGAGAGGAGGTTGCACAAGTTTTCTTCTGTTTTTTGCTGTTTTCAAGCCCTCTGTGTTTGCAATGGCATTGAATAAGTGTGAAATTTTCTGTCTCATCTCTTTCACTCCTCTTGAAGATCTGCTGGGTTTTGGGAGGCCTCTACTAACTAAGCCCTGTTTCTGTAACACTATATTGCTAACCTTCCTACCATATGGAGCAAATAAGAATTTTTGGTACTTTTCCCAGCTGATTTTCACCTTGTGCATTTTTCTTAGGATGCATGCTTTACAATTAGATGGATGGTGCATTTTTTCAAGCTCCTTCAGCCTAACAAAACCCCAAAACACACCTAAGAACAAAAAGAACCTCAATCCACTTGTGTGAATTGACATCTGTTCAAATCTGAAGCTACAGAACTGCAGAGGTCACCATACAAATTTTCAAACACAGCCCTTCACAAATGACTGTCAGTCACAGTTCCCCAGACATGTGCACTTTGTGTAGGTTGTCATACAAGAGGCAAAGTTAATATTTTATTCTCCTTGTGTCACCGTTTCTTCAGGGTTTTAAATTCTCAAAGAATCAGCTAACAGAAGGAAGAAGGCCAAGCAGTAAAGCACCTCTTTAACACACGTGTCCAAGGGCTCATTCTGTGTGCACTGCTGTGAGGGCAAAAGGCAAAGTGGCATAATTTTGGAAGGTTATTGCTGACCAAGTCTTGAGACTTGGTGAAGTTTGTGTCCCCCCAGCTTGCAGGATACATACCATGAACTTGGGATATCAGTGCTCCAAATTCTCCAGTAAAGAAACTGAGAAGCTTTCTCCACTTGAGAAAGGGTAGTGTTTGCCATTCATTTCCCAACGAGATCCTCTGGACAAGGCATCAGTTTTAGCTCACTTGTGTGCTGATCTATGTATAATCATAAAATCTGTGCAGTACAGTTTATCCAAATCTTAGTTGAGGTCTGAATCTAAAAAGCCATTATAGGAAGCAAGGCCAGTCCTGACCACAGATTCCCTCCCAGATAAATATAGGTGAAAATATTCAGTATTTGATGACTGCCTTGAATTCCTTTGGGTGCACAATAATTTCACACCGCAGAACTCAAAACCGTTATTATAATAAATAACCACCCTGTCAGGTTATTTTGGTTCTGCATGAAAGGGACTTTAAAACATGGTTAGGCTTGAGTAGGAACAATCATAATAGCACTTTGACATCCTTAAAGCTCTCAGTTTGGTCTCTAAAATGATTCTGTTTTCCTCACAACCTACGAAGAGGCACTAGGAGAACAAGAAACAAAAACTTCTGTTTGAATTGCAGAATCCTACAAAAGTACCGATCAATGAGCACGGGATATCACAAAATAAATGGGTGGGGAGAAATAGCTGGTTGTACTTAGTTCCAGATATCCTTTGTGAGCAGGAATTTCATTAATTGATTCTCTGAACACAGTAATAACACCCTTTTAAACTGATTTGTGTCTGGGTTTAATTTCAGGCTTGTCTTTGATGGCCTGAATCTTCCTTTAGTTCATCTGTAAATCTTTGTTTGCCATGTGAAGTAGTGGGGAAAGAGTACTATTTGAAAATACTTTTCAAATAGCTCAGTGTCTGTGGGAAATGGAAGTGTTGTTTGCTGGTGTTTGCATGGGATGCCATGACCAATACTTCCCTGCTTGCAAATCTTGTCATGTCCACACACAGCTGTGGGACAGCAGGACTGATCCTCAGTGCTGGTCCAGCTTGATAATAACCATAGCTCAAACACTGACCTCAGATTTTATGTGAGCAAGACATCTTAAACATGGGGAGGGGAAAAAACTGAGTTTTTCAAAAGTAAGGGTAGATTAAGAGATTGGATCTACTAGATCACCCAGGACATAGTTTTATTCATGTTAATGATTAAGAAAAAGCCCTTAAAAACAAACTAATTTCATCTTTTGGAAGTCAACAAAATCTGTTCCTCTCATTTCTTGTTTAATCTGATTTGAAAAGGAGTCCAAAGAAGCTTGGTTCAAGGTTGTTGAACAAGGTTCAAGGTTGAAACATCTTTTCTTGCTTCACCACTAGAAGACCAGACTGGACAAATCCCTGAGTAGCCTCTTTTTGACCTCATAGCTCACCCTACTTTGAGCAGGAGATTGGACTGGAGACCTCCTGAGGTCCCATCCAACCTGAGTTTTGGCCCCATGTCATTCCTCAGTTAGACAACAGCAATCATCTGGATGGAAGACAAACCAGAAATTCGCTTTAAACATTCTGCTGCACCACATTAAGCATATAGTGCCTTTCCAGAAGAAGCCCCAGAAGTGTTTTGGAATTTGCCTTCCCACCTGTGTTGCCTCATTCTGTGCCAGCATTTACTATATTCCCTGGCTCACAGGCTCACTTTTGGCTGGCATACTTCCTTTTGGTATTAGCACGTTGTCAGAAGCATTCAGGGAGTGGAAAGGAATAGTTTTTTCTGCCATTCTGCAATGGTTTTAGTAGAGAGTTCTCTGGGTTTAAAATAAGTTTCAACTGTGCCCCGTCTTTGCCTTGCTGGGAAACATCCCCAGCCTAATAATCAGCTCATCCCTTCTGGAGACAGCAGCCAGACTGTCCTCACTGGTCAGCTGGTTCTCTTGAGACATATTTGAAGGGCACTTCTACCACCTGTTTCTGCAAGTCCTTTTTTTGTTATCAAGCATGTTGTTATTATCTGCTCTAAGTCCAGGCAGTTTTTTATGCTGTTGGTTTATGTTTTGAATTGTGGAGGTCCAGCTTCCAGCCAACCTTTGCACATTTTTTGTGCACTTTTCCATGTCACCTTCTCCATTCAAGGCTAATTTTGGATGATTTTTAGCTTCTTTCTTCCTCAACTTTTGCTTCTTACACTGACAGTTTTCCACTGCTAACCTTTCCTCCCACTCCTCATAGATAACTATTATTTCTAGTACAAATCTCACTATTAGTTGTCCACAAGTTAAAAAAATTGCTTATATTTTTGCGTCTAATCTTTGTGCCCTCAGTTCATTCCTCTGCCATTTGGTGTGACATTTATGCATTTATGGCATTTTGGAGACTATTCTCTGGCTAACTATATTTTCCTGTTGTTGTTCATCTCATGATCAATTTTTCCAGGCTATCAGAAACTGACTGTAGAAATCCTCTCTGGTTCCCCCCCTCCCTACATTTTTTGGCAGCTTCATCTGCTGTGCACACTGAATTTCTCACATCTAATTACTCCAAAGTGCCATGCATCAGATTACAATCCCATTTTCCAATTTGTGTGTTAAGCAGAGTACTGTAGTTACAGGCTCCTGAGAGTCAGCCTCCATCCTCCCCACGAGTGGCTGCTGCCTTTCTCTACAGAATTGGCTGAGACAAAATTAAATATCTCCCTGGGTTACTTGGCCTCTCTGCACTGATCCATTAGTCCACATCCAGCTGAGTCCAGAAATTGGTTAATTGCTGATTTGTCCTAAATGTTTTATTGGTGTCTGGCTAGGTGAAGAAGACAAGTATCCTCAGGACTTCTGCCAGATATTTTTTCCCTTTTTTTAAACTCTAAGCTATGCCCCAGAGCCTGTTCAGGCTGATGATTGACTCCAAACTGCATGTGAAAGACACCTATAAGAACTTCATTTCTTCACAATGAATAAATTCTGCAGCAGTTTGAAAGCTGAGCCACCCTACTCTCCTGCCAGCAATCCCCATCTCTGTTTATCTTCCCATCCATTCACTTGAACCATGATGGTAAATTAAATAAGCTTCCCAGGGAGGTTTTCCTTTAAATATAATGAGCTTTTGTAACATATGAGCTGGGAGAAGTCAACATCTTCCCTCGAGGCCTCTGTGGGTCTCAGATGAGGTTAAAAAAGTGTTGCAAATGTTGGGCTGTAGTCAAACTCTGGCTGCTTCTGATGCTCTGGCTTGTGATAGATTTGATTTTTATTCTGGAGCCAATTTGTTTTTAGTCTTTTCACTTCTTCTCATACCTGACCTAAAATTTAACCTTTTCCTGGCATTATCCATATCCTTTAACACCTCCCATTCCCTGGAAATCAGGTTAATAAAAACCTCTTTAATTCATCCCACACCTCCAGTCTGGGCAGACATTTATCATTGCACAACAAATCAAATATTTTTCTACAAAGAATCATATATTTCTTTGGGAAGCTCTTGAATCCTGTTTATATTGCTTTTGTACAATTGAAATCTTGCTTTAAATCCTTCTGGCCAACAGGTTTATAATTCAATAGGATTTTAACACAATGGAATATTAGTATAAGATGAACATAAAGAAGTGAGGATAAACGCAAAGCTTCACACAAAAGCAAAACCAGTTAGCTACCCAAATGTAGGCAACATATTTCCTAAAATGTAGGAAACAGCTAGTTAGGTATCAATTTCAGGAAAGGACCTGGGGATCTGAAGGTGTTTGTAGAAAGATCAGGAGTGGAATAACCAATCCCTCCACTCACTCCAGCCCCAGCAAGGTCTCAGTTGAATGCCTTGCCCAATTTTCAGAAGTGCATTTCAGGAAATAGATGGAGCAACAGGAATCCATAGGAGACCAACAGGAGTGATCAGAGCCATAGACAGTATCACTGTGAGGAAAGGCTGCAAGAATTTAAGGCAGTTAACCTTGAGAAGACTGAGGAGAAATCTAAAAGGATTCATCCAGGATGAGACAGGCTGTCATAAAGGTGGCACTGAACTGCTCCATAGGTCCCCTGGGGATAGAATGAGAAGAGAGGGGCTTAAATTTCACCAAGGTATAACTAGGGGAGATGTTAAGCAAGTCTTTAAAAAGAATGCTAGCTATAAATGAACATTTAGATGGAGTTGAATAGAGCTTTCAGGTATTTATTACTATGCATTTCTAGAGCAGGATTTACAAATACACATCACAATATACTTATGCTTCTTTGATCCTTCTTCAGTCCAGGGGCAGAGGCTGAGCAGCACATTGGGATCCTTTCCAACCCTCCAGCCTTCAGAGAATGCACATACAGCAACAGAAAAGGTGAGTTTCCATCCCAGTGCAAAATGAGGGGGCTTCCAGTGCAATGTGTGTTACAGGTTCTGGGCAGACTCTGCACTGTGTAAGAGCAAACAAAGCTCCCTGCCACTCCTCTCTGTGGAGCTGCTCCCTGGGGACCTGAGTAAAAGGACCCAGCTCAGATCCTTCCCAGCCTCAGTCATTCTGTGGCTGTACCCCCATAGCAGAGGTGAAGCACCCAGCTTTTCTGCTGGCTCATTCCCAGCCAGAGTCCCACCTGGGCCAGCTCTGCAGCCTGCCTGGATGAGAGTGCCAGGCTCTTACTTGCCTCAGAGAAAGAGCCCAAAATGGTGTTTTTAATCACTAGAGCTTTACTGGCGTGGAGAAAACTGGGATTTTCTCATGAAGTCTGTCTCAGCTAGTGCAGATGGATTTTTCTTCATACTGAAACAAAATAGTTAAATTCTGACCCACCCTTGATCTTTAAAGAATCTTCATCTTTTGACCAAGCAAAAAATAGTAGTGTTTAAATTCTCCAGACTTTGCTGTTTTGCTCTCTCCCCACACATCTTCCTACTTGCCAGTGGCTGTTCATTACCATTTCCTTATGGATAACATGTGACACGAACCTCTGCATCAATTCCTTATGGATAACATGTTACAGGAACCTCTGCATCAATTCCTTATGGATAACATGTTACACGAACCTCTGCATCAATTCCTTATGGATAACATGTTACAGGAACCTCAGCATCAATTCCTTATGGATAACATGTTACAGGAACCTCTGCATCAATTCCTTATGGATAACATGTTACAGGAACCTCTGCATCAATTCCTTATGGATAACATGTTACACGAACCTCGGCATCAATTCCTTATGGATAACATGTGACACGAACCTCTGCATCAAGTCCTTATGGATAACACCTTACAGGAACCTCTGCATCAATTCCTTATGGATAACATGTTACAGGAACCTCTGCATCAATTCCTTATGGATAACATGTTACAGGAACCTCTGCATCAATTCCTTATGGATAACATGTTACAGGAACCTCAGCATCAATCCCTTATGGATAACATGTTACAGGAACCTCTGCATCAATTCCTTATGGATAACACCTTACAGGAACCTCTGCATCAATTCCTTATGGATAACATGTTACAGGAACCTCTGCATCAATTCCTTATGGATAACATGTTACAGGAACCTCTGCATCAATTCCTTATGGATAACATGTTACAGGAACCTCAGCATCAATCCCTTATGGATAACATGTGACACGAACCTCTGCATCAAGTTCTTATGGATAACACCTTACAGGAACCTCTGCATCAATTCCTTATGGATAACATGTTACAGGAACCTCTGCATCAATTCCTTATGGATAACATGTTACAGGAACCTCTGCATCAATTCCTTATGGATAACATGTTACAGGAACCTCAGCATCAATTCCTTATGGATAACATGTTACACGAACCTCTGCATCAAGGTAGCTGAGCAAGCTTTATTGGGGCTGCCTGAGGACTGGACTCCTCTCCACAGTTCTTAAGGAAGCACCTTCAGCTGTGTGAATTGAAACTTGATACAACCTTTATCTGTATCTTTGTAGGTGACTTGCTACACAGCTGGTTGAGGTTTTGATACATTTCCTTACCCAGGGTCTTGCTTTTTACATGTGACATATGTATATAGCATACACATAATTCTATGGTTGTTTAAACACAGCAATTAGGGTACAAATTAGGGTCTTTAAAACAACTTACAAGATCAGTAAGTCATAAGATAGAAAACACTATTCCCAGGGTGATTTGCAGACAGCTCCTTAAGACTGACCAAAGTTTGTATTCATCAGTCTTCCATGAGAAATTACTGGATGTCTTTCAGTGTTGGGCAACACCTGAATTTTTTAATTCATGAAAAATATTATTTTCATGTATCCTAATATGTTTAAGGCACACAGTTTTGACTTCAGAGGTGATTTTTCCCTTTGCTTCAATTTTAAGGAAAACATGCCTCTGCCAGCTCAAATCACAAAATGGGCATAAAGGTTCATAGTCCCAAATACTCCTCCTGGTGCTCATCTCTGTGAGGCATCTACAGGTTGATTTTCTCTGACTGAACACTCTCTTCAGAACTATTGCTGTCAGTTCATTTGGGAGCTTGAAAATAGCAAACCCACACATCTGTGACTTACTCAAAGGTAAGCATGAGCCTGTATCCTTTGAAAGCCTCAGCTCTAGACAGACATGATCAGGAATGTGTTGGCTTTTGTGTAATAAGTGCACCTTACCCTTGAGGTTGGCCAAAAGTGTGTTTGTCTATCCCAGCCCACCCCAGCACCACCCTCCATCCATTTCCTGCTGATGTTCCAGCTGTGTCCATCCTTGCCATGCAGGGAGGGGACCTGCTGAGCTGGGCACTTTATCTTTGCTTATCTGGAAGTCCAGCTTGGGTCAAATGAACTTCTGACCCTTCTTTTCATCAGCTGCTAGCGTGAGGATTACTCAGCCCGACAGGAGCAGCAGGAGCTGGCAGACTGTTGGTGTCACACAGCATTTTTAGGACCCGGTGTACACTCAGCACTCCACAAAATGCCTAAAACCTGTCCCTTGTTTGCCAGCCCTCTGAATAACCAAGTAGCTTGCCCAAAACCTGTGCACAGGGAAGTGATTGATTCTGCCCCTCTGGAGTTTAAGTGCCAGCTTCTGGGATTCACTTCCTTGTGACTGATATCCATGGCTTTTTGTTCTAGCACTGAGGAGGCTGTCCCTTCCTTCAAAGGGCAGGCAGAGCAATGGATGCTGCTGCTGCTCCTGTCCTTTTATGTACAAAGTGTAGGAAACCTTTCTCCCTGAAAGGCTTTCAGCATCCACCACCCACAGGAATGCACAAATCACCAGATTACAGGATGTTCTGCTGAGGAGCTTTCTGTGCTCCCTCTTGGGGCTGGCCACTGCATTTGAACTAACAAAGATTTGTTAAAAAAAAAAAAAAAAAGCATCATGACTGTCCAGCCTTCAAGGTACTGCACCTACAGAAAAGAGAAAAGCCTGGCATCTGTCTCCAGGGTTCAATCCAGGCAATGCTTCATGTTTCTGTTCAATCCAGGCAATGCTTCATGTTTCTGTTCAATCCAGGCAATGATTCATGTTTCTAAGTGTGTCTTTGCCCACAGGTACACCCCAGTGAAATCCCTTCCTTTTGCCCTTGGGCTTTCCACTTTTTCCATCACTCTTGTATTACGGATCCTCCAAATCCTTCTTCAAGCTCCACACTGGTGCTACAGAGCCAGGAATGTGCTTTGAATGTGCTTCCTTGTCCCTGCTTCCCCTCCATCATCTTCTGACTCAAGAGTGGGCATTTCAGCTATTTTTATGTGATGCCTTAGCCTACAAACTCCTTTCTAGATTCCTCATATTTTAGTTATTTCAATAGATTATCTTAGCAGCAGGTGTTATTCGCTCCTCATCCCACTCTACCTCCTGCTTTTTTTTGCTCATTGATACTTCTGTACCTAACAGTTGCCAATAACATTATTTTTACTCTTTTTTTCACTTGTGGATTTTTTTTTTGTTTTGGTTTTTTGGGGGGTTTTTTTTTGGTTTTTTTTTTTTTAATTTCCAAATCTGCCAGCTTAAAACATTGTCCTGTTTGTGGTTCATTTAAACACATTAGTCACAGGGAGGAAACTGTGGAATTGAAATGCTTTTACTGCCTACATGAACCTCCCATTGTAGGCTAAGTGTTTAATCTTCAGATACTTCCTTTTCCTGCCTTGGAGAAATGGGGAAGTAAGCCATCAAATTGCCTGGTTCATAAAGCCATGGGACTAAAAGTCAGTTTTGAAAACACTTCTTGATATGCAGTTGAAAAAATGTAGGTTCTCTTCCCCCAAAACCAGTGAAATGACAGAATTCAGCAGATAAAACTGAGCCTAAAGGAAACCTGCATGGAAAAGACTCAGTTCAGAAAGTATGGAGATGCTCTGAGGAAGTCTGTGTCTTTCTGCTTCCCACAATTAAGGAACAGGAAAGTTTTGAACCCTTTGGTACTGATAACCGAACTTGGACATCACTGCAGGGGTCCAAGATCTCAAGCCTGCTTTATAATTTCAGCATCTGTGAGAGGTTTAGAGAAGAACCACAGCTCAGAGCAGCCCTCCCAGTGTGTATCTCTAAGTGCATCATGATTTCTTGCCTCGGGTTCTTTGAAATTTCATCTGAGCCATCTGTCCACCACTACTCTTCCAGACCACTTAGTGCTTACAGGCCAAGGCATTCCTCCTCACAGTGTGTGCTGGGGTAGGTCTCAATTTTTGCTTACAGAGAAATAAGGTTTTCAGATCACTTGCTTTTGGAATGGTCAGTGATGCTCTTATTCCCTAAGGCTGTGGCACAGGACTGAAAACAGAGCCTCTGGCAGTGCTACCAGTCAGGACACAAGCATGGAACCACTACCCAGGCAGGCTGTAGCAAACATTTTATAGAAGTGTCTTATATGTCTATTTATTTCTGTTTTCCTTAGACTCTGACATGCCTTATCTGTAAAGACTGACCTTGAGTCACCTGCACAGAACATGGCCTTGGACAATCTCCCACAAAAGACTCAGAGCCACACAGATTTTCCATCTCTTTGTAAACTAAATCAAACCAGTTCCTTGGAAGACCTGGCATTGTAATAATTGGGATGGTTTGTGTGTAGAAGTCATAAATAGGTGAGCAGGATAGACAAAATGCTTGGCATTTATAATTTAAATGTCTAACTTTGGTAGCACTCCCAGAAATAATAATTCAGTAGGAAATAAATGGTTTTCTTTAATTAAAACATTTTGCCAGAAAAATAACACTGATAGGTACCTCACTTCCAAGAACTTCATGTCCCAATAAACTGACCAAGGGTTGCTACATTGCATGTCAGCAAATTCCTCCACAGCCATGGCAGGAACTCCCTGTCAGTGCAGCTGGGGAGGCTCGGGGATGGTGGAGCAGCAGAGAGCACAGTGTGGGCTGCAGGAGCTCTGGGCAAGGTCCTGTGGAGAGCTCTGCTCTGTTACTGCCCTGCCCTAACGCATCCTACAGACTCACAGACCCAGAGGAATTCCTTTAAAGTCCCACTCTGTGGGTATTCCTGAAGTGAAGAGGTGAAGAGGGGCAAAGATACTGTGTTCCATCTTTTAAGGCCTGCAATGGGCAGAGGTGACCCCCCAAGTGTGGGAGCTGCCTGCTGAGGAGGCTCTGCAGCTGCAGCCACGCTGGCTTTGAGCATCTCGTGCAGAGCAAGAGCCACCAGTGAAAGTGCCTTGGACTTGTCAGCTCTGCAGCATGAGAATCATGCAATCTTTACCAAACTCATTAGCTGTAGAATGAATGTAAAGAGAATTGTGTGACAATCTCTAATGTAGTGAAAAGGGAACAAAGAAACAAGCTCAAACATTGCTCCTTACCTCGACCTGGTGTTTCAGCTCACACAGATTTTCCACAACACCACACATGAGAGCAGGCAAAGCTCTCTGGGCAGCCACTGAGTGATGGCTGAATGAGCTCCAGAGCCTCCAGTTCTGTGCAGCTCTTAACATCCAGGGAGTAGGAGGCTGTTGCACACCCCTGGTAAAATAACTCTTCAGTTTAAACACAAAACTCCTAAAAATATTTTTCTGAGAATACGTTTTTGAATGCAGGACACACTTAGCTAAATTATTCTATACCTGCATGCTGGAAGTGTATGAAGTTCACAGTTCTTACCCATCTGACACAGCCTTTTGTAGGGCCTGAGCTTCTGTGCTGTTTTCCCTTAAGACTTCTTTACATATGCAAAAAATACTGAAAATCTGTGTGGAAGCTCTGGTGACAAATCCTTTGAGACTCTGACATGACGAAGGAACAAGCCATCTCAATGAATAATTTTGCAGTTTATTAGCATAGTGAAGTGTTTTGATTACTTTTGCTTAAGTGAATGACAAAGGAACCCTTTTATCACATACCCTGCTCATTTCCACTATTATTTGTCCTATTGAAAGCTATCTTTTTTTTATTTTTTTCAATTAGACACAGGCATAGCAAATTCTTAGGACCAGAGGTGTTATGACACTGATATTAATTAAAAGGCTACTATAGAAATAATAGATAATCATGTGATTAAGCTGTGTGTCTCAGATGTTCAGAGTCTAGAAAAACAAACAATCCCAGAGGGGGAAAGGGTATTTGTATTTTAGCCTTCCTAACTTTCAAGTGCTGAAGGTATCTGTGTGACTTGTTCACGTCTGCCATGCAAACAGAGCATTCAATAAATCTTAATGACTCAGCATGAGTAGGGGAGAAGACAACAATATTTCTTACCTCTCCAGCTGGTAAACTCTCCCCAAGCACTGCTCACAGCCTGGCTGGGCTCACTTCAAACATCTAAACACAGGCTGTCTCAAATGATACTAGATCCTCCTGTTTATCCAGCTGAATCATGTCCTTTTTGTTTCTAGAGGGCATAGCTGTCCATATCAAAATCTATTGTGTTTCTGTTAGAAGGAGTGGGAAAAAACAGCATCTGCCTTCACTAAATGCACAATTTCTGCAAGTCATAGGGAGGGAATCTTGCCAGGCTGCCCAAAATCTCAAATACTGGTTTTAAACACTGCAACAGAGCTGAAGCATGAAGGGGAATTGCAGTTCTCCTCCCCATGGCCAGACTGAAGGAGATGGTGTGTGATAATCCTAGGTGTATTAATTGACATTTAGGAGACTAATACTGCAATGATAAAAAGTTCAGCTCTAGCATCAGTGAGAAACACCTCAGCCTTGTGAAAATTTAATAAGCTATCGTGGATATTTTCTGCAGTTTAATGTACCCAAGTGTGAGCCATACAAATTTTTCCTGTCTGGGAACCAAACTGGAAAGTTTTCACACTATTGTATTTGTAGAAACTAGCTATCAGGTTGATTTTTTTTCCTATTTTCTATTCTTTTTCCCTTCTTTTTAGTTTTTTTATTTGCTCACCCTTTTTTCAGTTCCCCACTTTTACCAAGACACTGATGTCCCATCTAACATTATCTGAAACAGAATCTGATGAACAGAGCTACCTTTTTTCTTCTGTGCATTAACCCCTACAAAACTTAACGGGAATGAAGAGAGGGAAAGGTCAGTATAATTTTCCCTGTCATTTGAATTCCATTCAGCACACCTGGCAGTGCAAAAGGAGGATCTCCAGCTGGGTTCTTTCTTACAGTGGACTCAGTGGGAGAGCTGGGTGTGTAATAATTTCTCAAGAGGACAAAAAGGTGTCTTCATTACAGAAATACACATATATATATATTTATATATATATATATGTGTTTGAGTTTTTATATTAATTGACATGCATACAGTCTAATAATGATGCTTTAGACATCATTCTTGCATTAGAGAGCATTTTGAACATAATGCTAATCTCTGCAATGTGAGGCAGAATCACAGTGTGTTTTTTCCCCTGTTATTAACCTTGAAGTTATTTTAGGTGGGGTTTCTCTGGCTGTGCTGCCCTGAAATGGAAGGAAGAGCAGTTGCTGTGTCGTGCCCTTGTGTCTGTGAGTATCCACGCAGGGATGTGCCCACACAGAGCCCTGCTGCCCCTGCATTTCAGAGGCACAAAGTCTCCTGGGCCTGGAGCCTCTCACCCACCTGCTGGGCTGGAGGGAAAATTCAGCTCTTCGTGCAGGTTTGACATTCTGCATGAGGTCATTGCTCAAGGCACGGGGTTGTTGTTAGGGCAAAGCAATCCAAACCCTACAAGCACCTCTTGGATTGCTCAGCTCCTCTATCCATGGAGGAAAAAAATAAAGGTAAATCAGTATGTGAAGAGAGCATCCAATCCTAAATTAATTTCCTGGGGTGATCTTTTTGGGTTTCAAGGCTGGATCTCCCCCTTTAATGACTCTCCAGCAGGTTTGAGACTCCTCGTGCTTTAAGAGCAGAAGGAGAAGTTCATCATTGTGGGACTGGAGGGTTCTCCTCCTTCCACACTTGGCAAAGGCCAAGAGCAGCATTTGTAACCATTTAGTCATCCCTCCCTCACTCTTTGATGTTTTCACAATTCCCAGGGTGGGGGAAAGATCCATCCTTCCCACTTGGTGGGTCCTGGTCCAGTACTGAATCCCCTCTTCCCCTTGATGCTCTGCCCAAATATTTTCCTAGTGCACATGATTTGGAGGTTTTTTAAATGGTCCACTGACTTCTAGCATTTCTTTCTCTTCCTTAAAGTGCTCCAAAAGAAGTCACAACCTGTAAGACTTAAGCATTAACTTTTTTTGCCTTTTTTTCTTTACGTTTCCACAAAGGAAAAAGCACAAAAATTTAATCTTGGAAGCCAATCTCATCACACAGATCAGCCTTTCCTGTTGAGAAACATGGCTTCTTCAGCTGAGAAGGATGTAGGAGCTTCTGGTTTTACAAGTAAGTCCAGCAGCTCTAAACCAAAATGGCCTCTAAACCACAGAATTGAAAAACTGATGTTGATTCTAAATGGCTTTTATTCAGGGTTGCTGCAAGGTAAAATATGAGTGACAACATAAAACAAATAAAGAGGAGTGAAAGGTAATTCAGTTTGCTGTAATGTTCCTTTCTTCCATTGCACTTCTCTCTCTGCAGAAAAACACAAAGCAGCTCTTTATTCTTTCCCTATTCCATCAGTTTTTTCCTGTATAGGTCAAAATCTGAAGTAATTAGACTCTAGTATAAGTACTGGTGGTGAGCAATTGATTTTCACTCTTCTCTCTGGTAGATGGAACCACAGTGCAGATAACCAGTGCAGCTGGACCACACTAATGACCACCTGAGTTTTTACAAGTAATTTGTCTTTACCACAGCATCAAACCTTTGATTTTTTTATCAACCAGGAATATATTTCCCTGATAAGTCTTTAATCTTTGGTTACTGACTGCAACCATTTACCTTTAAAGCCCCAATGAATACCTGTTGAAGAAATGATAATTTGTCCTTCAGCTTCCCTGAGTTCTCGGGTGCAATTAAGCTTCTCTACAGAGGCATCATGTTAGGATTTATCTCACCTCAGGTGTTTCTGGGATAGACATTTACTGCTGGGTAGTCTAGACATGTCTTGGACTGGTTATTAATGGAGAGAAATGAGTGCTTTTTGGAGCATGATTCACCTGACCCTGCCTTTGATGTCCAGATGAGAAGATTCATCTTCCTACAACGCTCATTCCTCTTCTGTTACAACAGATATCAGGTGCTGATTTACTTTATTGATTTTGCAAATGCAATCAAGCACAGAAAAGAATGAAAACCTACCATGGAGAAATTAATAGGCTGATTTCCTGACAAATTTGGCCAGTAGTGTTGTAAATAGGTGCAGTACACAAAGCAGCTCTTTATTCTTTCCCTATTCCATCAGTTTTTTCCTGTATAGGTCAAAATCTGAAGTAATTAGACTCTAGTATAAGTACTGGTGGTGAGCAATTGATTTTCACTCTTCTCTCTGGTAGATGGAACCACAGTGCAGATAACCAGTGCAGCTGGACCACACTAATGACCACCTGAGTTTTTACAAGTAATTTGTCTTTACCACAGCATCAAACCTTTGATTTTTTTATCAACCAGGAATATATTTCCCTGATAAGTCTTTAATCTTTGGTTACTGACTGCAACCATTTACCTTTAAAGCCCCAATGAATACCTGTTGAAGAAATGATAATTTGTCCTTCAGCTTCCTGAGTTCTCAGGTGCAATTAAGCTTCTCTACAGAGGCATCATGTTAGGATTTATCTCACCTCAGGTGTTTCTGGGATAGACATTTACTGCTGGGTAGTCTAGACATGTCTTGGACTGGTTATTAATGGAGAGAAATGAGTGCTTTTTGGAGCATGATTCACCTGACCCTGCCTTTGATGTCCAGATGAGAAGATTCATCTTCCTACAACGCTCATTCCTCTTCTGTTACAACAGATATCAGGTGCTGATTTACTTTATTGATTTTGCAAATGCAATCAAGCACAGAAAAGAATGAAAACCTACCATGGAGAAATTAATAGGCTGATTTCCTGACAAATTTGGCCAGTAGTGTTGTAAATAGGTGCAGTAAAAACAATCTTTGTGACAGGACACCCTCACCTTCACTCTCATGAGAATTTCCTATCTATTAAAATGGGAGAGGTGGTAACTGTGGTACTTTATTTGTGAAACAGAGGCTGTGAACCAGGGAGATGCTTAAGGGAGTCAAGAGAGAAATGTCACAGAAAGCTCCAGGAGCACTCCAAGCAGACTCTGGCAACAGTTGAGCAGAACTGACTCTTGGCAAAAGGTGAGGATGGATGGATGGATGGATGGATGGATGGATGGATGGATGGATGGATGGATGGATGGATGGATGGATGGATGGATGGAGAGATGTAGATAGCTGGATAGGTAAGAAAAAAGATGGAATATTTTGAAGCTGTTTGGTTAAGATAAAAGCATTTTTGTGGGCTGGGAAGCAGAGTCCTTGTCTCCATGAAATGAATTCTAATTTTTTTATCTGAAGAAATTCACCATGAAGGATGAATGAGGCCAGGACAGGGATGTGTGGCTAGTGGAGAGTTTGAACCCAATTAGCAGTTAATTGAGGTGCTTTAAGGCACACAGCACACCCACACTGCAGCAGCTTCTAAAACCAACTCGTCTCTATTATTAAAAATTAAACTAAAGCAGTTTTAAGGGTGGAGATGTTTTTTTGTTAGCTCTGATATAAAATAAAGCTTGTGCACATGCATGATTTTACAGCTGTTCTGCCCCCAGGCTGAATCCCAGAACTCATTGCTATCAGTGCCAGGAGGTGTTTTGTGTTCACCTCCTCTGAGTGAGATACAGCTATCAGGGTCTGCACCTCTGGGTAGGGCAGGGAAGTGGCAGGGGCCAGATCCACAGGGAAAGGCATCACTTTATGCTCCACATCACGGCTGACTGCTCAGCTAGATAACCCTGCACATCCCACAGCCGCACTGCTGGGGGGATGATGGCCCTGGGGGGCTGCCTGCAGGACCCAGAGCCAGGCTGCCAGGGACATGCTGCTGGGGAGGTGCTGCTGGCTGGCAGGGCACTCCTGCAGCATCCATAACTGCCACCAGAAACTGGTTTTCAGGAACAGACATCCCCAGAGGCTGTTTCAGCAGCAATCAGTTTATTTCAAGTGTCTCTCATTGTCACTGGAGCCCCCCATTCCCACCCCCAAAGGAAGGTCAGTGATTCTTAGCCTCACAGAGGGGCTCCAGAGAAGGTCAGAAATAGCCTTGTGAAGTTTCACAAACAAACAGTGGGAACAGCCCTCTGATGGGTTTCTACCTAAGGTAATGCACAGGTGTTGGGAAGAAAAAGGGGCTTCTGTGGCTTGGGGAACCCCCAGGATGCACCCCCACCATGGAAGTTTCCTCCTCAGTAATGCTCACCCCATCACCTTATGGCCTTGGTGGCAGAGAGCAGACACTGTGTGGTTTTGTTGTGTCCTCTGCTCCAGTGGCACATTCCTCAGGGCCACCTCTGATGCCTGGGGGGATCTGGGGTCAGTGCTCCACCAGGCAGGCGGCTGGAGCAGTCAGGTCCCATGGCAGGCCTGTCTCCACAGTTACTGTGTGCAGCTTCTGGACATGGCAGTATGAGCTGGAATAGCCTGGAAATACAATCTAAGGACAAGCATGAGGCACCAAAAGATATCCCTATTATCAAAGGAAGCAGGAATGAGTGGTGTCTGCCCATCTGGAGCTGGGGAGCTGGAGAAGATGCAGGCACCATCTGCACATCAGTAACTTCACAGCAATACAGTTTAGGAAAAAACTGACATAAGTTTTAGATTTTATTCATTCGTACATTATTTACAGCAGTTGCTTTCATATTACAATTCTCTTTCATCTTTTCAGTTTTCACTTATAAAAAATTAACCAAATAAACCTTATATAACCAAATTTATCACAGCAGGTCTGGTTAATTTTCACAGTTACAGCGGCCATCAGGAACAGAACTTAAGTACCTACAAGTCATTTGTGCAGAGCACCTGGCCTGCCCCTGCCTGAGGACACCCTGCTGGCCCTGGAGAGCTGCCTGGCTCCCGGGGCTGCACGGGGCCACGCTGGGGAGGCTGCAGCTCAAAAGCCTGAAGCACACCAAGGGATAACTTGTACCCATCTTAACCCCTGCCTCGCCTGGGGAATGGTTTGCATTGCTACCTTGATGCTATGCAAACAGCTTTCCAAGAGCTGACTCCTGCTTCCCTCCACAGAGAATGGGAGAAATTGATTCTGTTTTCTGCCATTGCTGAGCCCCAGAAATGCAGTAGCAGAATGTGCTGGGGTACAAAACTGCGTCAATAAGTGTTCACCTTCCTCTGTGTGACTCTGACAGCTCTTCCTTATGTCTGTCTCTCCCACCGGGAATGGTATTCGCAGTAACTCACCCTTAACTGGTGAAAAGCCTGCACTGCATCAGGGCTGGCAATGGCCCAGCTCTAGGGACCCCACACGGGCAGGCTCTCTGCCAAGGTGACACCCAGCTCCAGAGACTGATGGCCTTCCCCTGCACTTCATCCTGCGCCCCAGGTGCAACAGCACCCCTTAGGAACACACACACTGTGTGCTCCTAACAGCATCACCTTCATGAACCATCGCCCTGGGCTCTCCCCCACGTGCTCTTTTGCTTTACAGTGGTAATTATTGCTGTTTTAGAGTATGTTCGTTTTTCTTTGAGGACTTGTAGCCACTTCCCATTACAGATACAGTACATACTATGCTGAACATAGAAAACACAAGACTCATTTCACATTGGTCTTGTACAATGGGGAGGAGATGCAGAGTAAGAGGCTGTTTGGGGGAATCCAAGTTTCTTATTTAGACATGAGTGAGTAAGCCACTGCCTTAAACACAAGCAGTTCTGGGAAGCAATTTAGCCTGTTTGTTGTTGTTTTTGTTTTTTTTTTAACTGACATTGGACATTTTCCAAATGCATACCACACATCTGCTTAACACTACCAAAAATATTAATTTTTTCCTTTACGGCATTTGCCTCAAGAAGACTTTTGCTTTAATAAAATAACACAAGCACACAAACTGCTTAAAGCTAACTGCCCAGCACAATCATAAGTACAACTCACAAAGCAACTGATGCTTTGTTAAACCTAATTACATTTAAAAAAATCAAATATACATATTACAAGGCAAAAGGATTAAGCTTTGGAGAAAAATAAATTGGAAACAATATTAGCTGTAAGTTCATTACACTTACATAGAAGTAGCTGCTTCTGCATTCAAACGTGTTACTTGTAAATAAATTTACAGTTGCATTATGTATTTGTTATGCTCTTGGTCTCACTAGGTCTGTCTTCTATTATTTAGATGTTAAAAGCATGTTCTCTCCCACAGGTGATCATTGTGCAATACAAAGATAGCACTGAACAGTGATTTTAACTGTGATCAAACTCCAAATGCTGACTTGGAGCTTGTTATTTTAAACAATACTGTGTTTTGACTGAGCTCTCTGAGTTATCCAAATTAATCTCCTGATTTACTTTCTGTGAAAGATATTCCCAAGCACCATTCAGGTAGCAGGTTTTGGTGGGTGGGATAAGCTCTGTTGCATAGTCTCTATGACTGAGGGATGCAAGAGCACACCAGTTTTTCTTCAAGATTCAATGTAGATCTATTTTGAGGGAGAAAAAAAAGAAAATTTTCCTTTTGCATTTTAAAGCTTACTTAACACTTAGCATTACTTCATTTTCTTTATGTGGTGCAGTATATTCCACTGCAAGACTCCAGTTAGTGTCCAATTAAAATGCCTTTATTAAGCTTTAAGTAGAGTGCATACCAAGAGCATCACACCAGCACTAATGAAACACAGGCCCCAGCACACCCAAAGTGAGATTGTTAATTCAGGGGTAACCAGAGCTGGTTCCTGCCTTTGTGTATTTGGCATTTTGGAAGTCCCTGCAGTTTCTATCCATTTGCACCTCAGCCAGCAAATCTGGCAAATTAAAAGGCAGCAGACCTGCATCACATACGGGTGTGGATCAGTGAGCAACAGCAGCAGCAAGGACTGGGACAAGGTTCTGCAAAGCCACAGCTCCCTTGGGAATTCTGACCATGGGACTCTCTGTTCTTCCAGGTGGCCACAGCAAGGACAGGGCCCAGGACAGCCCTGGCACCAAACCCTTTCTGCTCCTGCTGCAGGTGGGCAGCACCAGGACCCCACCAGGCACATCCCAGCCCAAACAGCCTCTGCTGACCCTTGGTCCTGCCTCCCCTCCCCAGGAACTCAAGTTCTGACATCATGGCCTGGAGAATCATCCTCATTTCCCATGGGGAGGAACACAGGGTAGAACAACGCCAGGTCCCAGCCCCGGGGACAGATGTCCCCAGGGTCATTTTCCCCCTGCCTTTGCTGAAAGGCAATTCTGAAATGAGTCCTGCAGGCTGCACCCCTGCACAGGACCAAGAAGCAGGATCAGTTCTGGAGAAAGGTAAAGGTTTTCTCAGAGACAGCATCCCACAGGGACAGAAGGGAGGGAAAAGAACAGCTCTCACTGATGGCAATGCCCTGGACTTTTCTGCATCTCCCAGCAGAGACACTGGTGCCATTCCTAAGCATCTTGCAGGGGCTCTCTGCTGCACTGAGGGAAAACACAGCATGAATTTACAACAAATACAAATTTAAGGGTTTCAAGTCAGACTAGAAACCACTTTCTTTGTTGGTTTGATTGCTTAGCATTATCAGCCTAGATCTGTTTGGGGGTCAAGCTTCCCAGAGAGCTTATTGCCAAATGTGACATGTGCTTGAGATGCCAGTTTGCTCAGGATGTGGAGGGAGTTCCCACTCACTCCACAGGGAATGGCCCAGGCTGTGCAGGCGGGCTGGGGCAATCCCAAGGCTGTGGACCTCAGCCACAGAAATGCAAATTTTCCCTTCTTTCCTGTTTCCTTTTTTTTTTTAATTTTTAATTTTTGGACATGATACTTAGTGCTTTCCTCAGGGAGAAAGGGCTCTGTCCCAGCCCTCCAAGCAAAGGACATTTGAGCAGAGTCTCATGCACAGGGATTAGCAAAAAAAGCCCCAGTCTAAGGAAGGAGCAACCAGGTGAGGAAACTGCACCTCTGCAGGCAGCACAAGGGGCTGTGAGAGCCCACCTGCACTGCAGAGCAAGAGCACTGTGGGAAATGCCTTCACATGTCTAAAACATCCTCCACCTAAATCTGAACTGGTCTTACTTAACCACCACATTTACCAGCCTTGGGCTCAAACCCAAGGCACGCTCCACTCTTCCTCACACTGCTGCCAATGCTGTCCTTGGAAAGAGAAACCCCCAAAATCAGTCAGGAAATTCCCCTCCCATCTCACACTGATGTGGGTCTCTGCTGAAATCAAGACTCAAGGACTGGCAGTAGGTCCAGATCACCACCTCTTCTGCTTGGGACCAATCCCACAACCACCTTGTGCTGCTCCTCACCCACCCAGCCCTGAGCTGGGATGGGGAGAGTCAGGAGAAGATGCTCAGGCCCAGAGAAAGGGCTGTGCTGATCTTTTCCAAGCACTTTGTTTAAACCAGTGCACCCTGAAAGATGCAGAGCAGAGGGATGGATCTGCCAAAGGCAGCTCAACCTCACTGTGTCACCCTGTGAGCTGCACTGGGGTCTGGGCTTCCCTGGCAGCAGGTGAGCCTGGCATGGGCAGAACCCAGCACCCCTGACCCCAGAGCAGTGCCCGAGCTACTGCACTTAGGGAAAGTTCCCATGAATGCAGACAGAACAACAGCATCATGTGGTGCTTTTAAGCCCAACCTTGGCAGCACCCCTGTCCCACTGCTTCCACCAGGGATGCAGCTCTGGCAGCCTGCACCATCTTCCAAGGAGAGCAAATCCCAGCCTATTTGGCAGCCAGCCCTTTCCTTCAGAAACAAGCTGTCCTGGCTGGAGAGCTGGGAGCAACCAGCTGGATTTCTTCCAAAAAGCCTGGTCACAAAGCAACTGGCAGAAGCATTAAGGGAATAAATTTCTTGGCAGCTACCGGCCAAGTGGCAACAACTCAATCCTTATCAGTGCATTTCCGTGTGCTGGGGAGGAATGCAGACAGCACCCCCAAAGCCACACCTTCCCAAAGCACCTCTTCCCCAGGAAACTCAACAGGTATTACAATCAGATACTGTAATATCATCAGTAAAGTTTACACGTTTTAGAAGAAAATACTGGTAAACCTGATGGTACTTCTGTGTCTGTAGGATCTGGTGGGATTTATTCCAGGTTTGGATTTTCTGACAGGATGTGGAGTTTTATTTCAAAGGCACAGGTATCAAATAAAACCAGCAACATTAGTTTAATTAAATAGCCTAATAAAAAAAGTTAATGCTCAATTTAGACTTTACATATTCCTCCCTTATTAAGAGACTAGTTTTTGCTTTTTGTTTTTTTTTTTACCCCTCTGGAAAGGTTTTAGTGCAGTAATTATATAGCAACAGAAAAATAAACTAAAAAAGGCACAAACTTTTGTGTTTTTTCTTTCACCTTTTGCTAACACTTCATATTTATCTGTTTTACTTCGGTTAATAAATCACTGAATGCAGCAAGAAAATATTCTGCCGATTTCTGTACACTATACAAGAACCCCTACCAACAGTACATTATTTCAGCTTCAGGAGAAATGTACAGCATAGAAAGACTTTTAAAAATATAGTGCCCCATAGAGAAATTTTGTTAATTAAACTCATGGTCTCTTGCTACAGTGTCCTTCACCATCCTCATTACCCCCTTATTGCTGGAACACACGCTGGGACTCTGCCCCTCCAACGCCTCACAGGCTGGACCCAGCCCAAGCCAAGCAATGAGAGGGCGGCTGGGGTTGTGCCAAATGGCTCCTCCACCCCCAGCACCAGTGCCTGGCCCACGGCCCTGGCAGGGATGGCCTGAGCCCCCTGCTCTCCATCAGCACCACCAGCCACCTCTCAGTGCTGGGAAAGCTTCTGGCTGGAGAGGAAAGGGCAGCTCCTGGTAGGAGTGGGACAGACAGCACCCCATGTCCAAGGTCTGTGCTGTCTGTCCCCCCATCTGCCCCAGGGCTCCTGTCCTCTCCCCACACTCCAAGGCTCCTTCCTTCTGCAGCTCTCCTGCTGACTCTTCCATTGTATTCACAAGCGTGGTTAACACATGCTCTACCCCTTCACCAACTTCAGCACGGTGAGGTGGGGGGGTTGCCCCCTCACCACACGCATAATACTTCATAAAATAATAATTGTTTTCCCAGTAAATAAAGGGGTTTTCCCTTTCAATGTATTAGCAGAGCCAAACCCCTCTACCCACCCGAAATTAAGTGCAGCCAGAAATGGTTTTACTGTAATACCTCTGATACCACGCTTTAAAAATTAAAACCTACCAGTCTTCTTTTTCCCCAAGATGTAATTCATGCAAAGTTGCTATTTGTTTAAATAAGTTATAAAAGTTGATATCTCAGGCTAGAAGAAGCTGTAGTCTTGGTTATTCTTTAGTTGGCAGGCACTGTACATACATACTGGGTACAGACACATGCCGAATCTGCTTTGCATTGCTTTTTGCATTGTACAATTCACAAATCTGACATCATTAAAGCAGTTAATTACCTTTGATGGAAGGCTGCAGTGAGGCCATCTACATTTATCAAACAAGCAGCTGGTTAAGATAATAAGTACGCTCCCCCCCACCCTGGTGCTCCCCAAAATGCTATTATCTGTCACACGTTGCTTCTCTGAAGTGGTGAGATTTGGTGTGCACATTAATGTGCAAATGTGTTGCCATAGGAACTGCAGCCTCCATTATGCCTCAACGACACCATTCAGCAAAAGCCAAAACTAAAAATAACAACAACAACAAAAAAAATAACCCTTAAAAATAAGATGAAAACAAACAAAAAAAACCCCCCAAAAGGCAGCAAAGAGAAAGTCCAACACACATGCGGAGTCTGGCCCAGGACTGCAGGTTACGCGTGGCTACGGAACAGCGCAGGAGATGCTTAGGTTTGATCTTAACTTCACACTATGGTACAATGGGGCTCAGTTCAGCCGGTCCGAGTCTGTGCTGGCTTAGGAAGGAGGGGGAGCTGGAGCGGAGTCGTGGTTACCGGATGCACCCGGGGTCTCTCAGACATTTGGCAGAATGAGGCACATCCAAAAAAAGTGCAACACCAGTGCTGTGGTGGCAGTGCGATGTGTTTGAGTGCGTGCGCTTCCCTCTTCATGCATTGTAGCAAGCGGGTTGGGGCGGAGGGGCAGGGTGCACCCCCCACCTTTTCTCTGACAACTATTAACCAGTAGGTTATGGTAAGAGGAATGCATATTCTACTTACTGGTGGGTGAAATACTGAAAACTGCATTCAAGTAATATTTCTGCACTATTATGAATGCATCACTATGTTATCTTACACCTGGAAAAGGAGAGGACTATGTACACCAGAGCAGTTGTACTATTTTGCAGTAAGTTTCTGTGCTTTACAGAGGTACCTGGGAAGGAGAGGCCGCTGCTCCGCTCTGCCCCGCTGGGTTGCAGGACTCCCAGCACCACCACCTACAGCATGCGAGGAAGGGGCGCTGCTCTGCCGGCCCATCGAGCTGAACGGAGCAAACCAAAACGTGACGTGAGGGTACAAAAACTCTAACCCAAAATTGGCAAATCAATGGTGATGAGAAATAGAAGGATAATTTATTATTTTTGAAGGGGGAGGAAGGGGGAAAAAATAATTTTTTTTTTTGTTTTGGTTGGTGGGGGTTTTCTTTTATTCTTCCCGCAGCTGCAGGCGGTAGCGGTGGTAGCGGACCTGGAAAAACATTCTCTCCAGTAAGGAGCGCGTCATCCCTGGCAGGGCGTAATGTTCGACGACACCCACGTGCTTGAAGCCCAAGGACTCGTAGAGCTTGTGGGCTGCCATCTTCACGGCCGTGGTTCCCAGCACGACGGAGGAGTAGTTGTTGAGCATGGCGAACTCCAGCACCTTGCGGCCCAGGGCCTTGGCGATGCCTTTGCCGCGGTAGTTGGAATCCACGGACATGCGCCGGAGCTCCACCGTGTTGTCCTCCTCGTTGCCCCGCGCGGCCACGATCCCCACCACGTTGCCGTCCAGGACGGCAACCCAGAAGCAGGAGCCTGTGGGAGATAAAACAGCACATGGAGTCACCCCCGATGGACAAGTGGCCATTGCCAAACACACATCTGGGAGCAGGGCCTGGGGTCCAAAACCACGTCACGTCTGGGCACCAGTGACCTCCATAAATAAGGAACAAACACTTTCTTCCCCTGACAGCATGAAGGAAATGCTGTTTTCCCAAGGAAAATGCACAGGGGCTACAACCTCCTCTTGCAGAATATGTGAAGGTCTCCCATGATCCTCCTTTTCTCCAGCCTCAACAGCCCCAGCTCCCTCAGATGCTCCTCACAGAACTTGCGCTCCAGACCCTTCACCAGCCTTGTTGCCCTTCTCTGGACATAATCCAACATCTCAGCATCCTTCCTATGTTGAGGGGCCCAGAACTGGACACAGTACTCAAGGTGTGGCCTGACCAGTTTCTTAATTATCACTCAAGAAAGCCACTATTCAATACAGCAATCAACCATGGGCACTGAAAGGTCTCTTGCCCAGATGAAAAGCACTGACTTTCAATGCTCTGGAGCAACATATCTTCATCCAGAAGAAGAAGACCCCATGACAGGAGAAGCCCCAGGTGCAGGCCATGGCCTTCTTCCCAGCTGCTAAGCAGAAGAGAACCTGACATGGGCAGCAGCTCCGTCTTCTGCACCAACCCTGCCAACTGCTCCAACCCAAATGCACGGCCCATCTCTGTAAGACCTGAGTTACACAGCCTGGGGTGGGGGTGCTCAGGGGTTTTCCCATGAAAACCAGGGGAAACATGAGTAAGACAACTCAGTACACTTTGTCACTGGAGGAGAGCAAAGCACGGGGTGGTGGGAGGTGCCTTTGCAGCTGTGGTAGGAAAAGTGCACCTTGTGACTCCATGAAGCCATCCAAAAGAGATGCCCACAGTGTTCCCCGCTTCCCTGTGGCACTGGTCAGCTTCCAAGGAAAAGCTGGCTACAAACAAGGGGCAGGGAACCAGCCCAGGTTCCCCTCAGCACATGGCTCATCCTCACATTCAGAGGAATGTGCAGCTCCAGCGATGCTCACTCTTGTTCCCACTGTGAGCAAGTCATCATGCTCCTGCTATCTAGGTCAACAGCTAATTTTTAAAACACCAGGGCCCATCTTGACCCATTTATCTCGAGCAGGGGAGATGTCTCTGCTCCGCTGCCGCGCTGACAGCGCGACTTGTTCCCCAGCGCTCGCTTGGATCTCAGAACGTGATTTATTCAGACACGACCCCAGACGAACACCTACAAGCACTGAAATCAAGCAGCCACCCTCCCTCTGCATACAAATTGCAGGGTATGGAGATTACTGCTGGTCTTAAAGTGCTCATGACGTGGCGGCTGAGCCCAGTTCACTCCCCAGCCCATCCATCACACCTCTGGCCACACGGCGAGCACATCAAACAGAAGGGCCACAGTGATCCTCTTCCTACATGCATGGCTACCACTCCTGTAGTGTAGTTCCAAAAAGGAGGTTCAGGAATTTCCCCACATGTGGGGAGCTGGGGCTCCATTCCTAGGGCAGCCCCCAAAAGTGCCCTGAAGCAGTCATCAACTGGTGTCCACTGGGCTGCAGATGGTGGCACAGTCATCACATCCCCCTCATCCAGCCCCATCCACAGCAACTCCTCCTGGAGCTGCTTCTTCAGCAAGTCTGCCTCATTTCCCCTCAAACCAGGGAAACAACCTGGGTTCCTCTCAACCCGAGGTTACACAATTGCTTCCACGACTGCTTCCCACTTTTATTCCTTATTTTCTCTTCTCAGCAAGCACCTCTTCTCTGTGCCCACCAAACCTGAGAGGCTGCTAAAGCTCGCTCAGCAACACTTCCCACATTTGTAAAATGGCACGTTTCTGGTACTTTGAGGTATTCTGAATATTTAAAACCCAAATCTGAACGCACCCGCTACCACAGGGCCACCAAACCTTTCACATTCCCAGCCCTCTGATCACCCTGTCCATACTCCCACCCCTGTCCATCCCAGCAGGGACTGGACACGGTTACAAGCAGCATGACAGCAAACCTGCACTCCTTGTTAGTTTTTACTTACAATTTTAAAGCTTAATTATAATGATTTTGAGTTCAACACGAAAAGAAATAGTATCTGGCACATGTCCCAGTGTGTTTTGTGCACACAACACTTATAATTAGCCACAGACAGGACACATCTGCTCAAACAATGAGAGTTGTATTTAGCTCTCCTTTACACCAGTGCCATCAGTCCCCAAGACTTCTACCCTGCTGTCCTCCTTGTGTCTGTGTCTGCTCCAAGGATCACCAGCAGCCAGTTCCTTCAGGCTACTAAAGACACCTCAAGCTCCCAAAGGTGGCTACAAGCCCAGGAACAGCTTTCCCCCATGGGGCTGTCAAATCCCTCCTCCAGGCAGCTGTGTTCCACTGGGATGGGGACTTGCCCCTGAAAGCTGTCCTGGGATCACACCACATGCTGCTGGCCCTGGGCTGGGGCTTCCCTTCCTCTGGGAAAACTCCAGTTCCACAGCAAGAAGGCTGAAGGTCCTCAGGTTGCTTTTTACCCAGCCTCATCTAGATGACCTCTAAAGGTCCTTTCCAGCCCAAACTATCCTGTCCTATGATTGCACGTTTTCCACAATGCCAGCCAGCTGCAGCTCCTCACCATATCCACTCTTCCAGCAGCACTTAACCCTGGAGCAGTGTGGAAACAGCCTGGAAAAACCACCTTGCACTGCTACACCCCAGGGCTGGGAGAGGGTCTCCTCCTGACCTTTTCTGGGCTAAGGATATTGACTCAGAGCACAGCTTGTTTTTGCACTTTTTCATACCTAGGATGAAACAAAACTAACTTCATCTCAGCTGTCAGTAATGAGCAACAGCCTTGTTTGCAGGACTATTATTAGCAGGAGCTGACGTTTTACTCTCTCACATGCTATCTGAAAATAATCACTGCTGCAAAGATAAACACAGACCCTGACAGCTACAACTCTCCCTGCCCTTCCAGATACTCATCTCACAGCAATATCTCTATCTTTGCCTTCACCCTCATCTGCCTCCACCTTCCACCAACCCATCACTATGGTCATCCAAAGCCCTTCCTGCTCACTCCAGGATCTGTTCTTCATGGATGTCTTGCATTTAACCACAGCTGCCCTGGGAACACCACTCTGAAGCACTGGAGGCACTTTCCAGACGTCCTAGCTGTTCCCAACCAAACACCAAGCATTCCCTCCTGATCCTTCTAGGCTGCCAAAAGCAAAAGTGAGGAGAAGAAGCCATGGAAAACCCACTACCATCTTCCTTAGCTCTCTCCACTTCCTCATCTTGCTGACTCACCACACAATCTTGACATCAGGAACTCACATCACAGACAAAAGATACAATAAAGAAAGAATTTTTTTTTTACCATGAGGGTGGTGAGGCACTGGCACAGGCTGCCCAGAGCCGCTGTGGCTGCCCCACCCCTGGAAGTGTTCAAGGCCAGGTTAGATGGGGCTCTGAGCAGCCTGCTCTGGTGGAAGATGTCCCTGCCCATAGCAGAGGGGTTGGAATGAGATGGTCCTGAAAGGTCTCTTCCAACCCAAACTATTCCATTAAAAAAACCACCTTGTAATGCACACATCTATGAAAAAAGGCACTAAATGGCTGTGATGTGCATGCCAAGGAACATGATTTTGGCTTGCTCGTGTTTCACAGCAAGGTCAGACATGGAAGCTCAGCTGATGGCACCCAGGGCCTGAAAGCACACAAGATGGCACTGTCTTTCTGCTCTAAATTAAAGGATGGTTCCCTTAAATTTAGAGGAAGACCAAAGAGGGTATTCCCTAATCCATCCACCCATCTCCCACAGCACAGGGCTGCCCTCAGAGTCCACACTGCTGCTGACACCACATCCCAAGGATGTCCCCACAGCAGTGGCACCACGCTGGCCACATAACCTCCCCTCCTGCCCAGGATGCCATGCAATCCTCTGGCTGTGCCTGCAAGCCTCCTCTCCCATCCTCCTCCACTGTCATGAGCTGCACAGCTCTCCCCCACGCAGCCGACGAGGATGGATGGTGGGTGAAAATAAATTCATTTATTTTTGCTGCAAATTCTTCTACACCTTTTGATGAATAAAAGGCCGGTGGGTGGATGGGTGGAAAGACTGGAGCCAAAAGGAATAGCAGAGTAGTGCTAGAAGGGAGGGGGGACAGGGACATCAGCCTTCCTCACCAGCATGAGTCCCACATGACTGACTATTGCAGGATCCAACAGCTTTCTTAAACCCCAGCATGCAGGGGCCACTACCCAAGCCCCAGAATTGTGTTGCTCTGAAAAGGCAAAGCTCTGTCTTCCACATACTTTTCCAATACATTGTTTTCTAGAAACTTCCAGTATTCCCACAAGAGCAAGCAAAGCTTTGCTGCCCCAACACTTGGTGCTCCCTAGTGCCAGCACCTGCACACTGTGGGGTGAGGGCTGAGGCAGGTAAAACCTATCCCTGTTTCCCTTAGGGCTGCAGAGAGGACAGAGCAGCTCCTGCAGCCACCTCTGGCTCTTGGTGCTAATTTTGCATGGATGCATCCCTGTGGGAAGGAGTTTTCCTTGGAAGCTCAGCACAGGCAAGTATGGAAATCTTGCCCAGAGGCATGCCAGTCTTCTCTTTTTCTTCAGGGGTGGCACTGCTATCTATGCAGAGAAGCTCTCATTAATTCTTAGAGGCTTATGCATGGAACATAATTTCTAGACAGAATGCAACTTCTTAAGAAAATAACCCTTCAAGCAGAGACTGTGACTTGCAATTCTGCTTTGGCATGTCACAGCAACACAAATGTGAGCAATTCCCCTGCTGGCTCAAAGCTGTCACAGGTGATGTCCCTGGAGCATCATCCAGCAAAGGGACTGCCAGTTTCCATCACCACTGCTGGGAATCCACCAGCACAGCACCAGCTCCTCTGCATCCTTACAGCAGAGGCAGGAAAGCATCCTGCACAGGGCAAACCCCTCTCCTACATTTTCCTCAGGCTGCTATGAAGGGGCAAAGAGAAGGAAAAAATCCAAATATCAAAAAGCTAAAAATAATTTCTGCACTTCCCAAAGGACAGGGTCTGCACTTGCCTGTGTTCCATGCTCTTAATATACCTACATAAAGGCTTGCCAAAAGTGACAGGCTTGCTCATTCCCAGAGATCCAAAAGCTCCCTGACTCCTCCCTGTGACCCCTGGCTGCAGCACAGCCTGGTGTGACACCACCACACAGAAACACCTGCACAGAGGAGGCACAACATGCTGTCACATCACGGAGCTTTGAGCATTTGCCCTTGCAGTCACTTGTTCAGCCTGCTGTGCCACCTTTTGGTGTGATTTTGGCCAGACAGCAGTTCTGTGTGCTAAGCAGGGGTGGCCCAAGCAGGGCAGTACAGATGGAATCAGGACCCAGTGCAGAGCTGTTTTTACCTATTCACCAATAACCTGCTAAAAAGCCCCAAAGTTCAGTGTCTGGGCTCTCCTCATACATCACTCTAAGAGACAGCTGGATGTGGCAGCAGGTGGACAGAGTCCCTAGCCCAAAGCTGGCTGTGCTGTGGCTGTGTATTGCTGATGTTGCTTAAACTCCTGCTCTTTTACCCTGTCTGGGTCTTGAAGAAGGAAAAGAGGAATCACCCAGCACTCGAGGCAACATTCCCTCCTCCTTCCCCTTCATCCTTGGTGAAACACAGGGCAGAGCAGCCGAGTTACATCAGCATCAGGGGAGAAAGGAGGCTTTTCTGGGGACAGCTTGGCTGCTGGGATGTGAATGCTGCTGGCAGGAGGGCACAGACATGGCACATCAGCTGCCACCCAGCCAGACACAGGCAGCCTGGGTGCAGGGACCAACCAAGGACAGGCAGCAGCTGTCCCTGTCACTGACTACAACTGCTCAGCTAGCCAGGATGGGGAGGGATTTATCTCTGTGTTTATGAGGCATGCCATTATCCTATTCTCCTTCCTTCCCTCCATCTTTCCCAAGTGTTGAGTTTCTTTCCTTTACACCTTTCTAGTTTCCCTTGGTTTCAGGCAGGGCTGCATGACAGCTCCCACAAGTTCTGCTAGTAACTCTACACTTAACTTCAATTAAAAGGCATTCCTGGAGGGGTCCTACAAATAATGGCATTTTAGTGTAGTTTATGGCTATGAAAACTGGGTAAGATGCAAGAGATCCTGACTCCAACACTCCTGACATCCATGAGCATCCCTCTGCACCAGACAAGGCCCAGGTGTGGGGGAACAAAACATGTCAGGGACACAGGAATTATTAATGTATTAAATGAGAAATGCTGTGGGACACCTTCCCCCCATAAATAACTCCACATAATCTACCACTGCAGGACATATTGCCCTGTTATAAATAATTCCTGGCTGGAAGAGCACAGGGCAGTGCATCTATATGCAGAGGGTGGGTGACATCCCTTGATTCATGGAGCATCTGGGCAGCAGGCAATGAGATCACCTACAAAGCATGAAAAGAGATGGATGGTTTGGTTCTGAGCAACAACTTCATCTACTTCTCCATCTACCTCCTTTTCCATCCTTGCTAGCTTTAACCTGTGCTGTTACCAAGGGCTGAAGGTACTTGCAACAACCCCAAAGCTCGGCCAAAGCCTCTGGAGTTGCAAGCAGCAGGGAATCAGTGGGATGACAGTGACATCCAGCATTCAGTCTGCAACACAGCCACAGGGCAGATCCATGGGCAAACACTGTGACCCCAATCCAGCACAGCAGTGGGTCTCAAACTGCCCCAGGAGACAGGAGTGCAGAGGTGGCCTCTGAGCTGATAAACCTGAGCTGAAATGAGAGACAGGGTGATGGGGTTTGGACTGCAGGAACTGCTGCCCCAAGCACCAGTGCAAACCCCAAACCACATCTGCATTCAGAGTGGTATGTGCTGTACCATGCCAGTGCTGAGAAACCTGGAGCAGCAGCACATGCTGCAAAGGTGATGGCCCCACTGCAGCTCTACCTGCACCTGGGGGTGGAAAGGGCGGTGGGGTTGCAATTTAGAGTAACAGTCTGAAAACTTCCATCAGTGCCAGCTCCATGCTTTCTGATGGAACTGGTGCAGCCCCAAAAGCACCCAGCTACTCCAACACAGGTATTCTATTTTGGGGTGCCAAGCCCCCAGAAAACCCCAAAGATGCTGATGGTTAGCTACAGCTTACTTTCATATTTTGACAGGAAAAAAGAAAAACACATTCTGCAGCAAAGGGACTTCAGGAAGTGGCCAGGTTTGGTGCTAAACAGCATCTCCTGGGGAGATAACCCAGCAGGCATTTCTAATCTTCTTAAAACCTTTGCTTTAAGCCTCACCCTGTTCCTCTGAAGCACCTTTCCAACAGCTCCTGCCCACGCACCTTACTCCCGGCAAAGCTTTGGAGCGCCCAGCCCGCATCAATGCGAGCTGTTAGCGGCCCTGCCCCATGTCAGCACTTCACTGGTTGATTTTGCAAACAGGCTTAAGTCCCCTGGGGCCCAGAGTGTCACCACGTGTGACAGCACCCGAGGGGGTGCTCAGCAAAGCCCCGGGAAGCTCTGGGCACAGCGCAGGAGCAGGCTTTTGATGAGACAGCCAGAAACCCAGGCGATGCCGCAGATGGGATAAAGACAGCCCTTCCAGCACATTTCAGAGGCTGCTATATTAAGAAGTGTAACAGCAGGACTTTAAGAATCTTCTGTCAGGCTCTTTTTGCTGGCCATGCTGCACCTTGAAAAGCAAAGACTGTAACAAAGGCAGTGTATAACAACTGTTCAAGCAAAAGCTGCAGAAGCAGTTGTGGGGGATTAGAAGCAGCCTGGTTATCTGGACAGATGTAGCCTGGCCCATGGCTCTGCTCTCTGCTGCTGAAAAGGATGACACGACACAGAGAAAGCAAAGACAAAACCACAGATGCAGCAACCAGGGTCTACCTGCTGCTGGGTCACCAGGGGGAAAGCACAGATTGAGAAAGGAGGCAGCATCTGTGCTTTTGGCATGTGAGCAATTGTTATTGATCAGCAAGGAATTAAACAGCTTAAAGGACCGGATAGAGACTGGGATATGTGATTTTGGCTGGGCATTGTCCTCCAGGCTGGCTGGGTGATAAGTCCCAGTGCAATGGAGCTGGCTCAGCAGAACAGTCTGGTCTGCACAAATGGACAAAATCAGAAAAAAGTATTTAAACTTTTCAGGGTAGATGTTCCTTATGCATGAAAAATACACACTAAGCTGATCAACTGCAGAGTCAGCCCTTAAGTAAGCCTATGTTCTAGAATTTAGACTGGGTTTTAGTTAGAAGTTTTAAGGACAAAGGAAATCAAGCTGTTCTGCCTGCTTTGCTAGCCTAGGTTGTGCCAGCTCCAAAAGACTGATGTGACAATTAGCTCCTTGTTAGTGAAATTAGTTTACAAGATCAAATGTGCTGCTGGTTGTGTTTTGAGCCAGCTCCTTAAAAGGACATTGTTAAGGCTTGGTCTCCATCTTCTACATCAATCTTTCACTACATGGCTTTATTGCTTTCAAAAGGTACTGAATTTGCCTCGCAGCAATTTTCACTCCCAAACATTGAACAAACTGGGAAATCTACAATTATTGGATCTTCTAGAATTCATTACTTGGTGGCTGACTTTTACTTTATATGCTTTACTGTAAAAAGGGACTGAGCAATAACTATTGAATGGCTTTCTTTAGCTTAGCAGTTGGCCAAGCCATAAATCAAACAGGGAAAATGGACAGAATCAATCTGATTTGTACCATCCATCACTACTTTTCTGGTCTAAATTTAGCCAAGACTCCCTTTATTAAACAGAGTGCCTGTATCTACATAGGTATTGCACCAAATGCTTCACAGCAAAGGGAGAAACTAAGGTTCATTTACTTAAGGTTAAATAATAAACATAATTCTGAGCTGTACAAAGACTTCCAGGGGGTTTTATGCTGCTGTGAGGTCAACAACCTTTGAGATGAGTCACTCTTCAGGAGAGCCCCTCTTCTGCCAAAGACCACAGCTAAAGCCTACAGAGCTCACTGCAAACAACTGCTTTCAGTCAGGAGAAACTTAGGTAAGATGAATTGCAGCCAAGATGTAAGTTCAACCTTAGGATATGGCAGAATGATGCATCAGGACAGAATAACTCATCTGTGCATGCAAACTCTTTAAATCAGAGCCAAAAACAAGGCTGAGAGGTGCCTCCCCTAAAAGGTAAAAAAGGGAGCAGCTAAGAATATTTACATATTTTAAAAAGTGCAAACAAAAAAACAAACAAAAAACTACCCAGGAAAAGCAACCACAACAGATCAAGTCAAGTAAAGGGTATATATATTCATACATATATTGGCATATATTCAACCAAAACAAGCTGCACAGCATGTTTCAGTGCTTCTGAGCATGATGTTAGCTCCCTTGTCACATTCGTGCTGCCCTCAGGAGTCTCTAAATGAGGACTTCCCTACCCCAGCAGCGAGGAGGGACATGACAAGGCAGTATTTGTGGTGCAGAAACACTGACCAGAAAAGTCTCAGATCCCAGGGTAGCCCCTCTGCTTTGCTTGCCAGGACAAACTGGAACTGACAGACAGGGACCTGCACTTCACCAAACCCTGCACAGCAAAGAGAAGGGACCAGGATACTCTCCCAAGAACCACAATAAATATGGCTCTGCTGCACTCAGAGCCCTTCCTTCTGCACACAACAGTGGTTCCACAAGAATCCCCCCTTGTTGCTAACACAATGAATCAAACCTCCCTGACCTCTACCTTTTCATAACCTGTAGGAGTGAAACAGCAACCACAAGGAGTTATATTCTCTCTGAAACCTCAGTGAAGAATTCATTACTCAATATTGAGGAAGACATCAGGAAAAAATAAGAGGTTTAGGGTGGAGACTTGGTAAAAAATACAGGCTGAAGTCAGGTGGTAGATGGTTTGATCTCCGTAAGTCTATTGCAAGCAATAAATATTTCCTATTTCTAGTGTAACACCTTGAAATGGTGCTGCACACACAATCTTCCCAGAGCACAGGCATCCAACAAGGACACCAGTTATCATCAGCTGGGACAAAGCCACCCTGTCACCAGCTGCTGCACCAAGATGAGCCCTTAAAATCCATTGCAATGGATTGGGAAGAGATCAGGAGGAGCGAGCTCATCACCTCTGTCCTGCCCAGCTGCCCACCAAGGGCTCTCACTTGGGCATTTCTCACTGGACCAACCCTCTGTGACCTGCATGAGCCCCCCAAACATCTGGGCAAACCTATTCCCCTAAGCTCTGGGGAAGGGGTATGTGACTAAACAGGGAAACTGGGAAAGACAATCAAACTGGTAAGGAGAACCAGGCTTGGACAACCAACCCCAGGCTTTCTGCCCTGCTCCCATCAAGGCAGCCTGTTGTCTCTGCAGAGGTGCTCATCCTTTCACGGAAGTGATGGAAAAAAAGCAATTTCTATCTGCAGCATGCCATGAAACAAGGCCTTTCCCTTGGAATGGGGTCTGATGTACTTCTAACATCCAAGGCTAGAGGCAGTAACAGGACTAATGCTACAGTTTGTAGCAAATCCAACTCCTGACCCATATAATTAAATGAATAAATAACTAGGAAACCTCTCTGGAAGCAAACATTCTGAGTATTCTTGATGTGCTTTTAGCAGCATCACACTTCTAACACTGGAGGACTTCCTGGAGCAATGACCTCTCCCTGCAGGACACCAATCAGCCCCATCCCATCAGGGAAGAGCAGAGAAGGGGACCCTTTCCCCACCACACCCTAAGGTGTTCCCTAGTCCTGCTGGGGCTGGATCTGACCCACTGAGAGCTGCAGGCACCTCCTGATATCTGCACTTCCCACATCTTCAACCCAACTCCCACCCAGGTGGGTGGTGACCTCCATGACCAGGAGAGCCAGCAGACAGGGGTACCACTGCTTTCTCATCCCACTGTGTTTGTAAAGCCTGGTTTGGGGAGATGCTGAGCCCTCCTGAGATGGTGCCTGAGGGTACTGAGCCCTTCTGAGGCAACTGGGACAGCCAGGACTGCCAGGGGCACTACTGCAATGAGAGCTCTCCTTGAAAATAAACCCAGCAGGAGAAGGCAACCCACCATCCTTCAGGTACCACCTCCCCATGGCCATCCCACCACAGCTCCCACTGTAAATGAACACCTTTCTGGCCTGCAGCCCTCTACTTCTCCAGCCTCACTGAGAATAGGTAACTCCTGGGGGCTGCAATATTTATCCCTAACTCAGCCAAACAAACCCTGGGGTGAGGTTGCTCCAGTGTACTGTGTGTACACACATTCACCTGTGTATGCCAAGGCAAAGGGCTCCCCACTCCCACTCTGCTGCTGGAGCCTCCCACAGCAAGGAGGGCAAACACTGCCTCAGGACTTCACCTCCTTCTGACACAAGTCACAGAATCCTACCATGATTTGGGTTGGAAGGGACCTTAAAAATCATCTGGCTCCAATCCCCTGCCATAGGAAGGAATGTTTTTCAATAGAGCAGGGTGCAGACCCCAGAATGACCTCCCAGGCAGCTGGAGCCTTCATCACCACACACTGCTTCAACCCTTAACTCTCAGCAAACCCCTGGCAATGCCCCACGTGAGGCCATGCCTGCCATGGTGCAGAAAAAGCACACACCTGGATGGCCACTCTTGGGAAAGCCAACATTTTTCTGCATCCCTCTCCCAGCACATCAAAGCCAACGTGCCTTGGGTGTAGCTCTACTGAGCTCCACTAGCCCAGACTCAAACCAGCACATTTATATAACGTGGCAGCACAAGAAAATTCCACATCCATAAATACACAAACATCTGTCAGGCTGGGCACAGACAATGGATGTGCTGTGGATGATGCATTAACAGAAAATGAAAATTACATATGTAACTCTCTACATCTCTAAAACTAAAAAAGAAACAAAACCAAAACAAACAAACCAACCTTTGCCATGCATTCAGGCTACCATGCCAGGACAATCAGGCCAAAAAAGTCCCTACAAAAGCCTAATCCATATCTCCTGTGATAAGCACCTATCAGCTTGTTACACCCCACATTCATGTGAACCCCAGCCTCCAGACCAGCCACAAGAGCTGGGGATTTGAAAGACATCTGTGAAGTAAATTACTGGAGTGAGTAGGTAAAGGCCATGTCTCACTCCATCAGGAAGACACGTGGCAAATGAAGGGCAGGCTGCTCAGGGCTGGTGAAAGCAGACACCTTCAGGCTGCTCAGGGCTGGTGAAAGCAGACACCTTCGTGCCTGCCCCCTCACACTGAGGCTCATTCACAAAGGACCCGGGGAAAGGGGATCAACTTACAAATACAAACCGAATACAAACTGCACTACAGCAACCAGAGCCAGAAGAGATTAAAATCCACACAAGACTGGGTAGAACTGCAGTATTTTAAGGATCTGTTGGATTGTCCCATCTACAAAGACAACACTAAACCTCTACACACAATGCCACGACAGGGCAGGATGAATATATCCAAGGGCAGGTTCACAACTACAACTCCTTTTTCCAGTGCACCAGTAATCCCTAAAGCATCATAAATTCATCTTGCAGGCAGCTGATAGCACACACAGCAAACCCAAGGTTTGCCACCATTTATGTCACAGGCCCCCTGTAACTACCTAAAGAGGACTTGGACCTATACTGCCCCTAAGTATATACACTAAACTCCCAGCAAGAGACAAGGGATTTAAGCCCATGATTAAGCTAAAGCAAATGCTCCACTGAATCTTTAAGCCAAACTGTCCCAAGAGTTCAGTCTCAGTCAATATGGGGGGTTACGTGAAGAATTTTTTTAGAATTTCACTGAAATCCTCTTTAGCTATTTGAGTTATCCATGAAAAATGTTCCCACTTCTTGAGAATCCTTGCAGATGCTTTGATGTTCCTTAGACTACTGATGGCTCAAAAAAAGCCCTGTAAAACCTGATGATGGCTTATTCCCAGACAAAAATCACTGCCCAAGAGACACAGCTTGATGTTATCCTCTGAACACTGACAGCTTCTGAAACCCCACCAGACATAAATTTTCAGAGACATTAAGTGAATCTAATTGACTTTACAAGCAGCAAAAGCTTGAAAAGGTGTTTTACAAATACCCATTTTAAACAGTTTTGGATTAAAAGAAAAAAACCCCTCTCATTAGCATCCCTATTGTACAGTAACTTCTTCACTGCTTGCTTTCTCTCTTTTTAAACAAATCCCACAACAACAATGTAACTCCACCAAGGAGGACTTTATCAGGATTCTCGCTGCTGCTCAGCAGCCAGGTATCTGCTGTGCTTTCATTGCTCTGCCTCTCACTAACCACCATCTGAATTAGCACTTGGAAATGGCAGGTGCTCCAAACCAGGCTGTTTTCAAAAGCTTCTCTTTGCAGTTCTACTATTTAACATTATTTTAAATTGGAAGACTACAGATTTAGGTCTTCCCTGGATTCCCACTAGAAGTGTTACACAGTGTTTCTGATGCTGTTCTCTAGATCCAGGGAGGATGAACAGATTTGGCACCTCCAAAAAAAGAACAAAAAACCCTGGTCTCAGAAAATGAAGTGGCAGGGTTTGTGGTTTTTTTTTTTTCCTTGCACACTCTGAGTGCAATAAGGATTTTATATATCTTGTTAAAATGAGAAGGATTAGGTTTGTAAGAAAAGTTATAGGGGAAAAGATCAATGGATACATCTGGAAGTGATGTGGGTCAGATGCTCTGAAGAAGGTGTAAGAAATGTTGCTGCTGGCAGTTCATTTGCCTTTAGGTAAAATGTTCTCCCTCCACCAGTGACATGTGGGTTTGTGCACTGTTTGCAGCTTAGCAGACACAAAATATCCTCGTGCTGCTGACTTCTATTTATTTTCTCATCTTTGTTATCCTCAGTCTTCTAGCAAAAGAAAGATACTTGCAAGTATTTACTTGCACTCTCCATGCTAAATATCTGGACAAACAGAGAAGAGAAGAAAGTACACATACAATAAAATTAGGTAAAGGCACATAAATTGAAAAGTTTGATGGAAGGAAGGGGAAAATCAGAGAAACAGAGGGACCCCGGGTAGGGGACCACCACCCATGGGAAATGCCAGAAGTAATGAGTAAAGCAACAAGCTGATCAGACCAAAAATCACTGGAGAATTCAACACAGGGATGGACAACAGAGGCGAGCAGAACTCAAAGGAATGGAGTTTTGCAGTATTGCAGTTTGACCCAAGACTGGAAATGTGGGATACAGAACTACTGTGCTAGGGAATGGAAGAGGGTAAAAAAATGGGAAAAAAAATAACCAAAGGAATCAGTAATGATTATCTGATACCTGTTAAAGTGAGCCCTGAATGCAAGGTGCACATGACCAGACAGCTGGTCCAGCACCCCCATTTCAATTAGCAGCACTAGCACAGAGCCCAAGAGTCGCAAGGGTAAAAAGCAAACAAACTCACACTGCTGATGCTGGCTTCCAAGTCAGGACTCAGCACACTGGCAAGGGAGAGTGGGAGCAGCTTGTATAGCAGGCACTGGTGATTGAGGGTAAATCCAGGCAAGCAGCTTACTTAAAAATGCAGTTGTTGCCAATGCAAAATAATTCACACATTTGTCCTGAATCACCAAAGGTGGAAAGTGAAAGGCAGAGGGAAGCCAGGCTGGCACAAATCCTGCACAGAGCTCAGCCCCCAGCACTGATGGCCAGGACACAGGCACACAGCTCAGTGCTCCAAGGATCACAGGGAATGGATGCCCCAGCAGCCAGGACTTCAGAGATGGACCCCTCAACACCACTTCTACAACTACTGCACTCGTATAAAATACCAGAATATGTAATTCAAACAGGGCCTGGGATGCCTGAAATGCCAGCACTGACTCAGTATAGATTTAACAGTGCAGGACCTGCCTGAGGGGTAACCAACAGTTTCCCATGCCATGACTCTATCATGGTCAGTATTTCCTAGGTATGCATTGAGTCTGACCTGTACTTCTTAAGGAAAGCTCTAACAGCCAGCCAACCATTCTGTTTTGGGCTGAAAACAGCATTACACCCCCCACTAAACACAGATCCTTGCTTCATCACAGTGAAAAAACACAGAGGGAGTAGTAAATCAGCTTGCTTTGGACCAAAACTATCCTTCCTTTTACTTTCCAGTTCCTGAACTGAAAAATCATTTTCTCACAAAACCTGTTTTTCAGTTTTGCCACTTGGATAAGCCCTAGAAACAAAACATGAATTTTAAGTGACAAATATTACTTGCTAGTTACAATTTCAAACAGGACACGCTGTGGTGGGACTAATACCTTGTATTATTCCATTAGCATTTACACTGTTGCAAATCCCACTTTAAATAACAATATCTCATGTAGCCACTTAAAAATACAACTGTAATACATGCTTCCCATTACCAATTTTGAAAGGTCTCCTTTCACTCCCAGAATCCCATTTTAAAGCAGAAGCCCAGCCTGGCACTAAGCCCTGGGAACCACAGGTGTACATTTTAGAACTACCCTGTAAGAAATATAATTTTTCCCTTTTGAAAGAAACACTCCTCAAACAGTTATAGAAGACAATGAATGATACTGCACTGTGCTGTCATAAATTGTTAATTGATTGCTGGGGTCCAATGGGTCAATAGATGACTTAAAAGAATGGCTCAAAGCCATCTGTAACAGATACCACAGCTTGTACCTGGCTCTGACCAGACCACTATGAACTAATTTTTGATGCATCCTTAATAAAGGACATGAGGCTTCTTGGCGATTGCATGTGCCCCCCCCGACCAAAACACAAAAACAAAAAAGAAAAACAAAAACAAAACCCCAACAACCCAAAAAAACCCCTCAACCCCCCCAAATCCTATTGTTTGGTTACAAGGAATAAATTTGTCAATAGAAACTAGGTAAGACATGCTGCTATCTTTGGATATTCTTTAAGACTCCTTTCATTAGCCACCTGTCAGGATAATAAAACGATGCCTCAGCTTTCTACAGAATGGGAAAAAAAGAAAAGAGAAAAAGAAAATCTAAAAATACACTTTGAAGCTCCCTGTTTTGCTGATGCAGAAAGTAACAACAAAGGCTCATACATCCCTCAGCTCATCACAGAACCAGATACCAGCAAAAGACTCCAGGTCTCTCCTTTTGCTGTAGCCTGGAAGGGAGCAGCACCAAGTATGTGATTATTTGTAACAGATCCCCAGCAGTGCATTACCAAAACAAAGCCAATACACCAGCAAACAACTCTGTGAGCCCCCAGAGTCCCTGAGGGGCTCATGGCCACCCCAAAAGTCATTCCCATCCCAAGAAATTAAATATAACCTGCCTGAATCAAGATCTAAGCCTACAGAAGGAATTTCAGAAATCCACTCTGAAATTCAGGGAGATTTTGAATGCTTTGCCTTCTTGAATAATCAGGCCACGCATTTAGACTTTTACATAAAACCAGTTTTTTTCAATATATTTAGAGGTCTTTACGTAGAGAGCAATCCTCCATGGCAATTTCTAAAGTATTAAGACCACTGGTGGTGCACACTGAAAGGCAACAACATGACCACACTTGGGTAATCCTAGGAGACTGAATATAATAAATAAATACAACAATGTGAGAATAAGATTTTTCAGTTCATGTTCCTACATTCAAAATTCAGTGTCAAGAGGGCCTCAAAGCTTTGTACCTTGTAAACTCCTGCCACTAGTCAGATATCCAACACAGAGCCTAAATTTAATATGAAATCTTAAACTGAAACACTTTTGGGCAATTGCTTTAAATCTTGGCCATTCCTAAGAAAGCAAGAGAAAGAAGAACTGCCAAAACCCTTTATAAGAGTAATAAATTTGCATTAAAACTTGTGAACAAAATTCTGGAGTCAGAACCCATTTTGGTTTATTCACTAAGACAGTCCTGAGAAATTGCATACAACCATGCCAGAAAACATTTAACACCAGAGAAAACATTAAAAAAATACTCAAAACTAGGAAAAAAACCCAGAACACCTGATGTCCTTGCCTCTTTCATGCTCCTAAGCCCCAGTGTGGCTTGTTTGCTGGTGTTGAGAAGTTAACTGCACCTAAAAAACGACTGATGTTCAATTTACTCAACTGGTTACCTCTTGCACTGATGATTAATGACCAGCACTGGCATGTGCTGAGGATCTTACCACCTGCAGGTTGAGCCCAGGTTCAGCAGCATCACATCCACCAGCCATGGCTACAGCTCAAACACTGAGTGATGGTCATGTCCATGAGGGACTGGCTACTTTTAGAGACAATTCTTGAACACATGGAGGGGGAAAAAGGTCATATTGCTCTGCAAAATTTACTATAAAATCTGTTTTCATCTAATTTTGACATGGGACTGTGCCAAACTTGTGGATCTAAAGACAGAGCTATTTTTATGTTATGGGTACACACATTGAGTAATGGGTTTGCTGCAAATGTTCCTGCTCCTGTGATAAATAAATAGGGAGGGGGGGGGAGGCTGCAGCAGCTTGCCCATAAACATGTTTATTCCACTGGCTGTGGATGACACAGCCCTGAATCCACAGACTGCTCCCTTCATCAGGCAACTCCAGTTTTCCTATGCTGGCCCTTCACCAAGAGCTCTGCACTTCTGCTCAGTACTACCTGAGCCCCCAGAAGTGAGGGGCAGGGGGGAAAGAAAGCTTTTGTGAGGCAGAAAGACTCTGCAAGCCCTCCAGTGAGCTGAGCAGAGCCAGCCCACGTGGCTCAGCACTGCAAGGGACCCAAGCTGTGCCACATCCTGATCCACCCCAGCTGTTATCAGCAGGGCTGCAGCACTGGGCTGAGGTTCTGCATGGTGCTTGCTGTTGGGGCAGGACAGCCCTTGGCCAGCTCTGGGGATTGAGGTGGGGGCAGAGCTGGTGCCAGCAGCACTCTGCCTTGCTCACTGTGCCCATGCCCCACGCCTGCAGGATGGGGCTGCTTCCAGATGGAAAAGCCAAGGCTCCAGCACAGCAAAATGAGGCAGACACGAGTGATGGAGTGCCAGTGTCAGGGGAGGTGGGTTTTGGGAGGCAATTCCGCTCTAAAGACATTTTACATTACTCAAATAAAACCAAAATATTTCAGCCCATTACAAATGCTGGACAAAGCCCATCCCTAACACTTGGAAGCATGAGCTGTTTTTCATCTTGCTTCCCAAAAAACTCTGCACTGGAGATGAGAGATGCCAAACCAGGCAGTTCCATGCTGCTAAGTTGTAGAAACCCAAAAGCAACAGTAGAAATTGCTGAGCTGAAAAATCTCTGACTGTCCCACTTGCAGGAGGTCAGCTTTGGAAATACTTTGACAAAATACTTCCCACTATAAAGTATATGAAAAGTCTGGAATCCTAATCTTCTAGGATCTCCCTGCTGTGGAGGTCACATCCCTGGAAGCACTCTCATGGAGCTGCAGAGGGATGCCAGCAGTGACATGCTCCCAGGACAGACTTTCCTCTGCTGGAGACCTAGCCTCAGTTCCCAGCGGTGATAGGAAGCAGAGCTGGGAAACACCCAGGAGGAGATAAGGGCACAGCCTCTCCCGTGGGTTTCCCAGCCCCACAGAGAACTCCTCACCACCCCACCCCTGTGGGAAAGGCAAGCATGAAAACCCCAATACAGGACAGGCAGCTCAGGGCTTTGGCAGATACGTGAGGTCAGGGCAAGGCATAATCCAGCAAGAAATGTTGCAGATAGGGATGCTTCAGATTCCAGCTGCCCCTTGGGCACCAGGACTGAGGGCAGGGCTCTCCAAAAACACATTCCTCCACTGGGAAGCAGCAGCCCCAAGCCCTCTCTGGCTCAGGTAACTGAGCTGTTTCTTTGCAAAGCAAGAGCTGCTCTATTCTTCCCAAACAATGTTATCATTCGGCAGCTTCACTCCTGCTTATCTAGCAGCTTGAGCATTATCCAGAATGTGGAAGAACTGGGCTCTGTGGCTGCCCCTCTGCCCGGGGGCTCAGTGAGGAGAAACACCCTCCCCACACCCCCTCTGCCTGTGTCTTCGGAAGGGTTTAGGCATGGCAGAGCAACCACAGCTCCAGGGCTGAGGATCTCCTCCCAGGGTAGGCCCTGTATTTTCCCTGCACCCCAAAAGTCACTGGTGCTCACCTCTGAGACTCCCCAAGGCTCAGCATTTATGGAGCAGAGGTAGAAGGAGCCACAGGACTCACAAGCAGCTGTTCACCTTGCAAACATCGTGCCAGAGGGAAAAAACCCACTGCCAAATGGCCTGATGCAAGACACAAATACTCACGTGTTACCCAGACAGACACCTCACTGCAGGTGAGGGAAACCTCAAAAGGTGGAGGCAGCAAACAGGACCTCACCTGCTCACAACCCAGCTCTGGACCTGCCTAACTGGTGTCCTTCTGGCAGAAGGGCATGATCCCAGACATGATCCAGGACATGTCCTCTGCCAAGAAGGGCAGGACATGGCCCCTTTGGGCTCAGCAGAGGAATGTGGCACCCAAGAGCAGCAGAAACTGAACCCTAATGAGCCACCCCCCTGCAGTCCCTCTTCCTCAGGGCCCCGTGCCCCAGGGAGGCCAGGATATCCCTGCAGGCTCCTCCCGTGCAGTGTCACACACAGGGGACAAAGGGCAGCAGGACAGGAAGGCTCTGCTCACCCTGGATGGAGGCAGGAGAGCAAAGCACCCAGAGGTGCCTGGCTGCCCACGGAGCAGGGCTGGAGCTGTGCAGCTGCCACAGCCCTCAGCATGGGTGGCTGCTGTGACCCAGCACCTGCAGCAGCACTGCAGCTTCAGCTGCTGCATCACCAGGGCCCCAACAACCCCCAGGTGCTGCAGCCTTAGCTCCCCAGGGCGTCCATCTGTGCTGTCTGTCTGTCCACCCTCCCCTGCAGCACTGGGCACTGCGATGCAGCCACCAAGCTTGTCACCAGTTCCCAAATCCTGACACAGGCCAGCTGCCACCACCATCAGGTCTTTGCAGCACCAGGTCAGGTATGCACACCCCTCAGCAAACCCTGCCAGGACAGCCAGCAGCAACTCTTTGAACAACCACAGAGACATGGAAATTCATAAATTCATCAGCCAAAGCCCCAGTTCCCATCCCTTTGGGGAGCAGCAGTTTTGCATGGGACACAAGGGGTCTTGGTTTCCATAAGTTCTCCAGCTGAGACCTCAGCCTCACAAGAATCTCTCTAACACACCAACCACTGCAAAAAAACATACAACACAACCAACTGGGACAGAAGCTTAAAGAGACACTGTAAAATTGATTAGTCATCAAAATCATCAGACCATAAAAGATGCTCCAGCTGTGCTCATCGTTTTTGTGTGGATAAATGCAAGAGGCAGAGCTCTATTTAAAATTAATTCCTTTTTTTTAGTTAGTTTTGGTTGGGGTTTTTTCTGTTTACTAGAGTTTGTTACCCTGGTTGACAATTAAGCCTATTATCCAATTCCTGTCTTTTTCACCACTCCACTAGTCTTTTTTCATAGCCTTTGAAGAACGAAAAAAAAAAGAAAGGTAAATTCCAATAAGTGCTATTTTAAAATGAAAAATGTGGGTTTACAAAGAGCTCAGGAAGGTGTTTGAACCATTCAACCTTCTGTTTTAAGACCCCAGCATGCACAACACAAACAATTCCTTTCACATTGAAAGCAATTTCAAGTCACACGGCTGTGTACAAGCTCCAAGTTAAGCACTGGCCCAAATGTTCTGCCAGACCCTTGGCATAAGTGTAGGAGGGCAATAGAAAACAAAGATTTGAATTTCGGCTAGTGTACTTCTGCAAAATCACTGTCAGCACATACTTTTCAGTTCATACAAAATCCCAGCAGAGGAAAATTCAAACAATATCTAACTGGAGAGGTTCAAATAAACTGCAGAAGAAAAGCCCTAATATGGTGCAACTCATGGAATTGTTCAACACTAATCATTAACCTGGGTGCTCACGGTATCCCACTGCAAACCTGGTCCTTTTGGCTTGGTTATAAAACTGACCCACATGTTCTGTGGATGCTTTCACAATACCACCAAGAATGATCCATTTCAATAGTTAAAATATCCCCTCACTGTAGATGCCCACCTCACCAGAAGCTATTTGCTGTAGATACTCACTACAACAGCACCCCAGCTCTAGGCACCACACAGAGCTGGCTGCAAACAACAGGTTTTTGTGCCTGGGTATCTTGGATTCCAAGAGCAAAAACCTCAGCAAAACCTCAACCAACATCTTTATCCATGTCCCAGTTCTACCTTTGCATTCATCACCCTGAGAAACAGGAATTCATAACCCCACCACAAAAAAGCTCCCTTTCTCTTTTTCTGTGCTGAGAAAAAAAAGATATTGAAGGACGAAAACATGGATTCTCTAAAGAAGGAGCAGCAAGCTGCCTGGTCATACTCCCAGGCCAAGCTGCAGTTATATCAGGTTGGGTTTAACTTGTCTGGTCAAGCTCTGGCCATCTCCAGCCTCTCTGGGACGCTGTGCCCACACCCCATTACTCCTCTCTTAACACCACACTGAGAAAGATCTCACAAATATCTCAGCTGCCACAATACAACGAGCCCTTCTCATTCCCACTGCAATAATTTCTGCCTGGGTGCTAATTTGTAAACTAAGCAAATAAAAGACAAACTTGGGGCTTGAATTTGTTTTATTGCCATTGTTGTGTCCTTTGGGTGGGACATGCAATGCCAGTGGGGCACATTGCTGCTTTCCTCTGGATGTTCAGCCAGCCAGCCTTCAAAGTGCACAAAACTCTGGCATTTTCTAGGATGACAGTGTTTATACTGCTGTCCTACAGAAAAAAAATTCCACCAACCGCATTTTTGGAGGAAACAGGAGCAAACCACTGAATTAATACCTTGTGGCCAGCTACACCAAATAGCACCACATGGACTCACGGCACACAGTTCTTGTTCCAATGCACAGACACCCTTCTCCAGACCCCAAAGCCTCCCTGGTCCCTTTATCCAACACCACTATCATCAAGAACCTTTAACAAGCACCAACAATCCCATAAATCTGCTTTTTATGGCATGGCAGAAGCCTAATTACATGATTAAATTCTGTCAAAAATTAAAGCCCACACATTTGCTCTAAAACTGCAATTAGTTCTTTCAGGTACCAAATAAAAGCAACACTAACATTTCAAAGACATGTTGGCAACACAGCTGAACTAAATTACATTACTGACCCTAAACAAATTGAGGCCATTACTTTGAGTCCCTTTCCTTTATTTTCTGTGTCTGCAAGTGTTATAAACACAGGCACTGTGATCCCTCTCAGTTGTGACCACGCAAGTCCTGAGCATTAACAAGCTAAGCAGCTCACCTATTAACTCCACATCACACATTCTTATTCTACTGGAATCTTCTGCTCTTTTCTCGAGCACAACACTTTGCTGGGCCTCACTACAGAGGTGCAGAAATGCTTTGTTATGAACCCTTTTATTTCTGTGACACCACCTTTAATGAGGACTGAGCTTTTTAAATATACATCACACATCACTTAATTTTTACAAAAACAAGCTCTGTAAATGAAACACACTGTGTGTGTAAGATGGGACAAGATCTGTATAAGATATGCACTACGATGGGAAGAGAAAGCTAAATTAAGCCAGCAAATGATTATTATAAGAGGAGCAACATTTTAACAAAATGTAACGTTGCATATTAGAAGTGAGGGAAGGCTTGTGGCTATTACACTTTCTAGCAGTTCTGTAGAAGCGCCCAGAGAGAGAGGTTTGTCACACCTGGGGAACAGGAATGATACAGCAAATGATACAGCAAAAACATGGTCACCTGGAAAAACAACACAGTAGGTATCCAAGAAGAGAGCAGGTACCCCAAGAAGATGGAACTCAGGTGGGATACCATCCATGCCTCGCTTTTCCAGCTCACCACTAGCACTCTGTGACCATCAAAAACAAACCCCAAACCCAACTCACTGCCTAGGCATCCCCCTGCTCTTGTCCTCAATATGGATGTGTGCCTACAAAAAGGGAAATAGTACCTGACAGGTTCTACAGACCCCCCTTTTTTTTTATGACCTAAGTTATCTTTTACAGCTTAACAAGGTAATATTATCATTAGATACTGTATTTTTAATTATATGCATATATGGAACAAAGGGATGAACCCAGATCAGGGCACGCTTATGTGGCAGCAGCCCTCTACATACCTGATCCATGCCTCTTCCAAAACACCTGCATTAAGGAATGCTCTTGAATGACATGGGAAAATGGGCTCAATAGCTAAAAAGGGCTCCTCTGAGCATTTGGGCTAAAAGGCCTTTCATCTCCCTCTCCTCCTGCAGTCAGAGCTAATACCAAATGCATGGAGCAAAAAACCACCGAGCTGAGGATGTAAGGGCTGGGGTGGGCCCAGGCTGCAGGGAATAACCTGGATCCTCCACAATAACATCCTCCAGCCTCAGTGTCCCCAGGCACCTCAGCCCAGCCCTCAGGGTGCCTGTGGGACCAGCAGCACTGCACTCCAGGGATGGACAGAGGCTGCCTGGGATGACTAGGCACTTGGGGGAGGGGGGAGTAATGAAAAAAAAAATTAAAGAAACCAAAATCAGCAAAAAAAAAAAAAAAACCCAAAACCAAACCAAAGCCAGAGATGGCTTTGTGCCTGGTGTGGCTAAAGAGCTGCATTCTGGCGACTTTTGAGCTTGCTCAGTGCTGCTGACAGGAGGAAAAGGCGCCAGCAGCAGGGAGCAGCCATGTTCCCCAGCAGGCTGGGGGAGGAAGGCTCCCTCGGGGAATTGGTACTCACCTGGCGGTTTCATGTAATATTGCTCAATATCGGACATGTCCGTGTGCAGCGCACAATCGAGATAGTGCAGGATAACTTTTCTACTGAAGTAGTACCTCATGCCCATCAGAAAGATGGGCAAACAGCAGGTCAGCAGGAAGGACTTGGTCACAACAAAGCACATTACTATGGAGATAAGGAAGAGAAATAAACGACACCTGTCAGAAAAGAGAATTTAGTGTTGATTTCGGAATACAAACTCATTATAAAAATAAATCAATAAAACAAGCACAATCAAAATATACATTTGCAGTACACACGCAGTTCACGCTCTCGAGATTATCGTGTTAGCGACGGCGTATCGCGACGAGACAACCCGGAGAAGTTTATGAGGTCCTGAAGGAGCCGGTGGGGAGGATGCCGCCGCGCCACGCCAGGGCCCACCGAGCCCCTCCGGAGCGGGGCCGTGGGGACCCCGAGAGCCGCGCACGCCCCCGGCCCCCTTGGCTGTCCCCGGCGAGGCCGGAACGCGGCCGGGTGGAGGGGCCGCGCTGCGGGCACCGCTCCGCAGCCATGTGTTCGCCACTGCGGCACTGCTATTTCCATCAGCACCGACTCCCCGGGCAGCCACCCTGCCCCTTCCCATCCTGGGGGGTTCTGCGCGCGTCTCTGAGCCGGCGGCTCTCTCGGCACGGCCCAGAGCCACCGGCTGGGTCCCCCAGCTCCGCAACGCCTGCCGGGGGTCCCCCTCAGCGTGGGATCCCGTCCGCCCCGGTGTCTGGGACCTAGGGTGCGACCAGCCTGCAGCCACCGGGGCAGGAGACCACCCCAAAGCCCTCTCGGGGCGGGGGGCGCGCATTATTAATTGCTGGCACGGGGAGGGGACACCTTGCAAGCGCTATTTTTAACTCCGGGAGGTGCGGTGACCCCGCGGCTCGGTGCGGCTGCAGGGGTACCCCCTCCCCACGCCGGGGGGGAACGGGGGCCGCTCACGGCGGGCCCGGCTGTCTCCAGGCAACGCCGGCACGCCGTGCCCCCCTCGCCGGGCAGCGCGGGGGCGGCCGGTGCGCGGGGCGCTCCGCTCCCCTCCGCGCACCCCCGAGCCCTGCAATAACCACAATGACTGATCTGCCCTCACCCCCGCCGCGACCTCCCCTGCGCGGCTGCCGGCGCTTACATCCGCGAGGGTCGCGCATCCCCGGCGGCGCCAGGCTCCCCCTCCCAGCCCGCCTGGCCCCGCCGCAGCGCTGCGGCTCCGGGGCCGCCCCGCACGATGCTGCGGCGCTGCCCCGGCCGCACCGCGCCCGCGGGTCCCGCCGCCTCTCGCCTCTCCGACCATTTTGTGAAGACCCGCAGCGGCGAATAAACCCGGCGCCCCCCTCCCCAAAAGGGAGCGGATACTCACCCGCCAGCAGCCCGTAGAGCAGCTGAGTGAGGGGCTGCTGCTTCAACCCCCTGAACGCCGTGTTGGGGATTCGCTCCATGATCCCCTCGTAAAAGATGCGGCGCACCACCTCCTGTTCAGAGGGGTGGAATTCGCGGATATAGACATTGTCGCGCCTGGGGTCTTCTTTTGGTGGGGTGAGGGGAGGTGGGGGTGAGGGAGGGGAGCCCGCCAAAGAGGGCCACATCTGGGAGGAGGAAACAATGATCGTGTCTTTTTTGGATCCCGGGATTGATTCATGATCTTCCGCCACAATCTTGGTCTCACAAACCATCTTGGGAGACAGACAATGCATGCAAACCGGCCGCGGGGAGGGGGCGAGGAGAAAAACGGGAGGGGAGGTGTCAGAAAATTAACAAAAAAATAAGATTAAAAAAAAAAAAAAAAAGGGAAAAGGGAGGGGGAAGGAGCGGGGCGCGGAGCCGGCACGGAGACCCGCGGGCAGCGGGGCGCAGAGCAGCGCGGCCGGGCGGGACGAGAGGAAGGAGCCCCGCTGCATTTTGGAGAGGCATTTATAGGGCGGGGGGGCCGCGGGTCCCCGGGGTCCTAGAGCCCCCCGCATTGGCTGCGCGGGGTCGCCATGTGATCGGGGGGGCGGGACACCTCCCCTTGCCCCCCCCATCCCTGCACCGCCCCTTGCAAATTACTACGGCGCGGGGTTGCGCGGAGAGTCGGGGGCCGCGCATCCCTGCCCGCATGTATCGGTGCACGCGGAAGAGGGTTATTAATTTATTTTTTATGTGTCTGTTTATCTACTGCGAACGCACTGTGCACTCAGATTTCTGCAGTAGTCTCTGCGGGAGCGCGGAGCTGCGCAGGGCGCTGCGGGAGCGCGGAGCCGCGGGGAGGGAGGGCCGGCCGGCGGGCTCCGCACCGCGTCCCGGGGGGGCTCCGCACCGCGTCCCCGCGGGCTGCGGCGCGGCTGCTCCGCCGTGAGCCCTTCCCCGCGGCGGCGCGTCTCTGCGCGACCCCGGCGCGGAGCGCGCCCCCTCTCCGCCATCCTGCGCGGAACGCTCTGCGGGGGCGGAAAGGCCCGGGGGGTGCAGCCGCGAGGCCCCGGCTAGTCCCAAACCAAAGTAAATCCCCCTCTCCATCCCTCAGCGCCCCCGGTCAGTAACTTTTCCTGCCGTGCCCACGCCACTGCGCGGCGCGGAGAGCGCTGCCGGCCCAGCCGCCTCCGCGCCCCTCCGCGGGGCGGTGAGAAGAGATGGAGGGGGAGGGGGGGATGCGCAGGGAGGAGGACGGGCTCCTCCTCTTCGCAGGACCCGAAAAGCTTCGGCCTCTCCCGGTTGGAACCGGCCGGCATCTGCCCGAGGCATGCGCCGTGCGCGGCCGGTGCAGGGACGGGGTGGGCGGGGGATGCTGGGCGGGGAGATGGAGGCCCCGGACCCCCCGGTCCCGAGAGGCGCGTCCCCCTGCCCGGTGAGAGCCCCCAGCCGCAGCGGCTGTGCCTCTCCTCAAACTTCACCTGTGCATCCCCCCGCGACTTGCAACTCCTGCGAGCCTCAGCCGTGCCTTCACCTGCAGGGTGCACCCAGACACCCCATCAAAGTTTCATCTGTGCCTCTTGCTCCGGTAAGGTGCTCCTGTGCACCCCCCGTACAGTCAACATCCCTGTGTCCCCCTGCCCGGTGCACATGTCCCTACAAGTTTTGTCCCTGCATGTCCTGGGAGATGCACTCTGCCCTCAGGGAGTGCGGCTGTGTCGCTGGAACTCTGCGGGATTTGCCTTCCTGGAGCTCACAGGCTACGCTTTGGTCCTCAGGAAGATGCAGTGTCTGGATCTTGGCTTCAAGCTAAAGATTTATTTCACTGTGATGATTTCATAGTGGTTTCATTGCTTCACTTTTCTATTAAAAATAGTTCAAGAGTATGAGAGAAGGGAGGGGGGGAAGGTTTAGATAAGGACTTGGAACCCTTCCCACCCAGAGGAGCGGAGCCAGCACCCCACAGGCTTGCGCTGCATTGGGCATCCCTGGTGAGAAGCTGCTCCTCGGGTGGCTGTGGGACCTGCTCATGGCCAGGCTGCTTGGGCACCTGCAGAGCTCCCCTTTCTAACAAGCATCACCTGAAACTGCAGCCAGAGCGACCCCCAGCTCCCAAAGCCTCTGCACGGGAGATCAAAATATGGGATTATTAAAGGCATCATGGCACAGGTACAATAGTGGATGAGTTGGCCAAAAGAGCATCTCCTGCTCAAAAGTGGAGCCTGCCGTGGGAGGGAGGTCACCCCAATGAGGAGAGGCAAGGCACATGGCACCCCTGCATCCCCCCTAACATCTCATTTCAGCAAAGAAGGAGCAGCTGGACTCCTGCACTTGGGAGATACCTGGCAGCCCCAAATTCACCAACACAAAGAGTCAGTGGGTGGGGGGAAAAAGCTGAAAAATCAGGGCAGTGTTTGACTTTGAATTCTGAAAGCTTTGGGCCAAAGATAGGAGGTTGCTGTTTCAGAAATATAATTAAGATAATGCTTAGTTCCCATATGCCTGGGTTAAGCAGGCATTTATTTTTGTGTCATCCTTTCTAGTCAGATGTATTCTTATGTATGAAATTACTACAGTAATAAAAACAACTCATTCCTCATAAAAAAAAAAAAAACAACCTACTGCAGTTATGTAACAGCCAAGGGAGCTCCCAGTTCTGGGCTGTGGACCTGAGTGTTTGCAGATGAGTTATCTTTAGAAAAGCACTAAATACTTGTTTACTATTTATGCTGCCACATTTGAACATCTTATGAGCAGTATTGAATATCTCCTGTTCCCCCAAGATAAGGGGGTTTCATCCTTGGTCACAGCAAGGGAACTGAGGCACAGAGGGATGCAGTGATTTGTGCACCATCATGCAGTGACTCAAAGAAGGCACAAAGCACTGGACCAAATTTCCTGAGCCTTTCCTCACTGTATGAATGCCAAACTTTGCCTTTATTTGCAAAGCCAGGATTCAGCTTTCTCAGTAAATAGGGGTGAAGGGGAGGTTCTGGGGGTGCTGCACAATGGGGAGGAGGGAAGGAGGAGCTGAAAGCTGTGACTGACTGAAACAAATGTCAGTGAAAATTAAGGGCCTCTCTGAAATCCATTGCAAAAGCCAGTCAGGTTCACAGACGGCAGATTTGGGTCCCTGGAATGAAAAGGATATTGTTAACAGCAGCTTGCTGGCAAGGCAACTGCTCTGCCAGGAGCTTTTGGTCTTTAAGAACACAGTTGTCATCCCAAGTCACTGAGGATTTTACTCTTGAGTTTACTTCTGCTCCTTCAGGACCTGAGGGTAAATCTCCCACATGCCATGACCGACTGCTGAACCTCACGGATAGAACTAATTTAATTAAGATGGACAGTTTAAAGTTTGAGTGTCATGCCATTGCTCTCAGCAGCTCTCACTGCTCAGTGTAAAACAGGAGATTGTACAGATGTTTGATCCATTGGTACATTGGGGAAAAAACCTGGGATAATGAGGGCAGGCTGTGTGACTCTGGGGGCTGAGGAGGTTTGAGTATTTCAGTAAGAAACATCCTTTGCCTTCAGCAGGTCTGCTTTAGGCTGACTTTGCTTTGGATTAGCACATCAAACCAGTAAGCCTTGGAAATGCCATTATTTATCCTTCCCAAATCAGCAACTCTCTTCTTAGGTCAAGGGGAGTCACTCCCTCCCATGAGCCCTAGGAAACACCCAGCAAAAGTAGAACAGAATTACCAATTCCCCTGCTGACAAGAGCATGCCCTGCTCTTTGTCTGAAATTTTAGGTTTTCTGTGCAACCCTGGTCTTTGCATGACTTGAAACATCTTCCAGCCAGATTTTAATGTAACTCCTGAAGCACTGAGATCAGTGTGATTGCAGATCAGGGAAACAATTCAGGAAGAGCAGTTGCTCTCCCAAAGGCACCTATACCTAAGGCGTGGGGAACACCAAGGCAAACCTCTGTGAGCTGCTGCTCAGTGTCTGCTGGACAAGGAGAGGCCCTGCTGCCTCTTCTGCAAAAGCTGCAAGCAGCCACAATCCTCTGCTCATTAGGGGCTGTATCTATCAACCTCAGCAATTAACTGGTTGACAGCAAAAGCTGCCCCAGGTTATATTAATGCAGTGATTCTGGAACAGCTCATCCCAGCAGGACGAGGCTGTCTATCAGGGATGGCTCCCACCCTGTCCTTTGCAATGTCTCCATTAGTAAGTGGGGGAGAAGATATTCAGGTTTAAAGATCTTCTCAAGAGCCTCCAGGTTCTCCTTCAACCTGGACCTTGGTAATTTCAGCTGTTTTTTCCATGCTTGACCCAAGATGCCCAGAGCAGGCTGAGCACCCCAGCACCTCTGGCTGTTTGGTAGCAGCAACCTCCCACCCTCCTGCTTTGCTGGGCTGAGGGAAAAGTAAAAGTCTCTTTGTTGACTGCACATGTGCATGTGAATGTGAGGCATTTGCCTAATAAATATCTTCCCAAAGGGGGACTAATTAGCATCCCAAGGTTTCTCTTTGCACTCCCTCTGGCTGCAGCAGCTCTGCAGCACCTTCTCTTAGGGACGCTGGTTTCCTGCTGAGAGCGTTTTGCTGGCCCCTTTCCCACTGCAGAGACCCCCAGGGCTGAGGATTCACAAATCTGCTCAGGAGCCAACCCTGGCTGCAGCTCCTGTGCTGTGAGTGTCTGGCAGTAAGCACACACACATCCTGGTTTCCCCAGTCCTGCCATTCACTGTGACCCATCCCGGCAGTGATGAAGGCTCCCTCCTTCCCTGCCTGTCTGGGTGCTGTGAATAAGTCACTGTAAAACCTGACGTGCTGAATTATTTCCAATTGGTAAAAAGCCATGAATTGGTAACCAGGGCCAGAGGTGGGATCTGCTGACACACACAGATCTCTGCTGGTGTTGGAGCTGGCTGGCTTTTGCTTTGGGGACAGCAAAGTGGGAAAACAGGCTCCTTTGGAGTCATGGAGCCTCACAACCCAATGTGGATCTCAAATAGATCAAATGAATCATGTGCTAAAAGCAGTTGAGTTTATATATAAAAGGGAGTTAAGGGTGACTAGCTTAGCTGTGTAAGTCTCCCCGGGGGATCTCTGAAGATTAATCTCTTCCTACAAATTTTTTTGGGCTGAAAGAATTTTGTGGGCTGTGAATTAAATACGAATGTTTCCCAAACAGTGTGCACGCCCACGGCTGGCTTTATCCTCTGTCAAATGGGGATTTTGGAACTTGCATGTACATTTAATGTACAATAACATCTATGGTGAAGAAAACCCTTTTAGATCAAAGCAACATTAAAATCTGAGCTATGTAGCAATTGGAGATTTATCTAAAGCATCTCAGTGCAGCCATCAAGAATACTTTCAAACAAAGAAGTGTTGAAGGCCAGAGAGAATGGGGCTCTGAGCAACCTGGTCTAGTGGAAGGTGTCCTTGCCCATGGCAGGGGATTGGAACTGGATGGTCTTTAGTGTCCTTTCCAATCCAAACCATTCCAAGATTCTGTAGAGATTTTAAGCATTTTAATTTAAGGAGTAGTATTTTCTGACAGTGGATATGAATTCCTGGTGAGACAACATATCTTTCTTCCTTATTATATTTTGCTGCAAACTTAGATTTTATTTTTTTTTAATGAAAGTTTGGTTTTGTCCCCAGACATTATGAGAAACTTTCACTTCAATTAGCTGTAGGAGACAGAGCTGTGCAAGCAGACCAAGCTCTGTGATGAATGGGGGAGGCTGTCCAGGGGCTGTGTTGGGAACATGAGGCCATGAAGGAGGGGGACAGGACAATGTGTGTCCTGAGAAAAGCTGAGAGCATGAGAGCTCTTATGCACGTGGGAATAGCACAGGTGGTGTGAGCCAGGAAATGCTCATTTCTTGGGGTTTTCAGTGCAGGACTTTGCACCTTCTTTGTAAATTAGCAGCACCACTTTGGAAAATCACCTTTCCTCCACAGTCAGTTCCTTCTCTTGCTGTAAATAACCTCCAGCCACCTGAATTTTGGCTACCTGCTTGGGTCAGCAGGGTAGCACTATTACAAAATCTGCTGTATCATGAACTACTCTGTCAATGTGTATCCATCTTTGCTAAGGAAGAAGGGGAGAACATGAGGTTATTGACTGTACTTTTGACCAATGGCTATTTTGCTGGTGTTTTAAACGATGATTGTTTTAACTAATGATCACCAAAGTACAACTGTAGCTTTATGATTGGACTTGGATGAGGAGCATCCTATTTACTCTCCACATGGCAGACACTGTAGCCTGACAGCAGGCAGGGGGGAAGGAGTTTGAAAAGGACCAAGGGGAGGTTAAAAGGAAAACAGGAAGAAAATTGGAGCAGAGAAGATATGAGGATATTCTGTAGCAAGGACAGGAAAATTAGATTTGAAACTAACCACGGGTAGAAAAACCTCAAAATACTACTACTAAATGCCCTGGTTCAAGATGAGCTCTGCAATGATAAGGCAGGAAAAGATGTGGCAAGGTTACTTGAAGTTTTTCTGGCAACAATTGAGAGTCAGTTCTGCTGCTGAGCAAAGGAATGTCACATTTTCAGCTTGGCCTGCAAGGCTGTGCTGTAACTGCTTGCAAGGTCCAGCAAATGCTCCAACTTCTCCAACAGCAGTGTGTGTGTAGCCTCAGGGGAAGCAATATAGATCATCCCCTGTATGGGCTGGGCTCATGTCAGAGCTGACTTTACAATGGTTTTTCCAGCACTTGATCCAGGCTGGCATTTTCCTTTCCTTTCATAATGCCTTTCAGCAAGGAACTGAAGCAAATTTTCAGGTATTTCCAGTTTTCCTGCTCAGTGATGCCCCCAGGCCACACTGCTGCAAGACACAGACCAAAGATCCCCTTCCCTCTGTACATGGGGCATGGGGACACTCACCCCACATGACTCAGGGACCTGGAGAAGCAACACCTATCACAGAGAGAGGCATCTGATTGATCCTCCCTTCTCTGTCTGAGGGACCTCAAGTTCTTAAAATCACACTTCCCACAGCTGCCTGATGCTTGATGCTCTTCTCTACAGAGATCCAGGAGTCCAGCATCCTCCTCAGGGACAATTTGAGCATGGGGACAAGTGTTGGGCATCATCAATTAAGGTCCACAAAGAGGTTTTGGGGAAGCCCTGGGCAAACTCTGAGCTGGCCACAGGCAGAAGGGCTCATATGTGCCCCCTGCAAAGGGCATTCTGGACATCTGCTCAAGGAAGGTTCCACCCAAAACTCACTGCTGGGGCAGGAGGATAGACCTGCTGGAGCAGGACACAGCCACACATCTGTTTCACACACTGGTTTCCCATGTTAGATGCAGACCTGCCCAGAGAACCAGGAGTCCCCATTTTCCTTGTGTAGATGAAGCTAGAGCAGCTTCAGCCTAGGCTCTCCTGAGAAGTCCAGTTTGGTTTTCTGTGTGTTCTGCTCTGATTTTGCTGCAGTGGGGATGTTTTGATCCTTGTGTGCTCTATTTCCTTTGAAACTGAAGTCCTAAAAGCTTGTGAAGTTTGAAAGATCTGGTGGCATTTTCATAGTGGTGAGGTTGCTATGTTGAATGCACTGGGCAAGTTCAAAAACCACAGTGCCTTCCCATGGCACCCCAGTCCAGAGCCATGAGCATGGCCTGGCGCCCTGCAGAGGCAGGGCAGGGAAGATGCCATCCTGCCATTGTGGGTGAATAAAACTGGGCTGAAACACAGCCAAGTGAGCCAGCCTTGAGTCACCTGTGATCCTTCATCCTCAGTGCTGGTGCTGAGCTGCTCCCTCTGTGCCAGACAGCTGCTGTGCCTGTCTGTTTGTCCAGCTGGGAAAGTGGGTGAGCACCTTCCTAGAATGAAACCACTGTGCAAACACACACATGTGTCATTATCCTGCAGATCACAAACGAATTTGAACTTGACTAAAAACAAAATCAGGGGAACTGATGCAGCAGGGGCCAGGGAAGCAATGATGGGTACAGGCAAGAGATGCAGGGCTGTAGCTGCAGGGGCTGGATGACAGCAGCTGTCTTCAGAAAATAGCAACCTGTGACCCTGGAAAAAAAAGGAGCATTGCTGTGAGAATACCAACATCACCCAGTCAATGGTGCGAGCCAGCCAGGGAAAAGAAGGAGGTTTTCATGTCCCAAAGGTAGAGAGCTTCATGCTGGTCTGGCCTGAGGATGAATTCACTCCAAACTTGGGAAAGGTGCAAGAAGTTCCTTGGAAAACAGAGAGCCTGTGCAGTGTCAGCTGCCCAAAATGCCTCCTGCGTGGAGAGCAGCCAGATGAGCTAATCTCCCCACGTTCGAGTTCTGCTCTTGCATTTTTGCCCCACCGTGGATCCAGAGGGAACCCAAGGCTGCCCTGGGATGCTCGGACGGAGCGGAGTCGCCCTGGGGGACAGGGCTGGCTCGGGGAGCTGCGTGCGCTGTGCGGGCCGGGCTAAGGGACAGCGAGCGGGGCTCATCCCGAGCTGCGCGGGGAGCAGCAGGAGACAGCGAACGCACGCAGACCTCCAGTGGCCCTCCCGAGTACTACACGGCACTGTCACTGTCGCTGTCACCGCCACAGCCACCCCAGGGACGGGGACCTCGCCTGAGGCCGCCTCTTCTTCCCCCGCCCCTGCAAGTGAGTGAACAAGAGCTCATGTGCACAGTGAGGGGTCCTGTAGGAAAGCACAGGGATATGGAAGAGTCACTCCTCTCCTCCCTGCTTCAGTGGATGTAACAGCCTTATGGTCTCACCCTCCATGAGACTGATTTTGCAATAAACCATCTTTAATCACCTCATCAGTCGACCCCATCTACTCTTCATCCCGAACAAGTGGCCAGTGCCTCAGGGTTAAATAAATCATGTTGGCTGAGGCTGCAGGCTGTGCCTTGGGTCTCAGGGAGGAGACAGGACAGTGCCAGTGCTGTGGAGCACTGTGACAGTGCCCTGTGGCAGCCCTGGCTCCATCTCACTTCTGAGGCCCAGAGCCTGCAGCTCCTTTAGGAGGGTGCTCCCAGGGAGGGTGTTCTCAGGGACAGGCCCTGGAAATGCAGATAAACCTGCCCAGTCCTAATGTGGCTCTGGGACCTGGCGTGGGCTCAGCTCCTTACAGCCCCTGCTGCTCCTTGGAAACACAGAACCTGAGAGCAGGTGAGACAGGCGGGGATTTTGTTTCCCATACTTGGCAATATGCTTTCTTACAACCAGGGACCAGTGCTTGGGAATGCTCAGTGGGAAACACTGAAGGTCCAGAAAAGGTCTGCCCCAAGGATCTTTACAGTCCATCATTGGGACAAACATCACACATAACCTCCTGCAGTACAGAGAAACTCTGTGCCTCCAGGCTTCCTTCCCTCTTCCCCCCTCCCACCCTCCCTCCCCTTTACTCCCTCCTTCTTTGAGATGCAGAGGGGCTTTCCCATGGATATCCTCCTTCCTAGTGTTCTCATCCAGGCAGGCACAAGGCTTGAACTCATCAGCTTCATGTGATTTCATCAAAGCCCTTCTAACAACCACCACTTCTTCATGTGCCTCTATTGTAAACACCTCCATAAGGAGTGGTTACTCATTTACCAGGTAGTGCTCTACGTGCCAGTCTGCTGCTCCTGCGAGGAAAAAAAGCAGCAGTACAAACCCCTAGGGTTTGGTGATGATTTCCTGGGTTTAACAATGACCAAGGAATTAGCTTTGAGGCTTTTTTCTTCTGTGATCCCTTTGTACCACATGGCTGGTTTTACTTAGCCTAATTTCTTAGCCCCAGTCTCCTCCATGGCTTTTTCTGATTTTCCTGATGTCCATCACCTTCCCATCATGTCCTCTGCAAGAGGCAGAATCATCTCAAAATTCAGGACAAATTATTTAGATACCAATGAGGTATCTTGAGTGGCTACAACAAACAGGTTTTATAAGGGGCAAATCAAGAGCTGTGCTGAACACAAAAGGGAAGATCAGAGGATTTGAGTTCAAGGCTTAGTGTCTAATTTCAGCATGTCCAAGTGAGGATTGAAGCTTGGTAAGAAAAACCTCCTTCCTTGCTGTCCCCCATCCACCTGCTGGTGCTCCCTGGGGAGTGCTGCTGACTGCTTCAAAATTCAATTTCTGCACTGGCAGTGGCACATTGGGCCTGGCAGTAATTGCTTTGTCAGACAACTCTCTGCTCATCACTGCCTGCATGCTGGGGGGCCAGAGCAGCTGGGATGTGGTGCTGGGATAGTGCCATAAGTCACAGGGCTGCAGGAAGCGCCATGCTTTTGGGTCAGCATGCCCTGCACTCAGCCGTGCACTCACTCCATGTGTGACACACCAAGGCTCAGTGCCTTGTGGTTGCTGAGGGTTGGAGCCTTGAATCAGCAGCACTGAGTCAACAGCCTATCCCATCCCATCCCATTGCATCCCATCGCATCCCATCCCATCCCATTGCATCCCATTGCATCGCATCCCATCCCATCCCATCCCATCCCATCCCATCCCATCCCATCCCATCCCATCCCATCCCATCCCATCCCATCCCATCCCATCCCATCCCATCCCATCCCATCCCATCCCATCCCATCCCATCCCATCCCATCCCATCCCATCCCACATCCACCTTGTCCCTGCTGTATCCTCCCACTGTACTCTGGGGTGCCCCTACCTGGTGGGAAAACTTTTGAGGGTCCACAAGTTCTCTTGCTGCTGCTCTCTGAACCCTCTGCTGCTCCCTGATTACTCTGTGCTATTTCCAGTACATCTTCAGAAAATAGCTCACTCCCCCCGACACCACTGGCTCTCTACAGCAGGGAGCGAACTCAGCAATTTACCAGAGGGATTCTGATTCTTATTTTAGGCTCCTATTTTAGCCTTCTTTTTCTTTCTAAATTTGTTAACTTAATCCTTTTTTTACAGCTCTGGGAGCGAGGTGCAGCATCGCAGGGCCCCCAGAAAGACTTACTGGCTTCTCAGCCTCACTCCCTGCAACCTGCTTTCCTCACCTTGCCCCCATGAGCCCCTGTAATTTGGACAATAAAAGATGCTCTGAGCTAAGCAGCTGCTTTTTATGACTATTATTATTTTTAAATCTGCAAACATCACCATCTCTTCAACTATAGCAGAGAAGGTGAAATGGAAAATGTGGGTTTTGAGTATGCCTGATCCAGGATGGCAGCAATGTTGCCTGGGACTGAAAACTTCAGAGTCCTAATGTAAGTTAATATTGTGGGTGATATCTGTTACCTTGCAATCTGCTCCATCTCTGTATTCCTCATTGCAAATAGCCCTTCTCAAGACCATGCTTTGCCATGGGATCCACCTTGTATCTGCCATGTGCAGAAACCTGGTCTCCAGAAAATCTGTGTGCAACATCTGTGGGTCATCTCAATTTCAGTGGCTGGGAAGAGGGTGATTTGCTGTGGTCATGTGAGTCTCTTTTCAGTTGTTTTAGCACATCAACATACTGGTACAACCAGCCCAGATGACATCTGTTATTTCTGCAATGCCAGCTATGTATCATCTTTACTTATTTTCTATTAAATCCAGCTGTTCTGGTCTGATATGCTATTGACTTTTGAGCTGGTTCAGCACTTGGCTACCAGGAGGTCACTGGATGCCACTTTGAAACTGGCTCAGTGCTTACAGCTATTCTGCTGGGGCAAGGATGGATTTCATCCACCTGTTTCAAGTGTGAGCACCTTGAAAGATCAGCTGGCCTTTGCTACCAGCACAAGGTCACTGCCTACCTGCAGGCTTCAGGAAGCATCCATAAATCAGTCTAGGCCTGAAGTTTCAGTAAATTGTGTCATTTGGAATGTGCAGCTCAGCAGCTCATGCCCCCACTCTTGGGAACTACAGGTTCACATCACAGCATGACCAGGTACTGACTTCAGCTTTGTTAGGTGGGAGGAGATGCCATAGTGATGCCTGTACTAAAAATACCTATTAAATATGTAGCAGCCCTGGGGAAAAGCATGGCCAGGGCTTGGGAGAGGGGGGAGGGTAGAAAGACAGGGTGAGTGGCTGACAAATACACATAACTGCAATACAGGAGATGGGAAGAAAGCAAAGAAAAAAATGATGGGACATCATATTTCATAGAATGGCTTGCTCTTGTAGGCAGTGATTTCTCCAAGTAGCTTTATTTTTTTTTTGTTCATCTGTTTGCCCATGTTCATCCTCTGAAACAGCATTTCTGTTTGACATGAGGCCAGAGTTTATGAAGACTTCCTTCATTAAGCACAGTGTGTTTCCATACTATTCTAGGCAAAGTTAGTCTGATCTGTCATTAGAAACCTTTAAAGATGGGCAGTCTGAAGCTTTCTTCAGTAACTTCATGTCTCTTTTTATTGTCTGGTGTTTAAATCCCCTTTTAGTTACCTGTCTAACTTGAGCCACTTTTACTGGATATTACTCCAATTATCTGTTCTCCTGTCAGGAGCTGAGGGACAATGTCTGGCCATCTCCAGCTCTACAGCAACCTTTTCTATGTTGGATGAATATCCTCTTTTGTCATTTTAGCTTCCTTTTCTAGACTACACAAGCCAAGACCCATCTGAAACCCAGAGATTCATCTCCTTGTTGCAACCATTTTGTTTTGCAGTATGTGTCTGCCTTGGTTCCCAGTGCAGTAACATGTCCCAACTTCTTCAGGAGGCTTCTAAGGAAAGGACATAACCTGTGTCCTTGGTTTTGAACTTGCTGGTGGTTTTGGCTGCTTTGGTGCTGGGGACAGGGAAGGAAATGGAGCAGAATCTGGCCTTCAAGGCTTTTTTTTTTTTTTTGCTTTGTTTTTGCTCAGTGCAAAAGCTTGTGCAACATTCCTGGAGGAAGGCAGCCTGGGCTGGCAGTACGTCTTTGTGAGGAAACATGCCTGGATACACTTTTCCTCCCCTTCCTGTAGGGAGAAGATAGAAATCTGTCCACCTTGGGCTTTTCATAGAGGTTTCCTTTCCTCTCTGTAGGTGGGAGCTTATGTAACTTGTGTGCTGTCACAGAAGGCCACCTGGGCCAGATGTCCCACACTTTCTGGGAAAAGGAGGACAGGAGAAGGCCAAAAGGCAAGTCAGCCCCCAGATACCACATCCATACCATGGTGACATTTGGATTCCTTATGGTTGGACCTACACTGAAGCCCCCCTGGGTCCCCAGTGCTGAGGACAAGTTTTGAGAAGTTTCACTTCATTTCTGCATTCAATAATTCCCTGCATGTCTCAGAGGCCCCAGGAGGAATCCACATCCTGATCAGGGACTTCCCTCCATCACTTGTGGCAGGCATGAGGCATTTTGTAGGCTGGAGGGACACTGGGAACAGCACGTTTGGCTCGTTTTGTTATCTCAGAGGGGCTGATTGTAGGGAACAGCTGGTCCAGCCAGGAGAGAAGTGCGATAGTGAGATGCCAGATGAGTAAGACTGAGCAGAGCTTGTCCCAGCCTGCCTGGCCCTTCCAGCAGATCAAACCAAAACTGAGCCACCCCAGCAAGTCACTCAGATGACAGCAAATGTGTTGGAATTCAGGACATCCCTCTGGCTGTCCTGAGCAGCCAAGACCCCTGCCAGGGGGCTCAGAGACCCTGGCACAGAGCCCAAGATGCCTGTGGTTTTGATTATGACCCATGGAGCAAGTTACCAACCTTAGATGAAGATCTGCAAGCCATGACAGTTTAAGTACATTGATAGTGAATTTATCAAAGGGTGAAAAAAATGGATTTTTTGGGATTTTTAGAATAGGGGCTCAGGGAGCAAGATGGAGGAATCTGGGCATGTCCAGCCTTTCTCCTTCTTCTTGATCTCCATCTTCTGCTGTGATGTTGGCACTTTTAGACTGGTTTAGAGTAGAAGCTCACTGTCTAAACATAGGTGATAGGTATTGGAAAGTAATTGTAAATATTGTACACGTAGTTTTTAGTATAAGAAGATAACACCAGCCTGGGGGCAGGCAGAGTACCTCTGTCTGTCCTGCTGAGCGGACCTCGGCAAGACAGGAGAAAGAATTTTATAGATAGGAAACAATAAACAACCTTGAGACTGAGAACTGAAGAGCTCTGACTCCTTCTTTAACTGCTGGGCTGGGAAAAGAGACTTCCTAATGCATCTCGGGACCACTCTGACCAGCTAAAGCCCCGAGACAAATGCAAGTCAGTGCCTTAATTTTAAAAACCAATTTTCCTCACAGAAAAGGACCTGTTTGAAGGACCCAGCACCCTGCCTCCCTTGTGCCCTGCTCTGATCCTCAGAGACTCCCAGAATATTTCACTGTACTGCTAATAATGGTCAGTTTTTTCTACCAGAGGCAATTTCTGTTGTAAATTCTGGTTGTAAATCTTTGTAAAATCATGCTGGGTACTGCTTCCTGCAGGGACATCCACCTCCTCAGCCTAGGGGCAGGTGGCCAATGCAGGGGATGTTCCACGGCTGCTGGTGCTTCTTGCCCCAAGGCACTTTGCAAATCTCTGCCTCTCCTCCTCTCCTGAGCCAGCCTTGGCTCATTGTGTGGGGGAGATCAAGTTGTCAGCCACTGAATTCTGCTGCTAGAATGTTGAGGTGATGAAACTTTGGTCTGAATTTAGAGATCTTACATTAAGTGTCCAGTTTAATCATGGTCTTAATGTCAGGAAAGGGCTGGGATCCACCCTCCAGACCTGACTGCCTCAGCAGTGGGGAGAACTCTACATGCAGGGGTATGAATGCAGCCATGATCTCATTGTCCCAGTAACATCTTGGAAGAGAATATTTTCTATTTAGGCAGATGAGGACAGTATAGTGTTCTTGCCTAAACAGAGGAAGGTGATTACATTTCACAGCCTACCTGGTTTCCAGCTGCTCTGTATAGGGAGGAACCTGCCCCAGGCCCCCTGTCACAGCCACCACTCCCCTACAGATGGTCCAGTGCCTGCAGAACACCCTCAGTGGTGCTCTGTGCCTCTGCATGGGCAGCTGTATGGGGCCCATGCTGGCTCTGCTTTGCAAAACCAGACCCTGGTGCAGGTAGGCAGAGCCTGGTGGGACCACTTGTACCCAGACTCCAAGATGTCATTGTTTGAGCCTGGAGCAGCTCCAGTTGATCTGATTATTGACTGTTATTGTGACTGTTTGGGTTAAACAGGCAGCTGCATAACTGGGCTTTGGGTAGCCCTTGTTTTAGCTGCACACACTACAGCCTTCCCTGCAGAACAATGCCTGGCCCCCAAGTGTGTGTAGCCAGAGCTCAGTAGAGTGTGGTTTTCTCTCCCTGTGAAATTTGTTAGGTTGTCAAAGAAAAGAATAATAAATCTGTTATGAGTTTCCATGAAAAGCCACAATCACCAAAGTGTTTTCCAGCTGTAAACATGAAGGAAGATTCCAGTATGTGCAACTGAAATGTTTCACTTCCATTTCAAGAATGCAGCAATTGCCTGTCACCCCACTCCAGCTGCAAAACAATATATGTTCAGCAATGTCAAGTGTGGTTCAAAAATTACTTTTCCAACTTGCAAAATTACTCAAAGCCAACTTTTTTTTTTTCCAGCAGAACACAATGTTTTTAGCTCATCTGATCAATTTTTAATTTTCCCATGAATCTTGTTAGCCCAGCAGCAATCCAATAAACTCCAAAGGGTAGCTAGGCTCTGCCATTTCTGTGAGCACTAGAGGAATAAATGTGGCGTGTGGAGTGATTTATGCAAGTTCACTTGTGTTTCCCAGTTGTGGTTGCAGTTCCCCTGCAGTTTCAACACTCTTCAGGAATCTTCTTGTTTCTTGCCCTACTGTTGTGCTCCTGAATGGGCTGTCTGGGTCTCCCATCTGTGCTGCTGTCTCCCAGCCCACCCACACCAGAGCAACCTGTCACTGTGATGGAAGTGTGGAAAAGGGAGCCAGGAGTGGGGCTAAGAAGTGTCTGTGTCAGCCCACCTGCCTGCCCAGCAGAGTCAGGCCAACACCTCCACCAGCCTGCTCTGACTGTGGCAGCAAAAGGAGGAGACATCAGAGGAGGACAGCAAGGCTGGGGGAACCAGACACAAAGGAGTTTAGGAGCTCGTGGCACAGGGAAGTTTATTTCATAAAGATGTATTTCAGAGGGAGCATTTAGCTTTGGTGCATGAGGAAAATGTCTGGTCAGGGAACAAGACAGAGGCAGTCATTCTTGTTATTAGGCATCTGAAAGGATCATGGATTTCTGATGAGCTTTGAGACCTGCAGAGCTTCTCCTGGTCTGAGATGTGAAGTCAAGCATGGAATGAAATCAGTTCCTGGGATGAGTTAATATTTAGCATTATTGAATGGTGAATGGGAGACAAAGCAGGGAGGAAGTCTGTGCATGGCAGTCAGGCCTTGTGTCCTGCCAGGCATAAGAGTCATGGAGAGAGTCTCAGATGGGGACAGGAACAGTGACTGAGCCAAAGCAGCTGGAGAGCAGAGATCCCAACCATATCCCTGCAAGGGAAGAAACAAAGGTATCCCCACTGCTCCTTCAATCTCTTGTTGCTGTTGAAGACGTACTCAGTGACTCAAGTTATGCTGCTTGTGGAGAATCCTCATCCTTCAAAAAAAATAATGAAGTGAAGCTGAGATCCTAGCAGTACTTATAAGTTCCTCCTGAATGCTAAAGTCTTTAGGATGACAAATTCCCTGGACTGCATCTCTAAAGTACATAATGCAGCACAGACCTCCTTCTCCTCTGGGGTCTCTCTGACTGCAACAGGAATGTGTAGTTCTGGTGTGGCCTCCTGGGACCTGGCATTTCTGTGGGCTCCTCTCCCACACATCAATATCTGCTGGCTGTTCCACAGGGTTCCTTGGGTAGGTTTGACTTTGACTGAGGACACAGAATCATAGAATGTTAAGCAGTTTCTTCCTAATGTCTAACCTAAATTTCCCCTCTTTCAATTTTTATCTATTACTCCTTGTCCTATCACTACATTTTCTAATGAAAAGTCCCTCTCTGGCTTCCCACAGGCCTTGTTCAGGTACTGGAAGGTTCTATGTTCAGGTACTGGAAGGTTCCTATGAGATCTCCATGCACCTCCTCTTCTTCAAGCTGAACAGCCCCAACTTTCTCAGCCTGTCTTTGCAGGGCAGCTGCTCCAGTCCTTTTATCAACTTTGAATTCCCATGACCCAGATGGAAGACCCTGCACTTTGCTTTGCTCAACTTGAGGTTTACACTGGCCCACATCTCCAACCAAGGCTCCCCATCACTTCCCGTGCTGGTGGGGGGATTGGGGGATGGCCTCAAGGGTTAACAGCCACTGCCAGCTGTGGCTCTCCAGCAGGGACAGAGAGGGCCCAGGCACCCTGCCAGGAGGTAATGCTGCTTGAGCACTGCTGGCAAAGACTTCAAACCCCTCAGCTAATTTCGGATCTTCTGCTTGTGACACAGAATGCTGCTTTCCCATCTAGGAAAGAGCTCTTCCCTGGGACTAGGAAGGGAAGGGACTATTTATTAATATGACATTGTCAAGAGTGGCACATCTATCTTTCTGAAAGCCCTGTCTGAGGTGGTTTCCTTCATGTGATACTTTTCCTCCAAGGAGGCCCAAATATGCTACAGAAGATGCCGTCACAAAATGCTGGAGACACAATACAGGACAACCACTCCCTCTTCTTCCAAGAGTCTGAGAGAATAAAAAATGTTGAATATTAAAAGCAGAGAGAAAAAATTGGGCAAAGTCATGCTTACTTTTCCACATTGGCAAAGTTACATATAACTTTTTATCTACAATAAAAATAGCTATAGCTATATCTATAATAAATACAGCCTTTTCTTTAAGCCAGTTAAAATAGAGTTTTAGCTGGATCAGACTTGGACCCTACATGTCAGTGGCAGAGCATCCTGCCTGTCTGTGAGGCCCAGGTAAGAAGACAGAAGTGCTTGTCTCCAACTGGAGATGCCATTTTTTTTAGGTCTTCCTGGTTTAGGAGTTGCTGGTTGCTCCTCAGCCTAAGGAGAGCCACTCAGGCTCCCTTCAGTGCTCCCTTGAGGAGGCAAAGTCTCTTCCACTGCATTAGGAGACTAAACAAGGAAACCAGTCTGGAGAGGCTGGATTCCCCACATCTGGCCTGGGAAGGATGATGGGAGGGGAGACCTTTAATCAGTGAGGGACTTCCCAGAGTATGGTGTTGACAGGTGCCAGTAATGAGATCACAGAAGAGGCATCAGCATCAGATGACCTGATCAGTCTCTCTTTGTCCTGGACATGTGTCTAACCCAGAGCCTTGTAATGCACTGGATTTGTGTTGACAGTGCAAGATACACATAGCCTGTGACAACACTTGGCAAGGCTGAAACAGTGTCCCCTAGCCCTTGCCATGGTCTGTCTCCCACCTTCTCCAGCCATTGTGGTGATCAAAGCTGCTGGATTTAGGAAGTTTGGGGTGGGCATTGCTCCCTGTGTGCTGTCAGCTGTATGGTGAAGTTTTACTCCTAGCTGCCTGGTTCCCCAGATATACATGGTTGTAAGGATGTCACCATTATTTTCATGACTCTTTCATTCCCTTGAAGCCCCTAGGGATAAATAATGCATTCATTCCCTGCCTTGATCCTGTCCCATCAGTGTTGGTATAAATATCCTAATCCCCAGTCCTTTCCTGAGAACAGGATGGGGATGAGGACTCCTTTCTGACCTTCTGGTTTTAGAGATGGGAGAGTGCTTTGTGCAGGGACTGAGAGGGCAGTGAGGATCCTGCTGCACAGGAGCTGCTGGTGCCAGGACACCAGAGCAGGAAGAGTGAGTGCCACTGACTCTGAGAGCAATCCTGAGGCTTTGGTACCATGTTGCTTCTGTTGAGTGTCAATTACTTGGGACTTGGTGAAATTTAGACTCAGGACATATTTCTTCCTCCACAATGGTTAAAAAACCTCAGATCTATATGAATAAACCTGCTTATTTTCAGTCCAGAAAAAATAAGGAATGACATGTATTTCTGTACCGTGCTGCAGGTTTCCCTCATCACGCTGGGGATGTACAATTGAAGATTGTGTCTCTGCTGGGCTAAGGGACACCAAGAAATTCTCAGCATCACTGTTGATCATCTGAATAGAGAAGCAGAAAGGGAACACAATCTCCATGAAGAGTAGCAAATCCAGGCACAAAAAATGCAGTGACATCCACAGTAAAAAGGCAAGTCTCTGGCACAGACAAAATCTCCTCAGTCTCCTATTTTGCCCTGGCACTGTCTGCTTGTTGTAGCTGTAAAGGCTGTAGGAGCACTGGGATGTGCCCTCCAGACCCTCCATGCTGGGGTCACACAGTAGCTGATGTTGCTGCCACAGCCCAGGTCCCACATGGCTTCCTGGAGTCTCCATCTGAATGCTCTGACCCTACAGCACAGATGTTCCCATGCTCCATGGGTATGTCAGGATTTCTGGACATCTGCTTGCCTGGTAAGATTGGCTGCCCCAGCCAGGCTGCCTGACATGTGTAAAATATGGACAAATCTGCTGCAATGTACAAATACCACCATGGCTGAGACAGAGAGCATGTCCCCAGGAACACGGAGAGCTGGCTGCTCTCCCCTTGCTGTGATGTTTTGTGCACATGTAGCAAGTGCTTTCTGTCATTAGCTCTCATAGACCTTCCTTATAAATCCACCTCAGCTTGACAGGCTTGCTGCAGAGAGTGGGAGTTTTCCTGTGGCTCACAAGTGCAGTTGGAATGTGAAGCTGCACGGGTTTGCACACTGGCTCAAATGTTGGCACCAAGACTTAATGCACAGCTGTGGAGGAAGGGAGCAGAGAGGATGGGGACAGGAACCAAGAATGGAAAAAGAGGTGCTTGTTTGTAAAAGAGGAGCATAGAGCCAGGAAAAAAAAAAAAAAAAAAAAAAAAATGCAGAAAAATTAGTGAGGAAAGAGGAAAGAGCAGGGAATGAAAGAGGGAGTTATAGAAAATCAGGGGATGCATTTATTGTGCTGCAGGTGCCTGCCTACACCAGACTAATGTTCAGCTGGTTCTCTTAGTCCTCTCAGAGAAAAAGAGCTGGCATCCCTCTAACTACAAACCATGTATGTGCAAATAAAACCCACAGCAGCTGAAACACCCTGAGATGAAACACAGGAGATTAAATTACAAGCTAATTGGGCTGAAATGCTTTCAGAGAAATGAAAGTTTTGGCAGGAGGCAATTTCTCCTGAGGAGATGGCCTTGTCAAACCCTCCTCTTCCCCTTCTCTATTAAGCAACCTCATTCCTGCTCTGCAGAAAAGGCTGTGCAATTTTTTTTTGATCTGTTGGAGGTTTTCATCCCGGGCACATCTCCAAAGGACTTTGGGATCTTCTTCTGCCCATGACTTAAACCAGTATTGCCTGCTGCATTCCAAATGGGAACCTCTTTTGGTCCCCAGTGCCAAAACACATTTCTAGTAACATGGTCAGGGAACTCCTGCCCTTGTGGGCTCATTTAGTCTGGAAAAAGAGAGTGAAAGGAGAAATTCAGCAGCTGTTCACAACTCCTTGGTAGACATGATAAATGGTAAATGATGGAAACAAAACCTTCTCAGGAGCACAGTGCAGTAAGAGAGGGGAATGGGCAGTATGAAGCTTGGGAAGGACAGCAGGAAAAACATAATTTCATGAGAAATGTAGTGCAGCACTGAAACAGGTTGAAGAGAGGGAGCTCAGCCTCTGTCTTTGTAGGTTTTTTAAATCTGGGTAGCAAAGCCACATCTGACCTAATCTAGAGCTGTCAGTTGTCTGTCTTTGAGCAGGAGGCTGGGCAAGAGGCCTCCAGAGCTCCCTTCCAACCACTGTGTCCACAGTTCTAGGGTTATTTCCACTCAGGTTCAGCATTTATTTATTTTAGCTTCTGAAACTCTCTTGCTATGATTATTTTCCTCTTAAAAAGACATCCTTGGATTGTAGCAGGGATTGAATCTGATCCATCTTTCGTATGTTACTAGAAAACCTTTTTAGTTGTTAAAACTACCCAATTTGTGTATTTTGAAGCCAGCTAGGAGCACAAATTGGATTTGAGGTAGAGCATTGTGCATTTGGGCTTTTGGGTAGAGGATTTTATTTTAATTTGAGGGTGGTTTTCCTTTTGTTAATAAAATATTCAGCCTTTAATGCCACATAGTCAAACAACAGTTGGAGAACCAATGGATTGGTGGTTCCAATTCTGCAAGTTCATTAGGAAAACCATAACATTTATCAGGTGCTGAAAGATAACACATGATGTGTTAAATCTGTGATTTAAAATTATATATAATTCCTGAGACACCAGAGCATCAAGGTTAGATAAGGTTTCTCTGTGCTACACTTAAGAAAGCCAAATGAAAACAGTTGAGGTGAGTGAGATTAACAAAAATTATTTCATAGGAGAGCAATTTACTTCTGACTCATGCAATCTTCCCCTTTTGTTAGTCTCAAAATTAAATAGAAGAAAAGCTGTGTTTTTATGGAAAAGAAAGGAGCATATTTTTTCTTTGGATGCTCTGAAGCTGAGCTGAGCAAAATCTGATTTACTCAGTTTTAACCCTAAGTCATATGGTTCCTGCAGGAATCTCACAGCAGTATTCTATTTTTTCAGGTGCAGAAGAGTTTGGGTTTTTTTTAGTTTTATTTTATGTGATTATTCACTCTGCTGACATTTAAGGAAATGATGGTTGGTTTCCCCATTGTGTATAAAACCTTTCCCCTTCCAGGAAATGTTGTCTACTTTTTTCCTAATTCTTCACTGGCCAGGGTAAGTTCAGCATTATAGGTTTCATACCTTGCTGTTTAATTCTTTCTTGGCTTCAAGAAGTTATGGTATGCAAGTGAATTTCCAGTCTTTCAAATCTCTCCTTCAGATCAACCCATTTGATTCTGTTAGAAAAGTTAAAACAGAACATAATCAGAACAATTTGTTTTTACAACTGTCAGAAAACTTCCTGTAAAAAAATCCTATCAAAAATGCAGGTATTTTGCAAAATTGATGACCTGCTGTACCCCTGGTCAGCAGCATTGTTTCAGAAAGGCAAGGCAGCTGTAACATGAATATAGCTAAGTGCCAAAATTTAATAAAAAGCTGTCAAACTCTGACAAAAGGTGAAGGAACAAGGAGGTCACGTTGTAGAGGGCACTTCCCTGTGCTCTGGTGATAATAGATTTGCTCTTCAGGGAATCAGCCTGGAATGAGCAGTGATATTACTGATTTGAACATCTTGCCTTCTTTCCAACAGGAGGGCATTACATTGCATTTATATTGTTATTGCTATTACATTGCAATTATATAATATAATATTATACTATGTTGTCTCTTGTTGTCAGGGTTTTTGTTGTGGCAACTTTAAATGGTGTTTACACAACATCAGTGTTTCTTTGAGTCCTGAACAAGAGCTTTGGGATAAAATCATTGTCCTCAGCAAGCCCTTGGCTGTCTCCCAAGAAACATGTTTATGGTGTTTGCTTTCTAAGCAGACAAAATGGTTAACAAAAACATGTCCAAAGACTGCCTGGGTTTTCTGATCACTGCCTGAAGGGTTAAAGCTTTCTTAATGCAGCTGCCTCAGGAGAGGTAGCTGTCTTTGTAGGACTGTCATATATCCCTGTTGAAAGTGTTCCTTTGTGAACTTTTATCTGCTTGTTTATGAGCTGGGAATTGATTTCTTGATGACAGTATTTCTTCAGAGTCTTCAGTATATACAGCAGATCCCTCCAGAGTCTTTTGATGCCTCTAAGGATTACAGGTAGTGACTGAAAAGTGTTATTGTACTTCTCCTTTTTTTAAAAAAGTTTTTTACTTCTGGGAATTGTGGGATGCCTCACAAAAGCCAGAGATTTCAGTATGTGGTCTGCAACTCCTGCTATATTCATTGTAAGGTGACAGTCATACAGAAAGCAAAACTATATTTATTTGTAATCAAAATACTTTTTGTGTTATTATTTTATATATATATATATATATATATATATATATATTACAGGTAGGAGTAGATATAAAAAATAAATCAAGTAAAAAACCAAGGAAGCAAATGGTGAAATTTCCATTGTCTGCCCCAAGAACTCAGCAAAATGCTGTCTAGATACACTTACAATTTTGGTATTTTTTTCACAAAAGGAATACTTCTGTAGCATGTATGACTGAACTCCCAGGAGCATGGATGCAGGAAGCAAGTGCAGAAGAATCACAGCTGCAGGGGAAAAAGGAAATGGTCATGATTCTCACAAGCAAAGAGAGACCTACCAAGAGTCTCTTACTGCCTATATTCTCTTCTGTCTGCCAGTTTAATGGTGAATATCAAGTGAAAACAGAAGTCCAGCTGTGATGATGTTAATCCAGACAAAATGGCAGGTAAAAAGGAGAGCAAAAGCCAGAGACATCATTCAGTTATGCCCTGAGAGATAGTGAATGCACCCAGCTTGCTTTGAAGTGGTGGGGCTGTAGATTTGAGGGTTTTCAGCTTTTTTCTGATGGACATCTTGCCAGGTGAAGCTTCCAAAGGCCCAGACAGAGGCAGTACATACATGCAGGAAGGGTAACCTGTTCAGGGCTGACTGGCTGAGGACTGGACACTCATGTGACCAGGATTAGTTCACGTGGGGTTGGGGACATTTCACCAGGGGTCTGCTTCAGTGGAAGCAGAGAAATGACAACAACAGTAAATGGGAAGTTATCAGTGGAATGTCTAAGGGTGACAGTAAAGGACACACTGCACTGGTGAAATAGGGTACAGGAGGGGCTTGGCAAGATTATGCAAAATGGCAAGTCACTGCAAATAGAAGCTTCTGAACAGAGAAAAGGGCCTGGTTTCTGCCAGCACCACCAGTGACCCGCTGAGGCTGGACAATGGAAAGTGCCCTGCAGGCCTGGGAGCTGCTGCCCCCTCTGCAGGAGGGTTTGGAGGGAAGGCAAGGAGCCAGGGAGTGCCAAATGTTACCAAGACTGTATCGGAGCATATGCAAGAAAATGGAGTAGTAAGGGATCTCTGGAGGCCTCTTGCCCAACCTCAAGCTGCAAGTTTTGTACTCTGGCTCTGCAGAAATGCCCACTTCCAGCTGTCTGTCCAGCACTGCCCAGATCTCCCATGGTGCCCATTTGGTACCTGCCTACATAGCTGTTCCATGATGCACACAACCACTTACCCTGGCCATCTTAAATGGTGCTGGGCCACATTCAAGCAAGCAAATTGTGCCTTTAGACTGGATACACACTAGGCATGACAGGATGCATACAAGTCTGTTTCCAAGACAGGGAATCTGGAACAGTCAATTCAGAGTTTGACATGAACACCTAGAGACCAAAATAAGTCTATGATTTGAAATAAACTCTTGAGTGGACTTTCCCTCCCAAAATGTGGTGAAGGAGCAAACAGCCACACTGCCTCCAAGAAAAACAGGTTCATATAAAGCAGGTTCACATCCCTCCTGTAATTGGAATCCATTTGGCCAAGAAAACACAAAAATGATGATAGATGTGCCAACCAGCAAACTGCCTGTGAGCATAATCTTCCTTCTCTCATGCTGTTGTTTTACAACTTGAATCCCTTGAAGGGGTTAACAAAGCTGCAGAACAGGGAGGACTCAAAGGGCTCTCAAAAGGCTTTTGATAAAGTCCTGCACAAGAGCCTATTGAGAAACTTGGCAAGGGGCGAAAGGTAAAGTCTTGTCATGGATTAAAAACTGGAGAAGAGATAAGGAGCAAAGAGTAGGAACAAATGGGCAATTCTTAGCATGGAAAGAGATTAATCATGGATAGTTGCAAGGACAGTATTGCAGACTGGTGCTGTGTTTACTTACCACTGCCCAGCCAGGAGCTAAAATGTTGGCTCAAAATGTTCAGGATAGCCAAGACTGGGAGATTTAATACAAACCCATGGGAAAATTAACTTAAGAGTTCAGTTCTGCCAGGAATTATCATCACCCAGCTTGTCTTAAGAGGTATGAGGAGAGTAAGAAGACAAATTGGTGTGAGAGGCAAAGAGGTGTCAGAGACAGAAAAATACAGGCCAATGCTGAGAAGGCTGAACAAACACTTATTAAGCCATTGTCATGGGCAGCAAAATAAGTGCACCCGAATTAAAATGCTGAAAAAGTGAGAATAGGAAAAGGGAAGTGACACAGAGAGTGTGACACAGCATTGCATTTGGATTAACTACACTGCCACCCACATCACCTGATGCTCATCACTGGATGGGAGCAAGGCAATACTGAGACCTTTAAGTGAATATGAACAGCCTACACAGCTGTGCATAAGTTACAAGAGCTCTCCATCCTCCTGCTCCCTGCTTAAATGAATAATCACTGTCTGGACTCAGAAGAGGTACTTGTAGTTTTCCTCTGGAAATCTCTCTCATTGGAGAAAAGTTTTGCACAGGTTGTTGCTTTTTGTTTTATTGGGTAAAAATGGCAGTAAATTCAATTCAGCTTCCTGAACAGGGTTTTTAAAATATATGTCATAAATTAGCAGCTAAAATTTCATGGTTGCCCTGACATCATACCTAATAAACCTTATTGTCTCCCTTCCACATAGAATATCATTGCAGTAAAGAGGCGCTACTACAGTCAGGATTTACCTTGAAGGTGAGTTACTTTACTTAACTTAAACATATATATTTGGTGTGGAATGATACATCCACAAGTGTATTTTTCTTCCTTCTCTCAGTAGAGGAGGTCTAGGTGAAAACTTGAGTTTAACTTTCTATTTTAAAAGGTCAGAGCCTTTTGTTAAGTCCTTCCTCTAGTGTTTAGTGCCAGAGACAGAAATAGTTCCTAAAACTCCTGACTCCCAATGTTATACTCAAGTACAAGAGTCCATAAGTGTCCTGGAAGATGTCAAGTGGAGTTTGTTCTTGAAATGTTTTGGCCAGGCAAGAAAACATCATCTCAAGAACCACCCTTGGAAGGATGGAAAAAGGATGTGAAAATTCATATGCCCTGGTCCATTCCATCAGATGTAAAGGGAAGCTAAATAATCAAAAGCTGTTTGCTGCAATGAAAGGTGAAGGGAATTTAACCTACATTTCATGGACATATGATCTTTTTAGGATTCAATGTTACACAGTGCTTTCTCAGTAGTACATGGCATTTCTTCTGTCCTTCATTCAATTTTGTTTCTCCTCACTTCTGATTCTTTTGAAATAGAATACAGAAAGGGAATAGAGAAAAATGGACACAACAATTAAAAAGCAGATTGTGTCTTTTCTACAGAGGGCTTATCTGTGGCTGCCATAAAATTGTTTGGAAATATCATGGATTCCCTTGATGACAGCATTGCAAGTTAATTAGGTGCAGAAAGTCAAGTAATTAGGTGAGTGCAGAGGCAAAAGTTGAGAGCTTCCCTGCTATTAGAAATCTCAGACAAATTGCTTGTCCATAGGATCAGATGGGTTTCCTCACGTATTAAAGTCTTCCAGCAATTTGTGTTATACAAGCTGCAGAAATCTGATAAATAGCAATGTCACTTATTCAGGTAGCATCAATATGGTGTTCTGAAGATTGATCAAGTATTGTCAGAGGAGCTGGGTTTGCTTTCTGACACATACAACAGGAACCTTCCTGTCATTTCTGTGTCTAAGGGAATGATGAAAATGGACTCTGCAAACAGCTGAGATTTGCTTTGAAGTGGAGAGATGAACTACTTAGGTTGGGTACAGCTAACCACCAGAGGTTCCACTTTGTCATAAACATCAGCAAGAGGACTTAAACATGATCTCTGTCTGCTCTCTCTGAGGTCAAATGGAAAACTGTTGAATTAGCAGAGAATGAAGTTAAAACAGAACCTAAGGCTGATGATCACGTCCTCTTCCTGACTTCACCTATTCTCCAATGTGATCATTTAATAGAGCTGAAAGTTACAGCCTGGGGTCCATGTAGGCATCCCAATGAGCAGGACTGACATCCATAAAACAGACTGGTGAACTGGATCATCCAGAGATGCAGCCAGAAAAGTTCAAACATGAGCTGAATATGAATGGCTGTCACCAGACACCATCTCTCTTGTTCCTACCAGAAGTTATTCAAGTGGCAAATTTAGTAACTTGCTAAGGAATGAGCTCAGGATGAGCAGCTAAAATCTGAGCTCACCCCATCTAGCTCCAGGCACTGAACTGTAGTCCCAAGTTTGGAGTCTCACTCCTTGTCTCTGTTTATAGTCAAATAAGAGGTAGACACCGCCTCATAGTGACTGAATAACCAAAAGGAAATATACCAGAAGGGTTCATCCCCTCATCCAAAGCCAGGACAAAAGCAACTTAATGCATTCCTGGCAGCTAGCTGTCAAACTTACACCTAAACCCCTTTAGTGATGGAGATTTCATCCTCAGATCTAAATTTTTTTAGAAAACAAAGCATTTTTCAAACATCCAGTTTGTCTCTTTGAGTTCAATCTAAGATTTCTTGCCCAACAGCTAGAAATAAAATCTTCAAGCCATGTCATTTGCTCAGCATGGGACCAGTCAGGTTGGGTTCACCAGATACAAACAGCTGATTTTTTAAAAAAGTATGATGTTTGCATATGAAAATCAGACTTTTTCATTTCAGATTCTTTTAGGCAGCAGCAAGAACGGGGCTTCTGCAAGGGGCAGTGAGCAACCACTCACCAGGACAAGGTTGGTGAGAGAGAGAGAGAAGCAGAGAGGGAGGTCCCGTTAGCAGCTCAGTGACCTCAGACATGGCAAGGTAATGAGCTAGGTCTGAGGTCCTTCCAGGAATAATTGCTGTAGTAGTTACTACATGTTATTCAAGTATGAAAAAAATTGTATGCTTAGGAAAAGCACTTCTATATTTCAAACTCTAGAAGTCATAGTTTGCTTCCAAACTAAAATTAATTAATTCTAGAATGTCAGTTATGACTTTTGCATATTTCTGTATTTGACAAATAGGTTCAGATTTTTGAACATGCTGGTTTTGTTCAATGTTTGCACCTCAGCCTATCATGAGTCTCTGACAGAGAGCCATTTCTTAGCCATATCATTTCTTAGCCAACAAAACAATTAATAGTAATGTGCAAACAGAGAAAGAAATACTAAATATCTGAATGTCTTCCTTATGCATTACATGTACTTGTTCTCCTTATGTTCTGTGTACATTTCAAAGCCAGCTTTCAGCTAAACTACATCTATGCTTTTTGCGATGCATGCAAGGAGGATGAGATGGAGCAGGTACAAGTTGATATGAGAGAGGTTCAGACCAGGAAAAAGGAGAAATTCTTTCGTCATGAGGACAGCAGAGGAACAGGTTGACCTCACAGCTGGCCCTGCTTTGAGCAGAAGGTTGGACTAGAGACCTCCTGGGATCCCTTTCAGACTGAATTATCTTCAGTCTTGAGTGCATTCAACTCATCTCACAGAGACAGCCCCTCTTCTACCAGCTCAGTGTGATGGGCTCACCCTGTGAAGATCAGCAGGGTTTTTGGCCTTCTCCAGACTCCCAAAGACCTCCTTGGGAAATGACAGCCGGAAGAGATGGCACCAGAACCTCTCAACAGCACTTTGTTGGGAATCTACAACTCCAATCCACCTTGGTACCTGCACAAGGAGGCACTTTCAAAGCTACTGATTTTCATGACACATCTAGGAAGATGTGTATGTCTAATATACGTGGACTGAATGATGTTCTGGAGCTGCCTAGTTTCCTATTGAATAAATAAAAAAGGTAAAAAAAACTATTTTAGGAAAACCCAGCCTCTCCTCATGGGTTATCTGAAGCACCAAACTCAAGTGATTGCAAAGGGAAATTCAGTATTAGGTGCATTGGATTTGAGCTCCCAGGCTGCATGTACAACCTCACTGAGGCAGTGCCCACATCAGGCTGTGATTGACTGCTGCCATTCCAGGCAGGAGGATAATGTGAGAAGCAGTGAAGTACACAAACACAGGATTGATGACCATAGCAGGGGGCTGCACAGACTCACTTTGGTGCAGGAAACATCCAGGGAAATGGTTCCAACAAGAATGATGCAGAAACCATTCTGAATCTCTCTACTAACACCACAAGTAGTGTTTGTAGAAATCTGTTGCTGCAGAAACAGGGACAAAATGAGCCTCCTGTTCTTTCCCAATAAACCCAGATCTCAGTAGGGCCATTTTGCATAGTGAACCAATTAATCAGCCCAGGCACTAGATCAGACAAATAATTTCACTCCTGTGAGGAGCTGTCAGCACACTAGAATGATGAAACCAGCTAAGTATGTGTGGAACTAACTGGGAAAGAAAGTGATACATGACCAGAATATATTTTCCACTCAATAATGCCTGCCTGAATTTAGCCTCTCCAGTCATGCTAAACTTCAAGTCTGGAAAATAGTTTGAGAGGAAGAGTAGACTGTCCAGTGCAAACTGAAATAGTCAGCACTCCTCTATGCATGGTACCAAAACATCCAGTCATCCTTCATGCCAGTCCCTCAGCTTTCAAGAATGATTGCTGAAAACCTCACCAAATATTGTGCCATCTCAATTTTTCATTCTTGGGCAGAATAAGAGAGAATGACACAGTCACCAGGCTTGCAAAAAGAACCACCAGCAATTGTTCTGATGCAATTGTCAGAAAAGGTGTAGACCACAACACAGCACAGAGATTCCTGTGCTTGATCTGTAGGATAGCCTCAGTACAAATGGATGGATGATGATTATCCATAATTTAATCACCCAAATGGCTTGAAAAGTCTGTCAATGGTCACCTGAACTGACTCTTTCCAAGGGGGAATTGCTCCATTAGAATATTTTCAGAGAAGGACATTTTAAGGTACTCAACATCTCAAAAGCTTGTTGCAACATTGTGACATTTGAACAATTTGTATGGATGAAAGCACCCATAATTGTCATTTTGCAAGATGAAGTTGTTTCTTTGATTTTCTAACATCACTCAATTCCTTCTCACAGGTCCTATAGTATGACCCTGTGATTACATTCTGTATTCTTTGATTTAGTGACTCCAATTCTTAGGAGCTTATCAGAAGTTTCATAGAATTCATTTATCTTAAAGATCTTGCTTCCAGGGCAACTGATTACATAAGAAAGTCACATTTTATTCAAAAGAATAAGTTTCTAGCCCTCCGGATTACAAGCAAATTTAAAACTCAGATCTGAACTATCCCAGTGGTTTGTAAAAGGTAAGATAAATTGGAAGAATGCTTCTTTCCGTATCTCATTATTTTGAAGTCAGTCTTAAAATGAAAGATTCTTGTAAATCTTGTAAAATGGCAATTATAGGTGATTTCCTCCACAGAAACTGTTCAGTGTCACACTGAGACAAGCTTTAGAGAAGTCTGATTCATGATTTTGGAATATTTTAATTTGGTGCACCATAATTTGAAATCTGTAACCATGAATATTTTGGTGCTTGTGTCTCCCGTATCAGATACCAAACATTTTATGTGAGACTATGAAACCTTTAGTCTCTGGTTATATTTATATTTCCCCCAGCCAGATTCCTAAAGAGTAGACACAGATATTGCATAGATAGTGTAATTCCACCAGATTAAAAAAACCCCATCATATTGATTACCTCTCAGTCAAAGGTATCACATGGCATCCTGCTTTGCATTGGATTTTGGTATTCTGCACTGGATAACAAGCATTTCTAGTATTTTATGTTTTGTAGCTTTGTTCATTTTCTCTCTGTGGAGTCCCTCTCCACAAAATCTCGTATCTGTATCCACAATGACTATCCTGTAGATTTGTGGGTTTGGTTGAGGGTACACTTAATATTCAGAGTGCAATATATTTTTATCCAACAGCCACAGAATAGATATTAATAGAAGACAGAGATAACTTCTGTGAAGTGCATAGACCTTAGTTCTTGCTTTCCTTTGCAGAGCAAAACCACAGTCTCTGAAGTAGCATTTGCCTAAATGTGCTCTTTGTTGCCTGTGTGGAGCCATGCTGCAAGTCCCAGAGCTTTCCCAGGGAAGTGCCACAGCTGGAGAACAGAGAACTTGGGCAGAATGAGGACTTTTTTCAGGTCTGCACTGGTGTTGATTCATGCAGCAGCTCCTGGGGTGTGCTCAGAGCCAGGGGAAGAGCCGATGCCAGGGAGGGCCAGGACGGGGACTGTGTTTCAGCCAGTTCTCATGCCTTACAGGAGGGGTGTGGCTACCAACCCTAGACCAACAGTGGCTCAGCAGCACAGGAGGTGAGCAATGGGGCAAAAACATTAGGCAAGGCATGTATGTATGAAAAGGTAATACTGAAATACAAGAGCTGCATGCTCAGCACCTTCATAAGGTGGTGTTCAGTTCTCTCTGCAGGGCACAGAATGAGAGGCTGGCAGACAAAGGCCACTGTCCTGCCAGAGCCTTGGGTCACCCCATCCAATGGCACAGGGTATGGATATGGGTGTTCACCTCCTAAGGAAGCAGAGCAATGCTGGTGAAAACTGCCCAGTTAATTCCACCTCAGGTGTCCCCAAACATGATCCCAAAAACTAAACTTAGCTGTAGAAGATATAAAAGATGGCTAGTCCACACAAGCTGTCTCTCTGACCCTAATAGAGACCTTGGGCTGCTCCTGGAATACCAGACCATATGTGAAAGCAGAATTTCTAGCCTATGATAAATGGCCTCAATGTTCTCACTGGAAATTAGTTTGTGGTTTGAAGTGTGCTGAAGCTATAGCTGTCTGAAGCTTCTCACAAGCTGAAAATTCTTGGAAAATGGCAGTTCTGAAACAATGTGATGTGATGTGATGCTTGAAAATGAAATGTCTTCCTTGGACTGTGAGTCTGCCTAGCAGGCTGATGGGCTTATGTTTGTTGTAGTTAACATATTCAGTAAGTCCAATCTCATATTGTTATATCTATCATATTCCATTGTTGTATTTAACATATTCCATAAGTCCATATTAGATAAGTCCCAAGTTGTTATATTAAGCATATTTCATTAGTCCTGTACCTCTTATTGTTGTCTTGTGGGCGGCAGATCTTCACAGCACAGGAACAAGATCTTCCTTAGTCAGAGCTCCATCATGGTTCTGCCTGACTAATAGCCCACCCTTTATCCTAGTTACCTTGACAAGCCACAGCTGCAGCCCAATGAAGAACATGCTGCAGCCCATCAAGGATAACTAGGACTTAGTCAGGGTAAAGATATTTAAGTACAGGTATATATAATATGTATTTAATACCTCCTCCATTCATAATACAAATATTCAGGGCCTCCTACATATGTTTCCAGATGCTGTTGAAGATTAATTTTTAACATGCATACCTAGTTGCTTTTCATAAGAACCTGCATGCAATCACAATCCCCTTTTCTTCTAAAGGTTATACAGAGTAGATGCAATAGAGAGCAGTATTTTTAATGTATATGCTAATTTTAATTGAGACTTAAATAATGCTATGATGAGCACCATAGAATGAAAAAGTGGTAAGTATTTTAAAATGAAAGTCCCAATTCATCAGGAACACTCATCAGTGGGATTATTTCCATACATGAAATTTGGTATTCACTTAAGTACCTTTTTGGACCTGAGCCAGGGAATAATATTGATTTTGATGAGCTTTCCATTAATGACTCTAAAAGATTAAACAATTGGTTTTGGAGGTGATCACACAAGTAAACAAATTGTTTTGATTTTCTCTAAAATATCCCATTGGTCCCAAAGGCCAGCTGGTTCAAATTTACTCTTGGAGTAAATGCTTAGTTGCCATTAGATGTCTGTGGGGCAGGAGATGGCATTCTATAAATACTGTATGACCATGACCACAGCGGGGTGATGCTCGTTCCTAAATTGGATCAAGTGAATGCTGATATGTGAAATATGTTCCCTGCTCTCTTTCCTGGCCTCTTCTCCCACTACCCTCGTTTTGCTCCCTCTGATTGCATCTTACCATGTCTTATACCCCTTAATGCCTGGCTAATTTTAGAATCAACATCATGCCAAAGGCATGGTGATAATCATATATGCATAGACAAAATATGTGAAGCCCTGTAGGTTGATAGTGTGCCATCTTCTATGGACATTTATAACCCCCTTGGAAAGGCTCACTAAGGAAATGACATATGTTACTAATTAGTCGTGTTGCTAATAATAGTAATCTTTGGTTTACAGTGTTGGTTTCTTTAATCTGGAGCAGGTGAGAATCACCCAGGGTCCATGACCTGCACAGGGTTCATGAAGCAATTTGAAATGTGGAGTAAAAACATAAGTTGGAACGTGAGTCACCTACACCCAAACAAATGCAGACTTTGGGTTACTTTTCTGTGAGAGCACTATGCACACATTCAGTCATTGCTGCATCTTACTTTGACACCTGGGAGCAGAGAATGTCTGGGAAGAGTTGGGGCAGCATTGTCTGGAAAGCTTCCAACACACTTCCAACACCCATGGGAATTATTCACAATGCTGCTGGAGTAATTTGGGCTGAAAAACAGCAACTGTCGAACCAGAACTGAAACTATGCAGGATTAGAGGGAAAAAATAATTATCCAGACAAAATTATGTGTAATATTTTAAAGTATGTTCTTCTTTGAATATGACTGTTGATGCATGCAGATACCTCATGAATGGGATCCTAAGTGCTGTTCTGCATAGCATAACATAGACCTTCTTTGGGATAATCTTGTTAATGCACATGAACACACAAAATACCCTGGACATAGACCACCTGCCAATATTCCAAGCTATGATTTTAAGTCTGCCACTAACATCTCTTAGATTTCCTTCTATAGCTTCTCTGACTGTTCTTTTTTAAAAATCTAGTTTTTCCATCTTTTCTATCAGCTTCTGTGACTTATACCTCTAGTTCTCTTCCTCATTCACTCAAGTATTTGAAAAATGCCAAACTCCCTGCATTTAGATCCAATCTGGAGTCAAATGCTTGTAACCATACAACACAATGTTATTTGATGACAGATGACTTTAGCTGTAGGGGTTGACTGCCCAAAGGCTGTATTAATTTGCTCTTTTTAAGCAGAGCTTGACCACTTCTTCCACCTGGCTTGAACAAATACTATATTCCTCATCTACAATAAAGCTTCATTCAACCATCACCAAAATAATGGGTTTTTGTAGCCTTAACCAACCTAATCATCTCACCTTGCTAATTGTAAGGTTCTTCTACTAGTTTCTATATTAAGTGTGCATAAGAAGAAAAAAGAAATAGGACAAATATAATTTTATAATGAGATAGATAAAAATCAGAATGTCCTTGGCAGTGACTGCTATGAGTTATATCCCTATGAAATAACAGGAAGACTGAGTAAGAAAAAGTGAGGTTCTAATAGATACTAAAGACATGGGAGCCAACAAAGACTTAGATAGGTGAAGTAGGCATGGATCATGGCTGTGGGGAAGCAGCTTGGAAAATTCGGAGAAATCAGAATTATATCTTCAGAACTATACCTGTTGTGGCTACTCTGGTGAAGGCATTTGAACTCTCTCATTTGATGCCTGTAAATCATGCAAAATCTACCTTGTGGGACTTTTCATAGTTACAAAGCTATAATTTTAGCTCTGTGAATGGGAAGACTGAAGGGACAAAGAACAAAGCCCTTGGTGCTTTGGTGCTAAGCTAATATCAACAAATGAGTGTGCTGCTGAGGGAATGTCATGGATGTGAGGGCACTCCTGACTCTGTTTCTCTGTGATGTGGTTAAAAGGACAGGCCTCTTTTCATAGATCACAATAATTTCCTACCTGTGTTTTGGACTCCTTCTACCCTGCTGAAAGGAGGCAGCAGTGGGATTTCAAAACTCCCCCAAACTGCCAGATCCTCAGAATGGAACAGGGAGAAAATTTTCTCAATACTTCAGGGAACTTGAAAGGGTCTTAATGGACAGGAACACCTGGAGATGTCATAAAGCCTCTCTCTCCTGTAAACAATGCAAGATGGAGAACTGGTGGTTGAGTCAGCAGCCAAGCCAGTGTTAGAAATCCAAGGGCCATGACTGTAGCATCAAATCCTTCATCCAAAGAACAGACTGAAGGAAGAAGACAGCCAGTTTTCCAAGAACTGGTCTGACTGTACTAACTGTAAAACTCAAACCCAAAAGCAGAGGGTGAAGTGAGGAAACGGTCAGCAATCATTTAATAGAAAATCAAAATATGGAGAATTGAATTAGTCAAATTATCTGAGATACAAAGGGAAGAATTATATTGAGAAAGGATTAAGTGGCCAAAAGAAGGAGAGGCAATGACATGATCAGAACTTCTGGGATCTTTCTGACAGCTCAGAAACAAGTCCTTGACAGTCAGTGATTTGTGTCCTAACCAGTAAAGAGGATGACAGTTGGTGTCTTCTACACACCAGCCATTCACACTTCAGTTATCTCCTTGTAGATACTCAATTCACAAGTATTAAATGTAGCTGGAGGGAAAGGGAGGGGATCCTTATTCTAATACATGCTGGAGGCATTTTTCTGCCAAAACTAAACAGCCTTAGAATTTCTAAAAATTGCAGAAGTTAATCTCCTTACTCAAACTGTTACATCTAATCCAGGAAATTGAGTATTAAACCTCATCTTGACAGTCTAAGAAGAACTGACCACAGAATTAATTTTTGTGATGGCTTTGATACAAATGGTTATACTTAATTGGATTTCTTGTATACAGGCAAAATGAAGCCCAGATGATTATTGTAGTGAACTGATACATATATTCAATCCCTTAGAGAAGTGTTTTACAAATAGAAACAGTGATAATCCAAATAACTTGGAAAGAAGCATGTGAAAATATGATTGTTAGCTCAAGCTTTTAAAGATTTGTCTTAAAATGGTCAGAAATTATTCATAACCCTGCAGTCAAGAATCAGAACTTCTGAAAACCTTACTCAGAAGCAAAATCGAGTAATTAGTTCATTTTTGAATAAATACAATTTCAATTGACAATGGAAACAAAAGATAATTTTAAAAGTTTAGAGGAAAATATTTAAAAAATCCACTCAGCGTACACTAAAAGGGAGGCAAACTGGCTAAACTAGACAATCTCAGAATTACAAGAATCATAATTAATGAAGTAAATTTCTATCAAGGCTGCACAAGGCTTGTCCCCATGCTATTATGTGTTTCTATTGCTCATTGGGTGGTGAGGTGCTGGCACAGGTTGCCCTGAAAAGCACGTCCACAGAGTGGAGGTATTGAGCAAACATGAAATTGGGTGGACAAGATGACTTTTACCATGACTGAATGCAAATATTGTATTCAGAGTGAAAGATTCTAAGAAATTTTCACAGCCCAAGACGCATTTCTCTGGAAAACTGCCTTGGGAAAGCATTAAAAAGCAGCAGTAGCTGCTTAGCCAGCCATGGCCTATGGGTTGATGCAGTGATTAAAAAGGCAAATGGGACTGAATGTCCATGCCAGACGTCTCTTGCTTTGGTGTCCTCCTTTTTGGGGTCCAGAATCCAAGAAAGTGTCAATAAATTTGGGCAGGAGTAGTTGACTCAGCATGAGGCTTGGAAAAACAATCATAAGAGAAACCATCTCTGTGACTTATGAAAAAAATGGAAGGTGACTGAGATTTTTGATCACTGTCTAACAGAAGTCTGACACCAAAGGACTTCATTTTTATGGACAAAGGTGCAGGAGTCCAACTATGAGGAGCTGAGGCCAGGTAACTTCAGAATAGAGGTTTCTACCAGCGATAGAATCTGACAACTAGAACAGTTTACAAAAAAATATGTTCCATATTTCATTGCTTCCTGTCTTTAAAGTCTTTGAATCAAGAGAAAGTTTTAGGGTTTTTTTCCAAGAAGGTAGTCTTGCTGGAACAGAACTCTGAGAAGGCTCACATCTCACCTTTGGGGAGGTGTTGGACTAGAGGACTAGGGTCACAAAGTTCTGGCCTTATGAGAAACAAATTTGGAGTCTGGATTTTAATCAAACATGTCTTTGTATGCCCCTGTCTTGGAACCATCTTCATATTCTTCCCTCAAAAGTTCCCTAAAGAGGAATAGAAACGTCTAAGAAGGAAAATTAATTTTGCAAGTAAGCAGATATTGGTTTTGCTATGCTTAATCTAAATCCCAAATACATTCTTATTGGCTTTCCTGAGGTTTGGGAGATGTCAAGTGACCTTGTTTCATTGAGTCAGTTGCTCAGATTTAAACCAGGATTGCAGAATTAGTGATCATCCTGTGCTGCACTGTGCTGCTGAGTGTCTGGTTGCAGTTTGTGCCATATGTGCATTCCATTTCAAGGGGGCCTGTGAGAATTTTGAGGACATCTGTTAGCAGCACTGTCCCACAGGAATGCTCACAAGTCACTTGTGAAACAGCCCATTTTAATTTTGAAAATCCTCTGCTTTGTCTATGAGATAGGGGATTTTCTTTACAATTTGTCAGGGTTGATTCTGCTGAATCCAATTGCACCAGCTTTGGTACTCAATTCACAACCCAGTGTTTGCAGGAAAATAGTCCATCTTTACTAGTCAAGATGTCCAATTTGCATTTCATTCATTCATTTTTCATTTGTGCTGCCAGGTGTTCTAAGGCCTCATGATATCTCTAGTCTCCCAAGCAGAATATTTTCCAAAACAGGAAGTATTTGAAATTCATCATTAAAAGAGATTGTCCACTTTTCACAAAACCCTCTCATCTTAATACACCAGATATTTCACAGGCTCAAGTTTGAGAACAGGATCCTGAAAGGCTCAGCTTCCCTGTATTTTGAAGACATTTTGAAATCACACAATTTCAGATCTCAGTGGAAATATTTGATGATTTCACTTGACAATTACCTCTCACCACAACCCTTGTCTCAAAGTGTGTTGTTATTGACAGCTCTTTAGTGCCCTCTCATGATGATTTGTGTTTGACAGCATAAGAGAGAACGTGTTCTTTTGCCTAACTCAAGAGTGATGGTTGATGTGAAAACCTTTGCACTCCTGCACCGTAAGTGACCCTTTGTGATGAGATAAATACATTTAAAAATTACAGTCCTATCACGCATCTCCACCCCTGCTATGGGAACAGAGTGCAAGGCTCCTGTACAGTCCTGCTATTGCAAAAGAGAACTGAAAACCAGCTGGGTAGGGTTCTGTGTCTGTGATGAGTATCATCTCCATTGCCCAAAACTGCCTGGGTTTCTGCAAGCGGCACAGAAATATAAGGTGCCCTAAGCCTGTGAATGCTGATAACAATACTTCTCTTGAGTTCATCAAGTTTAGTATTTTATCAATGACTCAGTCTTAAAAAAAAAAGAAGGTACCTTGTAAACTGACAAAGAGTGGGGAATTAATGGGGAGGACTACAACAGAAATTGATCTGGTCTTACTCAATTTAACTATATGAGCCTAAGTCTGGTAGATGTGTGCATGTGTGTGTGTGTGTGTGTGTGTTTTGATTGAGCATTAGGCAAAATAAAACCAAATATCTTATTTAATCCACTTAATTTAAATATTTGTGAAAAGTCAGCTGGTGAGTGGTGCATATCAGAGCTCATTGAAGATCTCCACGAAATACAAAATTATCGTAAAAATATTAAGGTCCTTTTCTGGCTATTTACTGTGCTGGTGCTGAGGAGGTGCTGCGAACGGTTCCATGGGTCCATTTAAAAACATTCTTCAGAGGTATTTTATATTGAAAAATCAGACAGAGCCCTCAGCAAGATGATCTAGTGGAAGATGTCCCTGCTTATTGCAGGGGAGTTGGATTAGATGATCCTTAAAGGTCACTTCCAACCCAAAATATTTTATGATTCTATGATCTCTCTTTATATACTGTTGGTCAGTAAAGTTGTATTTTAGATATGAAATGAGTTGTTTGACCTAAAGCACTTGGCTGGTTACAGGGTTGGGGTTTTTTTCAGTGAGAATACAAATTGACCTGTCAAAGCTCACAAATAAAAAACTTGGTGGAATCTGGCTACTCTTTCATAAATATACAGTTTTCTGCTTGCTTAATGGCTCAGGAAGCTTAGATTTCCTTCACAGGAAAAGTTTCCAGAGCAGTTTAGCTGCTAAAATAATGTATTTATAACCATGGTAAAAGTAGTCATCTGTTTCATTACGGGCACTTTTTTGCCATTTTTTGATTTGCCAGTATCTCTGGATGAGAAGGAGATACCATGAAAGGAATAATAAAATATGTCTGAACAGTAGAAGACTGTAAGAACTGGCAAGGTTAGCTGATAACAGAATCAGTACCTTAAAAACCCTTATTGTGGCTGTTTGTCTACTATAAGCAAGATACTCTCTGAAAAAAGGCCTTTAGACACAAAACATGGTGTAGAGAAAAGTGTCTGGGAACAGGAGATATGACATCTGCAGAATCCTTATCAAGAAATCTAACCTGATATGCAACTCAAAGGTGACTTAATGGGAAAATAAGCAATCTTGAATAAGGAGATACAAATCTTGGAGGTTTTCCTGTCCTTTTAAATTATGTCTCCTCTTCCTAAACAACAGTTCTGTTAATGCTTGGTTCTCAAGATCTTTCAGATGGAAGAAATACAAAAAACTTCAGATGAAGGACCACTTTTATGCTGATGGGGAATCATGCAATGTCCAGTGCCACACAGTGAGCTCAAGAAATTGTAATGTTGACTATGCTGTACAGCAGCTCAGAAGGATAAGAGCTGAATCACAGCTTGATCCTGCTATCCCACTGGGCAGCAGTCTTTTATGGAATAATTACATGTATGTCAATGGGATTGCAAGAAAGGTGAATTCTACAAGGAGATGAACAGGGCACTGGTTTTGAGAAAGGGCTGCAAGATGTATTTATTCCTAGAAATGACAAAAACTAATTTAACTGAACCAGGTTCAGTTACAAAGCAACTGAAAACCAGGATTCAAAAACTGTTGCTCTGGCATTTTGTCTCTTCAACACAGGTGTCACATAAACCTGCAAGTAGCTGCTCAGTGGCACTGTTCTGTGTGGAGCTTTCCCAAACCCCACTAAGCCGGAGACAGAGCACACCCAAAGGTGGGACCCTCCTCACAGCCTTCAGCACATCCAACACAGTTCTGTCTCACAGTTCTTTAATTCCTTATTAAAAATACTAAGCATCAGTCCTATTAAGAATATTGTAGGGGGAGGTTGATGTACATTCTTTGGCCTGTTGTAACTGATCTTTTTTTTCTCTTAGGCAGTTTCTAGTCCGTGACAATATTTGGTCTTGTATACCAGGGTATTTTTTTCCCAGATTGCCTCCTGTGGAGGACTTTGTCCTATGTCTCTTGGAAGTCTAAGAAAGTCACATCCACTCTTCTGGCAATGTATTAAAAAACTAGTAGATTAGAGACAATTTCCCTTCAGTGAATCCAGACTGAGTCGTCCCCATTCTGTCATGTTCATCCAAATAACTTCTGGTTTTGATTAGTTTCAGCCAATGCAGCTGGCACTGGAGAAGGGCTCGCTGGTCCCCCATCCTAGGATCAGCTCTCTCTAAAACACAGATATGACATAAATGAGAGGCAGCATATTTTTGTTAGCAGCTCAGCTCCTCTTTCCTTAAATTCCTCCAGTTCTCCTGGGGTATATACCTTTCATTCCTAGCAGCTTGTGGCTCTTTAGCTTGTTCAACACCTCATGTTTTAACATCTCACTGTCTACAATTTGAGCCTGAAAAAATACATCTGGGGCCAATATTTCCCAGCATTCTCTGTGGTGCAGAGTGATATTTATAAATCCTTTAACTCTGCTGTAAAGGTCTTTATGCTCCTAAATACTTCGTTGTTACCTTGCCACTCTGGGGAGTCTCTCAGAGGCTTCTTGTTTCTGCTGTGGTGAAGCTTGACATTGTGAGCTATCTGCTCCTCTGAAAGCACAGCTCCACAAGGCACATGTCTTTGGATAGGTGCCTCCATAGGACTGCATTTCCATTTGCTGATCTTTGGCACTGAGGCACACTGCTGTCCTCACAGCATGCAGCTGAAATGGATACTCCTAAAATGCACAGTGCACGTGCAGAACTGGAGCTCCTTAGAAGCCTGAACATGGCCAGGTTCTGCTCTGAAATGAATAAAGAAATCATTCAGATCCCCAGTCATGGCTTCTTTTGAGTGTTCAGTTACCACAAAAAGAAGCATCAGTCTCACGGTGGTCATGTGCCAAGATGCCTGGTTTGAGGAAGTGCATTCTCTGGAGAAGATATTTCCTTTGAGCCGATAACAGTGAGCCAAAAATTCCTTTCAAAATCGATCTTGAAATAAATGGTGCATTATTTCACAGGCTTCTGCCAGTTACAGCTGACAGTGAAGCATACCCAAAGGAAACAGCACCACCAGACTGAGCAAGTTTGATGGTACCACTAAGCTCTGGAGCAGAGCTGAAGAGGTCTTTGCCCACCTTTGCTACAGGCAAGTGGATGCAAAACATTCTTGCCAGCTTGGAAATAATTTCTCTTCCAGCTCCCTTGTGCATAAGTGCGTATTTTCCCATCTGAAGCAGCAAACACTGATTTCAGCAGATGTTGTGCAAAATGGAGAGGATGCACAGTGTGGGTGTTTGTTCAGAAGAGACAGTGTTTATCCCCCTTGGATGCTGAAGGTTTTATGCAGAGCAGCTGGCCTGACCTCCCCTGGTGAGTGAGACAATAGATGTCTTATTCTTGTAACTCTGTCCCTCAGATAGGAACTTATTTGCCCTATGAATATCTTCAGAGTAGCTCTCCATGGCATGGCCCTCCCTGAGCTATCACAAGGTCAGGGACCTCCAGGAGAAGCTCAGGCCATGAACCATGCACTCAGCAGAGATTAGATAACAATTAACAATGGTATTTATGAGGCCAAAACTGTGTAGAATTGGAAGCAGAAGACCATAACAGAAGTGGAGAAAATGTTTTTGGCTGCAGTCCAGACCATAGGTATTTTCCTGACCCAGCTTTTCCCTTCTAATTATTATAATTTTTTGTGTTTATATTGTTGCACCAACATACCATTAAGATAAATCCTTCCTTCAGCATGTTGTTAGCCACTGCACAGGAATTGCTAATGAAGAGCTGCATCCTTGCTTGGATGGAGCAGGAAGCCATCACAGGGAACAATAATTTCAGGCTGATGTTAGAAGTTGTTTGTGTTCACACACTGTGCTGGGCTGATGGACCAATGCTTGGTGTTGTCTCAGGCATTCAGCTGCCCCAATACCAAGGCTGTGGTTGCCATATCCTTGCTTCAAAAACCCTCCTCAGAGGGATAAATTGGCAGATTCTGGCATTTTCTTACCAAGGTTTTCCCCACAATCTAGTTACAAGTTTCTAGGTTTTCCCACAATCTAGTTACACAGTACTGAGATCCCTCAGCCTGGACCTTAGTGTCCAGGGTCCTGCACTTCTCCATAACCCCTGGATTTTTTCTAAGAAAAAAACCTGCTCGTGTCTTACTCTTTTCAGTGAATTTCTGCCCCTATTCAGTCTGCAGAAGATGGGGCATGTGAGTCTGCTGCAATTTCAATACTAGCCACAGAGAGGTCACAGACTCACGGTGTCAGCCCGTGTCATGCTTCTATTGCTTTCCTTCATTTTCTGTGCCTTCAAATCCCTCATCTTCACACTTGTCACTTGAGACAGCAGGTAGGAGCATGCACAAATGTTTTTGTAAGCAAACGCAGATCAGATTGAAATGTAATTGTGCAGCCGCTGTGACTTGTCTCTATTTTCCAGTGTCTGTACTTAGATGTGATTTGTGACACTTGGTTTAGGTATACTCTTTTACATTGATTTAGCATGTCAGCCTTGTATTGATCCCCCACTCAGGTCTTGTCATTTGCAGACAGTGCAGACTCTAAGCTTCTGACTATCTGAGGGCTGACATCCAAATCCTCCATACTTGTCACCATCCTCCCCCTGTCATGCTCTTGTAATAATTTTCCTGGCTTATATCCTGTCCCAAAATATGATTGACTGAAAATCAAGTTCTGTTATTGTCTGTGTTTCCAGGTTTTCTCTTCTTGCATCTTAAATGCCTTTACTGATCTCATCCCTCCAGCTTATATTGGCATATGAGGAAATCTGGAGGAGTGGAAAATCAGCTGAACTACATCTTCCATTAGTCTCCTTGGGCTTGTCCAGGCAATGCTGCACCATGGCAAAATTCTTATTTGTGTTTCAGTATCTTGTTTCAGATGATGACAAACATAACAACTAGTAGGTAACCTTTGTTGCCATCATGAAACATGATGATGCCACCATGCCACATTCTTGAAAATAACCTGGGCACACCAGCACTCCTCAGTCAGTGTGGATGGGTTTTGAGCCCAGTGTCAGACTGGAACACTGTAGGGATACATACTGGGAAGAGGGCCCCTTCCTGTGTAAGATCACAGAGTCACAGAGTCAGGGAATGGTTGGCCTTGGAATGGACCACTGAAGGTCCTCTAGTCCAGCCTGCCTCCTCAAGCAAGGCTCCCGAGGACATATCCCTCACAATTGTGTTCAGGCAGCTTTAGAAGATCTGCAGAGATGGAAACTCCACAGTGCCTCTGGACAACCTGTTCCACTGTTTAGGTCACCCTCACAGTAAAGAAGTTCTTCCTCATGTTCTGGAGGAACTTCCTGTGTTCCAGTTTCTACCCATTGTCTTTCATCCTGTTGTTTGGAGCCACTAAGAGCTTGGCTCCAATCTCTTGGCACCCTCCCTTCAGATGCTTATGGACATGGATAGGATCCTATCTCAGTCATCTCTTCTCAAGGCTGAACAGGATTCCAGTTTGAGCCATTCCATCACATCTTCAGTGACTGAGGTGAGGTATTTAGGGCATCAGAATGAAATGAAATGAAATGAAATGAAATGAAATGAAATGAAATTTAATTTAATTTAATTTAATTTAATTTAATTAAACAGCATGTTGCTAATGCCATTTGGCATTATACTGGATTTAAATAATCTTTCTAGGGGAAAACCCACATTTTTTTATACTTTAAGTGAACCAAGAAAGCAAACTAATTCTTTACATTTCAAGGCACCTTTCTGATCCATTCTATTCTGATCCATTGTTCTAGTCAAATTTAGTTTTCAAATCTCATTACTTCTCTAGCTTCTCTGACTGTTAAACTTTCCCTTTGGTTGTCATGCTTTAGTGCAATACAGTGGAGCTCAAAACCCTGATTTAATTACATTTTAGAAGACCCAGGTTGCAACCACAGAGCTTTCACCCTCACACAGTCAACTCCCAGGCTGGAAATATTACCTTTTACATCTACAATGTAGCTCTGTGAAGGAAAAAAATGAAGCAGAAACCCCTCTCTGCTAAATGTAACAGTGTACATTGATTGCTGCAATAATGATGAAGTTGTATTTTTATCTAATTACTAGATTGATCCTCAGGACTGACCTTCAAAGATATACAAAGTTCAAACTCCCTTGACCAAATACTGAGTTGAAGAAAAATAACACAAACCAAAGATGTATAAATCATTTATTCCTTTACTCGCCAAACTCCTTTGCTTAATCTGCGGGGTGAGAGGGCACAAGTGTCTTCCACCTGAAAAATGCAAGTAGGTTTACAGCAGAGGTGGTGAATTTGCTATATCAGAGTGATCACCAGAGATAAGCTGAGATATGATCACTACCAGGGAGCTATGAGAGACCTGGAGAAGAGCTTTTCAAAAGGGCATGTAGTGATAGGACAAGCGGGAATGGCTTTAAACTGAAAGAAGGAAGGTTTAGATTGGGTATTAGGAAGAAATACTTTACTGTGAGGGTGGTGAGAACAGGTTCCCCAAAGAAGTTGCAGGTACCCCATCCCTGGAAGTGTTCAAGGCCAGGTTGGGTGGGGCTCTGAGAACCTGGTCTAGTGGAAGGTGTCCCTGCCCACAGCAAGAGGGTTGGAACAAGGTGATCTTTAAGATCCCTTCCAACCCAAACCATTCTGAGAGTCTATGATTCTCTGTGGGAAATGCCACAGGACCTTACACACTCTTTTTTCATCCTTGGATCCGGCTCAGTTTTGTTCCACTGCAGAAACAATGTACAAAAGTACTTAAAATGCAATGGTGATGGAGATACCAGGCATTTGACTGAATTTTGTGTGTTCTTTGCTTCTGTACCAGAAAATTCACATCCTCTCCTAAACAAACATTTTCTTGTTCTCCTTCCAATGCCTCCTTTGCTTTGCTATTCCGTATACAAGGGTATTTACCCATATGCCCCTGCTCACCCTCTCCTGGCAGTGACACTTGCCTAGCAGTGTGACTTAGCAGGTGACTTATTCCTGCAGCTTCCAGTCTCAGCCTCCCACAGTCCTGCCCAGGTGGAACTGGCCAGCATTCAGGAAATTTCATTATTTTTCTCAGGGAAACAAAAAAGTCATAAAAAACTGAAAAGCTACTAAGATTTTTTTTTCTTTTTGCTGAACAATATGTCTAATTAGCCACAAATTTGTCTATTAACACTGTTAGCATTTAGTAAATCAGACTTTGCAATAACGCTTTTGATAAAAGTATCCACAAAAGTAGTTCAAGGTTCTTGCAAACCTTGGTATGCTTTGTATCTTCCCAAAGGAAGAAAATATGAAAATTTTCTCCTCTCTGAAATATTATTTTTTTTCCAGCAGGTCTGCTCTGCTGACAGCACAACTCCTTTGTTCCTGTTCAGTCCTATTTTCTCTGTGGCCAATGCAAAGATCTTCCCTTCCTCTCCTATTGAGAGAGATCACAGTTGATTTGTGTTTAATCCAACAACTAATTACCTCAAAAATGAGGCTGTGTAAGCACAGTCAATGGCACCATGAGGCATTTATATGTCTAAATAATGAGCTAAACAGCAATGCCCATGCTGTTTCCACTCCTCATCATCTCCTTAGCAGGGATTGTATCAAGAGCTTGCAGACATTATATGTCAAGACATTCACAATATGCCAGGATTTTTCCCCCAGTTCATTCTTTGTAACTTCAGTCTGACTGAAGCATTTGCAGCTTGTCTGAGTCTAGCCAAGCACTCACTGCCAGGACAGGAATGGCCTTCAGCCACTGTCTTCCCTGAACTCCTGGATGCACAAACCCTCTTCACCTCTGTGCCACTGGCACTGTGGCCCTACAGCTAAAGCTAGCTGCAAACCACAGGTTCACAGAGCGTTTTGTGAGAATAATAAGAGCTGGTGGGACCTTGTTCCTCTTCCTGCTCTGCCCAGCATCCTTGCCTGTCCAAGGTGGGGGGGGGTTGTGATATCTCTGCCAATCCCAGTGTGCTGCCAGTAGTGCCATGAGCAGATGCCGTGGAACTCTTCCCACTTCCAGCAGCCTTGGGTCAAGCTCAAACCTGGCTGCTTGCTGCAGAAGCCTCAGTTGGTTTGCAGGATCTGTGCCCCCTTCATGTCCAGTTGGTCTTTTGGAGGGCTTTTTGCACTGCCAATCCTCCCTCAGTGCCCACAGGGCCAGCTCTGAGCAAGACTCCCCTTGCTCTGTGCTTGACCTTCAGTGTTGGCTGTCTGCAGATGTGTTTAAGGTTTTCTTATGTGTAAACTGCAGATACATTTTGAACCTTTGCCTGACCCTCAGCTGTCCTGGATGAAGGGTGGGGATAGCACCACAACCCTGGGCACGAGGTCAAGGGATCTGCAGATTCCTGATAAAGCTTCTTTGCTCCAATTACACTGTTCTGCCTTGGGATAATTGCTCGGCCCACAGACCATATTACAATTTCTAGCACTAAGAAACTCAGCCCCTGAGGGTACAGGAGGGTTGAAAAACAGTGGCTATGAAATTAGGCAGCCTCTGCTTATGTAGGGCCTGTGCAGGGCCCAGAAGTTCCTCAGGAGCTGCAGCATCCTGTGAACATCCTCATCTGGGAGCTGGTACCACGGGCTGAGCAGTTCCCTATGGCTGAAATTAGTAAATACACATTTTTCCCCAGGGTAATGACATCTCTTAGGTAATTTCGAGCTAAGAAATGTTCGTGCAACAGTGCAGACCTTCACCTTAGCTCAGACATGAAAACCATGGGACTTCAGTTACAAGGTCTGACCACAGTTAAGAGGGGAGCAGAAAGGTGCTGCTGACATCCAGGGAGAGATTTAGGTCCTGGGGTTTTGTGCACATTACACACTGCAAAACCTCAGGCACTGAGTGACAGTCTCATTGCTTTATAGGGGAAAGAGGACAATCCCCCTTAATAAATGACACACAAGTGTGATGATTCAGAAGGGCTAATTCCTCCAGACTAAGAAAATTATAAGCAAACAGGAGGAAAGACAAAGACAGAAGGCTAATGAAAAGCAACAATTTTTCGCATCAAAATAATCACATTCCCACAATCAATAAAGAAGACAACATTGGCTAAAATCCCTTCCAGTTTCTGTGGCAAAGTGAAGGCTCCAATCAGAAATAGAAAAGCACCATATGACAGAGAAAGAGAGGGGAAACAGATCAGAACTGATAAAATGCAAAGTCCTGAAGCCTAAAAAATTGGCACTGTGTGATAAAAATATCCGGGAAAATAAGGACTTTTAAATAATATACCAAGAACTAAGACCTTCTTCCATTGGACCAGAGGATACAGATCCCATAAGGAAGAAGGACACAAAGTCAGAAAGGTGATTCCTCCAGTCCCTCTTCCCAGTCAATCTCCAGGGGAGCTGGAAGGGAAGATGTGCTAGACTACCTCCATTTCTCTCATGCTGCAACACCATGTAGAAGAGTTTCCATCCTCTGGCTTTGCTATATACATGAACCATGGAGCATTCCTTTGCTCTGGTCCCTGCTGAACCTTTGCTGCTTTCCCCTAGGCCAGCAGTGAACAAGAGATTTCCACACAGAGGGGCACACATGGTTCCCTTGAGGGATGGGAGCTTGCCATTTACATCCTCTACAAGAGACCTGCTCTCCTTTGAACACAGACAAGCTGAGGTCTTGCCTGTGTTTTTACATGGCATTTCTCTTGTTAGTCTGCCAAGCCCTTTTTTTACCAGCCACATTCTGACAGGCAGTGGACAGCAGCTGTAAGACATGAACAGCATCAAGATTTTCATCTGCACAGTTGCCTTTACATTATCCCACTCAGCCTCTTCCTGAAGGAGGCACTGCCCACTAACAAGCTCTCCACAGCTCTTCCCCCAAAGCTCTGCAGACAGTCAGTGACAGGCCTGCAAAAATTCCCTCCCTAGGTGAAGGATACAGCAGCCACAGGGAATTTCTTATTTACAGGTTAGATGCATGAATTACCATGATATTCTCTGGTGGCCTTCAACTGAGGGCCAAAGTCACCAGCCAGGTTCCCAGTGCTCATTTGTGGCCATTGCATCTCCCTCTTGCCTGGAGGCTGAGTCCAGTGCTGGTCAGGGTGGCCTCATACCTCCTGCCCAGCAGGCTCCTGGTGCCCAAAGCCAGGCAGGTGGCCTGGCATGTCCCTGCAGGGTGTGACACAGACATCCCAGCAGCACCCAGCTCTGCCAGCACCCACACTAACCCTTCCTGTTGCTGGTTTTGCTGGAGGTTTGATTTAACTTTGTGCCATGTTCCTCCCTGCAATACACCAAATATCTCCTCTGTGAACAGTCAAGCTTGGCTCTATCTTATTTTTTTCTCTCTTTTTGGAAAGAGAGAAAGGGCATCAGAAGCAGAGCTTTTCTCACCAAATCCATTGCTTATCTGCTCTGTGTAACAGACCGTTGGATATGGGATCAGCTTCTGATAATACATGAATAGATTTCCCACCCCACATCTGAAAGGTTCTTGGAATGACTCATCTGACTCCTTCTCAGATGCTGTGAGTGCAGCTATAATATAAACCAGCTGTGTCCTAGTTTGGAAAAATATCCATCCATGTTGTTGAGGAATAACTGCAACTGGAAATACCTTAAAATAACTGAAGTAATCCATTTTATTTGTAGGCTGCAGCAAACTGCTGTTCCAGAATGGTCTGCTCTTAGTGGGCACAACATTATCCTGTGAACAGGATTTATTGCTACAGATATAAAAACCAGCGAAGCTGTTCTTAAAACATCTTCCTCCAAGGCATGCCTCTGCCTAAAACTATAGAAAATACAAGATGGGCAGCACATTGGAAAGGTCTGAGGAAGAGAAACCAAGGAAGGTTGAATCCAAAGTGCCATTAATAGTTGTTGGAAGTAAATCCCAGAAAAGGCAACTTTCAGTCTCTTTTCAGGTGCATCAAAGAAAGCTGGAGATACGAACAAGATCTGTGTGCTCTTCCCTGCATTTTGGAAAGCAGGAACTCCTCCACCTGCCAACAGACTGAACTGTATCGGGGCTGCATCCATCCTGTGCCTCCTCCTGCCTGGTAACACACCACAGAACTGAAGCAAAGCTGATGGCCAAAGCTTCTCAGGGACATAGAGCCACTCAGAGGTCTGCAAGGCCAGAAAGCTGCTTGTTCACCTGCTGGTTCCTCCTGAAGACTTTAGAATCACTTGAATAGGAGCTAAGCCTGTGATGCTTGATGGAAGAGCTGTCCTGAGCTGTCCCACATGCAGGATCACAGGTGACCTGCCAACATTCCTCTTAAGCTAACAAAAGACTTCCAGTGATTTCAATACTTAACAATTTCCAAGTACCTTGATGAATGAAACGTTTATCACATGGTCTTAAAAATCTGAAAAGGGTACTTGAAGTGAAAAGTCAAGCAGTATTATGGAACCTGACAAGATGTCATGAGTGCTGCTTTTTTTTTTTTTTTTTCCTGGTAGCAGAAGTCATGTAAAGAGGGATATTTGCACTCTATGTTCACAGGGCTGCTTCCATGTTTGCTGAAGAGAAACTGATGTAAGCTTATTCCATCCCCACTCCTGAGACAGGAGACATCCAGAGGTAGAGAGATGAACTTAAATGACCTTTGCTGTACATGTCCATGGTAACAACCTCTGGGGTTACTTGTAGGAGAAACTTCAACAAAGCCTGGCCAAAGAGTCGGCCCATGGCCAAGCTACTGAGGACGTGTACAGCTCCCTGCAGAGTTTGAGCAGACTGGTGAAAGATTGGTGGAAATTCTGAGCCCAGAGTCTCTTTTCCTCCTCCTCCTAGTTTGAAAAGTCCTGCTAAATAATTGTTTCTCTATAAATTAATGGAGGCAGTATAATAAGTAAAGTATTTTGCAAAAGAGATAAAAGTGAGTCAAGAGCAAAGAAGTGTTTTCAATGTAATCCTCTTTCCTTGGCAGATGTTGCATCCATCCTGCATGGACATGGAAACCTTTAGCACTGCTGCTCACCACTGACTGCTGGCAAAATTCACCACAGCACTTTCCTGTCAAGGACAGATGCCTGACCCCACTGCCAAGCCTGGGTCAAAAGAAAGACCAAAGCTGAAAATAGACCTTGCTTTTGCCCTTTGTGTAGCTTAGGACAGATGTAAAAGAAACTCAGGTATTCAAGCTCCATCCAGGATTTCCCACATCATTCATCCCCACTCACACTGCAGCAGACCAGCAGGCCTTTCAGGGCACAAGAAATACAATTGGCATCACAGCATCTCTTTCTAACCAGTATCATTAGAAACAAGATTTATTGTGGCTGTACTCCTTTGTCCTACCATAAATTTAAAAAACCCCAAATTTTATTTGCCATAGGAGTCTAGAGGACAAAGATTTTTCATTTACATGAACATTTGGAGAGCTTTCAGAGCAAACACAAAATCCAATTTACTTCCAGTTTTTCAGCTACTAAAAAAAGCCCCCAAACCTAAATGAGATCTACCAAGGGCTGGCATCTGATGAAAGGAATTACAGCAGTCCACAGTATAAGCAAAACAAGAGGCACTGCTCACCTTATGGATACAGAAATGACAGGCCAGACCAAGGCTTGCATTGTACCCATTGTGTAGGGATAAGGGCTTGTGCTCTGCTGTATTTTGGGAGGTTGGAAATGCTCCTGGGCATCCTGCATCAGGCTGGGCAGTGGCTGCTGCACAAATCTTGTCCTCCTGGTAAGTAAGTTGCATGCACCAAAACAAAAGCATTTTCAGAGGGATTTGATCTCATCAGTTTTCCTACCTGGTTCCATTTCAGATGATCTTGTGGTTTTGTATACTCCTTTCTCTGTTCCATTTTTTGGTACATATGGGTGTTTTTTTAAATAATCTGTTGTCTGGTGCCTTATTCTGAACTGTAGCCATCTAGATATCACGTCCTTTTTCTAAACCTCCTGACACTGCTGACTGCTGCAGTTTTACAGAATTTTTTACAGAATTTACAGGTTTTTACAGAATTACTGTCTGTAATTACATCAGAAATGTGTTGGTTCCTTGAACACACATGAAAACCATGCCCTTCTCTGTGTGCCACTCACATAGCAATTAAAATTTTGCATTTTCCCCAACCAGATTTTGGCTGTCATTTCTTTATGCATAAAGCAACTTTTTTACTGCTGTTATTTCTGTAGGTGCCCCTTGCATATTAGGATTATATTTTAATAACTGGATGAGAAAATAGCCAACCACCACAAAGATAGGGAAAAGTAGACAGAAAACTTGCAGAGATTAGGGGAGTTTTGGAAGGTTTCCAGAGCAAAGCTGGGAATTTGATCACTGGCAGAAGAGGTGACAAAGGTGAATGGTGAAGAGGAAGGTTGTTTTTCCCTTAGGCCTGCCTTCCTGTGTTGACTTTGACATGCACATGTGGGATGACTGAGTCCTGGCTGCTCCCTGTGCCTCTCTGAAATGCAGCAGTGTGGCAGCAGCTGCCCTGCTGCCCTCCCTGACTGCCTGTAGGGCAGACCCTGGGGCTGTGACTCCAGCTCTGAGTACACTGGAGAGCTGTCCATGTGGCCATAATATGAGTAAAGGTACCTCAGAGATGTGGGTGCTAGGAGGTGACAGTCCCAGGCCCTACAGTGTCCCCTCCTGCATTGCAGACACCTGCAGCACTGCAAAGGGGGCTGGTTTCCCCAGGTAGCCCCCAAGAGGGTGACTTGCAGTGGGAGTGTCTGGGGAACCCCACTGCAGGTGGAGGAAACTTGCAAACAATCCATGTACCCTTTTCAGGGAGTAAACCATGATGCTAAAATGCTGCCCAGCACAAGCACTGTGCAGTAGGAGAGGGAAACTAAAGCACCCTCAGAGAGAACCCAGCCAGATGGCAGCCATGTATATGCCCTATATCAAAAAATAAGTCATTGTGATCCTGACTTTCCTCCTTGACTCAAATTGTCTTTAATACATTGTTTGCACAGTAACAATTTAAAAAAATAATTTAAGAGGCATTAGCTGACTGATGGCTGTTGCTTATCCTGCAATATCTGGAGGACCAGACCCACAGGACTGGGGCCAGTACCTGGGAGTCCAGCAGCCAAGAGATGCACTGGAAGTCACACAGGTTTGTACCGTCTCCTAGTGACATGCCAGAGAGTGCAAATGCCAGAAACCCAGCACAACTCCTGAGAGGGAAATAATCACTGCTCTCCCCAGGGAAGGGAGAAATAGCAACTGTAATTCATGTAGAACAAATTCACCTTATCATCAGTTGTCACAGAAGAATCCCTAGGCACTGCTGAAGAAAATGGAGCTGAAGAGAGGCAGCTTATGTCAAAAAGTCCAGCAAGAGCAATCCAATGAGCTGAGAAGGGCATGCTTGTGATGTGGTGGGCAGAGGATTGAAGGCTTTGCTTATTTGAGCTGACGAGCTCAGCTGGTGGCTCACAGGGCCACTTCAAAAGGCACCTCTGCCTCTGCTGGGATGAGTGTTTGACAGGTTTGTAGCACAAGAACTCAAGTAACAAGCTAGATGTTAATTGAATTTATTCACTGGTGATGGGTGCATGGGTTTCCTGTGCTTTTACTTGGGTTTGCATGCAGTCATAAGATTTACAAGCTGTGAACATCTGCAGTTTGGAATTACTTTTACAGCTACAGGAGGCTTTTCAGATTAACTTGTAAGATTAAGAATTTTCTGCTTACATATCCTCCTGGGGTTTAAGAAGGGAAGTGGGCAGCAGGGTGGAAGAAGTGCTCCTTTCCGGGACTGCTCACATTCCCATACATACAACTCTCCACCCTGAGCAATCCCACCAACTTTGGAGAACCTTTTTTGTCACCTCAGAAGCTGAGGGATGTCCAAAGCTCACTGAAGTCCAGATGTCTCAAAAAACTTTGTGACTTATGTTCTCTTAGTGATCTGACACCCTCACCTCAAACTAAGTCCATCCACCTGCTCCTGGAGTGGATGAAGTTGATTTTTTCTGGCTTCTATAACCACATGGGCAAATATCCACAGGTCTACTGTGCATGGGGAGATGGTGGTTAAGTTTGCCTCCAAACAAAGTGGTAAATGTGGCCTGTTTCTGAGTATCTCTCCAGGAGCAGAGAGGCAGCCCCTCAGGTTGTGATATTTTTCTTTCTTTGTAATGGCTTTTGGTCTGATAACATGAGCTAGCTCTGAGACATTGTGCTGGGAAAATTGATAACAATATCCTCTCTTCTTCTGAGCTGCTGCTGGAATTGTTCAGTGGTTGAAATAAGTCCTTTGATTATTGTTTCCTATTGCTTGACTGGTTTGATAAGGTATTTTGAAGTCAGTGGAGTAACCCAACTCATACCAACTAGTGGTGAGGCTTGCTATTGTTCTGGGATGATTTGCACCGCGATAATTTCTGAGGCATTTGGAAGCAATGTTTAATTAATTCTAGTGAATGATTTAAACGCCAGTCAATTGCTGCTAACCTGAGATAAGGCTATTTGTATAATTTCAGTATAATTATCTTCTCCTCTGCATTAATTAACACATGACAGCATTACACTGACAGCTTCTTAACACTTCTCTAACATTTCTTCCAAATCTCTCTCTCCCACTTCCCTGTGGACAATATGCCAATAAAACCCCCAAGTATTCTTTTTGAAAGCCCTTCATGTTTTAGTGTTGGGTTTTGCTGGTTGCAGTGACACAGGCTTATACCAAGGCCAGTTGGTCCCTGTCTGGCTGAAAGACTGATGAAGAAGCCATGGGGTCTCACTGGCCTTCAAATTCATCCTGAGATCCAGAAGCCACATGTACTGCTAATAATGACAGGACTTGGGAGATGTGAAGAACCTAGGGCAAGGCTCCCACTGGGATGAGGAATTGCACAGGACAATTAGGCAATTGACTTTTTTGGGTACTATTGAAGTGGTCCATGCTCTGCTGCTGAAAGGACACCATGTGTTTCATAGTGCTGGAAAACATTTTTCAGCCTGTGGGTTTGTTTCTCATCATCTTTGTCTCTGTTTCTATATTTTAGCAATAGCCTTTTCATGAATTATCAAAAGTAGTACTGCACTTCCCAAACATCTCTGCAGTTGCTCATCTGAATTCCTGAATTTTCTCTGACATTTTCTGCAAAGGCTTCTGTGTTCTGTACGACACAGAGACCCCCTTCACCTCATCAGGAAATGACACCTGGGTCCTCTTGACCTCACATTCTCCATCTCATGGCATCATACCAAACCTCAGACGTCCAAGTTAGATACCCTGGCTATGTTCTCTCTATGGTCTTGTAGACTCCCCATCTGTAGTTATTTCACCAGATTTGTCTCCTGCTACTTTAGGTGCTTGCTACCAGTGTTAATCCAGGAAGAATCTGGGGTCCAAAATATATCCACAGGTTTAGTTGTTTGATTTCTTAGCTAGCTCTCCCCCATCTAAACATTAATTCACTGCTGCAGCTTATACAAATGACTCTCCAGAAGTTACCCTTCTTATCCCCTGCCACAAAAACAGAACCTGTCCTTAAATCAGAACTCTGGCACCACAAAAATCTCCGCAATGTGATTTCAAAGAGGTGGATGCAGGCTTTGGAAGGAATAAGTTGTTCACAATTCACTGCTCAGAAATATCTCACAATTGGCTGATGTAGCTTTGAACTGAGTCACCACAGCACGCCTGTGCCTGAAAGGAACAGCAGCTTCCTGAGCCTGGGCTGTGCAGAGGCTGCTCCTCCACCACCCCTTCACCCTGCAGTCCTCCCTCTGGCTGGCACACAATTTTCTGAGTCACTGGCGCTTGTGCATCTTGCCCTTGCACAGTGATTATCATTTCTCAAATCATCAGTAGTCCTTCCTCTCCTGCTGCCTCTGTGTCTTAAAATAGCCAATAGAGCTCTGCACCCTGTGGAGAGGATGACTTTGCTCTTAAACTGTCTCCGTGGCATGCAGGTAAAGAAACACAGTAACGAGTGTCTAAACAGGGCTTCTCACAATAACCTTTTCAGCTAACTGCATTTCTTTTTTTGGGTATTGAAGTGTGGAGGGAAGTGTGGTCTTCTTTGATATATATCAATCTTTGACTAAGTTGGTTAAGAACAACCACAATGCTCTGGCCTTACCATCTCCTGGACAATGCCTAGGACCTCACTGACCTCACCCCCTGAGTCACCAGGTATCCAGAGTTTCTGCAAAAATTAAGCACCAGTTGAAATTAGCTGCTTAAGTCTTGCCTGACTTGCACAGAAGAACACTAACAAGAAGATTTAAAAGAATAAAAAGTTTCAAAGGGATCAGTTTTGTGCCTGGAACTATTAATATCACAAAGCAGAAAGGTTTGACTAGCTATTCCCTAAGCATCACTTTACAGAACAGCATTTCTGTTTACCGCAACTCACTCATATTTTTGAATGCAACACACTATAGCATTTTTCCCCTTGGACTGTGGTTCCTAAAATGCTAATACCTTTGAGCTGCAGGTCTCCCTACATTGCATCTCACTGGTGAATTACATTCTCACTGCTTGATGTTCTTCCAGGCTAGCAAATGTATTTGGAGTGCTCAAATGTTAATTGTCAAAAATATTTTCACAGGGCTCTACAAACTAAATTCATTAGAATACCCTCAATATTCAGTGTGAAAAAAACGGTCTGTAACAGAGATCCACCCTTGTAAAGCTGTTGTGGAAAAAAATAGACATGTATAAAGAATGTTTCTGATAGAGGAAAAAATAACAAAGTAGGTGAGTATCTGGGAAGTACAACTTTGTTATTAAAACACTGGGCTGGGAGATGGATGTCTGCATCATATTTCCAGCCTGCCACAGATTTCCCATATGACCATGGACAAATTGCTTGCAGATTATTTCTAAAACTGGCCTGCAGTTTTTGGGTGACACTTTCTGAAGACTGATGCTTCCCCTTGGCTCCAGCAGCACCAATGCTGCCTTTAATCCTGAAACCCTGAGGCCAAGGCTGTATTAGCTGTGCCTGTGCTGCTCTGAAAGATCAGCCCCAGAGCAGGCTCTGCACTCCTGCCCAGCACAGCGCTCGTGCCCGAGCCAGGCTGCTGGCTCCCAGCCTGCCAGGCAGCTCTGCCAGCAGGGTTCAGACACTCTCCTGCTCTGTCTGGCTGGACCTGCCAGAGCAGATCTGTTGGGTTTACTCTGTGTTTAACTAGCCTGGTCTACCTGTCACTGCTGAGTGCCAAGGCTCAGAGCTCCAGCACAGCATCTCCCCAGCTCATACACAGGAAACAGCAGGGAGGCCTGCATGGCTGTTTTGTAGGGAAAGACCTGAATTAGTGATTAGTGGTAATCCTAAACTGAAGTCATTCTGCCATAAGCTTGGATCAAGCAGTTAGAAACAAAGGAAACAGTCATTGGTATCACAGAATAATTAAGGCTGGAAAGTCCCCTAACATGATCAAATTCAACCACTAACCCAGCACTGCCAAGCCCACCATTAAACCATGTCCTAAACACCACACCTACACTTATTTTGAGCACTTATAGGGATGGTGATTATACTACCTCCCTGGGCAGTCTGTTCCAATGCTTGACCACTCTTTGAGAAAATATTTTTTTTCTTAATATCCCATCTTAAGCACTGCTGGTGCAAATTAAGGCCTTTCCCTCTTGTCCTATTGCTTGTTGCTGGGGAGAATAGGCTGACCCCCACCTGACTACATCCTCCTTTCAGGTAGTTATAGAGAGTGATAAGGTCTCTCTGTGCCTCCTTTTCTCCATATAAAACACCCCCAGGCTCCCTCAGGAGCTCCTCATCAGACTTGTGCTCCAGACCATCCTCCAGCTCTGTTGTTCTCTTGTTATACTCCAACACCTCAGTGTCTTTCCACTGAATATTCCAAATTAAAAATGGTTTCCAGCCTCAGACTGTTCCTTGGTTCCCTCCCTGGTACAAGGGGTTTGGTCTCACTAATTAACTGCAGGCTGTGACAACAAGTACTTGTTTTTGAAGTACCCAAACACCAAAGAGTTCCAGAGATGTGCCCAGGAAAAAGTGAGTAGTGCTGTATTCAGAGCAGTGTTTAAAGACGGATATTAAATAAGACACCAGACCCTTCTACAACAGTAAGGATAGAAAAGATTATTGACTAATTGCTCACTAATTGGGCATCATTCTTTCTGGGTACTAAATGAGGTGGGGAACTAGAGGAAACAATGTGTGCAACTATAATCTGTCTTCAAATGCATGTGCATGGAGGGGCCTGAATTAACACTGCACAAACTCTATTAGTGCTGACATTTCCTCAGTCAAATGCTAAGTTTTGACTGCTTTTATAACATACTTTTCCCTCTTCCAGTCTTGTACTTCACTGCATTATTTGGGCCAAAGGAAATGGAAATAGAACAAAGATAGTAAATGCTTCCTTCTATTCTCAAACAGCAATTCTCTTCCACTCTACATTGGTGGGAAACACAGATCTCACAACACAAGAGAATGGGACCCTTGGCATCAACACTGGGAAGCCAGGAACTGGGGTGTCCCAGAATCACAGTTCATAATTTGTGTTGGGACTTGACGGTGCCTTTGTGTTCCTATTTACACAATAACAATGCAGATTCAGTTTTCCTGAGGGATTTTCAAGGCCTCACCAATATTTGGTGGCACCATTCATAAAGAACCTGGGCAAAGCAGGTTTGCAGATTGCAGCAGAGTACCGGATGTCTTAGTCCTCAGGCAGCAGTAATTACCATTGATTGCCTGGTCACATTACCTGCCAGAATATGAAAGAGCAGAACAAACTGTAGCGAGAGGATCTGGTTTTGCTACAAGTAGCAAAATCCCCCTTAGACAACACTCTTACATGCTGCCATTGACCACAGCCAAGGAAAAAAATAATGCACTGGTGTCAAATATTTATATATTACAGCTCAAGAATACCCTCCAGGAAAAGCAGGAGAGAAAAGAAGTGAGAAGGCAACAACCTAA